>BSDF01000001.1:217582842-218223205 GCA_027925045.1 Hypotaenidia okinawae
GGGGCTGGGGGGGCTGGGGGGGCTGGGGGGGCTATGGGGGGGCTGTGGGGGGCTGGGAGGGGCTATGGGGGGCTATGGGGGGGGGCTGGGGGGGGCTATGGGGGACCCCCACCTGAGGGCTGGGGGGGCTGCAGGGGACTGGGGGGGCTATGGGGGGCTATGGGGGGGGCTGGGGGGGCTGCAGGGGGGCTGGGGGGGCTGGGAGGGGCTATGGGGGACCCCCACCTGAGGGGGGCTATGAGGGGGGCTATGGGGGGCTGGGGGGGCTGGAGGGGGACCCCCACCTGAGGGGCTGGTGGGGCTATGGGGGACTGGAGGGGGACCCCCACCTGAGGGGCTGGGGGGCTGCGGGGGGCTGCAGGGGGGCCTGGGAGGGGGGACCCCCACCTGGGGGGCTGGGGGGGCTGCAGGGGGGCTGGAGGGGGACACCCACCCTGAGGGGCTGGGGGGGACCCCTGCCTGAGGGGCTGGGGGGGGGGCTATGGGGGGCTGGGGGGGGGGGGCTATGGGGGGCTGGAGGGGGACCCCCACCTGGGGGGGCTGCAGGGGGGCTGGAGGGGGACCCCTGCCCTGTGGGGCTGGGGGGGCTGGGGGGGCTATAGGGGACCTCCACCTGAGGGGCTGGGGGGGCTATGGGGGGCTATGGGGGGACCCCCACCCTGAGGGGCTGGGGGGGGACCCCTGCCGGGGGGCTGGGGGGAGCTATGGGGGGCTATGGGGGACCCCCGCCCTGAGGGGCTGGGGGGGGGCTATGGGGGGCTATGGGGGACCCCTGCCCTGAGGGGCTGGGGGGGCTGCCAGGGGGACCCCCACCCTGAGAGGCTGGGGGGGGGGGGGCTATGGGGGTCTGCCAAGGGGGACCCGTGCCCTGAGGTGCTGGGAGGGGCTCCAGGGGGACCCCTGCCTGAGGGCTGGGGGGCTGGGGGAGACCCCCACCCTGAGGGGGCTGGGAGGGGGACCCCTGCCCTCTGGGGCTGTGGGGGGGCTATGGGGGGCTGCCGGGGGGGACCCCCGCCTGAGGGGCTGGGGGGGCTGGGAGGGGGAGACCCCCACCCTGAGGGGCTGGGGGAGCTGCCAGGGGGATCCCCGCACTGAGGGGCTGTGTGGGGGCTGCCAGGGGGAGACCCCCACCCTGTGGGTCCCCAGCACCCACCTCAGGCAGTGGGTGGCACGGGACCCCTCAGGGCGGTGTGGGACCCCCACAGCCCCCTTCCCACAGCCCCACACCCCACCAGGGGGTCCCCAGCACCCACCTCAGGCAGTGTGGGACCCCCACAGCCCCCCTCCCCACCAGGGGGTCCCCAGCACCCACCTCAGGCAGTGGGTGGCACAGCACCCCTCAGGGCAGTGTGGGACCCCCGCAGCCCCCCACCCCACAGCCCCCACCCCTGACCGTGTGTCCCCCCCATCCCCCAGCCCAGGGGGTCCCCTGCGCCCACCTCAGGCAGTGTGGGACCCCCACAGCCCCCCATCCCCTAGCCCAGGGGGTCCCCAGCGCCCACCTCAGGCAGTGGGTGGCACGGGACCCCTCAGGGCAGTGTGGGACCCCCACAGCCCCCCTTCCCACAGCCCCACACCCCACCAGGGGGTCCCCAGCACCCACCTCAGGCAGTGTGGGACCCCCACAGCCCCCTTCCCACCAGGGGGTCCCCAGCACCCACCTCAGGCAGTGTGGGACCCCCACAGCCCCCCTCCCCACCAGGGGGTCCCCAGCACCCACCTCAGGCAGTGTGGGACCCCCACAGCCCCCCTCCCCACCAGGGGGTCCCCAGCACCCACCTCAGGCAGTGTGGGACCCCCACAGCCCCCCTCCCCACCAGGGGGTCCCCAGCACCCACCTCAGGCAGTGTGGGACCCCCACAGCCCCCCTCCCCACCAGGGGGTCCCCAGCACCCACCTCAGGCAGTGTGGGACCCCCACAGCCCCCCTCCCCACCAGGGGGTCCCCAGCACCCACCTCAGGCAGTGGGTGGCACAGCACCCCTCAGGGCAGTGTGGGACCCCTCAGGGCAGTGTGGGACCCCCACATCCCCCCACCCCTGACCATGTCCCCCCCCTCCTCACCCCCCCAGCCCAGCGCCCCCCCAGCGCCACCCCACCCCCCCCATGCGACGAAGGGGACGGGTGTTACCTGCAGCTGCCCCGGCCGGACCCCCACAGCCCCCCACCCCACAGCCCCCCACCCCTGACCGTGTGTCCCCCCCATCCCCCAGCCCAGGGGGTCCCCTGCGCCCACCTCAGGCAGTGTGGGACCCCCACAGCCCCCCCATCCCCTAGCCCAGGGGGTCCCCAGCGCCCACCTCAGGCAGTGGGTGGCACGGGACCCCTCAGGGCAGTGTGGGACCCCCACAGCCCCCCTTCCCACAGCCCCACACCCCACCAGGGGGTCCCCAGCACCCACCTCAGGCAGTGTGGGACCCCCACAGCCCCCCTCCCCACCAGGGGGTCCCCAGCACCCACCTCAGGCAGTGTGGGACCCCCACAGCCCCCCTCCCCACCAGGGGGTCCCCAGCACCCACCTCAGGCAGTGGGTGGCACAGCACCCCCTCAGGGCAGTGTGGGACCCCTCAGGGCAGTGTGGGACCCCCACATCCCCCCACCCCTGACCATGTCCCCCCCCTTACCCCCCCAGCCCAGCGCCCCCCCAGCGCCACCCCACCCCCCCCATGCGACGAAGGGGACGGGTGTTACCTGCAGCTGCCCCGGCCGGACCCCCACATCCCCCCACCCCTGACCATGTCCCCCCCTTACCCCCCCAGCCCAGCGCCCCCCCAGCGCCACCCCACCCCCCCCATGCGACGAAGGGGACGGGTGTTACCTGCAGCTGCCCCCCGGCCGGGCTCGGCGCTGGAATTGGGGGTTTTAGGACCCCCAGGAACGGGGTCGGGTCAACGGCTGGGAAGCCAAGCTGGTGGCCAAGCGGCGGGTGATCCGGATGCTGGTGGTGATCGTGGCCACCTTCTTCCTCTGCTGGTTGCCCCTCTTCGCCGCCAACACGTGGCGCGCCTTCTCCCCCCGCGCGGCGCAGCGGGCGCTCTCGGGGACCCCCATCTCCTTCATCCACCTCCTGTCCTACACCTCGGCCTGCGCCAACCCCCTCATCTACGGCTTCATGAACCGCCGCTTCCGAGGCGCCTTCCTGGCCGCTTGCACCCGGGGCCGACGGCGGCCGGGACCACCCAGGCACCCCCACGACGAGGAACCCCCCACCGCCAGCGCCTCCCTCTCCAAGCTCAGCTACACCACCGTCAGCAGCATCGGGCCCCCCTGACGCACCCCCCCAAACAGCCCTGGGACCCTCAGTGCCCCCCCAAACAGCCCCGGGACCCCTGGAACCCTCAGTGCCCCCCCAAACAGCCCCGGGACCCCCAGCATCCCCAGCATCCCCCCACCGCCAGCGCCTCCCTCTCCAAGCTCAGCTACACCACCGTCAGCAGCATCGGGACCCCCTGACGCACCCCCCAAACAGCCCTGGGACCCTCAGTGCCCCCCCAAACAGCCCCGGGACCCCCAGCATCCCCACACAGCCCTGGGACCCCCAAACAGCCCCGGGACCCCCAGCATCCCCACACAGCCCCCCACCGCCAGCGCCTCCCTCTCCAAGCTCAGCTACACCCCCGTCAGCAGCATCGGGCCCCCTGACACACCCCCCAAACAGCCCTGGGACCCCTGGAACCCTCAGTGCCCCCCAAACAGCCCCGGGACCCCCAGCATCCCCACACAGCCCCAGGACCCTCAGTGCCCCCCAAACAGCCCCGGGACCCCCAAACAGCCCCGGGACCCCCAGTATCCCCACACAGCCCTGGGACCCCCAAACAGCCCCGGGACCCCCAGCATCCCCACACAGCCCTGGGACCCTCAGTGCCCCCCAAACAGCCCTGGGACCCCTGGAACCCTCAGTGCCTCCCCCAAACAGCCCCAGGACCCCCAAACAGCCCCGGGACCCCCAGCATCCCCAGCATCCCCCCACCGCCAGCGCCTCCCTCTCCAAGCTCAGCTACACCCCCGTCAGCAGCATCGGGCCCCCTGACACACCCCCCAAACAGCCCTGGGACCCCTGGGACCCCCAGTGCCCCCCCAAACAGCCCCGGGACCCCCAGCATCCCCACACAGCCCCAGGACCCTCAGTGCCCCCCAAACAGCCCCGGGACCCCCAAACAGCCCCGGGACCCCCAGCATCCCCACACAGCCCCCCACCGCCAGCGCCTCCCTCTCCAAGCTCAGCTACACCCCCGTCAGCAGCATCGGGCCCCCTGACGCACCCCCCAAACAGCCCCGGGACCCCCAGCATCCCCACACAGCCCTGGGACCCTCAGTGCCCCCCCAAACAGCCCCGGGACCCCCAAACAGCCCCGGGACCCCCAGCATCCCCACACAGCCCCAGGACCCTCAGTGCCCCCCCAAACAGCCCCGGGACCCCCAAACAGCCCCGGGACCCCCAGCATCCCCACACAGCCCCCCACCGCCAGCGCCTCCCTCTCCAAGCTCAGCTACACCCCCGTCAGCAGCATCGGGCCCCCCTGACACACCCCCCAAACAGCCCTGGGACCCCTGGGACCCCCAGTGCCCCCCCAAACAGCCCCGGGACCCCCAGCATCCCCACACAGCCCCAGGACCCTCAGTGCCCCCCCAAACAGCCCCGGGACCCCCAAACAGCCCCGGGACCCCCAGCATCCCCACACAGCCCCCCACCGCCAGCGCCTCCCTCTCCAAGCTCAGCTACACCCCCGTCAGCAGCATCGGGCCCCCCTGACGCACCCCCCAAACAGCCCCGGGACCCCCAGCATCCCCACACAGCCCTGGGACCCTCAGTGCCCCCCCCAAACAGCCCCGGGACCCCCAAACAGCCCCGGGACCCCCAGCATCCCCACACAGCCCCAGGACCCTCAGTGCCCCCCAAACAGCCCCGGGACCCCCAAACAGCCCCGGGACCCCCAGCATCCCCACACAGCCCCCCACCGCCAGCGCCTCCCTCTCCAAGCTCAGCTACACCCCCGTCAGCAGCATCGGGCCCCCCTGACACACCCCCCAAACAGCCCTGGGACCCCTGGAACCCTCAGTGCCCCCCCAAACAGCCCCGGGACCCCCAGCATCCCCACACAGCCCCGGGACCCCCAGTGCCCGCCCCCCAAACAGCCCCGGGACCCCCAGCATCCCCACACAGCCCTGGGACCCTCAGTGCCCCCCAAACAGCCCTGGGACCCCCAGCATCCCCCCAAACAGCCCTGGGACCCCCACACAGCCCTGGGACCCTCAGTGCCCCCCCCAAACAGCCCCGGGACCCCCACACAGCCCTGGGACCCTCAGTGCCCCCCAAACAGCCCTGGGACCCCTGGAACCCTCAGTGCCTCCCCCAAACAGCCCCAGGACCCCCAAACAGCCCCGGGACCCCCAGTATCCCCACACAGCCCTGGGACCCCCAAACAGCCCCGGGACCCCCAGCATCCCCACACAGCCCCGGGACCCTCAGTGCCCCCCCAAACAGCCCCGGGACCCCCAGCATCCCCACACAGCCCTGGGACCCCCAAACAGCCCCGGGACCCCCAGCATCCCCACACAGCCCTGGGACCCCCAAACAGCCCCGGGACCCCCAGCATCCCCAGCATCCCCCCACCGCCAGCGCCTCCCTCTCCAAGCTCAGCTACACCCCCGTCAGCAGCATCGGGCCCCCCTGACACACCCCCCAAACAGCCCTGGGACCCCTGGGACCCCCAGTGCCCCCCCAAACAGCCCCGGGACCCCCAGTATCCCCACACAGCCCTGGGACCCCCAAACAGCCCCGGGACCCCCAGCATCCCCACACAGCCCTGGGACCCTCAGTGCCCCCCCAAACAGCCCTGGGACCCCTGGAACCCTCAGTGCCTCCCCCAAACAGCCCCAGGACCCCCAAACAGCCCCGGGACCCCCAGTATCCCCACACAGCCCTGGGACCCCCAAACAGCCCCGGGACCCCCAGCATCCCCAGCATCCCCCCACCGCCAGCGCCTCCCTCTCCAAGCTCAGCTACACCCCCGTCAGCAGCATCGGGCCCCCTGACACACCCCCCAAACAGCCCTGGGACCCCTGGAACCCTCAGTGCCCCCCAAACAGCCCCGGGACCCCCAGCATCCCCACACAGCCCCGGGACCCCCAGTGCCCGCCCCCCAAACAGCCCCGGGACCCCCAGCATCCCCACACAGCCCCGGGACCCCCAGTGCCCGCCCCCCAAACAGCCCTGGGACCCCCAGCATCCCCCCAAACAGCCCCGGGACCCCCAGCATCCCCCCAAACAGCCCTGGGACCCCCACACAGCCCTGGGACCCTCAGTGCCCCCCCCAAACAGCCCCGGGACCCCCACACAGCCCTGGGACCCCCACACAGCCCTGGGACCCTCAGTGCCCCCCAAACAGCCCTGGGACCCCTGGAACCCTCAGTGCCTCCCCCAAACAGCCCCAGGACCCCCAAACAGCCCCGGGACCCCCAGTATCCCCACACAGCCCTGGGACCCCCAAACAGCCCCGGGACCCCCAGCATCCCCACACAGCCCCGGGACCCTCAGTGCCCCCCCAAACAGCCCCGGGACCCCCAGCATCCCCACACAGCCCTGGGACCCCCAAACAGCCCCGGGACCCCCAGCATCCCCACACAGCCCTGGGACCCCCAAACAGCCCCGGGACCCCCAGCATCCCCAGCATCCCCCCACCGCCAGCGCCTCCCTCTCCAAGCTCAGCTACACCCCCGTCAGCAGCATCGGGCCCCCCTGACACACCCCCCAAACAGCCCTGGGACCCCTGGGACCCCCAGTGCCCCCCCCAAACAGCCCCGGGACCCCCAGTATCCCCACACAGCCCTGGGACCCCCAAACAGCCCCGGGACCCCCAGCATCCCCACACAGCCCCGGGACCCTCAGTGCCCCCCCAAACAGCCCCGGGACCCCCACACAGCCCTGGGACCCCCACACAGCCCTGGGACCCTCAGTGCCCCCCAAACAGCCCTGGGACCCCTGGAACCCTCAGTGCCTCCCCCAAACAGCCCCAGGACCCCCAAACAGCCCCGGGACCCCCAGTATCCCCACACAGCCCTGGGACCCCCAAACAGCCCCGGGACCCCCAGCATCCCCACACAGCCCTGGGACCCCCAAACAGCCCCGGGACCCCCAGCATCCCCAGCATCCCCCCACCGCCAGCGCCTCCCTCTCCAAGCTCAGCTACACCCCCGTCAGCAGCATCGGGCCCCCCTGACACACACGGGACCCCCAGTGCCCCCCCCCAAACAGCCCCGGGACCCCCAGCATCCCCCCACACAGCCCCGGGACCCCTGGGACCCCCACACCGCCCCGGGACCCCCTGAGACCCCCAGTGCCCCCCAGGGCTCAGCACCCAGCCACAAGGACCCCCACACCGCCCCGGGACCCCTGGGACCCCCAGTGCCCCCCCAAACAGCCCTGGAACCCCCAGTGACCCTCCCCAGCCCCAGGACCCCCAGTGACCCCCCCAAACCGTCCCAGGATCCCCAGTGCCCTCCCCAGCCCCGGGACCCCCAGTGATCCCCCCCAGCCCCAGTGCTCCCAGTGCCCCCCCCAGCCCCAGGATCCCCAGTGCCCCCCCATCATCCCAGGACCCCCAGTGCCCCCCCAAACCGTCCCAGGACCCCCAGTGCCCCCCCATCATCCCAGGACCCCCAGTGCCCCCCAAACCGTCCCAGGACCCCCAGTGCCCCCCCATCATCCCAGGACCCCCAGTGCCCTCCCCAGCCCCAGGACCCCCAGTGCCCCCCCAGCCCCGGGACCCCCAGTGACACACATCCCCCTCCCAGTGCTCCCAGTGCCCCCCCATCGTCCCAGGACCCCCAGTGCTCCCAGTGCCCCCCCATCGTCCCAGGACCCCCAGTGCCTCCCAGTGCTCCCAGTGCCCCCCCATCGTCCCAGGACCCCCAGTGCTCCCAGTGCCCCCCATCGTCCCAGGACCCCCAGTGCCCCCAGTGCTCCCAGTGCCCCCCCCATCGTCCCAGGACCCCCAGTGCTCCCAGTGCCCCCCCATCGTCCCAGGACCCCCAGTGCCCCCAGTTATCCCAGTGCCCCCCCATCGTCCCAGGACCCCCAGTGCCCCCAGTTATCCCAGTGCCCCCCCATCGTCCCAGGACCCCCAGTGCCCCCCCCCCCCAGTCCCAGTGCCCCCAGTGCCCCCCCCCCCCAGGCCCAGTGCTCCCAGTGCCCCCAGCTCCCGACGCCGTGCTGGGGTCTCGCTGGGCCGGGGGTCCCCGGGGGAGGGGGCGCAGCCGGGGGTCGAGGTGCCCCCAGCCCGTCCCGGGGGTCTCCCCTCCCCCCCCCCCCCCCCCCCCCCCAATAAACTCGCCTCGCGCCCGCCCGCTGCATCCGCCGGCTCCGCGAGACCCGACCGCGCGCCGGGGGGGGGCGGGGGGGGCCGGGGGTCCCCAAGGCCCGGGGGCTGCGGGGGGGGTCCGGGGGTCCCCAAGGCCCGGGGGGCTGCGGGGGGGGTCTGGGGGTTCCCAGCGCACGGGGGGCTGCGGGGGGGGGAGAGGGGGTCCGGGGGTCCCCTCGGGGCTCCGGGTGCCGTCCCACCCGTGCGGATGGACAGACGGACACACCCACGTGCGCGTGACTGGCGGGGCCGGCGCGAGGGGCGTGCACGTGCGCACCCGGACCGTGACACCCCCGGCAGCGCGCGCCGGAGCCACGCCCACCGGACTCCATTTCCCGCCATTCCCCAGGACTCCATTTCCCGCCATTTCCGGGACTCCATTTCCCGCCATTCCCCAGGACTCCATTTCCCGCCATTCCCCGGGACTCCATTTCCCGCCATTCCCCAGGACTCCATTTCCCGCCATTTCCGGGACTCGATTTCCCGCCATTCCCCGGGACTCCATTTCCCGCCATTCCCCGGGACTCCATTTCCCGCCATTCCCCAGGACTCCATTTCCCGCCATTCCCCGGGACTCCATTTCCCGCCATTCCCCAGGACTCCATTTCCCGCCATTCCCCGGGGACTCCATTTCCCGCCATCCCCAGGACTCCATTTCCCGCCATTCCCCGGGACTCCATTTCCCGCCATTCCCCAGGACTCCATTTCCCGCCATCCCCAGGACTCCATTTCCCGCCATTTCCGGGACTCCATTTCCCGCCATCCCCAGGACTCCATTTCCCGCCATCCCCGGGACTCCATTTCCCGCCATCCCCAGGACTCCATTTCCCGCCATCCCCGGGGACTCCATTTCCCGCCATCCCCAGGACTCCATTTCCCGCCATTCCCCGGGACTCCATTTCCCGCCATTCCCCAGGACTCCATTTCCCGCCATTCCCCGGGGACTCCATTTCCCGCCATTTCCGGGACTCCATTTCCCGCCATTCCCCGGGGACTCCATTTCCCGCCATCCCCAGGACTCCATTTCCCGCCATCCCCGGGACTCCATTTCCCGCCATCCCCAGGACTCCATTTCCCGCCATTCCCCGGGGACTCCATTTCCCGCCATCCCCCGGACTCCATTTCCCGCCATCCCCAGGACTCCATTTCCCGCCATTCCCCGGGGACTCCATTTCCCGCCATTTCCGGGACTCCATTTCCCGCCATTCCCCGGGGACTCCATTTCCCGCCATCCCCAGGACTCCATTTCCCGCCATTTCCGGGGGACTCCATTTCCCGCCATTTCCGGGGGACTCAATTTTTCCGCCATTTCCGGGACTCCATTTCCCGCCATCCCCAGGACTCCATTTCCCGCCATTTCCGGGACTCCATTTCCCACCATCCCCGGGACTCCATTTCCCGCCATCCCCAGGACTCCATTTCCCGCCATTCCCCAGGACTCCATTTCCCGCCATCCCCAGGACTCCATTTCCCGCCATTTCCGGGACTCCATTTCCCGCCATCCCCAGGACTCCATTTCCCGCCATCCCCAGGACTCCATTTCCCGCCATTCCCCAGGACTCCATTTCCCGCCATCCCCAGGACTCCATTTCCCGCCATCCCCAGGACTCCATTTCCCGCCATTCCCCAGGACTCCATTTCCCGCCATCCCCAGGACTCCATTTCCCGCCATTTCCGGGGGACTCAATTTTTCCGCCATTTCCGGGACTCCATTTCCCGCCATTTCCGGGACTCCATTTCCCGCCATTCCCCGGGGACTCCATTTCCCGCCATTTCCGGGACTCCATTTCCCGCCATTCCCCGGGGACTCCATTTCCCGCCATCCCCAGGACTCCATTTCCCGCCATTTCCGGGGGACTCAATTTTTCCGCCATTTCCGGGACTCCATTTCCCGCCATTCCCCAGGACTCCATTTCCCGCCATTCCCCGGGGACTCCATTTCCCGCCATCCCCGGGGACTCCATTTCCCGCCATTTCCGGGGGACTCAATTTTTCCGCCATTTCCGGGACTCCATTTCCCGCCATCCCCAGGACTCCATTTCCCGCCATTTCCGGGACTCCATTTCCCGCCATTTCCGGGACTCCATTTCCCGCCATTCCCCGGGGACTCCATTTCCCGCCATCCCCAGGACTCCATTTCCCGCCATCCCCGGGACTCCATTTCCCGCCATCCCCAGGACTCCATTTCCCGCCATTCCCCGGGGACTCCATTTCCCGCCATCCCCCGGACTCCATTTCCCGCCATCCCCAGGACTCCATTTCCCGCCATTCCCCGGGGACTCCATTTCCCGCCATCCCCCGGACTCCATTTCCCGCCATCCCCAGGACTCCATTTCCCGCCATCCCCAGGACTCCATTTCCCGCCATCCCCGGGGACTCCATTTCCCGCCATTTCCGGGGGACTCAATTTTTCCGCCATTTCCGGGACTCCATTTCCCGCCATCCCCAGGACTCCATTTCCCGCCATTTCCGGGACTCCATTTCCCGCCATCCCCGGGACTCCATTTCCCGCCATTCCCCAGGACTCCATTTCCCGCCATCCCCAGGACTCCATTTCCCGCCATTCCCCAGGACTCCATTTCCCGCCATCCCCAGGACTCCATTTCCCGCCATTTCCGGGACTCCATTTCCCGCCATCCCCAGGACTCCATTTCCCGCCATCCCCAGGACTCCATTTCCCGCCATTCCCCAGGACTCCATTTCCCGCCATCCCCAGGACTCCATTTCCCGCCATCCCCAGGACTCCATTTCCCGCCATTCCCCAGGACTCCATTTCCCGCCATCCCCAGGACTCCATTTCCCGCCATTTCCGGGGGACTCAATTTTTCCGCCATTTCCGGGACTCCATTTCCCGCCATTTCCGGGACTCCATTTCCCGCCATTCCCCGGGGACTCCATTTCCCGCCATTTCCGGGACTCCATTTCCCGCCATTCCCCGGGGACTCCATTTCCCGCCATCCCCAGGACTCCATTTCCCGCCATTTCCGGGGGACTCAATTTTTCCGCCATTTCCGGGACTCCATTTCCCGCCATTCCCCAGGACTCCATTTCCCGCCATTCCCCGGGGACTCCATTTCCCGCCATCCCCGGGGACTCCATTTCCCGCCATTTCCGGGGGACTCAATTTTTCCGCCATTTCCGGGACTCCATTTCCCGCCATCCCCAGGACTCCATTTCCCGCCATTTCCGGGACTCCATTTCCCGCCATTTCCGGGACTCCATTTCCCGCCATTCCCCGGGGACTCCATTTCCCGCCATCCCCAGGACTCCATTTCCCGCCATCCCCGGGACTCCATTTCCCGCCATCCCCAGGACTCCATTTCCCGCCATTCCCCGGGGACTCCATTTCCCGCCATCCCCCGGACTCCATTTCCCGCCATCCCCAGGACTCCATTTCCCGCCATTCCCCGGGGACTCCATTTCCCGCCATCCCCCGGACTCCATTTCCCGCCATCCCCAGGACTCCATTTCCCGCCATCCCCAGGACTCCATTTCCCGCCATCCCCGGGGACTCCATTTCCCGCCATTTCCGGGGGACTCAATTTTTCCGCCATTTCCGGGACTCCATTTCCCGCCATCCCCAGGACTCCATTTCCCGCCATTTCCGGGACTCCATTTCCCGCCATCCCCGGGACTCCATTTCCCGCCATTCCCCAGGACTCCATTTCCCGCCATCCCCAGGACTCCATTTCCCGCCATTCCCCAGGACTCCATTTCCCGCCATCCCCAGGACTCCATTTCCCGCCATTTCCGGGACTCCATTTCCCGCCATCCCCAGGACTCCATTTCCCGCCATCCCCAGGACTCCATTTCCCGCCATTCCCCAGGACTCCATTTCCCGCCATCCCCAGGACTCCATTTCCCGCCATCCCCAGGACTCCATTTCCCGCCATTCCCCAGGACTCCATTTCCCGCCATCCCCAGGACTCCATTTCCCGCCATTTCCGGGGGACTCAATTTTTCCGCCATTTCCGGGACTCCATTTCCCGCCATTTCCGGGACTCCATTTCCCGCCATTCCCCGGGGACTCCATTTCCCGCCATTTCCGGGACTCCATTTCCCGCCATTCCCCGGGGACTCCATTTCCCGCCATCCCCAGGACTCCATTTCCCGCCATTTCCGGGGGACTCAATTTTTCCGCCATTTCCGGGACTCCATTTCCCGCCATTCCCCAGGACTCCATTTCCCGCCATTCCCCGGGGACTCCATTTCCCGCCATCCCCGGGGACTCCATTTCCCGCCATTTCCGGGGGACTCAATTTTTCCGCCATTTCCGGGACTCCATTTCCCGCCATCCCCAGGACTCCATTTCCCGCCATTTCCGGGACTCCATTTCCCGCCATCCCCGGGACTCCATTTCCCGCCATTCCCCAGGACTCCATTTCCCGCCATCCCCAGGACTCCATTTCCCGCCATTCCCCAGGACTCCATTTCCCGCCATCCCCAGGACTCCATTTCCCGCCATTTCCGGGACTCCATTTCCCGCCATCCCCAGGACTCCATTTCCCGCCATCCCCAGGACTCCATTTCCCGCCATTCCCCAGGACTCCATTTCCCGCCATCCCCAGGACTCCATTTCCCGCCATCCCCAGGACTCCATTTCCCGCCATTCCCCAGGACTCCATTTCCCGCCATCCCCAGGACTCCATTTCCCGCCATTTCCGGGGGACTCAATTTTTCCGCCATTTCCGGGACTCCATTTCCCGCCATTTCCGGGACTCCATTTCCCGCCATTCCCCGGGGACTCCATTTCCCGCCATTTCCGGGACTCCATTTCCCGCCATTCCCCGGGGACTCCATTTCCCGCCATCCCCAGGACTCCATTTCCCGCCATTTCCGGGGGACTCAATTTTTCCGCCATTTCCGGGACTCCATTTCCCGCCATTTCCGGGACTCCATTTCCCGCCATCCCCGGGACTCCATTTCCCGCCATCCCCAGGACTCCATTTCCCGCCATTCCCCAGGACTCCATTTCCCGCCATCCCCCGGACTCCATTTCCCGCCATCCCCAGGACTCCATTTCCCGCCATTTCCGGGGGACTCAATTTTTCCGCCATTCCCCAGGACTCCATTTCCCGCCATTCCCCAGGACTCCATTTCCCGCCATTCCCCGGGGACTCCATTTCCCGCCATCCCCGGGGACTCCATTTCCCGCCATCCCCAGGACTCCATTTCCCGCCATTCCCCAGGACTCCATTTCCCGCCATCCCCGGGGACTCCATTTCCCGCCATCCCCAGGACTCCATTTCCCGCCATTCCCCAGGACTCCATTTCCCGCCATCCCCAGGACTCCATTTCCCGCCATCCCCGGGACTCCATTTCCCGCCATCCCCGGGGACTCCATTTCCCGCCATCCCCAGGACTCCATTTCCCGCCATTCCCCAGGACTCCATTTCCCGCCATTCCCCAGGACTCCATTTCCCGCCATTCCCCAGGACTCCATTTCCCGCCATCCCCAGGACTCCATTTCCCGCCATTCCCCGGGGACTCCATTTCCCGCCATCCCCAGGACTCCATTTCCCGCCATCCCCAGGACTCCATTTCCCGCCATCCCCAGGACTCCATTTCCCGCCATTCCCCAGGACTCCATTTCCCGCCATCCCCAGGACTCCATTTCCCGCCATCCCCGGGACTCCATTTCCCGCCATCCCCAGGACTCCATTTCCCGCCATTCCCCAGGACTCCATTTCCCGCCATCCCCCGGACTCCATTTCCCGCCATCCCCAGGACTCCATTTCCCGCCATTCCCCAGGACTCCATTTCCCGCCATCCCCCGGACTCCATTTCCCGCCATTCCCCAGGACTCCATTTCCCGCCATCCCCAGGACTCCATTTCCCGCCATTCCCCAGGACTCCATTTCCCGCCATCCCCAGGACTCCATTTCCCGCCATTCCCCAGGACTCCATTTCCCGCCATCCCCGGGACTCCATTTCCCGCCATCCCCAGGACTCCATTTCCCGCCATCCCCAGGACTCCATTTCCCGCCATTCCCCAGGACTCCATTTCCCGCCATCCCCGGGGACTCCATTTCCCGCCATTTCCGGGACTCCATTTCCCGCCATCCCCTCGTGACTCAGTTTCCCCCGTAAAGGCCCCGCCCCCGGCCCCGCCCCCGGCCCCGCCCCCTCCCGGCTTCCTCGGGGCCGCCCCCTCCCCGCCCCCCGCCCCCAGCCGAGGCGTCCTTGGGCCATGGCGCGCGCAGGGGGCTCGGGCCCGGCCCTGCCGCTGGCCCTGACCCTGACCCTGGCCTTGACCCTGACCCCGACCCCGACCCCGGCCCAGCCCCTGACCCCCGGCCCGGCCCCGGCCTCGAACCCGCCGCGCTGGGGGTGGCGGAACGTCTCGTGCTCGGCCTGTCACCTGCTCTTCGGGGTGCTGGATGTGGCGCTGCAGGTGGGGGGGCTGGGGGGGCAGCCGGGGGGCTGTGGGGGGGCAGCCGGGGGGCTGGGGGGAAGCCGGGGGGCTGGGGGACTGCCGGGGGGCGGGGGCGGCAGCCGAGGGGGGGCTGGGGGGAAGCCGGGAGAGGGGGGGGTGTGGGGGGTAGCAGGGGGGACTAGAGGCTGGGGGGGCAGCCGGGGGGGGTGGGGGGGCAGCTGGGGGCGAAGGGGAAGGGCCGGGAGGGGCTGGGGGCGAGGGGGGGAGGGCTGGGGGTGGGTAGGATGGGGCTGGGGGGGGGCTGGGGGGGTAGGATGGCGCTGGAGTCAGGGCTGGGGTCGGGGTCAGGGCTGGGGGGGCTGGGGGGGTAGGATGGGGCTGGGGTCAGGGCTGGGGGGGCTGAGGCTGGGGCCGGGGTCAGGGCTGGGGGGGGCTCTGGAGGGGGGTAGGATGGGGCTGGGGTCAGGGCTAGGGGGGGCTGGGGGGGTAGGATGGGGCTGGGGGGGGTCTGGGGCGGGTAGGATGGGGCTGGGGTCAGGGTCAGGGCTGGGGGGGCCGGGGGGGGCTGGGCCCGGCCGGGATCACGTGCCTGTCACGGGACAGGGTGTCACCACGGGCACAGCCCCGCCCGGGGGGAGGGGAGGGAGGGACAGGACGGGCCCCCAGCCCCCCCAGGGGGGAACCGGGGCATCCCCGGGTGGGTGGGGTGGGGCGGGGCCAGAGCCCGGTGGGGGGTGGGGGGGGCTGGGGGGGGGCACAGGGACCCCATAACCCCCCCATAACCCCCCCAACCCCCCTTCTTCCCCAGTGGGTCATGGTGGGGGCTCTGTGGGGGTGTCACAGGGATGGGGGTGTCACAGGGACCCCATGACCCCCCCATAACCCCCCCATAACCCCCCCATAACCCCCCTTCTCCCCAAGTGGGTCGTGGTGGGGGCGTCACAGGAACCCCATAGCCCCCCCATAACCCCCCCATAACCCCCCCATAACCCCCCCCAACCCCCTCTCCTTCCCCATTGGGTCATGGTGGGGGCATCACAGGGACCCCATAACCCCCCCCATAACCCCCCCAACCCCCCCTTCTCCCCCAATGGGTCATAGTGGGGGTGTCACAGGGACCCCATAACCCCCCCATAACCCCCCCCAGCCCTCCCCTTCTCCCCCAGTGGGTCATGGTGGGGGGCTGTGGGGGCGTCACAAGGGACGGGGGTGTCACAGGGACCCCATAACCCCCCCTAACCCCCCCATAACCTCCCAACCCCCTCTCCTTCCCCAGTGGGTCATGGGGGGGGCTGTGGGGGCGTCACAAGGGACGGGGGTGTCACAGGGACCCCATAACCCCCCCATAACCCCCCCATAACCCCCCTAACCCCCCATAACCCCCCCAACCCTCCCTTCTTCCCCAGTGGGTCATGGTGGGGGGCTGTGGAGGGCGTCACAAGGGACGGGGGTGTCACAGGGACCCCGTAACCCCCCCATACCCCCCCAACCCCCCTCTCCTTCCCCATTGGGTCATGGTGGGGGCATCACAGGGACCCCATAACCCCCCCATAACCCCCCCAACCCCCCCTTCTCCCCCAATGGATCATAGTGGGGGTGTCACAGGGACCCCATAACCCCCCCTAACCCCCCCATAACCTCCCAACCCCCTCTCCTTCCCCAGTGGGTCATGGTGGGGGGCTGTGGGGGCGTCACAAGGGACGGGGGTGTCACAGGGACCCCATAACCCCCCTAACCCCCCCATAACCTCCCAACCCCCCTCTCCTTCCCCAGTGGGTCATGGGGGGGGGCTGTGGGGGTGTCACAAGGGACGGGGGTATCACAGGGACCCCATAACCCCCCCATAACCCCCCCATAACCCCCCTAACCCCCCCATAACCCCCCCAACCCTCCCTTCTTCCCCAGTGGGTCATGGTGGGGGGACTGGGGGGGTGTCACAGGGATGGGGGTGTCACAGGGACCCCGTAACCCCCCCATACCCCCCCCAACCCCCTCTCCTTCCCCAATGGATCATAGTGGGGGTGTCACAGGGACCCCATAACCCCCCCCATAACCCCCCCAACCCCCCTTCTCCCCCAATGGATCATAGTGGGGGTGTCACAGGGACCCCATAACCCCCCCTAACCCCCCCATAACCCCCCCAACCCCCTCTCCTTCCCCAGTGGGTCATGGTGGGGGGCTGTGGGGGTGTCACAAGGGACGGGGGTGTCACAGGGACCCCATAACCCCCCCTAACCCCTCTCCTTTCCCCCCCCTGCCCCGCAGCTGGAGCCCAACGTGGCGCGCGTGGGGCGGGCGGCCTGGCGGCTGTGCCAGGCCCTGCGGCTGGCGCGGCCCGAGGTGTGCCGCCAGGCCGTGCAGCTCTTCCAGCAGGACGTGGTGTCGGCCTGGGCCCGCTCCGTCCTGCGGCCCGCCGAGGCCTGCGGCCTGCTGCTAGGCCCCGGCTGCGGCCGCTGGGACATCTACGCCCCTTGGAACGTCACCCTGCCCCCGGGGCCGAAACCCCCCGTCAAGCCCCCGGCCCCGCCGCCCCCGGCGCGCCCACCGCACGCATCCTCTTCCTCACCGACCTGCACTGGGACCGCCGCTACACGCCGGGCAGCGAGGTGGCCTGCCCCGACCCGCTGTGCTGCCGCGGGCCTGCGCCGAGCCGTGGCGGCGGTGGGGGTGGTAGCGGTGGCAATGGAGGTGGCAACGGCAGCGGAGGTGGCCGTGGTGGTGGGAATGGCAACGGAGGGGACAATGGAGGTGGCCGTGGTGGTGGCAGTGGTGGCAACAGCAACGGAGGTGGCCGTGGTGGTGGGAATGGCAACGGAGGGGACAATGGAGGTGGCCATGGTGGCAATGGAAGTGACAATGGTGGCAATGGCAATGGAGGTGGCCATGGTGGTGGCAGTGGTGCTAACGGCCATGGAGGTGGCCGTGGAGGTGGAAATGGCAACGGAGGGGACAATGGAGGTGGCCATGGTGGCAATGGAGGTGACAATGGAGGTGGCCATGGTGGCAATGGAGGTGGCCATGCTGGCAATGGTGGTGACAGTGGTGGCAACAGCAGCAATGGAGGTGGCCGTGGAGGTGGCAATGGCAATGGAGGTGGCCATGGTGTCAACGGAGGTGGCAATGGAGGTGGCCATGGCAATGACAATGGTGGCAATGGCAGTGGCCATGGTGGCCATGGAGGTGGCCATGGCGGCAATGGAGGTGGCAATGGAGGTGGCCATGGTGGCAATGGAGGTGGCCATGGTGTCAGTGGAGGTGGCCATGGCAATGACAATGGTGGCAATGGAGGTGGCCACGGTGTCAGTGGAGGTGGCCATGGTGGCAATGGAGGTGGCGATGGAGGTGGCCATGGCAGCAATGGAGGTGTCAATGGAGGTGGCCATGGTGACGATGGAGGTGGCCATGGCGGCGATGGAGGTGACAATGGCAGCAGCCACGGCGGCGGCGCCAGGGCCGGGTTCTGGGGTTCCTATGGCAAGTGCGACCTGCCCCTGCACACCATCGAGGGGCTGCTGGCCCAGCTGCCCAGCTCCGGACCCCCTTTCGCCGCCGCCTACTGGACCGGGGACATCCCGGCCCACGACGTGTGGCAGCAGAGCCGAGGGGACCAGCTGCGGGCCCTGCGCACCGTCACCGCGCTGCTGCGCCGCCACCTGGGCCCCCTGCCCGTCTACCCGGCCGTGGGCAACCACGAGGCCACCCCGGTCA
The DNA here is from genome assembly GCA_027925045.1 of Hypotaenidia okinawae. NCBI lineage: Eukaryota > Metazoa > Chordata > Aves > Gruiformes > Rallidae > Hypotaenidia > Hypotaenidia okinawae. Next base: position 217,601,286 of record BSDF01000001.1, read on the forward strand.
ACGCCTTCCCCCCGCCCTTCGTGAGGGGCAACCAGTCGGCCGCCTGGCTCTACGACGCCATGGCCGAGGCCTGGAGGGGCTGGCTGCCCCCCGACGCCCTGCGCACCCTGCGGTGAGCCTGGGCAGGGGGGTGGGGGGCATCTCTGGACTGGGGAGGGGGCTGCGGGGCATCTCTCCGCTGGGGAGGGGGATGGAGGTTGTGGGGAGGGGGCTGGGGGGGTATCTCTGGACTGGGGAGGGGGCTGGGGGTTGTGGGGAGGGGGCTGCAGGGCATCTCTCCGCTGGGGAGGGGGATGGGGGTTGTGGGGAGGGGGCTGGGGGGGTATCTCTGGACTGGGGAGGGGGCTGGGGGTTGTGGGGAGGGGGCTGCGGGGCATCTCTGTACTGGAGTGGGGGCTGGGGGGCATCTCTGTACTGGGGAGGGGTATGGGGGGCATCTCTCCACTGGGGAGGGGGCTGCGGGGCATCTCTCTGCTGGGGAGGGGGCTGGGGGCTGGGGGTGGGGTCTGAGGGGCATCTCTGTACTAGGGAGGGGGCTGTGGGGGCATCTCTGTATTGGGGAGGGGGCTGGGGGCTGCGGGGCATCTCTGTACTGGGGAGGGGTATGGGGGACATCTACTGGGGAGGGGGATGGGGGTTGTGGGGAGGGGGCTGCGGGGCATCTCTGGACTGGGGAGGGGGCTGTGGGGGCATCTCTGTACTGGGGAGGGGGATGGGGGACATCTACTGGGGAGGGGGCTGGGGGTTGTGGGGAGGGGGCTGCGGGTGCATCTCTCTACTGGGGAGGGGGCTGGGGGCTGGGGGGCATCTGTACTGGGGAGGGGGATGGGGGGCATCTCTGTACTGGGGAGGGAGCTCGGGGGCATCTCTGTACTGGGGAGGGGGATGGGGGTTGTGGGGAGGGGGCTGCGGGGCATCTCTCCACTGGGGAGGGGGCTGGGGGTGCAGGGCCATTTCCAGACTGGGAGGGGGAGCCCAGGCTTGCAGGGGTGGGGGGTGCAGGGCTGGGGGGCAGGGGGGACATTGGGGGGGGGCTGGGGTCCGGGGGTCCCCCACTCACCCCCCACACCTCCTGTCCCCCCCCCAGGGCCGGCGGTGCTGCTGGGTGATGGGGGGGTGGGAGCTGGGGATGGGGGTCAGGGCTGGGGGTCAGGGCTGGGGCTGGGGTCCGGGGGTCCCCCACTCACCCCCCCCCATCCTGTCCCCCCCCCCCCGGGCCGACAGTGCTGCTGGGTGATGGGGGGGATGGGGGGTGGGTCTGGGTGGGGGATGGAGACCAGGGCTGGGGTCCGTGTGGGGCTGGGGTCCAGGGGTCCCCCACTCACCCCCCCCATCCTGTCCCCCCCCAGGGCCGACAGTGCTGCTGGGTGATGGGGGGGGGATGGGAGCTGGGGATGGGGGTCAGGGCTGGGGCTGGGGTCCGTGTGGGGCTGGGGTCCGGGGGTCCCCCACTCACCCCCCTCATCCTGTCCCCCCCCCCAGGGCCGGCGGTGCCGCTGGGTGATGGGGGGGATGGGAGCTGGGGATGGGGGTCAGGGCTGGGTCTAGTGGGGGGGCATGGGGGTCAGGGCTGGGGCTGGGGTCTGTGTGGGGCTGGGGTCTGTGGGACTGGGGTCCGGGGTCCCCCACTTAACCCCCCCTCCTGTCCCCCCCAGGGCCGGCGGGTTCTACACGGCACTGCTGGGTGATGGGGGGGATGGAGACCAGGGGGGGTCAGGGCTGGGGGTCGGGGCTGGGGCTCAGGGCTGGGGTCAGTGTGGGGCTGGGGTCTGTGGGGCTGGGGTCCAGGGGTCCCCCACTTACCCCCCCCATTCTGTCCCCCCCAGGGCCGGTGGGTTCTACACGGCGCCGCTGTGGCCGGGGGGGGGATGGAGACCGGGGGGGGGTCAGGTCTGGGGGTCAGGGCTGGGGGGGGGATGGGGACCGGGGCTGGGGGTCAGGGCTGGGGCTGGGGTCCGGGGGTCCCCCACACCACCCCCCCATTCTGTCCCCCCCCAGGGCCGGCGGGTTCTACACGGCGCCGCTGTGGCCGGGGGGGGATGGAGACCGGGGGGGGGGGTCAGGTCTGGGGGTCAGGGCTGGGGGGGGATGGGGACCGGGGCTGGGGGTCAGGGCTGGGGCTGGGGTCCGGGGGTCCCCCACTTACCCCCCCCCCCATTCTGTCCCCCCCCAGGGCCGGCGGGTTCTACACGGCGCCGCTGTGGCCGGGGCTGCGCCTGGTCTCCCTCAACATGAACTTCTGCTCCCAGGGCAACTTCTGGCTGCTGCTCAACGCCACCGACCCGGCCGGGCAGCTCCAGTGGCTCGTGGGGGTCCTGGCCCAGGCCGAGCGGGAGGGGGACAAGGTCAGGGAGGGGCTGGGAGGGAGGGGGGGCACTGAAGGTGAACCCCCCTCACCACTCACCCCCTTCTCTCCCTGCGCCCTCCATCCCCCTCCCCAGGTTCACATCATCGGGCACATCCCCCCGGCCCATTGTCTGCACAGCTGGAGCTGGAACTACTACCGCATCATTGACAGGTGGGGGGGGCTGGGGGGGCTTGGGGGGCTGGGGGGCTGGGGGGGTCTTTGGGGGCTGGGGGGCTGGGGGGCTGGGGGGACATGGGGAGCTGGGACACCCCAGCCTATTGTCTGCACAGCTGGAGCTGGAACTACTACCGCATCATTGACAGGTGGGGGGGCTGGGGGGGTCTTGGGGGGCTGGGGGGGCTGGGGGTGACAGGGGGGTATGGGGGGACAGGGGAGGGCTGGGGGGATAGGGGGTATGGGGGGACATGGGGGTCTGGGAGCCCTCGACCCATTGTCTGCACAGCTGGAGCTGGAACTACTACCGCATCATTGACAGGTGGGGAGGGGCTGGGGGGGGCTTGGGGGGCTGGGGGGGCTGGGGGGGACAGGGGAGGGCTGGGGGGCTGGGGGGTATGGGGGGACAGGGGGTATGGGAGCCCTCAACCCATTGTCTGCACAGCTGGAGCTGGAACTACTACCGCATCATTGACAGGTGGGGGGGCTGGGGGGGCTTGGGGGGCTGGGGGGGCTGGGGGGACAGGGGGGTATGGGGGGATAGGGGAGGGCTGGGGGGATAGGGGGGCTGGGGGGACATGGGGGTCTGGGAGCCCTCGACCCATTGTCTGCACAGCTGGAGCTGGAACTACTACCGCATCATTGACAGGTGGGGGGGGCTGGGGGGGCTTGGGGGGCTGGGGGGGCTGGGGGTGACAGGGGAGGGCTGGGGGGCTGGGGGGTATGGGGGGACAGGGGGGTATGGGAGCCCTCAACCCATTGTCTGCACAGCTGGAGCTGGAACTACTACCGCATCATTGACAGGTGGGGGGGGCTGGGGGGTCTTGGGGGGCTGGGGGGGCTGGGGGGGTCTTGGGGGGCTGGGGGGGACAGGGGGGGACATGGGGGGCTGGGACCCCCGACCCATTGTCTGCACAGCTGGAGCTGGAACTACTACCGCATCATTGACAGGTGGGGGGGGCTGGGGGGGCTTGGGGGGCTGGGGTGGCACAGGGGGGGACATGGGGGCTGGGACCCCCTGGCCCATTGCACAGCTGGAGCTACCACAGCATCATCAGCAGGTCTGGGGGGGCTGGGGGGGTTTGGGGGGCTGGGGGGGCTGGGGGGACAGGGGGGTCTGGGACCCACTACTACCGCCTCGTCAGCAGGTCTGGGGGGCTTGGGGAGGGGTCTGGGGGGGCTGGGACCCCCAGCTGGGCCCCATCAGCTGAGCGATGGGGAGGGGGCTGCTCAGCCAGGCCCCCCTGTCCATCCCCCCTGGGTTGGAGGGGAGGGGGCTGCTCCCCCGGGTTCAAGGGGGGCGGCCCTGGGTTCAAGGAGGGGGGGCTGCCCATGTCCCTGGGGTTCAAGGTGGGGCGGCCCCGGGTTCAAGGGGGCTGCCCTGGGTTCAAGGGGGGCTGCCCATGTCCCCGGGTTCAAGGGGAGGGGGCTGCCCCGGGTTCAAGGGGAGGGGGCTGCTCCCCTGTCCCCCTGGGGTTCAAGGGGGGCGCTGCCCCGGGTTCAAGGGGGGCTGCCCATGTCCCCGGGTTCAAGGGGGGCTGCCCCGGGTTCAAGGAGGGGGCTGCCCTGGGTTCAAGGGGAGCTGGCCATGTCCCTGGGTTCAAGGAGGGGCTGCCTATGTCCCCGGGTTCAAGGAGGGGGCTGCCTAGTCCCCGGGTTCAAGGGGGGGCTGCCCTGGGTTCAAGGGGAGTGGCATGCCCTGGGTTCAAGGGGGGCTGCCTATGTCCCTGGGTTCAAGGAGGGGGCTGCCCTGGGTTCAAGGGGGCTGCCCTGGGTTCAAGGGGAGTGGCCTGCCCTGGGTTCAAGGGGGTGCGGCCCCGGGTTCAACGGGGGCCGGCCCCGGGTTCAAGGGGGGTCTGTGCCCGCGTTCAAGGGGGGCCGGCCCCGGGTTCAAGGGGGGTCTGTGCCCGCGTTCAAGGGGGGCCGGCCCCGGGTTCAAGGGGGGTCTGTGCCCGCGTTCAAGGGGGGCCGGCCCCGGGTTCAAGGGGGGTCTGTGCCCACGTTCAAGGGGGGCCGGCCCCGGGTTCAAGGGGGGTCTGTGCCCACGTTCAAGGGGGGCCGGCCCCGGGTTCAAGGGGGGTCTGTGCCCGCGTTCAAGGGGGGCCGGCCCCGGGTTCAAGGGGGGTCTGTGCCCGCGTTCAAGGGGGGCCGGCCCCGGGTTCAAGGGGGGTCTGTGCCCACGTTCAAGGGGGGCCGGCCCCGGGTTCAAGGGGGGTCTGTGCCCACGTTCAAGGGGGGCCGGCCCCGGGTTCAAGGGGGGTCTGTGCCCACGTTCAAGGGGGGCCGGCCCCGGGTTCAAGGGGGGTCTGTGCCCACGTTCAAGGGGGGCCGGCCCCGGGTTCAAGGGGTGTCCGTGCGCAGGTTCGAGGCCACGGTGGCGGCGCAGTTCTTCGGCCACACACACCGGGACGAGTTCGAGTTGTTCTACGACCTGGAGACCCTGAGCCGGCCCCTGGGAGTGGCGTTCCTGGCGCCCAGCGTCACCACCTACATCGGCCTCAACCCCGGTGCGCAACAGGCGGACGGACAGGCGGATGGATAGACAGGCGGACACACAGACAGACAGACAGACAGACACACAGACAGACACACAGCGTCACCACCTACATCGGCCTCAACCCCGGTGCGCAACAGGCGGACGGATAGACAGGCGGACACACGGACAGACAGACAGACGGACACACAGACAGACACACAGCGTCACCACCTACATCAGCCTCAACCCCGGTGCGCAACAGGCGGACGGATAGACAGGCGGACACACGGACAGACAGACAGACGGACACACAGACAGACACACAGACAGACACACAGCGTCACCACCTACATCGGCCTCAACCCCGGTGCGCAACACCCGGACGGACAGGCGGACAGATAGACAGGCAGACACACGGACAGACGGACACACAGACAGAGAGACACACAGACAGACAGACACATGGACAGACAGACAGACACACAGCGTCACCACCTACATCGGCCTCAACCCCGGTGCGCAACAGGCGGACGGATAGACAGGCGGACACACGGACAGACAGACAGACACACAGACAGACACACAGACAGACACACAGCGTCACCACCTACATCGGCCTCAACCCCGGTGCGTCAACACCCGGACGGACAGGCGGACGGACGGACAGGCGGACACACGGACGGATAGACAGGCGGACACACGGACAGACAGACAGACGGACACACAGACAGACAGACACACAGCGTCACCACCTACATCGGCCTCAACCCCGGTGCGCAACAGGCGGACGGATAGACAGGCGGACACACGGACAGACAGACAGACGGACAGGCGGACAGACAGACACACAGACAGACACACAGCGTCACCACCTACATCGGCCTCAACCCCGGTGCGCAACACCTGGACGGACAGGCGGACGGATAGACAGGCGGACACACGGACAGACAGACAGACGGACACACAGACAGACAGACAGACACACAGCGTCACCACCTACATCGGCCTCAACCCCGGTGCGCAACACCCGGACGGACAGGCGGACGGATAGACAGGCGGACACACGGACAGACAGACAGACGGACACACAGACAGACACACAGACAGACACACAGCGTCACCACCTACATCGGCCTCAACCCCGGTGCGCAACACCTGGACGGACAGGCGGACGGATAGACAGGCGGACACACGGACAGACAGACAGACGGACACACAGACAGACAGACAGACAGACAGAGAGACAGACAGACAGACACACAGCGTCACCACCTACATCGGCCTCAACCCCGGTGCGCCACACCCAGACGGACAGGCGGACAGACACACGGACAGACAGACATACGGATAGACAGACAGACAGACAGACAGACAGACAGACACACAGACAGACACACAGCGTCACCACCTACATCGGCCTCAACCCCGGTGTGTCACAGGCGGACGGACAGGCGGATGGACAGGCGGACACACGGACAGACAGACAGATGGACAGACAGACAGACAGACACACAGCGTCACCACCTACATCAGCCTCAACCCCGGTGTGTCACAGGCGGATGGACAGGCGGACACACGGACAGACAGGCGGACAGACAGGCGGATGGACAGACACACAGCGTCACCACCTACATCGGCCTCAACCCCGGTGTGTCACACCCCACGGACAGGCGGACGGATAGACAGGCGGACGGATAGACAGACACATGGACAGACAGACAGACAGACAGACACACAGCGTCACCACCTACATCAGCCTCAACCCTGGTGCATCACAGGTGGACGGACAGACAGACGGACGGACAGACAGACGGACACAGGGACAGACAGACACACAGACAGACACACAGCGTCACCACCTACATCAGCCTCAACCCCGGTGTGCCACACCCCACGGACAGGTGGACACACGGACAGGCGGACAGGTGGACGGACAGGCGGACACACGGACAGACACGCGGACAGACAGCCAGACAGATGACAGACAGACGGACACACAGACAGACAGACAGACAGACACACAGCGTCACCACCTACATCGGCCTCAACCCTGGTGCATCACACCTGACGGACAGGCGGATGGACAGGCAGACACATGGACAGACAGACAGACACACAGACAGACAGACACACAGCGTCACCACCTACATCGGCCTCAACCCTGGTGCATCACACCCTGACGGACAGGCGGATGGACAGGCAGACACATGGACAGACAGACAGACACACAGACAGACAGACACACAGCGTCACCACCTACATCGGCCTCAACCCTGGTGCATCACACCCTGACGGACAGGCGGATGGACAGGCAGACACATGGACAGACAGACACACAGACTGACAGACACGCAGACATACAGGCGGACAGACAGATACACGGACAGACAGACAGATGGACAGACAGTCACACAGACACACAGCCAGCCCCCTGTACCCCCCAGACAGACACACAGACAGACACACGGACCCCCAGACAGGCCCCTCTATCCCACCAGACCCCCCAGGCAGACCCCTGTATCCCCCCAGCCCCCCATCCCTCCTTCCATCCCCCTTCCCCCCCATCAATCCACAGACTCCATCATCCATCCCCCCCCGCACCCTCCCTCTCCCCAGGCTACCGCGTGTACGAGGTGGTGGGTGCCTACGCGGGCAGCTCCCACGCGGTGCTGGACCACGAGACCTTCATCCTGACCCTGACCCATCCCTCCCTCCATCCCTCCATCCATCCCTCCCTCCATCCCTCCATCCCTCCATCCCTCCATCCATCCATCCATCTCTCCATCCATCCCTCCATCCATCCCTCCCTCCATCCCTCCATCCCTCCCTCCATCCATCCCTCCATCCATCCATCCCTCCATCCCTCCCTCCATCCATCCATCCCTCCATCCATCCATCCCTCCATCCATCCCTCCATCCCTCCCTCCATCCATCCATCCCTCCATCCCTCCATCCATCCATCCCTCCATCCATCCCTCCATCCATCCATCCCTCCATCCCTCCATCCATCCATCCCTCCATCCCTCCATCCATCCATCCCTCCATCCATCCCTCCATCCATCCCTCCATCCCTCCATCCATCCATCCCTCCATCCCTCCATCCATCCCTCCATCCCTCCCTCCATCCATCCCTCCATCCCTCCATCCATCCATCCCTCCATCCCTCCATCCATCCATCCATCTCTCCCTCTCTCCATCCCTCCCCCATCCCTCCCTCCCTCCCTTCCCCCCATTAACCCCCAGACCCTCCCTCCCTCCCTCTCCCCAGGCTACCGCGTGTACGAGGTGGCGGCTGCCTACACGGGCAGCTCCCACGCGGTGCTGGACCACGAGACCTTCATCCTGAACCTGACCAGCGCCCAGGCGTCGCCGCGCTGGCAGCGCCTGTACCGCGCCCGCCAGGCCTACGGGCTGCCCTCCGCCTTCCCCCGCGACTGGGACCTGCTGGTGCGGCGCTTCCAGGACGACGAGCGGCTCTTCCAGCTCTTCTGGTTCCACCTGCACAAGGGTCACCCCCCCGGAGCCCTGCCTGGCCCCCTGCAAGGCCGCCCTGCTCTGCGCCCTGCGCACCGGACGCTCCGGGGACCCCCGGCTCTGTCACCCCTTGCGCCCCGCGCTGCCCTTCCCCCGCATCCGGCACATCTGGAGCCAGTGGAGGCTCTGCTGAGGGGGGAGAGGGGAGAGGGGGCAATAAAGGGAGATGTGGACAAGCGTGGTGTGAGGGGGGTGGGGTGGGGGTGGGGATGAGGTAGGATAGGGGTGGGATGGGGATGGGGATGGGATGGGGATGGGGTGGGATGGGGTAGGATAAGGGATGGGGATGGGGATGGGGATGGGGATGGGATGGGATGGGGATGGGATGGGGATGGGGATGGGATGGGGATGGGATGGGATGGGGATGGGATGGGGATGGGGATGGGGATGGGATGGGATGGGGATGGGATGGGGATGGGGATGGGATGGGGATGGGATGGGGATGGGATGGGGATGGGATGGGGATGGGGATGGGATGGGGATGGGGATGGGGATGGGGATGGGATGGGGATGGGATGGGATGGGGATGGGGATGGGATGGGGATGGGGTGGGGATGGGGATAGGGATGGGATGGGATGGGGATGGGGATGGGGATGGGGATGGGGATGGGATGGGATGGGATGGGATGGGGATGGGGATGGGGATGGGATGGGATGGGATGGGGATGGGGATGGGGATGGGATGGGGATGGGGAGGATGGGATGGGGATGGGGATGGGGATGGGGATGGGGATGGGATGGGGATGGGATGGGATGGGGATGGGGATGGGGATGGGATGGGGATGGGGATGGGGATGGGGATGGGATGGGGATGGGATGGGGATGGGATGGGGATGGGGATGGGGATGGGGATGGGGATGGGATGGGGATGGGGATGGGATGGGGATGGGGATGGGATGGGGATGGGGATGGGATGGGGATGGGATGGGATGGGGATGGGATGGGGATGGGGATGGGATGGGGATGGGATGGGATGGGGATGGGATGGGGATGGGATGGGATGGGGGATGGGGATGGGATGGGGATGGGGATGGGATGGGGATGGGGATGGGATGGGATGGGATGGGATGGGGATGGGATGGGGATGGGGATGGGGATGGGATGGGGATGGGGATGGGGATGGGGATGGGATGGGGATGAAGTAGGATAAGGGATGGGATTGGGATTGGGCTGGGCTGGGCTGGGCCAACACTGCAGCCCCACGCTGTCCCCACTCCGTCCTTCCCACCCCTCCCCCACTATGACTGGATGCGCCAACATGGCGGCCCCGCGGCGCTGTGACGTCATCACCCCCCCTGACATGACTGGACGGGCCAGCATGGCGTCCCCATGACGTCATCACCACCCCCACCCCCACCCCCACCCCCCCATCCCCAGGCGCCATCACCCCCGGCTGGTGGGAGGGGTTTATTAGTCAATTAATGAATTAATTAATTAATCCATCCGGACACGGAGTTTCGGTACGGGGGGAGGGGAGGGAGGGGAGGGGGGACACGGGGTGGGGGGAGGGGCTGGGGGAAGCGGCGGCAGGGTCCCACCCCCCCCCCCACCCCACCCCCCACCCCCCCAGGAGCCCCCGCCGCAGGTTTAGGCCGCATGCATCAGGCAGGGCCCCTCCCCCACCCCCACCCCCACCCCACCCCCCGGGTGTGGGGCAGGACCCCCCTCATTGGGAAGGACCCCCCCCATTGGGCAAGACACCCCCCCCCCCCATTGGGCTTGAGCCCCACCCCGTGGGGCAGGACCCTCCCCCATCAGGCAGAATCCCCCCCCATCAAGCAGGACCCCACCCCCCATGGGGCAGGACCCCCCCCCATCAGGCAGGACCCCCCCATGGGGCAGGACCCCCACCCTGTGGGACAAGACCCCCACCCATGGGGCAGGACCCCCCCCATGGGGCAGGACCCTCACCCCATTGAGCAGGACCCCCCCCGCATTGGGCACGACCCCCCCCATGGGGCAGGAACCCCCCCCATTGGGACAGGACCCCCACCCATCGGGCAAGACACCGCCCCCCCATTGGGTGGGACCCCCACCCCATCAGGCAGCACCCCAAACCATAGGGCAGGACCCTCCCCATCATGGGGCAGGACCCCCACCCCATGGGGCAAGACCCCCACCCCTATTGGGCACGACCCCCACCCCATGGGGCAGGACCCCCCCCATTGGGCACGACCCCCCCCATGGGGCAAGACCCCCCCCCATGGAGCAGGACCCCCCCCCATGGGGCAGGACCCCCCCCCATCAGGCAGGACCCCCCCCCCATGGAGCAGGACCCCCCCACCCCATGGGGCAGGACCCCCCACCCATCCCAGGGGGGTCAGGGGTGTGGGGGGGTCGCGGTGGGGGGGGGGCTTGGGGGGGCTCGGGGCCCCACGGCTCAGGGGGGTGGGGAGGGGTCCCTTGGGGGTGGGGAAGGGGGGAGGGGGTCCCGGGGGGTCTCAGGGGGGTGGGCGCCCCGGCTGGGCCGCAGGGTCCCCAGGAGGCTCCGCACCCCCCTGCGCACGCGCCGAGCCACCGAGTCCGCGGGGGGGCGGGGAGGCACGAGCTGGGGGGGCCGCGCGCGTCCAGGCACTTCTGGTACCGCAGCTGGGGGGGCACGGGGGGGGGTCAGAGAGGGGGGCACGGGGGGGGGCAGAGAGGGGGGAGTCAGAGCGGGGGGGCACGGGGGGGGGGGCAGAGAGGGGGGCAGAGAGGGGGGGCACGGGGGGGGGGGTCAGAGAGGGGGGTCAGAGAGGGGGGTCAGAGAGGGGGGAGTCAGAGCGGGGGGGCACGGGGGGGGGGCAGAGAGGGGGGCAGAGGGGGGGGCACGGGGGGGGGGCAGAGAGGGGGGCAGAGAGGGGGGTCAGAGATGGGGGGCAGAGAGGGGGGGCACGGGGGGGGGGGCAGAGAGGGGGGGCAGAGAGGGGGGGCACGGGGGGGGGGGCAGAGAGGGGGGTCAGAGAGGGGGGTCAGAGAGGGGGGGCACGGGGGGGGGGCAGAGAGGGGGGCAGAGAGGGGGGGCACGGGGGGGGGGCAGAGAGGGGGGCAGAGAGGGGGGTCAGAGAGGGGGGCAGAGAGGGGGGGGCACGGGGGGGGGGGCAGAGAGGGGGGCAGAGAGGGGGGCAGAGAGGGGGGGCACGGGGGGGGGTCAGAGAGGGGGGCAGAGAGGGGGGCAGAGAGGGGGGAGTCAGAGGGGGGGTCAGAGAGGGGGGCAGAGAGGGGGGAGTCAGAGCGGGGGGGCAGAGAGGGGGGTCAGAGAGGGGGAGGAGTCAGAGCGGGGGGCAGAGAGGGGGGCAGAGAGGGGGGAGTCAGAGGGGGGGTCAGAGAGGGGGGCAGAGAGGGGGGCAGGGGGGGGCAGAGAGGGGGGAGTCAGAGCGGGGGGCAGAGAGGGGGGCGGGGGGGGGGGAATGGGGGGAGTCAGAGCGGGGGAGCACGGGGGGGAATGGGGGGAGGGGAGGGGGAATGGGGGGGGCAGAGGGGGGCGGGGGGGCAGAGCGGGGGGCACAGGGGGGAATGGGGGGGTTCAGAGCGGGGAGGGGAGGGGAGGGGGGGAATGGGGGGGTCAGAGCGGGGGGCACGGGGGGGAATGGGGGGAGGGGAGGGGGAATGGGGGGGTCAGAGTGGGGGGGAGGGGAGGGGGGGAATGGGGGGGGTCAGAGCAGGGGGGCCCGGGGAATGGGGAGGGGAAGGGGAATGGGGGAGGGGGGTCAGAGCGGGGGGCACGGGGGGGCACGGGGGAGGGGGAATGGGGGAGAGGGGTCAGCGTGGGGGGGCACGGGAGGGGGCAGGGGGAACAGGGAGAGGGGCAGGGGTGGGGGCGCAGGAGTGGAGAGGGGGCACGGGGAGGGGAGGGGGAACGGGGAGGGGGTGCAAGGGAGGGGAGGGGGCAAAGGGGTGGGGGTGCTGGGGATGGGGCTGAGGATGGGGGGTCCCAAGGATGGAGAGGGGTCCCAGGGGTGGGGGGGGGCCCAGGGATGGGGGGGGGTCCCAGGAATGGGGTCCCAGAGGAGGGCAGGGGGTCCCATGGATGGGCAGGGGGGTCCCAGGGGTGGGATGGGGATGGGATGGGATGGGATGGGATGGGGATGGGATGGGATGGGGATGGGATGGGGATGGGATGGGATGGGGATGGGGATGGGATGGGATGGGGATGGGGATGGGATGGGATGGGGATGGGATGGGGATGGGATGGGATGGGGATGGGATGGGGATGGGGATGGGGATGGGATGGGGAGGGGATGGGGATGGGATGGGGATGGGGTGGGATGGGGATGGGATGGGATGGGGATGGGGTGGGATGGGGATGGGATGGGGTGGGGATGGGATGGGATGGGGATGGGGAGGGGATGGGGATGGGATGGGATGGGGATGGGGATGGGGATGGGGATGGGATGGGGATGGGGATGGGATGGGGAGGGGATGGGATGGGATGGGGATGGGATGGGATGGGATGGGATGGGGATGGGATGGGGATGGGATGGGGATGGGATGGGGATGGGATGGGGAAGGGGATGGGGATGGGGATGGGGATGGGGAAGGGGATGGGGATGGGATGGGGTGGGGATGGGATGGGATGGGGATGGGGAGGGGATGGGATGGGATGGGGATGGGATGGGATGGGATGGGATGGGATGGGGATGGGGATGGGATGGGGAGGGGATGGGATGGGGATGGGGATGGGGAAGGGGATGGGGATGGGATGGGGTGGGGATGGGATGGGATGGGGATGGGGAGGGGATGGGGATGGGATGGGTTGGGGGTCCCAGGGGTGGGTGGGGGTCTCACCACGCAGGCGGCCTGCAGCGCCTCGCTCAGCCCCGCGGCGTTGGGCTCGCACCAGACCATGTGGCAGCGGAAGGCGCCGGGCGCGCTCGCCATGATGAAGGCGAAGGAGCGAACGTCCCGCCCGACCCCCATGAAGGACAGGAACCGCACCCGGCACTCGCACAGCACCGCCTCTGTCTGGGGGGACAGGGGGGTCAGGGGGGTCAGGGGGGTCAGGGGCACCCCAGGAACCGCACCCGGCACTCGCACAGCACCGCCTCTGTCTGGGGGGACAGGGGGGTCAGGGGGGTCAGGGGGGTCAGGGGGGTCAGGGGCACCCCAGGAACCGCACCCGGCACTCGCACAGCACCGCCTCTGTCTGGGGGGACAGGGGGGTCAGGGGGGTCAGGGGGGTCAGGGGCACCCCAGGAACCGCACCCGGCACTCGCACAGCACCGCCTCTGTCTGGGGGGACAGGGGGGTCAGGGGGGTCAGGGGGGTCAGGGGGGTCAGGGGCACCCCAGGAACCGCACCCGGCACTCGCACAGCACCGCCTCTGTCTGGGGGGACAGGGGGGTCAGGGGGGTCAGGGGGGTCAGGGGCACCCCAGGAACCGCACCCGGCACTCGCACAGCACCGCCTCTGTCTGGGGGGACAGGGGGGTCAGGGGGGTCAGGGGGGTCAGGGGGGTCAGGGGCACCCCAGGAACCGCACCCGGCACTCGCACAGCACCGCCTCTGTCTGGGGGGACAGGGGGGTCAGGGGGGTCAGGGGGGTCAGGGGCACCCCAGGAACCGCACCCGGCACTCGCACAGCACCGCCTCTGTCTGGGGGGACAGGGGGGTCAGGGGGGTCAGGGGGGTCAGGGGGGTCAGGGGCACCCCAGGAACCGCACCCGGCACTCGCACAGCACCGCCTCTGTCTGGGGGGACAGGGGGGTCAGGGGGGTCAGGGGGGTCAGGGGCACCCCAGGAACCGCACCCGGCACTCGCACAGCACCGCCTCTGTCTGGGGGGACAGGGGGGTCAGGGGGGTCAGGGGGGTCAGGGGGGTCAGGGGCACCCCAGGAACCGCACCCGGCACTCGCACAGCACCGCCTCTGTCTGGGGGGACAGGGGGGTCAGGGGGGTCAGGGGGGTCAGGGGCACCCCAGGAACCGCACCCGGCACTCGCACAGCACCGCCTCTGTCTGGGGGGACAGGGGGGTCAGGGGGGTCAGGGGGGTCAGGGGCACCCCAGGAACCGCACCCGGCACTCGCACAGCACCGCCTCTGTCTGGGGGGACAGGGGGGTCAGGGGGGTCAGGGGGGTCAGGGGCACCCCAGGAACCGCACCCGGCACTCGCACAGCACCGCCTCTGTCTGGGGGGACAGGGGGGTCAGGGGGGTCAGGGGGGTCAGGGGCACCCCAGGAACCGCACCCGGCACTCGCACAGCACCGCCTCTGTCTGGGGGGACAGGGGGGTCAGGGGGGTCAGGGGGGTCAGGGGGGTCAGGGGCACCCCAGGAACCGCACCCGGCACTCGCACAGCACCGCCTCTGTCTGGGGGGACAGGGGGGTCAGGGGGGTCAGGGGGGTCAGGGGCACCCCAGGAACCGCACCCGGCACTCGCACAGCACCGCCTCTGTCTGGGGGGACAGGGGGGTCAGGGGGGTCAGGGGGGTCAGGGGGGTCAGGGGCACCCCAGGAACCGCACCCGGCACTCGCACAGCACCGCCTCTGTCTGGGGGGACAGGGGGGTCAGGGGGGTCAGGGGGGTCAGGGGCACCCCAGGAACCGCACCCGGCACTCGCACAGCACCGCCTCTGTCTGGGGGGACAGGGGGGTCAGGGGGGTCAGGGGGGTCAGGGGCACCCCAGGAACCGCACCCGGCACTCGCACAGCACCGCCTCTGTCTGGGGGGACAGGGGGGTCAGGGGGGTCAGGGGCACCCCAGGAACCGCACCCGGCACTCGCACAGCACCGCCTCTGTCTGGGGGGACAGGGGGGTCAGGGGGGTCAGGGGGGTCAGGGGGGTCAGGGGCACCCCAGGAACCGCACCCGGCACTCGCACAGCACCGCCTCTGTCTGGGGGGACAGGGGGGTCAGGGGGGTCAGGGGGGTCAGGGGCACCCCAGGAACCGCACCCGGCACTCGCACAGCACCGCCTCTGTCTGGGGGGACAGGGGGGTCAGGGGGGTCAGGGGGGTCAGGGGCACCCCAGGAACCGCACCCGGCACTCGCACAGCACCGCCTCTGTCTGGGGGGACAGGGGGGTCAGGGGGGTCAGGGGGGTCAGGGGGGTCAGGGGCACCCCAGGAACCGCACCCGGCACTCGCACAGCACCGCCTCTGTCTGGGGGGACAGGGGGGTCAGGGGGGTCAGGGGGGTCAGGGGCACCCCAGGAACCGCACCCGGCACTCGCACAGCACCGCCTCTGTCTGGGGGGACAGGGGGGTCAGGGGGGTCAGGGGGGTCAGGGGGGTCAGGGGCACCCCAGGAACCGCACCCGGCACTCGCACAGCACCGCCTCTGTCTGGGGGGACAGGGGGGTCAGGGGGGTCAGGGGGGTCAGGGGCACCCCAGGAACCGCACCCGGCACTCGCACAGCACCGCCTCTGTCTGGGGGGACAGGGGGGTCAGGGGGGTCAGGGGGGTCAGGGGCACCCCAGGAACCGCACCCGGCACTCGCACAGCACCGCCTCTGTCTGGGGGGACAGGGGGGTCAGGGGGGTCAGGGGGGTCAGGGGCACCCCAGGAACCGCACCCGGCACTCGCACAGCACCGCCTCTGTCTGGGGGGACAGGGGGGTCAGGGGGGTCAGGGGGGTCAGGGGGGTCAGGGGCACCCCAGGAACCGCACCCGGCACTCGCACAGCACCGCCTCTGTCTGGGGGGACAGGGGGGTCAGGGGGGTCAGGGGGGTCAGGGGCACCCCAGGAACCGCACCCGGCACTCGCACAGCACCGCCTCTGTCTGGGGGGACAGGGGGGTCAGGGGGGTCAGGGGGGTCAGGGGGGTCAGGGGCACCCCAGGAACCGCACCCGGCACTCGCACAGCACCGCCTCTGTCTGGGGGGACAGGGGGGTCAGGGGGGTCAGGGGGGTCAGGGGCACCCCAGGAACCGCACCCGGCACTCGCACAGCACCGCCTCTGTCTGGGGGGACAGGGGGGTCAGGGGGGTCAGGGGGGTCAGGGGCACCCCAGGAACCGCACCCGGCACTCGCACAGCACCGCCTCTGTCTGGGGGGACAGGGGGGTCAGGGGGGTCAGGGGGGTCAGGGGCACCCCAGGAACCGCACCCGGCACTCGCACAGCACCGCCTCTGTCTGGGGGGACAGGGGGGTCAGGGGGGTCAGGGGGGTCAGGGGCACCCCAGGAACCGCACCCGGCACTCGCACAGCACCGCCTCTGTCTGGGGGGACAGGGGGGTCAGGGGGGTCAGGGGGGTCAGGGGCACCCCAGGAACCGCACCCGGCACTCGCACAGCACCGCCTCTGTCTGGGGGGACAGGGGGGTCAGGGGGGTCAGGGGGGTCAGGGGGGTCAGGGGCACCCCAGGAACCGCACCCGGCACTCGCACAGCACCGCCTCTGTCTGGGGGGTCAGGGGGGTCAGGGGGGTCAGGGGGGTCAGGGGCACCCCAGGAACCGCACCCGGCACTCGCACAGCACCGCCTCTGTCTGGGGGGACAGGGGGGTCAGGGGGGTCAGGGGGGTCAGGGGGGTCAGGGGGGTCAGGGGCACCCCAGGAACCGCACCCGGCACTCGCACAGCACCGCCTCTGTCTGGGGGGTCAGGGGGGTCAGGGGGGTCAGGGGGGTCAGGGGCACCCCAGGAACCGCACCCGGCACTCGCACAGCACCGCCTCTGTCTGGGGGGACAGGGGGGTCAGGGGGGTCAGGGGGGACACCCCAGGGGTCACCATGGGGTCAGGGACACCCCAGGGGACAGGGACACCCCAGAGGTCACCATGGGGTCACCACGGGGTCACCCCACGGGGACGGGGTCAGGGACACCCCAGGGGTCACACGGGGTCACCCCAGGGTCAGGGACACCCCACAGGGTCACCCCATGGGGACAGAGACACCCCAGTTGTCACACGGGGTCACCATGGGGTCGGGGACACCCCAGGGTCACATGGGGACACCCCAGGGTCAGGGACACCCCAGGGGACAGGGACACCCCAGAGGTCACCATGGGGTCACCACGGGGTCACCCCACGGGGACGGGGTCAGGGACACCTCAGGGGTCACACGGGGACAGGGTCACCCCAGGAACCAGCACCGCCTCCATCTGGGAATGGGGGGGGGGACAGGGGACAGGGACACCCCAGGGGGTCACAACAGGGTCAGGGTCACTCCAAGGGGTCACCACAGGGACCAGGGTCACCCCACAGGGTCACCCCACGGGGACTGGGGTCACCCCATGGTGGCCCCACCACAGGGATGGGATGGGGACTGGGGTCACCCCATGGGGTCACTGCCATGGGGACTGGGGTCACCCCATGGGGACGGGATGGGGACTGGGGTCACCCCATGGGGTCACTGCCATGGGGACTGGGGTCACCCCATGGGGACGGGATGGGGACTGGGGTCACCCCATGGGGTCACTGCCACGGGGACTGGGGTCACCACCATGGGGACAGGATGGGGTTGGGGGTCACCCCATGGGGTCACTGCCATGGGGACTGGGGTCCCCCCATGGGGACAGGATGGGGTTGGGGGTCACCCCATGGGGTCACTGCCACGGGGACTGGGGTCACCACCATGGGGACAGGATGGGGTTGGGGGTCACCCCATGGGGTCACTGCCATGGGGACTGGGGTCCCCCCATGGGGACAGGATGGGGTTGGGGGTCACCCCATGGGGTCACTGCCATGGGGACTGGGGTCACCCCATGGGGACGGGATGGGGTCAGGGGTCACCCCATGGGGTCACTGCCATGGGGTCAGGGGTCACCCCATGGTGGCCCTGCCATGGGGACTGGGGTCACCCCATGGGGTCACTGCCATGGGGTCAGGGGTCACCCCATGGTGACCCCGCCACAGGGACTGGGGTCCCCCCACGGGGATGGGATGGGGACCAGGGTCACCCCACGGTGTCACCGCCACAGGGGCTGGGGTCCCCCCCCTGCCCAGGGCCGGGGTGAGGTGTGGGGTCCCCCCGCCGTGGGTCTGGGGGTACCTGCTGGTGGGTGATGCTGAGGGTGGCGGGTGCCACGGTGACCAGGGTGGGGGTCCAGCGCTCCCGGGGGCCCCGGCCAGCGCCGCCTCCAGCGCCCCATTGATCACGTCCATGCCTGGGGGGGAGGTGGGGGGGGTGTCAGGGTGGGGGGCTCCCCCAGGGGCAGGGAACGGGGGGCTCAGGGTGGGGGCTCCCCCAGGGGCAGGGAACGGGGGGTTCGGGGTGGGGGGCTCCCCCAGGGGCAGGGAACGGGGGGCTCAGGGTGGGGGGTTCCCCCAGGGGCAGGGAACGGGGGGTTCAGGGTGGGGGGCTCCCCAGGGGCAGGGAACGGGGGCTCAGGGTGGGGGCTCCCCCAGGGGCAGGGAACGGGGGGTTCGGGGTGGGGGGCTCCCCCAGGGGCAGGGAACGGGGGCTCAGGGTGGGGGCTCCCCCAGGGGCAGGGAACGGGGGGGTTCGGGGTGGGGGGCTCCCCAGGGGCAGGGGATGGGGGGCTGGGGTGGGGGCTCCCCCAGGGGCAGGGAACGGGGGGCTCAGGGTGGGGGGCTTCCCCAGGGGCTGGGGATGGGGGCTGGGGTGGGGGGCTCCCCCAGGGGCAGGGAACGGGGGGCTCAGGGTGGGGGCTCCCCCAGGGGCAGGGGATGGGGGGCTGGGGTGGGGGGCTCCCCCAGGGGCTGGGGATGGGGGGCTCAGGGTCGGGGGCTCTCTCAGGGGTGGGGGCTCCTCCATGGATAGGGGATGGGGGCTCGGGGTGGGGGGCTCTGCCCAGGGGCAGGGAATGGGGTGGCTCAGAGTGGGGGGCTCCCCTAGGGTGGGGGGCTCCCCCAGGGGCAAGGGATGGGGGGCTCAGGGTCGGGGGCTCCCCCAGGGGCTTGGGAGCTTGGGGGTGGGGGGCTTGGGGTGGGGGCCTCCCCCAGGGGTGGGGGCTCCCCCAGGGACAGGGGATGGGGGCTTGGCCACGGGGGTGCACCCCAGGCACCCCCCACCCCCCAGGCCCCCCTGCCCCCCCAGCCCCCCCGCTCACCCACGGGCTTGGCCACCGGGGTGCACCCCAGGCACCCCCCACCCCCCAGGCCCCCCTCCGCCCCCCCAGCCCCCCCGCTCACCCACGGGCTTGGCCACCGGGGTGCACCCCAGGCACCCCCCCCCCAACCCCCCAGGCCCCCCTCCAGCCCCCCCCAGCCCCCCACGCTCACCCACGGGCTTGGCCACCGGGGTGCACCCCAGGCACCCCCCACCCCCAGGCCCCCCTGCCCCCCCAGCCCCCCCAGCCCCCCCGCTCACCCACGGGCTTGGCCACCGGGGTGCACCCCAGGCACCCCCCACCCCAGGCCCCCCCGCCCCCCCAGCCCCCAGCTCACCCACGGGCTGGCCACCGGGTGCACCCCAGGCACCCCCACCCCCCCCCCCCCCCCCGCCCCCCCAGCCCCCCGCTCACCCACGGGCTTGGCCACCGGGGTGCACCCCAGGCACCCCCACCCCCCTGCCCCCAGCCCCCAGCCCCCAGCTCACCCACGGGCTTGGCCCCAGGTGCACCCCAGGCCCCCCCAGCCCCCCCAGCCCCCCGCTCACCCACGGGCTTGGCCACCGGGGTGCACCCCAGGCACCCCCACCCCCAGGCCCCCTGCCCCCAGCCCCCAGCCCCCCAGCTCACCCACGGGCTGCCACCGGGGTGCACCCGCACCCCCACCCCAGCCCCCCTGCCCCCCAGCCCCCCCGCTCACCCACGGGCTTGGCCACCGGGGTGCACCCCAAGTACCAGACCGGGAACTTCTGCCCCGCTTCACTTTTGGGGGCCGGGAACTCCCCTGGGGGGGCGGGGGGCACAGGGCGGGGTCAGACACCCCCCCCCCCCCCCCCCCCAAAACCAGCACCGGGACAACACCCCCCACGGCTCCCCAACCCCCACCCCAGAGCCCCCCACCCGGGAATGGCACCTCCAGCCCCCCCCAGCCCCCCCAGCCCCCCCCAGCCCCCCCAGCCCCCCCCATCACCCCCCCAGCCCCCCCAAGCCCCCTCATCACCCCCCCCAGCTCCCCCCATCACCCCCCAGCCCCCCACCAGCCCCTCCAGCCCCTCCCATCACACTCCAGTCCCCCCCATCTCCCCCCATCACCCCCCAGCTCCCCTCATCACCTCCCCCACCCCCCCAGCCCCCCCATCACCCCTCCAGACCCCCCCATCACCCCCCCCAGCTGCCCCCATCACCCTCCCGGACCCCCTTATCACCCCCCCAGCCCCCCCCATCACTCCCCCAGCCCCCCCCATCACCCCCCATCGCCCCCCCAGCCCCCCCATCACCCCCCATCGCCACCCCCTCCAGCCCCCCCATCACCCCCCCAGCCCCCCCCATCACCCCCTCCAGCTCCCATCACCCCCCCAGCCCCCCCATCACCCCCCATCGCCCCCCCATCACCCCTTCCAGCCCCCCCCAGCCCCCTCATCACCCGCCCCAGCTCCCCCCATCACCCACCCATCACCCCCCTATCACCCCCCCTGCCCCCCCCACCCCCCATCCTCCCCAGCCCCCCATCACCCCCCATCACCCCCATCTCCCCCCATCTCACCCATCTCCCCAGCTCCCCCCAGCCCCCCCATCACCCCCCATCCCCCCATCTCCCCCATCACCCCCCAGCCCCCATCACCCCCACCCCCCCATCACCCCCACAGCCCCCCCATCACCCTCTCCCCCCATCACCCCCCCAGCTCCCCCCATCTCCCCTCCCAGCTCCCCCCATCACCCCCCATCTCCCCCCAGCCCCCCCCATCACCCCCCATCTCCCCCCCAGCCCCCCCATCACCCCCCCATCTCCCCCCATCACCCCCCCAGCCCCCCCCATCTCCCCTCCAGACCCCCCCATCACTCCCCCAGCTCCCCCCAGCCCCCCCATCACCCCCTCCCCCAGCACCCCCCCAGCCCCCCCCATCTCCCCCCAGCCCCCCCATCACCCCCCCATCTCCCCCCATCACCCCCCAGCCCCCCCATCACCCCTCCAGCACCCCCCCCAGCCCCCCCATCTCCCCCCAGCCCCCCCATCACCCCCCAGCCCCCCCATCTCCCCTCCAGACCCCCCCATCTCCCCCCATCTCCCCCCAGCCCCCCCATCACCCCCATCTCCCCCCATCTCCCCCCAGCTCCCCCCAGCCCCCCCATCACCCCCCAGCCCCCCCATCACTCCCCCAGCTCCCCCCAGCCCCCCCATCACCCCCCCATCTCCCCCCATCTCCCCCCCATCAATCTCCCAGCTCCCCCTATCACCCCCCAGCTCCCCCCGCCCCCCATCACCCCTCCAGCCCCTCCCAGCTCCCCCACAGCCCCCCCCATCACCCTTCCAGCCCCCCCAAGCCCCCTCATCACCCGCCCCAGCTCCCCCATCACCCACCCATCACCCCCCTGCCACCCCTCCTGCCTCCCCATCACCCACCCAGCTCCCCCCATCACCCCCTCAGCCCCCCCAGCTCCCCCATCACCCCCCAGCTCCCCCCATCACCCCCCCAGCTCCCCCCATCACCCCCCCAGCTCCCCCCATCACCCCCCAGCCCCCTCCATGACCCCCCCATCACCCATCCAGACCCCCCCATCACCCCCTCCAGACCCCCATCACCCCCTAGTCCCCCCATCTCCCCCCATCACCCACCCAGCTCCCCCCAGCCCCCCCAACCCCCCCAGCCTCCCCCATCACCCCCCAGCTCCGCCCAACCCCCCCATCACCCCCACAGCCCCCCCCATCACCCTTCCAGCCCCCCCAGCTCCCCCATCACCCCTCCAGCCCCCCCATCACCTCCCCCGCCCCCCCCCAGCCCCCCCATCTCCCCTCCAGCCCCCCCATCACCCACCCAGCTCCCCCCAGCCCCCCCATCACCCCTCCAGACCCCCCTATCACCCCCCTGGCCCCCCCCATCACCCCCCATCTCCCCCCAGCCCCCCCCGCTCCCCCTGCCACCCCCCCAGCCCCCCCCATCACCCCCCCCAGCCCCCCTACCCTGGAACGGCACCTCCAGCCCCCTGCCACCCCCCCAGCCCCCCCATCAGCCCCCCGGCCCCCCCAGCCCCCCCTACCCTGGAACGGCACCTCCAGCCCCCTGCCACCCCCCAGCCCCCCCCATCAGCCCCCCGGCCCCCCCAGCCCCCCTACCCTGGAACGGCACCTCCACCAGCCGAGCTGGGTCCAGGGAGAGCCCGGCCCGGGCGCTGCGCTGCTCGGCCACCAGCTGGGGGGGGACAGGGGGGCACCCCGACCCCCCAACGAGCCGTCAGGCCAGGGAGCCCCCCAGCGTCCCCCTGGGATGGGGACATGGGGGTGGGGGGCACCGGGACCCCCCAAATAGCCAGGGAGCCCCCCAGCGTCCCCCTGGGATGGGGACATGGGGGGTGGGGGCACCGGGACCCCCCCCCAAAACAGCCACGGAGCCCCACACCCCCTGGGATGGGGACATGGGGGGGTGGCACTGGGACCCCCCCCAAATACCCACGGAGCCCCACACCCCCCTGGGATGGGGACATGGGGGTGGGGGCACTGGGACCCCCCCAAATAGCTATGGAGCCCCCCAGCATCCCCCTGGGATGGGGACATGGGGGAGGGGGGCACCGGGACCTCCCCAATAGCTGTCAGGCCAGGGAGCCCCCCAGCATCCCCCTGGGATGGGGAGATGGGGGATGGGGGGCACCAGGACCCCCCAAATGGCCAGGGAGCCCCCCAGCATCCCCCTGGGATGGGGAGTCAGGGTCGGGGGTCTCCCCTGTCCCCAGGGGGGTTTGGGGGTGCTCAGGGGGTCTCCCCTAGGCCTGGGGGGTTCAGGGGGGTCTCCCCTAGGTCAGGGGGTCTCCCCTGGTCCCGGGGGTGCTCTGGGGGTCTCCCCTGGGCCTGTGGGGATTTGGGATGGGTGTTGGGGGTCTCCCCTGGTCCCGGGGGGTTCAGGGGTGTCTCTGTGTGTCTCCCCTGTGTCCAGGGGGTTGGGGGGTGTCTCTGTGGGTCTCCCCTGGTCCGGGGGGTTCAGGGGGTCTCCCCTGGTCCTGGGGGATTTGGGGGTGTCTCTGTGTGTCTCCCCTGGTCCCGGGGGTGCTCAGGGGGTCTCCCCTGGTCCGGGGGGATTTGGGGGTGTCTCTGTGTGTCTCCCCTAGGCCTGGGGGTGCTCTGTGGGTCTCCCCTAGTCCGGAGGTTTGGGGGGTGTCTCTGTGTGTCTCCCCTGGTCTGGGGGGTGCTCAGGGGGTCTCCCCTGTGTCCAGGGGGATTTGGGGGTGTCTCTGTGTGTCTCCCCTGTGCCTGGGGGGCTCGGGGGGGTCTCAGAGGGTCTCCCTGGTGCTTTGGGGTGCTTGGGGGTGTCTCTGTGGGTCTCCCCTGGTCCCGGGGGGTCTCTGTGTGTCTCCCCTAGGCCTGGGGGTGCTCTGGGGGGTCTCCCCTGGTCCTGTGTGTCTCCCCTGGTCCCGGGGGGTTTGGGGTGCTCAGGGGTCTCTCCTAGGCCTGGGGGTGCTCAGGGGGTCTCCCCTGGTCTGGGGGTGTCTCTGTGTGTCTCCCCTGTGCCCAGGGGGGTCCCCGTGGGGTGCAGGCCCTGACCTGGGCGCAGGCCTGGCGCAGGCCGCGGGCGCCCTGGCTCCGGACCTCTGGGGGTCTCCCCTAGGCCTGGGGGTGCTCAGGGGGTCTCCCCTGGTCCAGGGGGTTGGGGGTGTCTCTATGTGTCTCCCCTGTGCCCAGGGGGGTCCCCGTGGGGTGCAGGCCCTGACCTGGGCGCAGGCCTGGCGCAGGCCGCGGGCGCCCTGGCTCCGGACCTCTGGGGGTCTCCCCTAGGCCTGGGGGTGCTCAGGGGTCTCCCCTGTATCCCGGGGGTTTGGGGGTGTCTCTATGTGTCTCCCCTGTGTCCAGGGGGGTCCCCTGACCTGGGCGCAGGCCTGGCGCAGGCCGCGGGCGCCCTGGCTCCGGACCTCTGGGGGTCTCCCCTAGGGCTGGGGGTGCTCTGGGGGGTCTCCCCTGGTCTGGGGGTGCCCAGGGGGGTCCCCGTGGGGTGCAGGCCCTGACCTGGGCGCAGGCCTGGCGCAGGCCGCGGGCGATGGGCCCGGCCGGGCCCTGGCTCCGCAGCACGTGGCAGCGCAGCAGCCGCGTCAGGGGGTCCCGGGACACCAAGGCGAAGTCCCTGGGGGGGGGGGGGGGCAGGTCAGGGACACCCCCCACAGCCCCCCGCGGGCTCGGGGACCCCCCCACGGCACCCCACAGGCTTGGGGACCCACCCGCGGGATTGGGGACCCCCCCCATGGCACCCCACAGCCCCGCCCCGGCCTCGGGGACCCCCCACAGTCCCCCTCCCCTCCCCAGGCTCAGGGACCCCTCCACAGTCCCCCCACGGGCTCAGGGACCCCCCCAAGGACCCCAAACAGGCTCAGGAACCCCCCACAGCCCCCCCCCCGGCCTCGGGGACCCCCCACAGACCCCCCCGGGCTCGTGGACCCCCCCATGGCCCCCCCACAGGCTCAGGGACCCCCCACAGTCTCGGGGACCCCCCCATGGCACCCCAAAGGCTTGGGGACCCCCCCACAGCCCCCCAACGGGCTCAGGGACCCCCCAGGGCCCCCCCAGGCTCGGGGACTCCCCCAATGCACCCCACAGCCCCCCCGCGGGCTCGGGGACCCACTCGCGGGCTTGGGGACCCCCCACGGCCCCCCACAGATCCCCCCCCCAGGCTCAGGGACCCCCCCATGGCACCCCACAGCCCCCCACAGCCCTGCCCCGGCCTCGGGGACCCCCCCACAGCCCCCCCCACAGCCCTGCCCCGGCCTCAGGGACCCTCCCACAGGCCCCCCTGGGGCCTCAGGGCCCCACAGCCCCCACGGGCTCGGGGACCCCCACAGCCCCCGGCCTCGGGACCCCCCATGGCACCCCTGGGGCTCAGGGACCCCCCGGCCCACAGCCCCCGGGCTCGGGGACCCCCACAGCCCCCCGGCCTCGGGGACCCCCCCATGGCACCCCACAGCCCCCCTGGCCTCGGGGACCCCCCCACAGGCTCAGGGACCCCCCCATGGCCCCCCCCATAGTCACCCCACAGGCTCGGGGACCCCCCGCGGGCCCCACAGCCCCCCAACAGGCTCAGGGACCCCCCCCACGCCCCCTCCCAGCCCGGCTCGGGGCGGCACTGGGAGCACTGGTTTGTACTGGTCCATACTGGGAGCCGCCCGTACCTCTCCCTGCGTCCCGGCACGAGCGGCAGGAGAGAGAGCGGCGTGAGAGAGACCCCCCCCGGGACCCCCGGGGACCCCCCAGCCCCCCTTCAACCCCCCCGGGACCCCTGGGACCCCCCAGCCCCCCTCAACCCCCCCGTGACCCCCCCAGCCCCCCTCAACCCCCCCGGGACCCCTGGGACTCCCCCAGCCCCCCCAGCCCCCGGGGACCCCCCGGACACCCCCGGGACCCCCCAGCCCCCCCTCAACCCCCCCAGATCCTCCAGCCCCCCCAGCCCCCGGGGACCCCCCCAGCCCCCCTCCAACCCCCCCGGGACCCCCCTCAGCACCACCCCCCAACCCCCGGGACACCCCTGGGACCCCCCGAACCCCCGGGACCCCCCGGAACACCCCTCCCCCCGCACCCCCCCAAGACCCCCCCACCCTGAGCCCTCCCCCTCCCCCCCAGCCCCCTCCCCTTCCCCCCCCCCCCGCCGCTGTCCCGCCCCCCCCATTCCCCCCTCCCCCCATCCCCCCAGGTCCCCCCCATCTCTCTCCCCCTCCCCCCAACCCCCCACTCCCCCCAGCCCCCTCCCCTTCCCCCTAATCCTCCCCCCATCCCCCCTCCCCCCCACCTGCCGCTGTCCTGCCCCCCCCATCCCCCCAGGTCCCCCCATCCCTCTCCCCCCCATCCCCCCAGACCCCCCCATCCCCCCTCCCCCCACCTGCCGCTGTCCTGCCCCCCCCATCCCCCCAGGTCCCCCCATCCCCCTCCCCTCCCCATTCCCCCAGAACCCCCCATCCCCCCTCCCCCCACCTGCCGCTGTCCTGCCCCCCCCCATCCCCCCAGGTCCCCCCCATCCCCCTCCCCCTCCCCATCCCCCCAGAACCCCCCCATCCCCCCTCCCCCCACCTGCCGCTGTCCTGCCCCCCCATCCCCCAGGTCCCCCCATCCCTCTCCCCCCATCCCCCCAGACCCCCCCATCCCCCCTCCCCCCACCTGCCGCTGTCCTGCCCCCCCATCCCCCCAGGTCCCCCCATCCCCTTCCCCTCCCCCCATCCCCCCAGAACCCCCCATCCCCCCCCCCCCCACCTGCCGCTGTCCTGCCCCCCCATCCCCCCAGGTCCCCCCCATCCCCCTCCCCTCCCCCATCCCCCCAGAACCCCCCCATCCCCCCCCCCCCCACCTGCCGCTGTCCTGCCCCCCCCATCCCCCAGGTCCCCCCATCCCCCTCCCCCCATCCCCCCATCCCCCCCCCCCACCTGCCGCTGTCCCGCCCCCCCCCCAGACGCGGACGCCGGCCAGGGGCTGCGCGTGCAGCAGGGCCCGATCCTGGGGGTCCAGCAGCTTCAGCGTCTGGTTCTCCAGCAGCAGCAGCATCGCCCGGCCCTGGGGGGGCGGGGGGGGGAACGGGGTCAGGGGGTCCCCGGGGGGGGGGGATACCCGGGCAATGGGGGGGCGAGGGGGGATACCGGGGTGGGGGGGATACCCAGGTCAGGGGAGGGGTGGGGGGGGATACCTGGGGGGGCGAGGGGGGGAACGGGGTCAGGGGGTCCCGGGGGGGGATAACTGGGGCGGGGGAGGGCGAGGGGGGATACCAGGGGTGGGGGGCGAGGGGGGGGTACCCGGGCCGGGGGGGTGGGGTCATGGGGGTCCCGAAGGGGGGGATACCAGGGGCGGGGGGGGGGGGAGATACCCGGGTCGGGGGGGGGGCGAGGGGGGATACCAGGGGTAGGAGGGGGGTGAGGGGGGGGGGGCCATACCCGGGTCGGGGGGGATACCGGGGGGGGAGGGGGCCGGGGGGGGGGAACGGGGTCAGGGCGTCCCGGGGGGGACGGTACCCGGGTGAGGGGAGGGGGCGGGGGGTGAGGAACAGGGTCTGGGGGGGGCGAGGGGGGGATACCCGGGTCAGGGGGGTCCTGGTGGGGGGGACCCGGGTCTGGGGGTCTTGTTGGGGCGGGGGGGGTACCCGGGTTAGGGGGGCTCAGAGGGGGAAAAGGGGTCAGGGGGTCCCGGGGGGGGGGATACCAGGGTCGGGGGGGAGGGGAGGGTGGGGGGAACGGGGTCAGGGGGGCATGGGGGGGGATACCCAGGTTGGGGGGTCCCGGGGGTTCGGGGGGGGGGGGTCACCTCGTGCCCGGGGGGCGTCGCTGGTGCCGGTCGAGCTGCCGGATGCAGCCGGTGACGGCGGCCGGACCCAGGTCGGCCTCGGGCAGCAGCACCCAGCCCAGGGACAGCACGGGCCAGCGCTGTGGGGCAGGTGTGGGGCAGGGTGTGGGGCAGGTGTGGGGCAGGGTGTGGGGCAGGGTGTGGGGCAGGTGTGGGGCAGGGTGTGGGGCAGGGTGTGGGGCAGGGTGTGGGGCAGGTGTGGGGCAGGTGTGGGGCAGGGTGTGGGGCAGGGTGTGGGGCAGGGTGTGGGGCAGGTGTGGGGCAGGGTGTGGGGCAGGGTGTGGGGCAGGTGTGGGGCAGGTGTGGGGCAGGGTATGGGGCGGGTGTGGGGCAGGTGTGGGGCAGGGTGTGGGGCAGGGTGTGGGGCAGGTGTGGGGCAGGTGTGGGGCAGGGTGTGGGGCAGGGCAGCACCCAGCCCAGGGACAGCATGGGCCAGCGCAGGGTGTGGGGCAGGTGTGGGGCAGGGTGTGGGGCAGGGTGTGGGGCAGGTGTGGGGCAGGTGTGGGGCAGGGTGTGGGGCAGGTGTGGGGCAGGGTGTGGGGCAGGGTGTGGGGCAGGTGTGGGGCAGGTGTGGGGCAGGGTGTGGGGCAGGTGTGGGGCAGGGTGTGGGGCAGGGTGTGGGGCAGGTGTGGGGCAGGGTGTGGGGCAGGTGTGGGGCAGGTGTGGGGCAGGGTGTGGGGCTGGGTGTGGGGCAGGGCAGCACCCAGCCCAGGGACAGCACGGGCCAGCGCTGTGGGGCAGGTGTGGGGCAGGTGTGGGGCAGGTGTGGGGCAGGGTGTGGGGCAGGGTGTGGGGCAGGTGTGGGGCAGGGTGTGGGGCAGGGTGTGGGGCAGGGCAGCACCCAGCCCAGGGACAGCACGGGCCAGCGCTGTGGGGCAGGTGTGGGGCAGGGTGTGGGGCAGGTGTGGGGCAGGGTGTGGGGCAGGGTGTGGGGCAGGGCAGCACCCAGCCCAGGGACAGCATGGGCCAGCGCAGGGTGTGGGGCAGGTGTGGGGCAGGGTGTGGGGCAGGGTGTGGGGCAGGTGTGGGGCAGGTGTGGGGCAGGGTGTGGGGCAGGTGTGGGGCAGGTGTGGGGCAGGGCAGCACCCAGCCCAGGGACAGCACGGGCCAGCGCTGTGGGGCAGGTGTGGGGCAGGTGTGGGGCAGGGTGTGGGGCAGGGTGTGGGGCAGGTGTGGGGCAGGTGTGGGGCAGGGTGTGGGGCAGGTGTGGGGCAGGTGTGGGGCAGGTGTGGGGCAGGTGTGGGGCAGGGTGTGGGGCAGGGCAGCACCCAGCCCAGGGACAGCACGGGCCAGCGCTGTGGGGCAGGTGTGGGGCAGGGTGTGGGGCAGGTGTGGGGCAGGTGTGGGGCAGGGTGTGGGGCAGGTGTGGGGCAGGTGTGGGGCAGGTGTGGGGCAGGGTGTGGGGCAGGGTGTGGGGCAGGGTGTGGGGCAGGGTGTGGGGCAGGTGTGGGGCAGGTGTGGGGCAGGGTGTGGGGCAGGGTATGGGGCTGGGTGTGGGGCAGGTGTGGGGCAGGGTGTGGGGCAGGGTGTGGGGCAGGGTGTGGGGCAGGGTGTGGGGCAGGTGTGGGGCAGGTGTGGGGCAGGGTGTGAGGGAGGGTGTGGGGCAGGGTGTGGGGCAGGTGTGGGGCAGGTGTGGGGCAGGGTGTGGGGCAGGGCAGCACCCAGCCCAGGGACAGCACGGGCCAGCGCTGTGGGGCAGGTGTGGGGCAGGTGTGGGGCAGGGTGTGGGGCTGGGTGTGGGGCAGGGCAGCACCCAGCCCAGGGACAGCACGGGCCAGCGCTGTGGGGCAGGTGTGGGGCAGGGTGTGGGGCAGGGTGTGGGGCAGGGCAGCACCCAGCCCAGGGACAGCACGGGCCAGCGCTGTGGGGCAGGTGTGGGGCAGGTGTGGGGCAGGGTGTGGGGCTGGGTGTGGGGCAGGGCAGCACCCAGCCCAGGGACAGCACGGGCCAGCGCTGTGGGGCAGGTGTGGGGCAGGGTGTGGGGCAGGGTGTGGGGCAGGGCAGCACCCAGCCCAGGGACAGCACGGGCCAGCGCTGTGGGGCAGGTGTGGGGCAGGGTGTGGGGCAGGGTGTGGGGCAGGTGTGGGGCAGGTGTGGGGCAGGGTGTGGGGCAGGGTGTGGGGCAGGGTGTGGGGCAGGGCAGCACCCAGCCCAGGGACAGCACGGGCCAGCGCTGTGGGGCAGGTGTGGGGCAGGGTGTGGGGCAGGTGTGGGGCAGGGTGTGGGGCAGGTGGGGCTGTGGGGCTTGGGGGGCGGTGGGGCACGGGTGGGCTGTGGGGCAGGGGGCTGTGGGGCAGGGGGCTGTGGGGCAGAGGGCTGTGGGGCAGGGGGGCTGTGGGGCAGGGTGTGGGGCTGGGGGGCTGTGGGGCAAGGGGTTGCTATGGGGCAGGGTGTGGGGCAGGGTGTGGGGCAGGGTGTGGGGCAGGGTGTGGGGCAGGGTGTGGGGCAGGGTGTGGGGCAGGGTGTGCGGCTGGGGGGCAGGGGGGCTGTGGGGCAGCATGTGGGGCAAAGGGTTGCTATGGGGCAGGGTGTGGGGCAGGGGTGCTGTGGGGCAGGAGGTTGCTCTGGGCCAGGGAGCTGTGGGGCTTGAGGGGCAGGTGTGGGGCAGGGTGTGGGGCAGGGTGTGGGGCAGGGGTTGCTATGGGGCAGGGTGTGGGGCTGGGGGTACTGTGGGGCTGGGGGGCTGTGGGGCAGGGTGTGTGGCAGGGTGTAGGGCAGGGGGTTGCTATGGGGCAGGGGTGCTGTGGGGCAGGGGGTTGCTATGGGGCAGGGCGTGGGGCAGGGTGTGGGGCAGGGGGTGCTGTGGGGCTGGGGGGGCTGTGAATTTGGGGGTCCCGACTCACCTTGCACCCCGACTCCTCCTCCTCAGCCAGCGCCACCCTGCGGGGGGCGTGACCCCAGGGGCAGCCCCAGCCCCTCACACCCCCCCCCAGGTTTGGGGACCCCCCCGTTTTGGGGACCCCCTCAAGCACTCGCCCCCCCGTTTTGGGACCCCCCCCGGGCACTTCCCCCCTCACCCCGTTTTGGGGACCCCCCGGTCACTCCCCCCCCCGTTTTGGGGACCCCCCAGGCACTCCCCCCCAAGTTTGGGGACCCCCCCGTTTTGGGGACCCACCCAGACATCCTCCCCCCCGTTTTGGGGACCCCCCGGTCACTCCCCCCCGTTTTGGGGACCCCCCAGGCACTCCCCCCAAGTTTGGGGACCCCCCCGTTTTGGGGACCCCCTGGTCACTCCCCCCCCGTTTTGGGGACCCCCCCAGGCACTCCCCCCCAAGTTTGGGGACCCCCCCGTTTTGGGGACCCACCCAGACATCCTCCCCCCCGTTTTGGGGACCCCCGGTCACTCCCCCCCCGTTTTGGGGACCCCCCCAGGCACTCCCCCCCAAGTTTGGGGACCCCCCCGTTTTGGGGACCCACCCAGACATCCTCCCCCCCCCGTTTTGGGGACCCCCCGGTCACTCCCCCCCCGTTTTGGGGACCCCCCAGGCACTCCCCTCCCCAAGTTTGGGGACCCCCCCTGTTTTGGGGACCCACCGGGCACCCCCCCCAAGTTTGGGGACCCCCCCTTCGACACTCCCCCTCCCCAGGTTTGGGGACCCCCCGGTCACTCCCCCCCCCGTTTTGGGGACCCCCCCAGGCACTCCCCCCCCAAGTTTGGGGACCCCCCTGTTTTGGGGACCCACCCAGACATCCTCCCCCCCCCCCGTTTTGGGGAACCCCCGGTCACTCCCCGCCCCCCCCATTTTGAGGACCCCCCCAGACACTCCCCTCCCCAAGTTTGGGGACCCCCCGGGTACTCTCCCCCCGTTTTGGGGACCCCCCGGACATCCCCCCCGTTTTGGGGACCCGCCCAGGCATGTCCCCCCCCCCCAAGTTTGGGAACCCCCTGGACATCCCCCCCCCCCCCGTTTTTTGGACACCCCCCCCAAGTTTGGGGACCCCCCCCCGTTTTGGGGTCCCCCCTCACCCCCTGCCCGGCTCCGGGGGCTCCTCGTCCTGCGCTTCGGGATCCTCATCCCCCTCCTCAGCCGCGGGGTCCTGGGGGGAGCCGGGGGGGGGTGGGCAGGGGCTGGGGGGCCGGGGGGCTGCCTGTCGCCCCCCCATTCCCCCCCCCCCAATGCTCCCCCTCACCTTCCAGCCCCCCCCCCAGTGCCCCCCCCTCACCTGCCAGCCCCCCTCCCCCCAGTGCCCCCCCTCACCTTCCAGTCCCCCCCCAGTGCCCCCCCCTCACCTTCCAGCCCCCCCCCCCAGTGCCCCCCCCCACCTTCCAACCCCCCCCCCAGTGCCCCCCCTCACCTTCCAGCCCCCCCCCCAGTGCCCCCCCTCACCTGCCAGCAGCCCCCCCCAGTGCCCCCCTCACCTTCCAGTCCCCCCCAGTGCCCCCCCCTCACCTTCCAGCCCCCCCCCCCCAGTGCCCCCCCTCACCTGCCAGCCCCCCCCCAGTGCCCCCCCTCACCTGCCAGCAGCCCCCCCCCCCAGTGCCCCCCCTCACCTGCCAGCCCCCCCCCAGTGCCCCCCCTGACCTTCCAACCCCCCCCCCAGTGCCCCCCTCACCTTCCAGCCCCCCCCAGTGCCCCCCCTCACCTTCCAGCCCCCCCCCCCAGTGCCCCCCCTCACCTTCCAGCCCCCCCCCCAGTGCCCCCCCCGACCTTCCAACCCCCCCCCCAGTGCCCCCCTCACCTTCCAGCCCCCCCCCCAGTGCCCCCCCTCACCTTCCAGCCCCCCCCCCAGTGCCCCCCCCTCACCTTCCAGCCCCCCCCCCCAGTGCCCCCCCCGACCTTCCAACCCCCCCCCAGTGCCCCCCTCACCTTCCAACCCCCCCCCCAGTGCCCCCCCTCACCTGCCAGCAGCCCCCCCCCAGTGCCCCCCTCACCTTCCAGCCCCCCCCCAGTGCCCCCCCTCACCTTCCAACCCCCCCCCAGTGCCCCCCCTCACCTGCCAGCAGCCCCCCCCAGTGCCCCCCTCACCTTCCAACCCCCCCCCAGTGCCCCCCCTCACCTTCCAGCCCCCCCCCCCAGTGCCCCCCTCACCTGCCAGCAGCCCCCCCCCAGTGCCCCCCCTCACCTTCCAACCCCCCCCCCCAGTGCCCCCCCTCACCTTCCAGCCCCCCCCCCAGTGCCCCCCCTCACCTTCCAACCCCCCCCCCAGTGCCCCCCCTCACCTGCCAGCAGCCCCCCCCCAGTGCCCCCCTCACCTTCCAACCCCCCCCCCCAGTGCCCCCCCTCACCTTCCAGCCCCCCCCCCAGTGCCCCCCCTCACCTTCCAACCCCCCCCCCAGTGCCCCCCCTCACCTGCCAGCAGCCCCCCCCCAGTGCCCCCCTCACCTTCCAACCCCCCCCCAGTGCCCCCCCTCACCTTCCAGCCCCCCCCCCCCAGTGCCCCCCCTCACCTGCCAGCCCCCCCCCCCCAGTGCCCCCCCTCACCTTCCAACCCCCCCCCAGTGCCCCCCCTCACCTGCCAGCAGCCCCCCCCCAGTGCCCCCCTCACCTTCCAACCCCCCCCCCCCAGTGCCCCCCCTCACCTTCCAGCCCCCCCCCCCAGTGCCCCCCCCTCACCTGCCAGCAGCCCCCTCCCCGGGGTGCTCAGCAGGGGCGCAGCTGGGCCAGGAGAGCTGGGGGGACAGGGGGGTCAGTGGGGATGGGCCCCCCCACACCCCACACCCCACAGCTGGGGGGCAGCCCCATGGCACCTCGCTCCTGGGGGTCCCCACAGCCCCACTCCCGGGGGTCCCTGTTCACGGGGGTCCCCACTCCTGGGGGTCCCTGTTCCCGGGGGTCCCCACAGCCCCACTCCTGGGGGTCCCTGTTCCTGGGGGTCCAGGGGGTCTCTGCTCCCAGGGGTCCCCACTGCCGGGGGTCCCCCCTCCCTGGGGGTCCCTGTTCCTGGGGGTCCCCACAGCCCCACTCCTGGGGGTCCCTGTTCCTTGGGGGTCCCCTCCCCCAGGGGTCCCCACAGCCCCACTCTGGGGGGTCTCTGCTCCCCGGGGTCCCCACTCCTGGGGGTCCCCACAGCCCCACTCCTGGGGGTCTCTGCTCCCAGGGGTCCCTGTTCCTGGGGTTCCCTCTTCCCGGGGGTCTCTGCTCCCCGGGGTCCCCACTCTTGGGGGTCCCTGTTCCTGGGGTTCCCTCTTCCCGGGGGTCTCTGCTCCCAGGGGTCCCCACTCCCAGAGGTCCCCGCTCCCGGGGGTCCCGGGGGTCCCTCACAGCCCCACTCCCGGGGGTCCCCACTCCTGGGTGTCCCCGCTCCTGGGGTTCCCCACAGCCCCACTCTGGGGGGTCCCTGTTCCTGGGGGTCCCCGCTCCAAGGGGTCCCCACAGCCCAACTCCTGGGGGTCCCTGTTCCTGGGGGTCCCGGGGGTCTCTGCTCCCAGGGGTCCCCTCTCCCGGGGTCCCGGGGGTCCCCACAGCCCCACTCCTGGGGGTTCCCACTCCTGGGGGGCCCTGTTCCCGGGGGTCCTGGGGGTCCCCGCTCCTGGGGGTCCCCACTCCCAGGGGTCCCTGTTCCTGGGGGTCTCTGCTCCCAGGGGTCCCCACTCCCAGGGGTCCCCACAGCCCCACTATGGGGGTCTCTGCTCCCAGGGGTCCCTGTTCCTGGGGGTCCTGGGGGTCCCTGCTCCCAGGGGTCCCCACTCCCAGGGGTCCCCACAGCCCTACTATGGGGGGTCTCTGCTCCCAGGGGTCCCCACTCCTGGGGGTCCCGGGGGTCCCTGCTCCGAGGGGTCCCCACAGCCCCACTCTGGGGGGTCCCTGTTCCTGGGGGTCCCCACAGCCCCACTCTGGGGGTCTCTGTTCCTGGGGGTCCCCACTCCTGGGGGTCCCCGGGGGTCTCTGCTCCCAGGGGTCCCCACTCCTCGGGGGTCCCCACAGCCCCACTCTGGGGGGTCTCTGTTCCTGGGGGTTCCCACTCCTGGGGGTCCCTGTAGTCCCGGGGGTCCTGGGGGTCCCCGCTCCTGGGGGTCCCCACTCCTGGGGGTCCCGGGGGTCTCTGCTCCCGGGGGTCCCCATTCCCGGGGGTCCCCACAGCCCCACTCCCGGGGGTCCCCGACTCACCGTGGGTTCCTGGGGGGGTCTCCGTCCGGGGAGGGGGTGTCGTGGGCGCGAGGCAGCCCCGGGGGGGTCCCACTGGGTGGTGCCGGTGGGCACGTGCCAGTAGTAGGTACCCGACGGGTCTCGAACCCGCAGCCAACCCGCCGGCAGGTCCGAGTCCGGCGCCTGGGAGCTGCGGGGCCAGAAGGGGTCTGGGGGGGGCAGGGGGGGTAAGGGGGGTGGGGAGGGGGCGCAGAGCCCGGTCAGGACGGGTACCCCCCCCCCCAAGGAACCCCCAACCCATCCCCCCCAAGGGAGGGGTCTGCCCCCCCCCCAACCCATCCCCCCCAAGGGAGGGGTCTGCCCCCCCCCCCAACCCATCCCCCCCCAACGAGGGGTCTGCCCCCCCCCCCCAACCCATCCCCCCCAAGGGAGGGGTCTGCCCCCCAACCCACCCCAAGCGAGGGGTCTGCCCCCTCCCCCCAACCCATCCCCCCCCAAGGGAGGGGTCTGCCCCCTCAACCCATCCCCCCAAGGGAGGGGTCTGCCCCCCCCCCCAACCCATCACCCCCCAAGGGAGGTGTCTGCCCCCCCCAACGGAGGGGTCTGTCGCCCCCCCCAACCCACCTCCCCCCCAGGGACGGTGTCTGTCCCCCCAACCCATCCCCCCAGGGAGGGGTCTGCTGGGTGTGTGGGGGCGGGATGTGGGGCTGGGCTGTGGGACAGGCTATGGGTCCGGCTGTGGGGCTGGCTGTGTGTGTGTGGGGCAGGCTATGGGTCTGGCTATGGGTCCGGCTGTGTGGCTGTGGGACTGGGCTGTGTGTCCAGCTATGGGTCTGGCTATGGGTCCGGCTATGGGTCTGGCTGTGGGTCCGGCTATGGGTCTGGCTGTGGGTCCGGCTATGGGTCCGGCTATGGGTCCGGCTGTGGGTCCGGCTATGGGTCTGGCTATGGGTCCGGCTGTGGGTCTGGCTGTGGGTCCGGCTGTGTGGCTGTGGGACTGGGCTGTGGGTCCGGCTGTGGGTCCGGCTGTGGGTCCGGCTATGGGTCTGGCTGTGGGTCTGGCTATGGGTCTGGCTATGGGTCCAGCTATGGGTCTGGCTGTGGGTCCGGCTGTGGGTCTGGCTATGGGTCCGGCTATGGGTCCAGCTATGGGGCTGGCTGTGGGGCTGGCTGTGGGGCTGGCTCTGTGTGTGTGGGGTGGGGCAGGCTATGGGGCTATGGATCCGGCTATGGGTCCGGCTATGGGTCTGGCTGTGTGTCCGGCTATGGGTCAGGTTGTGGGGCAGGTTGTGGGGCTGGGCTGTGGGTCAGGTTGTGGGTCAGGTTGTGGGGCTGGGCTATGGGTCCGGCTGTGGGTCAGGTTGTGGGTCAGGTTGTGGGGCAGGTTGTGGGTCCGGCTGTGGGGCAGGTTGTGGGTCAGGTTGTGGGGCTGGGCTGTGGGTCAGGTTGTGGGTCAGGTTGTGGGTCAGGTTGTGGGGCTGGGCTATGGGTCCGGCTGTGGGTCAGGTTGTGGGGCAGGTTGTGGGTCCGGCTGTGGGGCAGGTTGTGGGGCTGGGCTATGGGTCCGGCTGTGGGTCAGGTTGTGGGTCAGGTTGTGGGGCAGGTTGTGGGTCCGGCTGTGGGGCAGGTTGTGGGGCAGGTTGTGGGGCTGGGCTGTGGGTCAGGTTGTGGGGCAGGTTGTGGGTCCGGCTGTGGGTCAGGTTGTGGGTCAGGTTGTGGGGCTGGGCTGTGGGTCAGGTTGTGGGTCCGGCTGTGGGTCAGGTTGTGGGTCAGGTTGTGGGGCAGGTTGTGGGGCTGGGCTATGGGTCCGGCTGTGGGTCAGGTTGTGGGGCAGGTTGTGGGTCCGGCTGTGGGTCAGGTTGTGGGTCAGGTTGTGGGTCAGGTTGTGGGGCTGGGCTGTGGGTCAGGTTGTGGGTCAGGTTGTGGGTCCGGCTGTGGGTCCGGGCTATGGGTCCGGCTGTGGGTCCGGCTGTGGGTCTGGCTATGGGGCTGGCTGTGGGTCCGGCTGTGGGGCTGGGCTGTGGGGCTGGGCTATGGGTCAGGTTGTGGGGCAGGTTGTGGGTCCGGCTGTGGGGCAGGTTGTGGGGCTGGGCTATGGGTCCGGCTGTGGGTCCGGCTGTGGGTCAGGTTGTGGGGCAGGTTGTGGGTCCGGCTGTGGGGCAGGTTGTGGGGCTGGGCTATGGGTCCGGCTGTGGGTCAGGTTGTGGGGCAGGTTGTGGGTCCGGCTGTGGGTCAGGTTGTGGGTCAGGTTGTGGGGCTGGGCTATGGGTCCGGCTGTGGGTCAGGTTGTGGGTCAGGTTGTGGGTCAGGTTGTGGGTCCGGCTGTGGGGCAGGTTGTGGGGCTGGGCTATGGGTCCGGCTGTGGGTCCGGCTGTGGGTCAGGTTGTGGGGCAGGTTGTGGGTCCGGCTGTGGGGCAGGTTGTGGGGCTGGGCTA
This sequence comes from Hypotaenidia okinawae, assembly GCA_027925045.1. NCBI lineage: Eukaryota > Metazoa > Chordata > Aves > Gruiformes > Rallidae > Hypotaenidia > Hypotaenidia okinawae. Next base: position 217,638,502 of record BSDF01000001.1, read on the forward strand.
TGGGTCCGGCTGTGGGTCAGGTTGTGGGGCAGGTTGTGGGTCCGGCTGTGGGTCAGGTTGTGGGTCCGGCTGTGGGGCTGGGCTGTGGGTCTGGCTATGGGGCTGGCTGTGGGTCAGGTTGTGGGGCAGGTTGTGGGTCCGGCTGTGGGGCAGGTTGTGGGGCTGGGCTATGGGTCCGGCTGTGGGTCAGGTTGTGGGGCAGGTTGTGGGTCCGGCTGTGGGGCAGGTTGTGGGTCAGGTTGTGGGGCTGGGCTGTGGGTCCGGCTGTGGGTCCGGCTGTGGGTCTGGCTATGGGGCTGGCTGTGGGTCAGGTTGTGGGGCTGGGCTATGGGTCCGGCTGTGGGTCTGGCTATGGGTCAGGTTGTGGGTCCGGCTGTGGGTCTGGCTATGGGGCTGGCTGTGGGTCCGGCTGTGGGGCTGGGCTGTGGGTCCGGCTGTGGGTCCGGCTGTGGGTCCGGCTGTGGGTCTGGCTATGGGGCTGGCTGTGGGTCCGGCTGTGGGGCTGGGCTGTGGGGCTGGGCTATGGGTCAGGTTGTGGGGCAGGTTGTGGGTCCGGCTGTGGGGCAGGTTGTGGGGCTGGCTGTGGGTCCGGCTGTGGGTCTGGCTGTGGGGCTGGCTGTGGGTCAGGTTGTGGGGCAGGTTGTGGGTCCGGCTGTGGGTCAGGTTGTGGGTCCGGCTGTGGGGCTGGGCTGTGGGTCCGGCTGTGGGTCTGGCTATGGGGCTGGCTGTGGGTCAGGTTGTGGGTCCGGCTGTGGGTCCGGCTGTGGGTCAGGTTGTGGGGCAGGTTGTGGGTCCGGCTGTGGGTCCGGCTGTGGGTCTGGCTATGGGGCTGGCTGTGGGTCCGGCTGTGGGGCTGGGCTGTGGGTCCGGCTGTGGGTCCGGCTGTGGGTCTGGCTATGGGGCTGGCTGTGGGTCCGGCTGTGGGGCTGGGCTGTGTCCCCGGGTCCCCCCCGCCCCCACCTGTGTCCCCGGGGCCGCCCCCGGCCCCTCCCGACTCCTCGTCGCTCCCGCGGGACCCGAAGAGGCGGCTGGCGCTGCGCGCGCGCTGCCGGGGGGCCGCTCCCTCGGGGGGGGGTCGCTCTGCGCCTCGGCCCCTTCCTCCTCCTCCTCCTCCTCCTCCTCCTCCTCCTCCTCCTCCTCCTCCTCCTCTTCCTCTTCCTCTTCCTCTTCCTCTTCCTCCTCCTCCTCCTCCTCCTCCTCCTCTTCATCCTCCTCCTCCTCCTCCTCCCCCCCGCAGCCGGACCCCCCCCCCAGCGCTGCAGGACGAGCCCCCCAAAGGGGGTTCCCGGCCGGGGGGGTCCCCCCATCCCCCCCCGGGGGGGTCCCCTCCTCCTCCTCCTCCTCCTCATCCTCATCCTCCTCCTCCTCCCCCCCGCAGCCGGACTCCCCCCCAGCGCTACGGGACGAGCCCCCCAAGGGGGGTTCCCGGCCGGGGGGGTCCCCATCCCACCCCCTGGGGGGTCCCCCCATGCCCCCCCGGGGGGGCTGGGCAGCTCGTTGCGGTTCTGGTCCCTCCCCCCGCACCCACCTGGCGTTGGCCGGTTCCTCCCCCGGCGGGGTCCCGGGGGGTGGGGGGGGGCACCCCACTTCTTGGGGGGACCCTTTAGGGGGGGGGCGCAGCAGCAGCACCAGCCCCGCCTCGGGGGGGGGGTCGCTCAGACCCCGGCACCCGTTGTCGTTGGCCAGGTCGCTCAGGGACCCCGACATCATGAGGGGGGGGGGGGATTTGGGGGGCTGGGGGAAGGGGGGCGTTAGGACCCCCCCTGGGTGAGTCCCCCCTGAGGCTGGGGGGGGGGGCGTTAGGACCCCCCCTGGATGAGTCCCCCCTAAGGCTAGGGGAGGGGGCGTTAGGACCCCCCCGGATGAGCCCCCCTTGAGGTTGGGGGGGGTGGGATTTGGGGGGCTGAGGGGAGGGGGGCGTTAGGACCCCCCTGGGTGAGCCCCCGCCTGAAGCTGGGGGGTGGGGTTTGGGGGGCTGAAGGGGGGGGGCGTTAGGACCCCCCTGGGTGAGCCCCCCTTGAGGCTGGGGGGGGGGGATTTGGGGGGGCTGAGTGGGGAGGGGGCGTTAGGACCCCCCTGAGGCTGGGAGGGGGGAGGTTTTTTTGGGGGGGGGGGTCCTACAGCCCCCTCAGCGCCGGAGCCTCCGCGTCCATCGTGCCTGGAGGGGGGGGGGTGTCGTGAGCAGGGGGGGGGGGCCGGAGACACCCCCCTCCCCCTCCCCCCATCTCCCCCCATCCCCCCCCGGGGGGGGTCCCGGCCCCGGGAGGGGGTCTCATTGCCCAAGGAGGGGGGGGGGTCCCAACCCCATGTTGGGGGGGGTCCCTACCCCGAGGCTCGGCCCCGCAGCATCCCCCCCCCCCCTCAACCTTCCCCCCCCCCCAACCTTCCCCCCCCAGCCCCGGCTCGCGCCGCAGCCCCCGGCGATACCCAACCCCCCCTCCCCCCCCCCGGCCCCCCCCCCCCCTCCCCTTCCCTCTCCCCCCCTCCCTCTCCCGGGCCCCCCGCCCCGCGAACCGGCCCCGTCGGCCCGTCCGGTACCTGCGGCGGCTCCGCGGGGGGGTTGAGGGGGGGGGACACATTGGGGGGGGGGGGGGGAAAGGGGGCGGGGGGATGGGCGGCTTCCGCTTCCGAGGGCGGGGCGGGGCCGGCGCCCCTCCCCCCGCCGCGGGACCCGGTGCGGGAACGGGATGCGGGATGGGATGAGGGATGGGATGTGGGGCGGGGATGTGTGGGGTGGGGATGGGGATGTGGGTCCGGGATGTGGGGCTGGGATGTGGGATGGGATGTGGGATGGGATGGGGATGTGGGTCCGGGATGCGGGATTGGGATGTGGGGCGGGGATGTGGGGTGGGGATGGGGATGCAGGATGGGGATGTGGGGCCGGGATGTGGGGCTGGGATGTGGGATGGGATGTGGGGCGGGGATGTGGGGTGGGGATGGGGATGTGGGTCCGGGATGCGGGATTGGGATGTGGGATGGGGATGTGGGGTGGGGATGGGGATGCAGGATGGGGATGTGGGGCGGGGATGTGGGGCTGGGATGCGGGAGCGGGATGCGGGATGGGATGAGGGATGGGGATGGGATGTGGGGCGGGGATGTGGGGCTGGGATGTGGGATGTGGGGTGGGGATGGGGATGCAGGATGGGGATGTGGGGCTGGGATGTGGGATCGGGATGTGGGGCTGGGATGGGGATATGGGGCGGAGATGTGGGGCTGGGATGCGGGATGAGGATGTGGGGTGCAGATGTGGGGTGGGGATGCGGGATGGGGATGTGGGGCTGGGATGTGGGATGGGATGTGGGGCTGGGATGGGAATGTGGGGCCAGGATATGGGGCCGGGATGCGGGATGGGATGGGGATGTGGGGTGGGAATGTGGGGCCGGGATGCGGGATCGGGATGTGGGGCCGGGATGGGGATGTGGGGCCGGGATGTGGGGCTGGGATGTGGGGCTGGGATGCGGGATGGGGATGTGGGGTGGGCATGTGGGTCCGGGATGCGGGATCGGGATGTGGGGCTGGGATGGGGATTCAGGGTGGGGACGTGGGGCTGGGATGCGGGATGAGGATGTGGGGTGCAGATGTGGGGTGGGGATGCGGGATGGGGATGTGGGGCTGGGATGTGGGATGGGATGTGGGGCTGGGATGGGAATGTGGGGCCAGGATATGGGGCCGGGATGCGGGATGGGATGGGGATGTGGGGTGGGAATGTGGGGCTGGGATGTGGGGCTGGGATGTGGGGCTGGGATGCGGGGTGGGGATGTGGATGTGGGTCCGGGATGCGGGATTGGGATGTGGGATGGGGATGTGGGGCTGGGATGTGGGGCCGGGATGTGGGATGGGATGTGGGGTGGGGATGTGGGGTGGGGATGCGGGATGGGGATGAGGGGCTGGGATGGGGATGTGGGGCCGGGATGTGGATGCTGGGATGCAGGATGGGGATGTGGGGCCGGGATGGGTGGGGCTGGGATGTGGGGCTGGGGATGTGGGGCTGGGATGGGGATGCGGGATCGGGATGTGGGGCTGGGATGGGGATGTGGGGCTGGGATGTGGGGCTGGGATGTGGGGCTGGGATGGGGATGTGGGGTGGGGATGTGGGGCTGGGATGCGGGATGGGGATGTAGGGTGGGGATGTGGGGTGGGGATGTGGGGTGGGGATGTGGGGCCGGGATGTGGGGCTGGGATGCGGGATGGGGATGCAGGATGGGGATGAGGGGCTGGGATGGGGATGTGGGGCCGGGATGGGGTGGGATGGGGATGGGGATGGGGATGAGGGCTGGGATGGGGATGTGGGGCCGGGATGTGGGATGGGGATGGGTGGGGTGCGGACGGGATGTGGGGCTGGGATGGGGTGGATGGCGGGATGGGGATGTGGGGCTGGGATGGGTGGGGCGTGGGGATGGGATGGGGCTGGGATGGGGATGTGGGGCTGGGATGGGATGGGGATGAGGGGCTGGGATGGGGATGTGGGGCCGGGATGGGATGGGGATGCAGGATGGGGATGTGGGGCCGGGATGTGGGATGGGGATGTGGGGCTGGGATGTGGGGTGGGGATGCGGGATGGGATGGGGATGCAGGATGGGGATGTGGGGTGCAGATGTGGGGTGGGGATGTGGGGCTGGGATGGGGATTGGGATGTGGGATGTGGGGTGGGGATGTGGGATGACACGGGGTGACACCGGGGGATACGGGGTGATAACGGGGTGACACTGGGGGATACAGGTCGCTACGGCGCGGTGCGGAGAGACAGGCGGTGAGGTGGGGTGACACGGGGTGCTATGGGGCGATACAGGGCGATATGGGGTGACGGGGGGTGACAGGGGGTGACGGGGTGTTATGGTGCGATACGTGTGTATCGGGGTGTCACAGTGAGACGTGGGGTGATGTGGGGTGATAACGGGGTGATAACGGGGTGACACAGGGGGATAGGGGTAGGTACAGCTCAGTATGGAGTGACGGGGGAGATGTGGGGTGATACGGGGTGCTATGGGGTGTTATGGGGTGATACAAGGTGATATGGGGTGTTATGGGGTGTTATGGGGTGCTATGGGGTGATACAGGGTGATACAGGGTGATATGGGGTGACACAGGGTGATATGGGGTGATGGGGTGACAGGGGGTGGCAGGGGGTGTTATGGGGTGCTATGGGGTGTTATGGGGTGATACAGGGTGATACAGGATGATATGGGGTGTTATGGGGTGTTATGGGGTGCTATGGGGTGATACAGGTTGATATGGGGTGCTATGGGGTGCTATGGGGTGCTATGGGGTGCTATGGGGTGCTATGGGGTGCTATGGGGTGCTATGGGGAGCTGTGGGGCAGTATGGGGTGTTATGGGGTGATACGGGGTGTTATGGGGTGTTATGGGGTGCTATGGGGTGATACAGGTTGATATGGGGTGCTATGGGGTGCTATGGGGTGCTATGGGGTGCTATGGGGTGCTATGGGGTGTTATGGGGTGTTATGGGGTGCTATGGGGAGCTGTGGGGCAGTATGGGGTGTTATGGGGTGATACGGGGTGTTATGGGGTGTTATGGGGTGCTATGGGGTGACAGGGGGCGGGATGGGGTGACACAGGGTGATCCGGGGGGATGGGGTGTGAGATTGAGTGACAGGCGGGGACGTGGGGTGACACAGGGGATACAGGGGGACGTGGGGGGACATGGGGCGGTGGGGGGGATTGATTGACAGGGGGGATTGATTGACAGGGGGGATTGATTGACAGGGGGTGATGTGGGGTCACAGGGGGTGATTGATTGACAGGGGGTGATGTGGGGTGACGGGGTGATTGATTGACAGGGGGTGATGTGGGGTGACAGGGGGTGATTGATTGACAGGGGGTGATTGACAGGGGGTGATTGATTGACAGGGGGTGATTGATTGACAGGGGGTGATTGACAGGGGTGGGATGGGGTGATACCGGGGGATGGGGGGGATGGGGTGGGGGTTGCACTGTGATTCGGGGTGACAGAGTCCAACACAGCCCGACACAGCAACACCCAGCACGGCACAGCCTGACACAGCCTGACACAGCCCAGTACAGCCCAGTACAGCCCAGTACAGCCCAGTACAGCCCAGTACAGCCCAGTACAGCCCAGCACAGCCCAGTACAGCCCAGTACAGCCCAGTACAGCACAGCACAGCCCAGTACAGCCCAGTACAGCCCAGCACAGCAGAGCACTACTCAGTGGAGCCCAGTATAGCCCAGTACAGCCCAGTATAACCCAGCAAGGCCCAGTACAGCCCAGTATAGGCCAGCACAGCCCAGTATGGCCCAGTATAACCCAGCAAGGCCCAGTACAGCCCAGTATAGCCCAGTATAGCCCAGTACATCCCAGCACAGCCCCATATAGCCCAGTATAGCCCAGCACAGCCCAGCACAGCCCAGCACAGCCCAGCACAGCCCAGCACAGCCCAGCACAGCCCAGCACAGCCCAGCACAGCCCAGCACAGCCCAGCACAGCCCAGCACAGCCCAGCACAGCCCAGCACAGCCCAGTACAGCCCAGCACAGCCCAGTACAGCCCAGTACAGCCCAGTACAGCCCAGCACAGCAGAGCACTACTCAGTAGAGCCCAGTATAGCCCAGTACAGCCCAGTATAGGCCAGCACAGCCCAGTATGGCCCAGTATAACCCAGCAAGGCCCAGTACAGCCCAGTATAGCCCAGTACATCCCAGCACAGCCCCATATAGCCCAGTATAGCCCAGCACAGCCCAGCACAGCCCAGCACAGCCCAGCACAGCCCAGCACAGCCCAGTACAGCCCCATATAGCCCAGCACAGTCCAGTACAGCCCAGTATAACCCAGTACATCCCCGTATAGCCCAGCACAGCCCGATATAGCCCAGCACAGCCCAGCACAGCCCAGCACAGCCCAGTACAACCCAGTGTAGCCCAGCACTACTCAGTAGAGCCCAGTACAGCCCAGTATAGCCCAGTACAGCCCAGTATAGGTCAGTACAGCCCAGCACAGCGCAGCCCAGCCCAGTATGTCCCAGTATCATAGAATCACAGAACCGTGGGGGTGGGTTGGCAGGGCCCCCCAGAGCCCATGGGGTCCAACCCCCTCCCAAAGCAGGGACCTGGGGACAGGGCACTGGGGTGACCAGTAGGGGACACTGGGGTGACCAGGGGGACACTGGGCAGGGGGTGGCCGGGGGGACCCTGGGGTGTCCAGTGGGGGACACTGGGCTGAGCATGGGCAGGGAGGGACCCTGGGGTGACCGTGGCCAGAGGGTGAGCCCAGTACAGCCCAGCACAGCCCAGCACAGCCCAGCACAGCCCAGTATAGCCCAGCAAAGCCCAGTACATCCCAGTACAGCCCAGTATAGCCCAGTACAGCCCCATATAGCCCAGTATAGCCCAGTATAGCCCAGCACAGCCCCATATAGCCCAGTATAGCCCAGTATAGCCCAGCACAGCCCCATATAGCCCAGTATAGCCCAGTATAGCCCAGCACAGCCCCATATAGCCCAGTATAGCCCAGCACAGCCCAGCACAGCCCAGCACAGCCCAGTACAGCCCCATATAGCCCACTACAGCCCAGCAGAGCCCAGTACAGTCCAGTATAAACCAGTACAGCCCAGTATAGCCCAGTACAGCCCAGTGTAGCCCAGCACTACTCAGTAGAGCCCAGTATAGCCCAGTATAGCCCCCCCAGCAGCTCCCCCATCCTGTCCTGATCCCAGTTCTTCCTCCCCAGGTCCCAGACTCTCCCCTGGCCCTTGTTGACCCCCACCCTGGTCTCCCCCTGCCCAGGATGGGCCCTTCTGGCGCTGAGCACCCACCTCCTTCCCCTGCTCTGGTTGGGGTTCAGGCCCTGGGGAGCCCCAGGCCCAAGCCCAGGCCCAAGTGCTGCCAGGCCCTGGGGAGCCCCAGGCCCACACCCAGGCCCAAGCGCTGCCAGGCCCTGGGGAGCCCCAGGCCCAAGCCCAGGCCCAAGTGCTGCCAGGCCCTGGGGAGCCCCAGGCCCAAGCCCCAGGCCCAAGCCCCAGGCCCAAGTGCTGCCAGGCCCTGGGGAGCCCCAGGCCCACGCCCAGGCCCAAGCGCTGCCAGGCCCTGGGGAGCCCCAGGCCCACGCCCAGGCCCAAGTGCTGCCAGGCCCTGGGGAGCCCCAGGCCCACGCCCAGGCCCAAGCCCCAGGCCCAAGCCCCAGGCCCAAGCGCTGCCAGGCCCTGGGGAGCCCCAGGCCCAAGCCCAGGCCCAAGCCCCAGGCCCAAGCCCCAGGCCCAAGCGCTGCCAGGCCCTGGGGAGCCCCAGGCCCAAGCCCCAGGCCCAAGCCCCAGGCCCAAGCCCAGGCCCAAGCGCTGCCAGGCCCTGGGGAGCCCCAGGCCCAAGCCCAGGCCCTGGGGAGCCCCAGGCCCACGCCCAGGCCCAAGTGCTGCCAGGCCCTGGGGAGCCCCAGGCCCACGCCCAGGCCCAAGCCCCAGGCCCAAGCCCCAGGCCCAAGCGCTGCCAGGCCCTGGGGAGCCCCAGGCCCACGCCCAGGCCCAAGTGCTGCCAGGCCCTGGGGAGCCCCAGGCCCACGCCCAGGCCCAAGCCCCAGGCCCAAGCCCCAGGCCCAAGCGCTGCCAGGCCCTGGGGAGCCCCAGGCCCAAGCCCAGGCCCAAGCCCCAGGCCCAAGCCCCAGGCCCAAGTGCTGCCAGGCCCTGGGGAGCCCCAGGCCCAGCCCTGAGCTGCCAGCAGCCCCAGTACCAGCCATTCCCCATTCCCTGGGGAGAAGGGGGGAGTTTGGACCCCCCCACCCCCCTTGGACCCCCCCTTCCCCCACCAGCAGCCAGTCTCCATAACAAACGTTTATTGGGTGCCGGCGGCCCGGCCTGACTGGAAACCAGTAAGAGTGAAGCGCGAAGCTGGGGCGGTGCTGGGCACAAGCTTCACCCCGCTGCCCTCGGCAGGAGCAGCACCAGGCCCGGGCCTTGACCCCCCCCCGCCATGAGACCTGCCCTGGGGATGGAGAGGAGGGGGCTCGGTGGGCCCCTCACAGCCCCACAGGGACAGACCCCAGCCACACATATCTGGGGGGGCAGGCCTCCCACCCCGTCTCTGCGCAGAGCTGTTGGGGGGGCTGTTGGGGGGGCTGCCCTGGGGATGGAGAGGAGGGGGCTCGGTGGGCCCCTAACAGCCCCCCACAGGGACAGACCCCAGCCCCACATATCTGGGGGGGCCAGGCCTCCACCCCGTCTCTGCCCAGAGCTGCTGGGGGTCTGTTGGGGGGCTGCCCTGGGGATGAAGAGGAGGGGGGCTTGGTGGGCCCCTCACAGCCCCCCACAGGGACAGACCCCAGCCCCACATATCTGGGGGGGGGCCAGGCCTCCACCCCGTCTCTGCCCAGAGCTGCTGGGGGTCTGTTGGGGGGCTGCCCTGGGGATGAAGAGGAGGGGGGCTTGGTGGGCCCCTCACAGCCCCCCACAGGGACAGACCCCAGCCCCACATATCTGGGGGGGCCAGGCCTCCCACCCAGTCTCTGCCCAGAGCTGCTGGGGGGCTGCTGGGGGGCTGCCCTGGGGATGGAGAGGAGGGGGCTTGGTGGGCCCCTCACAGCCCCCACAGGGACAGACCCCAGCCCCACATATCTTGGGGGGGGCCAGGCCTCCCACCCAGTCTCTGCCCAGAGCTGCTGGGGGGGCTGTTGGGGGGCTGCCCTGGGGATGGAGAGGAGGGGGCTCAGTGGGCCCCTCACAGGGACAGACCCCAGCCCCACATATCTTGGGGGGGGCCAGGCCTCCCACCCAGTCTCTGCCCAGAGCTGCTGGGGGGGCTGCTGGGGGGCTGCCCTGGGGATGGAGAGGAGGGGGCTCAGTGGGCCCCTCACAGGGACAGACCCCAGCCCCACATATCTTGGGGGGGGGCCAGGCCTCCCACCCAGTCTCTGCCCAGAGCTGCTGGGGGGGTGTGCCTGTGGAGGGGGGCCAGAGGTGCTGCCGGGGGGCCGGAGGTGCTGCTGGGGGGTGCTGCAGGGAAGGCAGCGCTTGTACCGTGTGTCCCTGGCTGGCTATGGCGTGTGGGGGGGGGGGGGCGGGGGGGGGGGTTGGGGGGGGTGTGTATGTGTGTATATAGAGTGAGGGTCTTTCCCTGCTGCCCCCTCCCCAGCCCCGGGGATGGAGAAAGGCACTTGGGAGCGATGGGGGAGGAGAGGGCAGCGTGGCAGCAGCGGGTGGGTGGTGGGGAGGCATCTCCCCCACCCCCCCCCCCAAAAATAAACCCCCCAAACCCCCCTCCTCTATTTCTCCTGCATCTTCTCCAGGATGGGCACGATCATGTCGAATTTGGGGCGCTTGGCCGGGTCCTCGTTCATGCAGATCTTCATCAGCTTGCAGACGTGGGGGGAGATGCCGGGGGGATGGTGGGGCGCAGCCCCTCCAGCGCCACCTACAAGGGAGAGAGAAGGGGGGGCGGGGGGCAAGGGGGTGGGCACCCACACCCAGCCCTGGCTGGAGGGGAAGGGGTGCAGGGGGGATTTTAAGGGGGGAGTGGGCTGGGTCTGGGCTAGAGGCTGGTGCGGAGCCTGGTTCTGGGTTGGGCCTGGGACTGGACTGGGCTGGGCCTGGTTCAGAGCCTGATTCTGGGCTGGGCCTGGGCCTGGACTGGGCTGGGCCTGGTCCAGAGCCTGGTTCTGGGTTCTGGGTCTGGGCTTCAGGGCGCTTGGTGCAGAGCCTGATTCTGGGCTGGGCCTGGGCCTGGACTGGGCTGGGCCTGGTCTAGAGCCTGATTCTGGGCTGGGCTTGGGACTGGACTGGGCTGGTCCTGGTCCAGAGCCTGGTGCAGAGCCTGGTTGGGCCTGGACTGGGCTGGGCCTGGTCCAGAGCCTGGTCCAGAGCCTGGTTCTGGGTTTGGCTGGGCTGGGCCTGGGCCTGGTCTAGAGGCTGGTGCGGAGCCTAGTTCTGGGTTGGGTTGGGCTGGGCCTGGTCCAGAGCCTGATTCTGGGCTGGGCCTGGGCCTGGACTGGGCTGGGCCTGGGCCTGGACTGGGCTGGGCCTGGTCCAGAGCCTGATTCTGGGCTGGGACTGGGCCTGGGCCTGGACTGGGCTGGGCCTGGTCCAGAGCCTGATTCTGGGCTGGGCCTGGGCCTGGGCCTGGACTGGGCTGGGCCTGGTGCAGAGCCTGATTCTGGGCTGGGCCTGGGCCTGGACTGGGCTGGGCCTGGGCCTGGACTGGGCTGGGCCTGGTCCAGAGCCTGGTGCAGAGCCTGGTTCTGGGCTGGGCTGGGCCTGGTCCAGAGCCTGGTCCAGAGCCTGGTTCTGGGTTTGGCTGGGCTGGGCCTGGGCCTGGACTGAGCTGGGCCTGGTCTAGAGGCTGGTGCGGAGCCTGGTTCTGGGTTGGGTTGGGCTGGGCCTGGTCCAGAGCCTGATTCTGGGCTGGGACTGGGCCTGGGCCTGGTCCAGAGCCTGGTTCTGGTTCTGGTTCTGTTTCTGGGCTGGGCTGGGCCTGGGCCTGGACTGAGCTGGGCCTGGTCCAGAGGCTGGTGCAGAGCCTGGTTCTGGGCTGGGCCTGGGCCTGGACTGGGCTGGGCCTGGTCCAGAGCCTGATTCTGGGCTGGGACTGGGACTGGACTGGGCTGGTCCTGGTGCAGAGCCTGGTTCTGGGTTGGGCCTGGGCCTGGACTGGGCTGGGCCTGGTCCAGAGCCTGGTTCTGGGTTGGGTTGGGCCTGGTGCAGAGCCTGGTTCTGGGTTGGGCTGGGCTGGGCCTGGTGCAGAGCCTGGTTCTGGGCTGGTCCAGAGCCTGGGCCTGGGCTGGGCCTGGGCCTGGACTGGTCCTGGTCCAGAATCTAGTCCAGAACCTAGTCCACAGCCTGGTCCAGAGCCGGGTCCTGGTCCAGAGCCTGGCCCAAAGCCTGGTCCTGGTCTGGTCCGTCCCAGAGCCTGGCCCAAAGCCTGGTCCTGAAGTGGTCTGGTCCAGAGCCTGGTCCAGAGCCTGGCCCAAAACCTGGTCCTGGTCTGGTCTGATCCAGAGCCTGGCCCAGAGCCTGGTCCAGAGCCTGGTCCTGGTCTGGTCTGTCCCAGAGCCTGGCCCAAAGCCTAGTACTGGTCTGGTCTGGCCCAAAGCCTGGTCCTGGTCTGGTCTGGCCCGGAGCCTGTCCCAGAGCCTGTCCCAGAGCCTGGTCCTGGTCTGGTCTGGCCCAGAGCCTGGCCCAAAGCCTGGTCCTGGTCCAGAGCCTGTCCCAGAGCCTGGTCTTGGTCTGGTCTGTCCCAGAGCCTGGTCCTGGTCCAGAGCCTGGCCCAGAGCCTGGCCCAAAGCCTGATCCTGTCCCAGAGCCTGGTCTTGGTCTGGTCTGTCCCAGAGCCTGTCCCAGAGCCTAGTCCTGGTCTGGTCTGTCCCAGAGCCTGTCCCTGGTCTGGTCTGTCCCAGAGCCTGGTCCAGAGCCTGGTCTTGGTCTGGTCTGTCCCAGAGCCTGGTCCAGAGCCTGTCCCAAAGCCTGATCCTGTCCCAGAGCCCGTCCCAGAGCCTGTCCCTGGTCTGGTCTGTCCCAGAGCCTGGTCCTGGTCCAGAATCTAGTCCAGAACCTAGTCCAGAGCCTGGTCCAGAGCCTGGTCCTGGTCCAGAGCCTAGCCCAAAGCCTGGTCCTGGTCTGGTCTATCCCAGAGCCTGTCCCAGAGCCTGTCCCTGGTCTGATCTGTCCCAGAGCCCGTCCCAGAGCCTGTCCCTGGTCTGGTCTGTCCCAGAGCCTGTCCCAGAGCCTAGTCCTGGTCTGGTCTGGTCCAGAGCCCGTCCCAGAGCCTGGTCCTGGTCTGGTCTGTCCCAGAGCCCGTCCCAGAGCCTGGTCCTGGTCCAGAACCTGGCCCAAAGCCTGGCCCAAAGCCTGGTCCTGAGGTGGTCTGGCCCAAAGCCTGTCCCAGAGCCCGTCCCAGAGCCTGGTCTTGGTCTGGTCTATCCCAGAGCCTGTCCCAGAGCCTGGTCCTGGTCTGGTCTGTCCCAGAGCCTGGTCCTGGTCTGGTCTGTCCCAGAGCCTGTCCCAGAGCCTGGTCCTGGTCTGGTCTGTCCCAGAGCCTGTCCCTGGTCTGGTCTGTCCCAGAGCCTGGTCCAGAGCCTGGTCTTGGTCTGGTCTGTCCCAGAGCCTGTCCCAGAGCCTGTCCCAAAGCCTGATCCTGTCCCAGAGCCCGTCCCAGAGCCTGTCCCTGGTCTGATCTGTCCCAGAGCCTGTCCCAGACCGGGTCCTGGTCCAGAATCTAGTCCAGAACCTAGTCCAGAGCCTGGTCCAGAGCCTGGTCCTGGTCCAGAGCCTGTCCCAGAGCCTGGTCCTGGTCTGGTCTGTCCCAGAGCCTGGTCCTGGTCCAGAATCTAGTCCAGAACCTAGTCCAGAGCCTGGTCCAGAGCCTGGTCCTGGTCCAGAGCCTATCCCAAAGCCTGGTCCTGGTCTGGTCTGTCCCAGAGCCTGGTCCTGGTCCAGAATCTAGTCCAGAACCTAGTCCAGAGCCTGGTCCAGAGCCTGGTCCTGGTCCAGAGCCTATCCCAAAGCCTGGTCCTGGTCTGGTCTGTCCCAGAGCCCGTCCCAGAGCCTGGTCTTGGTCTGGTCTGTCCCAGAGCCTGTCCCAGAGCCTGTCCCTGGTCTGGTCTATCCCAGAGCCTGTCCCAGAGCCTGGTCCTGGTCCAGAATCTAGTCCAGAACCTAGTCCAGAGCCTGGTCCAGAGCCTGGTCCTGGTCCAGAGCCTAGCCCAAAGCCTGGTCCTGGTCCAGAGCCTGTCCCTGGTCTGGTCTGTCCCAGAGCCTGTCCCTGGTCTGATCTGTCCCAGAGCCCGTCCCAGAGCCTGGTCCTGGTCTGGTCTGTCCCAGAGCCTGGTCCTGGTCCAGAATCTAGTCCAGAACCTAGTCCAGAGCCTGGTCCAGAGCCTGGTCCTGGTCCAGAGCCTATCCCAAAGCCTGGTCCTGGTCTGGTCTGTCCCAGAGCCTGGTCCTGGTCTGGTCTATCCCAGAGCCTGTCCCAGAGCCTGGTCCTGGTCTGGTCTGTCCCAGAGCCTGGTCTGGTCTGCGTCCAGAGCCTGGTCCTGGTCCAGAATCTAGTCCAGAACCTAGTCCAGAGCCTGGTCCAGAGCCTGGTCCTGGTCTGGTCTGTCCCAGAGCCTGGTCCTGGTCTGGTCTGGCTCAGAGCCTGTCCCAGAGCCTGGTCCTGGTCTGGTCTGTCCCAGAGCCTGTCCCAGAGCCTAGTCCTGGTCTGGTCTGTCCCAGAGCCCGTCCCAGAGCCTGGTCCTGGTCTGGTCTGTCCCAGAGCCCGTCCCAGAGCCTGGTCCTGGTCTGGTCTGTCCCAGAGCCTGTCCCAGAGCCTGGTCCTGGGCTGGGCTGGTCCACAGACTGGCCCAAAGCCTGGTCCTGGTCTGGTCTGTCCCAGAGCCTGGTCCTGGTCCAGAGCCTGGCCCAAAGCCTGGCCCAAAGCCTGGTCCTGAGGTGGTCTGGCCCAAAGCCTGTCCCAGAGCCCGTCCCAGAGCCTGGTCTTGGTCTGGTCTATCCCAGAGCCTGTCCCAGAGCCTGGTCTTGGTCTGGTCTGTCCCAGAGCCTGTCCCAGAGCCTGTCCCAGAGCCTGGTCCTGGTCTGGTCTGTCCCAGAGCCTGGTCCTGGTCTGGTCTGTCCCAGAGCCTGTCCCAGAGCCTGGTCCTGGTCTGGTCTGTCCCAGAGCCTGTCCCTGGTCTGGTCTGTCCCAGAGCCTGGTCCAGAGCCTGGTCTTGGTCTGGTCTGTCCCAGAGCCTGGTCCAGAGCCTGTCCCAAAGCCTGATCCTGTCCCAGAGCCCGTCCCAGAGCCTGTCCCTGGTCTGATCTGTCCCAGAGCCTGTCCCAGAGCCTGGTCTTGGTCTGGTCTGTCCCAGAGCCTGTCCCAGAGCCTGGTCCTGGTCCAGAATCTAGTCCAGAACCTAGTCCAGAGCCTGGTCCAGAGCCTGGTCCTGGTCCAGAGCCTATCCCAAAGCCTGGTCCTGGTCTGGTCTGTCCCAGAGCCTGTCCCAGAGCCTGTCCCTGGTCTGGTCTGTCCCAGAGCCTGGTCCAGAGCCTGGTCCTGGTCCAGAGCCTAGCCCAAAGCCTGGTCCTGGTCCAGAGCCTGTCCCTGGTCTGGTCTGTCCCAGAGCCTGTCCCTGGTCTGATCTGTCCCAGAGCCCGTCCCAGAGCCTAGTCCTGGTCTGGTCTATCCCAGAGCCTGGTCCTGGTCCAGAATCTAGTCCAGAACCTAGTCCAGAGCCTGGTCCAGAGCCTGGTCCTGGTCCAGAGCCTAGCCCAAAGCCTGGTCCTGGTCTGGTCTGTCCCAGAGCCTAGTCCTGGTCTGGTCTATCCCAGAGCCTGTCCCAGAGCCTGGTCCTGGTCCAGAATCTAGTCCAGAACCTAGTCCAGAGCCTGGTCCAGAGCCTGGTCCTGGTCCAGAGCCTAGCCCAAAGCCTGGTCCTGGTCTGATCTGTCCCAGAGCCTGTCCCAGAGCCTGTCCCTGGTCTGGTCTGTCCCAGAGCCTGTCCCAGAGCCTGTCCCTGGTCTGGTCTGTCCCAGAGCCCGTCCCAGAGCCTGGTCCTGGTCTGGTCTGTCCCAGAGCCTGTCCCAGAGCCTAGTCCTGGTCTGGTCTATCCCAGAGCCTGTCCCAGAGCCTGTCCCAGAGCCTGTCCCAGAGCCTGTCCCTGGTCTGGTCTGTCCCAGAGCCCGTCCCAGAGCCTGGTCCTGGTCTGGTCTGTCCCAGAGCCTGTCCCAGAGCCTGGTCCTGGTCCAGAATCTAGTCCAGAACCTAGTCCAGAGCCTGGTCCAGAGCCTGGTCCTGGTCCAGAGCCTATCCCAAAGCCTGGTCCTGGTCTGGTCTGTCCCAGAGCCTAGTCCTGGTCTGGTCTATCCCAGAGCCTGTCCCAGAGCCTGGTCCTGGTCTGGTCTGTCCCAGAGCCTGTCCCAGAGCCTGTCCCTGGTCTGGTCTGTCCCAGAGCCTGTCCCAGAGCCTGTCCCTGGTCTGGTCTGTCCCAGAGCCCGTCCCAGAGCCTGTCCCTGGTCTGGTCTGTCCCAGAGCCCGTCCCAGAGCCTGGTCCTGGTCTGGTCTGTCCCAGAGCCTGTCCCAGAGCCTAGTCCTGGTCTGGTCTATCCCAGAGCCTGTCCCAGAGCCTGTCCCAGAGCCTGTCCCTGGTCTGGTCTGTCCCAGAGCCCGTCCCAGAGCCTGGTCCTGGTCTGGTCTGTCCCAGAGCCTAGCCCAAAGCCTGTCCCTGGTCTGGTCTATCCCAGAGCCTGTCCCAGAGCCTGGTCCTGGTCCAGAATCTAGTCCAGAACCTAGTCCAGAGCCTGGTCCAGAGCCTGGTCCTGGTCCAGAGCCTATCCCAAAGCCTGGTCCTGGTCTGGTCTGTCCCAGAGCCTGTCCCAGAGCCTGTCCCTGGTCTGGTCTGTCCCAGAGCCCGTCCCAGAGCCTGTCCCTGGTCTGGTCTGTCCCAGAGCCTGTCCCAGAGCCTAGTCCTGGTCTGGTCTGTCCCAGAGCCCGTCCCAGAGCCTGTCCCTGGTCTGGTCTGTCCCAGAGCCCGTCCCAGAGCCTGGTCCTGGTCTGGTCTGTCCCAGAGCCTGGTCCTGGTCTGGTCTGTCCCAGAGCCCGTCCCAGAGCCTGTCCCTGGTCTGGTCTGTCCCAGAGCCTAGCCCAAAGCCTGGTCCTGGTCTGGTCTGTCCCAGAGCCTAGCCCAGAGCCTGTCCCTGGTCTGGTCTGTCCCAGAGCCTGGTCCAGAGCCTGGTCCTGGTCTGGTCTGTCCCAGAGCCCGTCCCAGAGCCTGTCCCTGGTCTGGTCTGTCCCAGAGCCTGGTCCAGAGCCTGGTCCTGGTCTGGTCTGTCCCAGAGCCTAGCCCAAAGCCTGGTCCTGGTCTGGTCTGTCCCAGAGCCTAGCCCAAAGCCTGGTCCCTGGTCTGGTCTGTCCCAGAGCCTGGTCCAGAGCCTGGTCCTGGTCTGGTCTGTCCCAGAGCCCGTCCCAGACCCCCCCAGGCCTGTCCTGACCTTCATGCCGATCTCCATGTTGGACAGGTCGGCGAAGGGCACCTCGCGGGTCACCAGCTCCCACAGCAGCACCGCGAAGCTCCACATGTCGGCCGAGCGCCGGTTGATCTCCTCGGGCTTCTTCTGCAGGGCTGGGGAAGGGGGGACACGGCAGGGTGGGGCTGGGGGAGGTGGGGCATCCCCCAACCCCCCCCCCCAAACCCACCAGGCACCCACCTTCTGGGGCCACCCAGGCCGGGGCGTACATCCTGCCCGGGCACTGGAAGGAGAACTTGACATCGGCCATGCTGACGCGGGCGGTCATGTCCTCATCGATCTGGGGGGGACGGGGGGGGGACGGGGGGGAAAGGGGGGGACAGGGGGGGAAAGAAGGGGGAAAATTGGGGGAACAGGGGGGAAAAGGGGGGAGAAGGGGGGAGGGGGGAAAAGGGGGGAAAGGGGGGAAAAGGGGGGAAAAGGGGGAGGACAGGGGGGAAAAGGGGGGGAAAGGGAGGGACAGGGGGGAAAAGGGGGGAAAGGGGGGAACAGGGGGGAAGGGGGGAAAGGGGGGAAAATTGAGGGAAAGGGGGGGAAAGGAGGAAAAGGGGGGAAAGGGGGAGAAGGGGGGAAGGGGGGAAAGGGGGAAGGGGGGACAAGGCGGGGACAAGGGGGGAAAGGGGGGACAGGGAGGGAAAGAAGGGGGAAAATTGGGGGAACAGGGGGGAAAAGGGGGGAAAATTGGGGAGAAAGGGGGGAAAAGGGGGAAAGGGGGGAGGGGGAAAAGGGGGAAAGGGGGGAAAAGGGGGGAAAAGGGGGGAGGGGGAAAAGGGGGAAAAGGGGGGAAAGGGGGGACAGGGGGGAAAAGGGGGGAAAGGGGGGCCAAGGGAGCAAAAGGGGGGAAAATTGGGGGAAAGGGGGGAAAAAGAGGAAAAGGGGGGAAAGGGGGAGAAGGGGGAAAGGGGAAAAGGGGGAAAGGGGGACAGGGGGAAAAGGGGGGAAAGGGGGGACAAGGGAGCAAAGGGGGGAAAATTGGGGAGAAAGGGGGGAAAAGGGGGGAAGGGGAAGAGGGAAAAGGGGGAAAGGGGGGACAGGGGGGAAAGAAGGGGGAAAATTGGGGGAACAGGGGGGAAAAGAGGAAAAGGGGGGAAAGGGGGAGAAGGGGGGAAGGGGGGAAAGGGGGGAAAGGGGGGAAAAGGGGGAAATTGGGGAGAAAGGGGGGAAAAGGGGGGAAGGGGGGACAGGGGGAAAGAAGGGGGAAAATTGGGGGAAAGGGGGAAAATGGGTAAAAAGGGGACGAAAGGGGGGAAAAGGGGGGAAAAGGGGGGAAAGGGGGGGAAGGGGGGACAGGGGGGCAAAGGGGGGGAAGAGAGGGGGAAAATTGGGGGAAAGGGGAGGAAAAGGAGGAAAAGGGGGGGGAAGGGGGAGAAAGGGGGCAAAAGAGGGGGAAGGGGGGGAAAGGGGAGGGGAACAGGGGGGAAGGGGGGAAGGGGGGGAACAGGGGGGAAGGGGGGAAGGGGGGTTGAGTGACGCGGGGACACGCTGAGCGGGTGGACGCAGCTGGAGCCCCAGGGACCAGTCAGGGGGCGTCAGCTCAGCAACGGGCGTGGGTGTGGGGCGCCCCACGGGCAGCGCCCCACGGGCAGCGCCCCACAGGCAGCACCCCAAGCAGCACTACCCATCTGTCACCCCACGGGCAGCGCCCCACGGGCAGCACCCCACAGGCAGCACCCCACAGGCAGCACCCCATCTGTCACCCCACGGGCAGCGCCCCACGGGCAGCACCCCACAGGCAGCGCCCACGGGCAGCACCCCATCTGTCACCCCACGGGCAGCGCCCCACAGGCAGCGCCCCACGGGCAGCACCCCATCTGTCACCCCACGGGCAGCACCCCACAGGCAGCGCCCCACGGGCAGCACCCCATCTGTCACCCCACGGGCAGCACCCACGGGCAGCACCCCACAGCACCACCCATCCCCACACCCACCCCCACACCCACCCCCACACCCCACACCCACCTCCCCACACCCACCTCCCCACACCCACCACCCCACACCCACCACCCCACACCCCACACCCCACACCCACCCCCACACCCCACACCCCACACCCCACACCCCACACCCCACACCCACCCCCACCACCCCACACCCCACACCCACACCCACCCCCCCCCCCCCACCCCCCACCCCACCCCCACCCCCCCACCCCCCCCCACCCCCCCACACCCACCCCCCACACCCACCACCCCACACCCCACACCCCACACCCCACACCCACCCCCCCACACCCACCCCCACACCCACCCACACCCACACCCACCCCCCCACACCCACCACCCCACACCCACACCCCACACCCACCACCCCACACCCACACCCCCACCCCACACCCCACACCCACCCCCACACCCACCACCCCACACCCACCACCCCACACCCCACACCCCCCACCCCACACCCACCCCCCACATCCCACACCCACCCCCCCACACCCCACACCCCACACCCCACATCCCACACCCACCCCCACACCCACCCCCACACCCCACACCCCACACCCACCTCCCCACACCCACCCCCCCACATCCCCCACCCCACACCCACCCCCACACCCACCACCCCCACACCCCACACCCACCCCCCCACACCCACCCCCACACCCACACCCACCCCCCCACACCCCCACCCCACACCCACCCCCACACCCACCACCCACACCCACACCCACCCCCACACCCACCCCACACCCACACCCACCCCCACACCCACCCCCCCACACCCCACACCCACACCCACACCCCACACCCACCCCCACACCCACCACCCCACACCCACCCCCCCACACCCCACACCCACCCACACCCACACACCCACCCCCCCCACCCACACCCCACACCCCCACACCCACCCCCACACCCCACACCCACCACCTCACACCCACCCCCACACCCCACACCCACCACCCCACACCCACACCCACCCACCCCCCACACCCCCACACCCACCACCCCCCACCCCCCCCCCCACCACCCCCACCCCCACCCCCCCCCCCCCACACCCACCCCCCCACACCCACCCCCACACCCCACACCCCACACCCACACCACCCACCCCACACCCCACACCCACCCACCCCACACCCCACACCCACACACCCCACACCCACCCCCCCACACCCACCCCCACACCCACCACCCCACCCCAACTCACCCCACACCCACCACCCCACACCCACCCCCCACACCCACCACCCACACCCACCCCCCCCCCCACCCCCCCCCACCCACCACCCCCCCCCCACCCCCCCCCCACACCCACCCCCCCCACCCCCCCCCCCCACCCCACACCCCACCCCCACACCCACCACCCCACACCCCCACACCCACCACCCACACCACCCCACACCCACCACCCCACACCCACCCCCCCACACCCACCACCCACACCCACCACCCCACACCCACCCCCCCACACCCCACACCCACACCCACCCCCCCACACCCACCCCCACACCCCCCACCCCCACACCCCCACACCCCACACCCACCCACCCCACACCCCACACCCACCCCCACACCCCACACCCACCCCCCCACACCCACCACCCCACCCCCACACCCACCACCCCACACCCACCATCCCACACCCACCACCCACACCCACCACCCCACACCCCACACCCCACACCCCCCACCCCCCCCCCCCCCCCCCCCGTGCCCCCCCCCCCGTCCCCTCACCATGACGCTGCGGCTGTTGAGGTGCTGGCGGGGGATGGGGGCTCCAGCGCGTGCAGGAACGCCATCCCCCGCGCCATGTCCAGCGCGAACTTCACCGCCTGGGCCTGGTCCACCACCAGGTCTGGGGGGACAGCGCACTTGGGGGGGGCGCCTGGGGGGGGGGATCGCTTGGGGGGGGAAAGACTTGGGGGGATCACTTGGGGGGGACATGGCACTTGGGGGGCATCACTTGGGGGGGAAACACTTGGGGGGATCACTTGGGGGGGACATGGCACTTGGGGGGGAAACACTTGGGGGGGGGCATCACTTGGGGGGGGCATCACTTGGGGGGAAACACTTGGGGGGATCACTTGGGGGGGACATGGCACTTGGGGGGGCATCACTTGAGGGGGGACGACATGGCACTCGGGGGGGAAACACTTGGGGGGGGCATCACTTGGGGGGGCATCACTTGGGGGGAAACACTTGGGGGGGCATCACTTGGGGGGCATCACTTGGGGGGAAACACTTGGGGGGGCATCACTTGGGGGGGCATCACTTGGGGGGAAACACTTGGGGGGGCATCACTTGGGGGGCATCACTTGGGGGGAAACACTTGGGGGGGGGACACATGGCACTTGGGGGGGATTGCTTGGGGGGGACATGGACCTTGGGGGGGGACATGGCACTTGTGGGGGGGATCGCTCGGGGGGCATCACTTGGGGGGATCACTTGGGGGGGATTGCTTGGGGGGGCACAGCACTTTGGGGGGATCACTTGGGGGGGGCATGGGGGGGCGGCACTTGGGGGGACAAGACACTTGGGGGGAACCCGTGACTTGGGGGCTGGGGGGAGGAGAGGAGGGGAGGAGGGAGGGAGAAAAAGAGGAGGGGGAGGAGGGAAGGACCCCCCAGGGCTGGGATTCCCCCTGCCCCTCCCCCCACCCCCTCCCCCTCCCAGGCCTGGGGTCCCCCCACCCCTCCCCCCAAGGCTGGCCTGGGATCCCCGTGCCCCTCCCCCTCCCCTCCCCCTCCCCCAGGCCTGGGATCCCCGTGCCCCTCCCCCTCCCCTCCCCCTCCCCCAGGACTGGGGATCCCCGTGCCCCTCCCCCTCCCCAGAGCTGGTGTTGCCCGTGCCCCTCCCCCCCGCCCCTCCCCCCCAGGCCTGGGATCCCCGTGCCCCTTCCCCCTCTCCCCTCCCCTCTCCCAGGTCTGGGTTGCCCGTGCCCCTCCCCCCCGCCCCTCCCCCTCCCCCAGGTCTGGGATCCCCGTGCCCCTCCCCCCTCCCCTCGCCCTCCCCCAGGTCTGGGATCCCCTTGCCCCTCCCCCTCCCCCACAGCTGGTGTTGCCCGTGCCCCTCCCCCCCGCCCCTCCCCCCAGGCCTGGGATCCCCGTGCCCCTCCCCCCGCCCCTCCCCCCAGGCCTGGGGATCGCCGTGCCCCTCCCCCTCCCCCAGGCCTGGGATCTCCGTGCCCCTCCCCCTCCCCTCCCCCTCCCCCAGGCCTGGGATCCCCGTGCCCCTCCCCCCTCCCCTCCCCCTCCCCCAGGTCTGGGTTGCCCGTGCCCCTCCCCTCCCCGGCCCTCCCCCCCAGGCCTGGGATCCCCGTGCCCCTCCCCCTCCCCCAGAGCTGGTGTTGCCCCTCCCCCCCCGCCCCTCGCCCCTCCCCCCTCACCGGTGCCCTCGTGCAGCACGTTGTAGAGGGACCCGAAGGGCATCCAGGGGCTGATGACGATGGGGTGGGGGGCGGGGGGCGCCTGGCACGCGCCCAGCACCGGCAGCACGTTGGGGTGGGAGAAGATCCTGGGGGGGGGGGAGGGAGAGGGGAGACCCTGAGAACGGGGAGACACCCCCCCTGGGGGGAGGGGGGCTGCCCTACCGCCCCCCCCCCCACCTCCCCATCCCACCCATCCCCCCCCCCCAGGGCTGCCCCTCCCCCCCAAGGTTGGGATCCCCGTGCCCCTCCCCCCCCCCCAGGGCTGCCCCTCCCCCCCAAGGTTGGGATCCCCGTGCCCCTCCCCCCTCTCAGGACTGGGATCCCCGTGCCCCTCCCCCTCCCCCCCCCCAGGAGGGGCTCAGGGGGGCTCACCTGAGTTTGGGGTGCAGGGGGGCTCAGGGGGCTCAGGGGGGCTCACCTGAGTTTGGGGTGCAGGGGGGCTCAGGGGGCTCAGGGAGGGGGCTCAGGGGGGCTCACCTGAGTTTGGGGTGCAGGGGGGCTCAGGAGGGGCTCAGGGGGGCTCACCTGAGTTTGGGGTGCAGGGGGGCTCAGGAGGGGCTCATGGGGGCTCACCTGACTTTGGGGTGCAGGTTGGGCTCAGGAGGGGCTCAGGGGGTCTCACCTGAGTTTGGGGTGCAGGGGGGCTCAGGAGGGGCTCAGGGGGGCTCACCTGAGTTTGGGGTGCAGGGGGGCTCAGAGGGGCTCAGCGGGGCTCACCTGAGTTTGGGGTGCTGGGGGGCTCAGGAGGGGCTCAGGGGGGCTCACCTGAGTTTGGGGTGCAGGGGGCTCAGGGGGCTCAGGAGGGGCTCAGGGGGCTCACCTGAGTTTGGGGTGCAGGGGGGCTCAGGAGGGGCTCAGGGGGTCTCACCTGAGTTTGGGGTGCAGGGGGGCTCAGGAGGGGCTCAGGGGGGCTCACCTGAGTTTGGGGTGCAGGGGGGCTCAGGAGGGGCTCAGGGGGGCTCACCTGAGTTTGGGGTGCAGGGGGGCTCAGGAGGGGCTCAGGGGGTCTCACCTGAGTTTGGGGTGCAGGGGGGCTCAGGAGGGGCTCAGGGGGGCTCACCTGAGTTTGGGGTGCAGGGGGGCTCAGGGGGGCTCACCTGAGTTTGGGGTGCAGGAGGGGCTCAGGGGGGCTCACCTGAGTTTGGGGTGCAGGGGGCTCAGGGGGCTCAGGGGGGCTCAGGGGGGCTCAGGAGGGGCTCAGGGGGGCTCACCTGAGTTTGGGGTGCAGGGGGGCTCAGGGGGGCTCACCTGAGTTTGGGGTACTCCTCGTTGAAGTCCCGACTCTTCCTCGTGCTCCAGTCCCGGGGCCGCAGCATCTTGATGGCGACATCGGTGCCCTGCCAGCGCCCCCGCCAGAGCTGGGGGGTCAGGGGGGGTCAGGGGGGGTCAGGGGGTCAGGGGGGGTCAGGGGGGGTCAGGGGGCGTCAGGGGGTCAGGGGGGTCGGGGGGGTCAGTGCCCTGCCAGCGCCCCCGCCAGAGCTGGGGGGTCAGGGGGGTCAGGGGGGTCAGGGGGGTCAGGGGGGGTCAGTGCCCTGCCAGCGCCCCCGCCAGAGCTGGGGGTCAGGGGGGTCAGGGGGGTCAGGGGGTCAGGGGAGGTCAGTGCCCTGCCAGCGCCCCCGCCAGAGCTGGGGGGTCAGGGGGGGTCAGGGGGGGTCAGGGGGTCAGGGGAGGTCAGTGCCCTGCCAGCGCCCCCGCCAGAGCTGGGGGGTCAGGGGGGTCAGGGGGGTCAGGGGGTCAGGGGAGGTCAGTGCCCTGCCAGCGCCCCCACCAGAGCTGGGGGGTCAGGGGGGTCAGGGGGGTCAGGGGGTCAGGGGGGTCAGTGCCCTGCTAGCGCCCCCGCCAGAGCTGGGGGGCCAGGGGGGTCAGGGGGGTCAGTGCCCTGCCAGCGCCCCAGGGAGGAGCTGTGCCCCTCCCCCCAGCCCATTTGGGGGGGGTCCCAGGGCCGTGCCCCCCAGCCCATTTGGGGGGGTCCCAGGGCCGTGCCCCCCCTCACCTCCCCAGACTGGTTCTCGTTGATCCTCTGGCTCAGGCTCAGCTGCTTGAAGTCGATTCCAGCCAGTTTGTTGAGGGTCCCGTTTCCTGGGGGGGGGGGGCGGGGGGAGAAGCTGTGGACCCCCTCCCCAAAACCCCCCAACCCACCCAGCCATGAGGGGGGGGGAGGAGCAAGAGCAGCCCTGCTGTGGAGACAGCCCCCCCCAACAGAGCAGAGACCCCCCCCCCCCATGAGGAACAGGACCCCCCCCATGAGGAACAGGACCCCCTCCATGGAGCAGAGCCCCCCCCCCAGCTGCCCCCCGCCCCCCCATGGAGCAGAGACACCCCCCTCCCATGAACAGATCCCCCCATGAACAGACCCCCCCATAGAGCAGAGCCCCCCCCCCCCATGGAGCAGTGCCCCCCCCCACCATGAGCAGAGCCCCCCCCCCCTTGGAGCAGATCCCCCATGGAGCAGAGCCCCCCCCCTCCAATGGAACAGGCCCCCCCCAAAATGGAGCAGAGACAAACAAGCCCCCCCCCAAGGAGAAGACCCCCCCATGGAGCAGAGCCCCCCCATGGAACAGACACCCCCCCCCATAGAGCAGAGCCCCCCCCACGGAGCAGCCCCCCCATGAGCAGAGATCCCCCCCCCCATGAGCAGAGATCCCCCCCCCATGAGCAGAGATTCCCCCCCCCCATGGAGCAGACCCCCCACCGAGCAGAGATCCCCCCTCCCCATGAAGCAGAGCCCCCCCTCATGAGCAGCCCCCCCCATGGAGCAGACCCCCCCCATGGAGCAGCCCCCCCATGAGCAGACCCCCCCCATGGAGCAGACCCCCCCATGAGCAGACACCCCTCCCATGAGCAGAGATCCCCCTCCCCATGCAGCAGGCCCCCCCGCATGGAGCAGCCCCCCCATGAGCAGAGATCCCCCCCCCCATGGAGCAGCCCCCCCCATGAGCAGAGATCCCCCTCCCCATGCAGCAGCCCCCTCCCATGCGCAGCCCCCCCGCATGGAGCAGCCCCCCCATGAGCAGAGACACCCCCCCCCATGGAGCAGACCCCCCACCGAGCAGAGATCCCCCCTCCCCATGAAGCAGAGCCCTCCCCCCCATGAGCAGACCCCCCCCCATGGAGCAGCCCCCCCATGAGCAGAGATCCCCCCCCATGATCAGAGATCCCCCTCCCCATGGAGCAGCCCCCACCATGATCAGAGATCCCCCCCCCATGAGCAGACCCCCCCCATGGAGCAGCCCCCCCATGGAGCAGCCCCCCCATGAGCAGCCCCCCCATGAGCAGAGATACCCCCCCCCATGATCAGAGATCCCCCGTCCCCATGGAGCAGCCCCCACCATGATCAGAGATCCCCCCCCCCATGAGCAGACCCCCCCCATGGAGCAGACCCCCCCATGAGCAGACACCCCCCCGAGCAGAGATCCCCCTCCCCATGCAGCAGCCCCCTCCCATGCGCAGCCCCCCCGCATGGAGCAGCCCCCCCATGGAGCAGCCCCCATGAGCAGACCCCCCCCATGGAGCAGACCCCCCATGAGCAGACACCCCCCCGAGCAGAGATCCCCCTCCCCATGCAGCAGAGCCCCCCACCCATGAAGCAGCCCCCCCCATGGAGCAGCCCCCCATGATCAGAGATCCCCCCTCCCCATGAGCAGAGATCCCCCTCCCCATGGAGCAGCCCCCACCATGATCAGAGATCCCCCCCCCCATGAGCAGACCCCCCCCCATGGAGCAGCCCCCCCCATGAGCAGCCCCCCCATGAGCAGAGATACCCCTCCCCATGCAGCAGCCCCCCACCATGAAGCAGCCCCCCCCATGGAGCAGCCCCCCCATGAACAGAGATCCCCCTCCCCATGCAGCAGCCCCCCACCATGAAGCAGCCCCCCCCATGGAGCAGCCCCCCCCATGATCAGAGATCCCCCCTCCCCATGAGCAGAGATCCCCCCTCCCCATGCGCAGACCCCCCCATGAGGAGCCCCCCCCCCCCCCCATGAGCAGCCTCCCCCCATGAGCAGCCCCCCCCCCATGAGCAGCCCCCCCCCCCCCGGGGGGGTCTCACTGGGCCGGGTGCGGGTGGTGCCCTTCCAGAAGGTGTCCTTGTACGGGACCCGGGTGAGGCTCTGGCCCAGCTTCTCCGCGCGCTCTGGGGGGGGACAGGGATCCCTGGGGGGGCCGGGGGGACACAGGGACCCTGGGGGGCATGGGGGGGGGCACAGGGAGCCTGCCAGGCCCGGGATGGGGGGCACAGGGATCCCTGGGGGGGCACAGGGACCCTGCCAGGCCCGGGGACAGGGATCCCTGGGGGGCATGGGGGGGGGACAGGGATCTCTGGGGGGGCCGGGGGGCACAGGGACCCTGGGGGGCATTGGGGGGACACAGGGACCCTGGGGGGCATGGGGGGGGGGACAGGGATCCCTGGGGGGGCACAGGGACCCTGCCAGGCCCGGGGACAGGGATCCCTGGGGGGCATGGGTGGGGGGACAGGGATCCCTGGGGGGCCGGGGGGCACAGGGACCCTGGGGGGCCGGGGGGCACAGGGACCCTGGGGGGCATTGGGGGGCACAGGGACCCTGGGGGGCATGGGGGGGGGCACAGGGAGCCTGCCAGGCCCGGGATGGGGGGGACAGGGACCCTGGGGGGCCGGGGGGCACAGGGACCCTGGGGGGCATGGGGGGGACAGGGACCCTGGGGGGCATGGGGGGGGCAGGGATCCCTGGGGGGGCACAGGGACCCTGCCAGGCCCGGGGGGGGACAGGGATCCCTCGGGGGGCCGGGGGGCACAGGGACCCTGGGGGGCATGGGAGGGGGACAGGGACCCTGCCAGGCCTGGGGGGGGACAGGGATCCCTGGGGGGCACAGGGGGGTCTGCCAGGCCCGGGGGGGGACAGGGATCCCTGGGGGGGCACAGGGGGGCACAGGGACCCTGCCAGGCCCTGGGGGGGCACAGGGATCCCTGGGGGGGCACGGGGGGGTCTGCCAGGCCCGGGGGGGACAGGGATCCCTGGGGGGCACAGGGGGGCACAGGGACCCTGCCAGGCCCGGGGGGGGACAGGGATCCCTGGGGGGGCACAGGGACCCTGCCAGGCCCGGGGGGCACAGGGATCCCTGGGGGGGCCGGGGGGCACAGGACCCTGCCAGGCCCGGGGGGGGACAGGGATCCCTGGGGGGGCACAGGGGGGCACAGGGACCCTGCCAGGCCCGGGGGGGGACAGGGATCCCTGGGGGGCACAGGGGGGCACAGGGACCCTGCCAGGCCCAGGGGGGGGACAGGGACCCTGGCAGGCCTGGGGGGGGATGGAGGGGATGGGAGGGGGATGGGGAGCAGGGTGAGGCTGGGGGGGATGGGGGGGTTGGGGGCCATGGGGGGGATGAGGGGGTTTGGGGGGGATGGGGAGAAGAGGGGGGACGGGGGGATGGGGGTTTAGGGGGGAGGGGGGACAGGGTCAGGCTGTGGGGGTTGGGGGGGGCTGTGGGGGGATGGGGGGAGGCTGTGGGAGGTGTGGGGGGGGGGTTTGGGGGGGTTGGGGGGGGATGGAGGGGGGCTGTGGGGGCTGTGAGGGGGCTGTGGGGTTTGGGGGGGATGGAGGGGGGCTGTGGGGGCTGTAGGGGGGCTGTGAGGGTTGGGGGGGATGGAGGGGGGCTGTGGGGATTGGGGGGGCTGTGGGGGGCTGTGGGGTTTGGGGGGGGATGGAGGGGGGCTGTGGGGGGGCTGTGGGGGTTGGGGGGGTTGGGAGGGGATGGAGGGGGGCTGTGGGGGCTGTAGGGGTTGGGGGGGATGGAGGGGGGCTGTGGGGGGGTTGTGGGGTTTGGGGGGGGATGGAGGGGGTCTGTGTTTGGCTGTGGGGGCTGTGGGGGTTTGTGGGGGCTGTGGGGGGCTGTGGGGGCTGTGGGGGTTTGTGGGGGGATGGAGGGGGGCTGTGGGGGGGGCTGTGGGGGTTGGGGGGGTTGGGAGGGGATGGAGGGGGGCTGTGGGGGCTGTAGGGGTTGGGGGGGCTGTGAGGGGGCTGTGGGAGTTGGGGGGGCTGTGGGGTTTGGGAGGGTTTGGGGGGGATGGAGGGGGGCTGTAGGGGTTGGGGGGCTGTGGGGGGTTGGGAAGGGGCTGGGGGGGCTGTGGGGGTTGGGGGGGGGCTGTGGGGGGCTGTGGGGGTTGGGGGGGCTGTGGGGGGCTGTAGGGGTTGGGGGGCTGTGGGGGGGTTGGGAAGGGGCTGGGGGGACTGTGGGGGTTGGGGGGGCTGTGGGGGGCTGCGGGGGTTGGGGGGGCTGGAGGGGGGCTGTGGGGTTTGGGGGAGGATGGAGGGGGGCTGTGGGGGGCTGTGGGGGGGCTGTGTGGGGTTGGGGGGCCGTGCCGCACCCCTCAGCAGGTCCCGCAGCGCCCCCTTGGCCTTGTCCAGCGGCGTCTCCCCGAACTTGTTGGCGACGCTGACCAGGGCCCCCCCAACACCAGCTCCTGGGGGGCAGCACAGCATGCTCCCTGAGACCCCCAGAGACCCCCAGAGACCCCCAGAGACCCCCCAGAGCCCCCCCGCACACCAGCTCCTGGGGGGCAGCACAGCATGCTCCCTGAGACCCCCAGAGACCCCCAGAGACCCCCAGAGACCCCCAGAGACCCCCCAGAGCCCCCCGCACACCAGCTCCTGAGGGGCAGCACAGCATGCTCCATGAGACCCCCAGAGACCCCCAGAGACCCCCAGAGACCCCACACTGCACCCCAGAGCCCCCCGGCACACCAGCTCCTGAGGGGCAGCACAGCATGCTCCAGAGACCCCCAGAGACCCCCAGAGACCCCCAGAGACCCCTCACCCACACAGCTCCCAGAGACCCCTAGAGACCCCCAGAGCCCCCCGCACACCAGCTCCTGGGGGGCAGCATGCTCCAGAGACCCCCAGAGACCCCCAGAGACCCACCCAGAGACCCCCCAGCACGAGCCCCCCACCCACTGCCCAGAGCCCCCCGCACACCAGCTCCTGGGGCCCAGCACAGCATGCTCCAGAGACCCCCAGAGACCCCCAGAGACCCCCAGAGACCCCCCAGAGCCCACCCACCCCCACAGCACTGTCGCTGCCCCCCCAGCACC
Source organism: Hypotaenidia okinawae (assembly GCA_027925045.1). Classification (NCBI taxonomy): domain Eukaryota; kingdom Metazoa; phylum Chordata; class Aves; order Gruiformes; family Rallidae; genus Hypotaenidia; species Hypotaenidia okinawae. Next base: position 217,667,888 of record BSDF01000001.1, read on the forward strand.
CTCAGCCCCCCCAGCCCCCTGCCCCCTGCCCCCCTGCCCCCTCAGCCCCCTCCCAGCCCCCCCAGCCCCTCACCTCAGCCAGCTGGTCGTACCCTCTCTGCCCCCCAGCCCCCCCTCAGCCCCCCCAGCCTCCCCCAGCCCCTCCTAGCCCCCTGCCCCCTCAGCCCCCCCCAACCCCCCCCCCAGCCCCCTGCCCCTGCCCCCCCCTGGCCCCCCCAGCCCCCTGCAGCCCCTCCCAACCCCCCCCAGCCCCCCCCAGCCCCCCCAGCCCCCCACCTCAGCCAGCTGGTTGTACCCTCCCTGCCCCCCAGCCTCCCCAGCCCCTCCTAGCCCCCTGCCCCTGCCCCCCTGGCCCCCCCAGCCCCCTGCAGCCCCCCCCAGCCCCCCCAGCCCCCCCAGCCCCCCACCTCCGCCAGCTGGTTGTACCCTCCCTGCCCCCTCAGCCCCCCCAACCCCCCCCAGCCCCCTGCCCCCTGCCCCCCCAGCCCCTCCCAACCCCCCCCAGCCCCCTGCCCCTGCCCCCCCGGCCCCCCCAGCCCCCTGCAGCCCCTCCCCAGCCCCCCCCCAGCCCCTCCCCAGCCCCCCACCTCCGCCAGCTGGTTGTACTCCCTCCCCTGCCCCCTCAGCCCCCCCCCAACCCCCCCCCAGCCCCCTGCCCCTGCCCCCCCTGGCCCCCCCAGCCCCCTGCAGCCCCCCCCAGCCCCCCCAGCCCCCCCAGCCCCTCCTAGCCCCCTGCCCCTGCCCCCCTGGCCCCCCCAGCCCCCCCCAGCCCCCCCAGCCCCCCACCTCCGCCAGCTGGTCGTGCCCCCAGAAGCAGGCGTAGTGCAGGGGGCTGTTGCCGTGCTCGTTCACTGCGTTGATGTCGGCCTTGAACTGCAGCAGCTGGGGAGGGGGGCACACAGAGCCCCCCCCCCATCAATGGGGAGCCGGGACCCCCCACCCCCCCACACACCCCCCCCCCCCCCACCGCTACCCGGGGCTGCTGAGCTCTGGTGTGGGGAGGGGTGGGGAGGCTGGGGGTGTGGGGGGCAGTGTGGGGAGACTGAGGCACCCAGGGGGGAACTGGGGGGTGATGGGGGTGATGGGGAGGGGCAGGGGGGCAGGGAGGGGAAGGGTGATGGAGAGGGGCAGGGTGCCCGTGGAGGGGGAGGGGCAGGGTGCCCATGGTGGGGGAGGGGGTGGGAGGGGAGGGGCAGGGTGCCCGTGGTGGGGGAGGGGCAGGGTGCCCATGGTGGGGGAGGGGGTGGGAGGGGAGGGGCAGGGTGCCCGTGGTGGGGGAGGGGATGGGGGGGGGGGGCAGGGTGCCCGTGGTGGGGGAGGGGCAGGGTGGCCATGGTGGGGGAGGGGGCAGGGTGCCCGTGGTGGGGGAGGAGGCGGGGGGAGGGGCAGGGTGCCTGTGGTGGGGGAAGGAGCAGGGTGCCCGTGGTGGGGGAGGGGCAGGGGGCAGGGAGGGGAAGGGTGATGGGGAGGGGCAGGGTGCCCGTGGAGGGGCAGGGGCAGGGTGGCCGTGGAGGGGGAGGGGCAGTGTGCCAATGATGGGGGAGGGGGCGGGAGGGGAGGGGCAGGGTGCCTGTGGTGGGGGAGGGGATGGGGGGAAGGAGTGAGGTGCTCATGGTGGGGGAGGGGGCAGGGTGCCTGTGGTGGGGGAGGGGCAGGGTGGCCGTGGTGGGGGAGGGGGCAGGGTGCCCGTGGTGGGGGAGGGGCAGGGGGAAGGGGCAGGGTGCCTGTGGTGGGGAAGGGGCAGGAGGGGAAGGGGCAGGGTGCCCATGGTGGGGAGGCAGCGTGTCTGTGGTGGGGCAGGGGCGGGTGGCCGGGTGCATGGGGGGGAGGGGCAGGGGCCCTGGGGGGGAGGGGGCAGGGTGCCCGTGGTGGGGGAGGGGGCAGGGTGGCCGTGGTGGGGGAGGGGCAGGGTGGCCGAGGTGGGGGAGGGGCAGGCACCTTCTGCACGATGTCGCGGTGCCCGTGGCTGGCAGCCAGGTGCAGGGGGGTGTCGTCGCCGCGGTTCAGCACGTTGATGCGCGCCCCCCGCATGATCAGCATGTCCACCACCGGCGAGCGGCCCTCGCGGCACGCCCAGTGCAGGGGGCTGAACCCGTGGTCATCCCTGGGGGGTCGGGGTTGGGGGGGACACACACACAGAGCCCCGCTGAGCCGCTGCGGCCTACCCGCTGCGGCCTACCCGCTGTGGCCTACCCGCTGCGGCCTACCCACTGCGGCCTACGCACTGCGGCCTATGCGCTGCGGCCTACCCACTGCGGCCTACGCGCTGCGGCCTACGCGCTGCGGCCTACCCGCTGCGGCCTACCCGCTGCGGCCTATGCGCTGCGGCCTACGCGCTGCGGCCTACCCGCTGCGGCCTACCCACTGCAGCCTATGCACTGCGGCCTATGCACTGCGGCCTACCCGCTGCGGCCTACCCGCTGCGGCCTACCCGCTGCGGCCTATGCACTGCGGCCTACGCACTGCGGCCTACCCGCTGCGGCCTACCCGCTGCGGCCCCGCAGCCGCCATACTGCCACTACCAGCCAGGCTGGGCCCAGCATGGCCTAGGCTCGGCCCAGCATGGCATAGGCCAGGCCTGGCACGACCAGGCTCAGCACGGCCTAGGCCAGGCCCGGCACGACCAGGCTCAGCACGGCCTAGGCCTAGGCCGGCCCAGCATGGCCTAGGCCAGGCCTGGCATGACCAGGCTCAGCACAGCCTAGGCCAGCCCGGCATGCCCTAGGTCAGGCCCAGAATGCCCTAGGCCGGGCCCAGCACGACCAGGCTCAGCACGGCCTAGGCCAGGCCCGCCACGACCAGGCTCAGTATGCCCTAGGCTGGCCCAGCATGCCCTACGCCGGGCCCAGCATGACCAGGCCCAGCACGGCCTAGGCCAGGCCCACCTTGCCCTAGGCCAAACCCAGCATGCCCTAGGCTGAGCCCAGCACAGCCCACACAGGACCCAGCATGCCCTAGGCCAAGCCCAGCATGCCCTAGGCCGGACCCAGCATGCCCTAGGCTGGGCCCAGCACAGCCTACACCAGACCCAGCATGCCCTAGGCTGGACCCAGCATGCCCTAGGCTGGGCCCAGCACAGCCTACACCAGACCCAGCTTGCCATAGGCCGACCCAGCTTGCCCTAGGCCAAGCCCAGCACAGCCTACGCCGGACCCAGCTTGTCCTAGGCCGGGCCCAGCATGCCCTAGGCCAGGCCCAGCATGCCCTAGGCTGGACTAGCATGCCCTACGCCGGGCCCAGTACAGCCTAGGCTGGGCCCTGCTTGCCTAGGCTGGGCCCAGCATGCCCTAGGCCGGACCCAGCATGCCCTAGCCAGGCCCAGCTTGCCCTAGGCCGGACCCAGCATGCCCTAGGCCGGGCCCAGCTTGCCTTAGGCCGGACCCAGCATGCCCTAGGCCAGGCCCAACATGCCCTAGGCTGGGCCCTGCTTGCCCTAGGCCGGGCCCAGCATGCCCTAGGCCAGGCCCAACATGCCCTAGGCTGGGCCCTGCTTGCCCTAGGCCGGGCCCAGCATGCCCTAGGCCGGACCCAGCATGCCCTAGGCCAGGCCCTGCTTGCCCTAGGCCAGGCCCTGCTTGCCCTAGCCAGGGCCCAGCATGCCCTAGGCCGGGCCCAGCTTGCCCTAGCCATGCCCAGCTTGCCCTAGGCCAGGCCCAGCATGCCCTAGGCTGGACCCAGCTTGTCCTAGGCCGGACCCAGCTTGCCCTAGGCCGGGCCCAGCTTGCCCTAGCCAGGCCCAGCATGCCCTAGGCCGGCCCCAGCATGCCCTAGGCCAGGCCCTGCTTGCCCTAGGCCAGGCCCAGCTTGCCCTAGCCAGGGCCCAGCATTCCCTAGGCCAGGCCCAGCTTGCCCTAGGCCGGGCTCAGCTTGCCCTAGCCAGGCCCAGCTTGCCCTAGGCCAGGCCCAGCATGCCCTAGGCCGGACCCAGCATGCCCTAGGCCGGACCCAGCTTGCCCTAGGCTGGGCCCAGCTTGCCCTAACCAGGCCCAGCTTGCCCTAGGCCAGGCCCTGCTTGCCGTAGCCGGGCCCGCGGCCTAGGCCGCTCTCCCACCCGCTCCCATGCCCAGGCCTTGGCCAATCCCCACCCTCTGCTGGGTGACTGGTCCCCTCCCCCGGCCCCCTCAGCCCGGCCAAGTACGGGAGGAGCAGGCGGGCCGGGCCTTAAAAGGAGCTCAGGGCCCGGTGGGAGGGGGCCGCCGCTGTGGCCGCTCCCCTCCGGCCCCCCACGGCCCCCGCGGGTGGGTGGGCAGGGCAGCCGCTCCCACCCCAGCACGGGCACCCAAAACCAAGCCGGGCCCCCAGTTTGGGACAGGCCTGTGGGACTGGGACCCCCCAGGATGGGGCAGAGATGGGGGGGACAGGGGAGAGATGGGGGGACGGGGGGACAGGGGAGAGTTGGGGGCAGGGGAGAGATGGGGGGAACAGGGAGAGATGGGGGGACAAGGGAGAGATGGGGGGGCAGGGGAGAGTTGGGGGGGCAGGAGAGAGATGGGTGGTAGGAGAGAGTTGGGGGGACAGGGGAGAGATGGGGGGGACAGGGGAGAGTTGGGGGGGCAGGGGAGAGATGGGGGCAGAGATGTGGGGGGGCCAGGGAAGAGATGGGGGGGGACAAGGGAGAGATGGGGGGGACAGGGGAGAGATGGGGGGGCAGAGATGTGGGGGGGCCAGGGGAGAGATGGGGGGGCAGAGATGGGGGGACGGGGCAGAGATCAGGGGAGCTAAGGGAGAGTTGGGGGGGACAAGGGAGAGATGGGGAGAGCAGAGATGGGGGGGGACAGGGGAGAGATGGGGGGCAGAGATGTGGGGAAGCCAGGGGAGAGATGGGGAGGGACGGGGGAGAGATGGGGGGCAGAGATGGGGGGGGACAGGGCAGAGATGGGGGGGCAGAGATGGGGGTACAAAGGAGAGTTGGGGGGACAGGGGAGAGATGGGGGGGGTAGAGATGTGGAGGGCCCAGGGGAGAAATGGGGGGGGCCAGGGGAGAGATGGGGGCGGGGCAGATATGGGGGGGGACAGGGCAGAGATGGGGGGGACAAAGGAGAGTTGGGGGGACAGAGGAGAGATTGGGGGGACAGGGGAGAGATGGGGGATGGGGCAGATATGGGGGGACAGGGAGAGATGGGGGTGCAGAGATGGGGGGACGGGGCAAAGATGGGGGACAAAGGAGAGTTGGGGAGGACAAAGGAGAGATGGGGGACAGAGGAGAGATGGGGGGATGGGGCAGATATGGGGGGACAGGGGAGAGATGGGGGGTGCAGAGATGGGGGGGACGGGGCAAAGATGGGGGGTCCCACACAGCTCCTGGCCCCTGGGGGGGTGTCTCTGGTATCCCCCCAGCCCCCTCCCCCCCCCCCATGGGTCACCTGCATCCCCCCAGGAGCCAGGGGTCCCCCAGTCACACTGGACACCCCTAAGATGGGCTGACCCCCCCCCAGCCCCCCCAGCCCCCCCCCCCGGCCGTGCTGCCCCGCAGGAGGGGGAGGGGAGGGGGAAGGGGGGAGGGGAGGGGGGAAGGGGGGAGGGGAGGATGTGCAGCGCTCGTGCCTCAGCGATGCCGTAACTTCCTCCTGGGGGGGAGGAGCTGCATCCCCACCCCCCCAACACTCTCCACCCCCTCCCCAACCCCCCAGCCCCCCATCTCCTCCTCCAACCCCCCCATCCCCTCCCCATCCCCTCCCCCATCCTCCCCAACCTTCCCCACCCCCCCATCCCCTCTCCCATCCCCCCATCCCTCCCATCCCTTCCCCCACCCCCACCCCCCACCCCCCTCCATCCCACATCCCCCTTCCCCCCATCCCCTCCCCCATCCTCCCCAACCCTCCCCACACCCCCATTCCCCCCACCCTCTCCCCCAGCCCCCCAGTCCCCTCCCCATCCCCTCCCCCACCTCCCATCCCCCTCCCCATTCCCCCCATCCCCCCATCCCCTCCCCCACCCCCATCCCCTCCCCATCCCCCCATCCCCTCCCCCACCCCATCCCCCCATCCCCTCCCCTCCCCCCCCCCATCCCCCCCATCCCCCCCTCACCCCCCCATCCCCCCCCTCCCCATCCCCCCCCCCATCCCCCCCATCCCCCCCTCCCCCATCCCCCATCCCATCCCCATCCCATCCCCTCCCCATCCCCTCCCCATCCCCCATCCCCCCCATCCCCTCCCATCCCCTCCACCACCCCCCATCACCTCCCTCTCCCCCCATCCCCCCATCCCCTCCCCCACCTCCCCCTCCATTCCCCCATACCCCCCCATCTCCCCATCCCCTCCACCACCCCCCTCTCCCTCACCACCCCCTCTCCCCCCATCCCCCCCATCCCCCCCCACCCCCCATCCCCCCCATCCCCCCATCCCCCCCATCCCCCCTCACCCCCCATCCCCCCCCCATCCCCCCATCCCCCCCATCCCCCCTCACCCCCCATCCCCCCCCCATCCCCCCATCCCCTCCCTCCCCCATCCCCCCATCCCACCCCCGCCCCCTCCCCCCATCCCTTCCCCAGGACCCAGAGCAGAAAGCGGCGCCGGGGCAGAGCCCGGGCGGGGGGGGGGGTGTGTGTGGAGGGGGAGGGGGGTCTGTGGGGGTTTTGGGGGGGCTCTGGGGGGTCCCTCACCCCTGGTTCAGGTCGTTCTCGGTGTTGTCCAGCCAGAGCCGCACGGCCACCGCGTTGCCCTCCCGGCACTGGGTGAAGATGTCATCCATGGCGGCTGGGGGGGGGGCGGGGGGGGTAAGGATACGGGGGGGTGGGGGGGTAAGGACACGGGGGGGGTTAAGGACACGGGGGGGTTAAGGATAAGGGGGGGGTAAGGACACGGGGGGGTTAAGGACACGGGGGGGGGTTAAGGACACGGGGGGGGGTTAAGGATAAGGGGGGGGTAAGGATACGGGGGGGGGGTAAGGACACGGGGGGGGGTTAAGGATACGGGGGGGGGTAAGGACACGGGGGGGGTTAAGGACACGGGGGGGGGTTAAGGACACGGGGGGGGTTAAGGACACGGGGGGGGGGGTAAGGATAAGGGGGGGGTTAAGGATACGGGGGGGGGGGTAAGGATACGGGGGGGGTTAAGGATACGGGGGGGGGTAAGGACACGGGGGGGGGGGGTTAAGGACACGGGGGGGGTTAAGGATAAGGGGGGGTTAAGGATACGGGGGGGGGGGTAAGGATAAGGGGGGGTTAAGGATACGGGGGGAGGGTAAGGACACGGGGGGGGGGGTTAAGGACACGGGGGGGGGTTAAGGACACGGGGGGGGTAAGGACACGGGGGGGAGGGGGGTTAAGGACACGGGGGGGGGTAAGGACACGGGGGGGGGGGTAAGGATAAGGGGGGGGTTAAGGACACGGGGGGGGTAAGGACACGGGGGGGGGGGTTAAGGACACGGGGGGGGGGTTAAGGACACGGGGGGGGGGTAAGGACACGGGGGGGGTTAAGGACACGGGGGGGGGGTTAAGGACACGGAGGGGGGTAAGGACACGGGGGGGCCTGGCGAGAGAGGAGCGGAGGGGTCCCTGCCCCCCTGCCCCCCCCCCCCCCCAGCAGCACCCATCTCCCTGGGGAGCTCAGTGTGCTCCCCCCACCCCGGAGTTCAGTGTGCCCCCCACGGTTCCCCCCACCCCGGGGAGCTCAGTGTGCCCCGCCCCCCCGGGAGCTCAGTGCCCCCCCTCACAGCTCAGTGTGCCCCTCCCCCCACCCCGGAGCTCAGTGTGCCCCCCCCAGGACCCGGGGAGCTCAGGGCCCCCCCCACCCCGGGGAGTTCAGTTTCCCCCCCCGGGGAGCTCAGTGACCCCCCCACTCCAGAGAGCTCAGTGTGTCCCCCCCAGGGAGCTCAGTGTGCCCCCCCCAGCGATCTAAGTGTGTCCCCTCCCGGGGATCTCAGGGTCCCCCCCCCCGGGGAGCTCAGGGTGTACCCCCCCACCCCCGGGGTGGGGGCCCTGCGGCTCCAGCATCGCCCCCCCGCAGGAAGCGGCTCCGGGGGTTTATCTACGGGCACAGCCGGGCCCGGGCACCCGCACCCCCCCCGCCCCTCCCCCCGCAGCCAGGGACCCCGGAACCCCCCCCCCGCCGCCCCCCCCGTGGACAGGGACCCCGCAGCCTCCCCAGAGCCCTCCCCGAAGACCCCTCTGAGCAACCCCCCCCGCAGCCAGGGACCCCGGACCCCCCTCTCAGCCCCCGCGGAACCCCCCCCAAAGCCCCCCGGAACCCCTCTGAGCGCCCCCCCCGTGGACAGGGACCCCAGAGCCTCCTCAGAGCCCCCCGAAGACCCCTCTGAGCCCCTCCCCCCGCAGCCAGGGACCCCGGAACCCCCCCGGAGCCCCTTCTGAGGCCCCCCGCGACCAGGGACCCCGGAACCCCCCCGGACCCCCCTCCCCGCATCATCCGGAGACCCCTCCCCCCGGCCAGGGATCCCGGAACCCCTCCGGAGCCCCCCCGGAGCCCCTCAGGAGCATCCCCCGAAGACCCCTCTGAGCCCCCCGGAGTCAGGGACCGCGGAACCCCCCCCCCGGAGCACCCCTCGGAGCCCCCCGGAGCATCCCCAGAGACCCCCAGAGCCCCCTCTGACCCCCCCCCCCCAGCCAGGGACTCAGGAGCCCCCGGAGCCCCCCGGAGCATCTCCCGAAGCCCCCTCCGAGGCCCCCCCGCGTCCAGGGACCCCGGAACTCCCCCAGAACCCCTTCTGAGCCCCCCCGGAGCCCCCGGAGCATCCCCCAGAGCCCCGCCGGAACCTCCTCTGAGCCCCCCCGCAGCCAGGGACCCCGAAGCCCCCCAGAGCCCCCCCGGAGCATCCCCCGGAGCCCCCTCTGAGCCCCCCCCCCGCGGCCAGGGACTCCGGAGCCCCCCGGAGCATCCCCCGGAGCCCCCTCTGAGCTCCCCCCGCGTCCAGGGACTCCAGAGTCCCCCCCGGAGCCCCCCGGAACCTCCTCTGACCCCCCCGGCGTCCGGGGACCCCGGAGCCCCCCAGAGCCCCCCCGGAGCATCCCCCTCCTCGACCCCCCCGGCGTCCGGGACCCCGGAGCCCCCTCCGGAGCTCCGAGGCCCCCCCGAGTCCAGGGACCCCGGAACTGCCCCAGAACCCCTTCTGAGCCCCCCTCTCAGCCAGGGACCCCAGAGCCCCCCGGAGCATCCCCGGAGTCCCCCCGGAACCTCCTCTGACCCCCCCCCCCCCCGGCAGCCAGGGACCCCGGAGCCCCCCAGAGCCCCCCGGAGCATCTCCCGGAGCCCCCTCCGACCCCCCCCCCCCGCAGCCAGGGACCCCGGAGCCCCCCCGGGAGCCTCCCCAGAGCCGCTCCCCCTCCCCCCCACGTCCCAGGGCCGGGCGGAGCCCCGCGCCGGTCCCGGCTCCGCTCCCAGCCCCCCCGGCCGCTTCCCCGGCGCAGGGAGAGGCCGAGCCCGGGGCCCGGGGCCGGGACACCGAGAGGCCTCCAGCCCCTCGGGGCTCCGCTCCCCGGTTTCCCGGCTGCCGGTAACCGGGAGGCCACGGAGGTCCCGCCGCTGCCCCCGGTATCTCCCCCCACCCCCCGGTACCCCTCCACCCCCACCCCGGTAACCCTCCCCCCTCCCGGTAACTCCCCCCGACCCCGGTAACCCTCCCCCCCGGTAACCCCTCCCCCCGGTAACCCCCCCCACCCCGGTAACCCCTCCCCCCCGGTAACCCCTCACTCCCGGTAACCCCCCACCCCGGTAACCCCTCCCCCCGGTAACCCCTCACTCCCGGTAACCCCCCCCACCCCGGTAACCCCTCCCGCCCCCCGTAACCCCTCCCCCCTCCCGGTAACCCCTCCCCCCCTCCCGGTAACTGCCCCCCGCCCCCGGTAACCCCTCCCCCCCCCGGTAACCCCTTCCCCTCCCCCCGGTAAACCTCCCCCCACTCCGGGTAACCCCCCCCCCGCCCCGGTAACACCCCCCTCCACTCCGGGTAACCCCCCCCGCCGCCCCGGTACCCCCCCCCCCCCCCAACTCCCGGTACCCCCCCCCCGCCCCCCGCCCCCCCTTCCCCGGGCCCGGCAGCCCTCTGCTCCCGCCCGGTCCCCGCCCCAAGGCCCCGCCCCGGCCCGGGCGGCCTTACCGGCTGCTGCAGCGGCGGCGGCGGCGGCGCAGGGCGGCGGCTCGGCGGGCGCGGGGCAGCGCGTGGGCTCCGCCCCGCCACGGCCGCGGCGGGAGCGCCCCCTGCTGGCCGGCACCCACCCACAAACCCACCCCCGGGAGGGGCGGGGCCTGGGGGCCAGGGGAGGCGTGGCCTGGTGAGACGGGGGAGTTGCGTGAGGGGCGGGGCTTAGGGGCGGGGCGGGGCTACAGGGTGGGGCGGGGCCTTGGGGCGGGGTATTAGGGAGGGGCGGGGCCTGCAGGGCGTGGCCTGAGGGGGCTTAGGGGCGGGGCCTTGAGGCGGAGGCGGGGCCTTGGGGAGGGGCGGGGCCTTGGGGGCTTTGGGGCGGGGCATTGAGGCAGGGACGAGGCCTGGGGTGGGGGCGGGGCCTGAGGGGCCTTGGGGCGGGGCCTGTGAGGGGCCTTGGGGCGGGGCCTGTGAGGGGCTTTGGGGCGGGGCCTGTGAGGGGCTTTGGGGCGGGGCCTGAGGGGCCTTGGGGCGGGGCCTGTGAGGGGCCTTGGGGCGGGGCCTGAGACGGAACTTGGGGCGGGGCCTGAGATGGAACTTGGGGTGGGGCCTGTGGGGCTTTGGGGCGGGGCCTGTGAGGGGCTTTGGGGCGGGGCCTGTGAGGGGCTTTGGGGCGGGGCCTGAGGGGCCTTGGGGCGGGGCCTGAGACGGAACTTGGGGCGGGGCCTGTGAGGGGCTTTGGGGCGGGGCCTGTGGCGGGGCGGGGCCTGTGGCGGGGCGGGGCCTCGTGGCGGCACCGGGAGCAGTCTCCCCCCGCCCCTCCCCCTTCCCTCCCCCCCTTCCCGGATGTACCGGGGGGCGGGTGTGACCCGGCCCCGCACACGTGGGATCCGCCGGGCCATGCTGAGGGAGGCGGAGCGGGGCGCCGGGGCGGCGGGGCCCGGGGCGGGGCCCCCAGCAGCCCCCCAGTGCCCGGCCCGGCCGGTAAGGGCGGCGTGGAGGGGGTTGGGCCGGGCCGGGCCGGTCCCCGGTGAAGGGGGGGGGGGTTGGGGGGTGGGGGTGACCGGCCTCCCGCCCTCCGCAGGGCCCCGCGGCGGCGGCGGGGAAGCGGCGGGGGCGGAAGCGGCGGAGGCCGTTACCGGGGACCGGAGCGGCCGAGCCCGGCCAGGATGATGAGCCCGGGGAACGGCGGCGGCGGCGGCGGCAGGGAGCTGGAGGGACCGGGGCCACCGGGACCGGAGCCGGAGGAACCGGAGCTGGAGGGACTGGAGGGACCGGAGCCGCCAGGACCGGGGCCACCGGGACCGGAGCCACCGGAGCCATCGGGATCGGAGCCACCAGGACCGGAGGGACCGGGATCGGAGCCACCGGCACCGGAGCCACCGGGAATGGGGCCACCAGGACCGGAGGGACCGGAGCCACCAGGACCGGAGGGACCGGAGCCACTGGGACCGGAGGCACCAGGACCGGAGGGACCGGAGCCACTGGGACCGGAGGCACCAGGACCGGAGCCACCATCCTAACCCCCTTCTCCGTCCCTCCTAACGTGGTGCCCGGGATACCGGGAGCCGCATCCCGGGAACCGGTTGGGAAGCGGCGGAGGAAGGAGCGGCACAAGAAGCGGCGTCGGGAGGACGGGCTGGCGGCGGCTCCTCCCGGGGGGCTGGCGGCGGCTCCTCCCGGGGGGCTGGCGGCGGCTCCTCCCGGGGGGCTGGCGGCGGCTCCTCCCGGGGGGCTGGCGGCGGCTCCTCCCGGGGGGCTGGCGGCGGCTCCTCCCGGGGGGCTGGCGGCGGCTCCTCCCGGGGGGCTGGCGGCGGCTCCTCCCGGGGGGCAGCCGGCTCCTCCCGGGGGGACCAGCACCACCCGTGCCGGGAGTCGGCTCCTCCCGGGGACCGTTCCTCGGTTCTCCGTGCTCGGATGGAGGAGCGGCTGTTGGGTGCCCGGTTCCGGTACATCAACCAACAGCTCTACACGTCCAGCAGCCGGGAGGCGGCTCGACTCTTCCAGAACGATCCCGAAGCCTTCGCCATCTATCACCGGGGCTTCCAGCGGCAAGTGGGGCGCTGGCCCGAGAACCCCGTGCAGCGCATCATCCGGTACCTGCGGCGGCGGTGAGGGATACCCCCCCCCCCCAAAAAACCCCGGCCCCGCCCCGCCGCTCTGACCCCCCCCCGGTTCTCCCCTCCCCCCCCCTCCCCAGACCGGCCTCGCTGGTGGTGGCGGATTTTGGGTGCGGGGACTGTAAAGTGGCCGGCGGCGTCCGGAACAAGGTGCACTGCTTCGACCTGGTGCCGCTCAGCCCCCTCGTCACCGTCTGCGACATGGCTGAGGTATGGGGGGGGCACGGGGGGGCGGGGGGGTTGGAGGATGGGGGGGGTTGGGGGATGCGGGGAGGACGCGTGAGGGTACATCGGCTGGGGGGCTGGGGGATGCACGGGGGGATGCAGCGGTACATCAGCTGGGGGTCTGGGGGATGCAGGGGGGACATGGGGGTACATCAGCTGGGGGTCTGGGGGGATGCCCCGGGGAGGGGCATGGGGGTACATCAGCTGGGGGTCTGGGGGGATGCCCCGGGGAGGGGCATGGGGGTACATCAGCTGGGGGTCTGGGGGATGCAGGGGGGGACATGGGGGTACATCAGCTGGGGGTCTGGGGGATGCAGGGGGGACATGGGGGTACATCAGCTGGGGGTCTGGGGGATGCAGGGGGGACATAGGGGTACATCAGCTAGGGGGATGCTTGGGGGGACATGGGGGTACATCAGCTGGGGGTCTGGGGGATGCAGGGGGGACGCGTGAGGGTACATCAGCTGGGGGTCTGGGGGATGCAGGGGGGACATGGGGGTACATCAGCTGGGGGCTGGGGGATGCAGGTGGGACATGGGGGTACATCAGCTGGGGGTCTGGGGGATGCAGGGGGGGACATGGGGGTACATCAGCTGGGGGTCTGGGGGATGCAGGGGGGACATGGGGGTACATCAGCTGGGGGTCTGGGGGATGCAGGGGGGGACATGGGGGTACATCAGCTGGGGGTCTGGGGGATGCAGGGGGGACGCGTGAGGGTACATTAGCTGGGGGGCTGGGGGATGCAGGGGGGACATGGGGGTACATCAGCTGGGGGGCTGGAGGGATGCCCCGGGGAGGGGCATGGGGATGCACCAGGGGTTAAGGGGATGCACGGGGGAGGACATGGGGGTACATCAGCTGGGGGTCTGGGGGATGCAGGGGGGGACATAGGGGTACATCAGCTAGGGGGATGCTTGGGGGGCACATGGGGGTACATCAGCTGGGAGCTGGGGGGGATGCACAGGGGGGACACGGGGGTACATTGGTAGGGGGATGCACGGGGGGGATGCAGCGGTACATCAGCTGGGGGTCTGGGGGATGCGGGGGGACATGGGGGTACATCAGCTGGGGGTCTGGGGGATGCAGGGGGGACATGGGGGTACATCAGCTGGGGGCTGGGGGATGCAGGGGGGACATGGGGGTACATCAGCTAGGGGTCTGGGGGATGCTTGGGGGGCACATGGGGGTACATCAGCTGGGGGTCTGGGGGATGCAGGGGGGACATGGGGGTACATCAGCTGGGGGTCTGGGGGATGCAGGGGGGACATGGGGGTACATCAGCTGGGGGTCTGGGGGATGCAGGGGGGACATGGGGGTACATCAGCTGGGGGTCTGGGGGATGCAGGGGGGACATGGGGGTACATCAGCTGGGGGTCTGGGGGGATGCCCCGGGGAGGGGCATGGGGGTACATCAGCTGGGGGTCTGGGGGATACAGGGGGGACACATGTGGGTACATCAGCTGGGGGCTGGGGGGATGCCCGGGGGGGGCATGGGGATACACCGGGTGGGGGGATGCACGGGGGGAACATGGGGGTACGTCAGCTGGGGGGATGCATGGGGGGGATGTGGGGAGGGACACAGGGGTACATCAGCTGGGGGTCTGGGGGATGCAGGGGGGACACATGGGGGTACATCAACTGGGGGCTGGGGGGATGCCCCGGGGAGGGGCACGGGGATGCACAGCGGGGGGAATGCCCCGGGGGGGGCATGGGGGTTTGGAGGATGGGGGGGTTGGGGGATACAGGGGGGACACAGGGGTACATCACCTGGGGGGATGCATGGGGAGGATGCAGGGAGGGACACAGGGGTCCATCAGCTGGGGGGATGCCCGGGGGGGTGGGGCATGGGGATGCACCGGGGGGGGGGGGATGCATGGGGGAGGGTGTGGGGGTACATCAGCTGGGGGTCTGGAGGTTGGGGGGGGGACATAGGGGTACATCAGCTAGGGGGATGCTTGGGGGGGATGCAGCGGTACATCAGCTGGGGGTCTGGGGGATGCAGGGGGGGACATGGGGGTACATCAGCTGGGGGTCTGGGGGATGCAGGGGGGGACATGGGGGTACATCAGCTGGGGGTCTGGGGGATGCAGGGGGGGACATGGGGGTACATCAGCTGGGGGTCTGGGGGATGCAGGGGGGACATGGGGGTACATCAGCTGGGGGTCTGGGGGATGCGGGGGGGACATGGGGGTACATCAGCTGGGGGTCTGGGGGATGCAGGGGGGGACATGGGGGTACATCAGCCGGGGGGATATGAGGGGGGCACGGGGGTACATCAGCTGGGGGTCTGGGGGGATGCATGGGGGGGGGATGTGGTAGTACATCATCCGGGGGGCTGGGGCAATGCACTGCACCCTGCCTGGCAGGTCACAGGGGCATGGGGGGGTGGGGGGCAGGAGGGGGTGGTTGGGGATCCTGAGGCCCCCATGCACGGGGGGCATCCCCATAGGGGCTGGGAGGGACCTCGGGGGGTCCCCAGCTCCAGCCGAAACGTCCTGTCTGGGAAACAGGGTACCTCATTTTGGGGGGGGGGGGCTGGTGATACCACCTCTGCCTGGGGGCTCCCTGGAGAGGATCCCGGGGTGGATCCAAGTGCCCGGGGAGCGGCCAAGCCCCAGCACCACCCTCCTCCTCCTCCTCTTCCTCCTCTTGGCCCTGGCAGGTGCCTTTGGCGGCCGAGTCGGTGGACGTGGCCGTGTTCTGCCTGGCGCTGATGGGCACCAACCTGCAGGAGATCCTGGAGGAGGCCAACCGGGTGCTGAAGCAGGGGTAGGAGGAGGGGCTGGGGCTGGGGGAGGAGGAGGAGGAGGAGGAGGAGGAAGAGCCCAGGCTGGGCTGGGGGCAGGCAGTGAGGAGAGAAGGGGCTGGGGCTGCTCAGCGATGGGGTGTTGTGCAGGGGCACGCTGCTGGTGGCAGAGGGGCTGGGGGGAGGAGGAGGATGAGGAGGATGATGATGATGATAAGGAGGATGAGGAGGAGGATGATGAGGAGGGAGAGTCCAGGTTGGGCTCTGGCTGGGCTGGGGGCAGGCAGTGAGGAACCAGGGGGTCACAGGGACACGCTGCTGGTGGCAGAGGGGCTGGGGGGAGGGGGAGGAGGAGGAGGAGGAGGATGATGATGAGGAGGATGATGAGGAGGAAGAGCCCAGGCTGGGCTGGGGGCAGGCAGTGAGGAGCGGAGGGGCCGTGGCTGCTCAGTACCAGGGTGTTGTGCAGGGGGCAATGCTGCTGGTGGCAGAGGGGCTGGGGGGCCAGGGGGAGGAGGAGGATGAGGAGGATGATGAGGAGGAAGAGCCCAGGCTGGGCTGGGGGCAGGCAGTGAGGAGCGGAGGGGCCGTGGCTGCTCAGTACCAGGGTGTTGTGCAGGGGGCAATGCTGCTGGTGGCAGAGGGGCTGGGGGGCCAGGGGGAGGAGGAGGATGAGGAGGATGATGAGGAGGAAGAGCCCAGGCTGAGCTGGGGGCAGGCAGTGAGGAGAGGAGGGGCTGGGGCTGCTCAGCGATGGGGTGTTGCACAGGGACACACTGCCGGTGGCAGAGGGGCTGGGGGAGGATGATGAGGAGGATGAGGAGGAGGATGATGAGGAGGAAGAGCCCAGGCTGGGCTGGGGGCAGGCAGTGAGGAGAGGAGGGGCTGGGGCTGCTCAGCGATGGGGTGTTGTGCAGGGGCACGCTGCTGGTGGCAGAGGGGCTGGGGGGAGGAGGAGGAGGAGGAGGATGATGAGGAGGAAGAGCCCAGGCTGGGCTGGGGGCAGGCAGTGAGGAGCTGGGGTGTCATGGGGGCACGCTGGTGGTGGCAGAGAAGGGGGGGGGGAGGAGGAGGAGGAGGAGGATGAGGATGAGGAAGAAGAGCCCAGGCTGGGCTCTGGCTGGGCTGGGGGCAGGCAGTGAGGAGCTGGGGTGTTGCAGGGGCACACTGCTGGTGGCAGAGGGGCTGGGGGGCCAGGGGGAGGAGGAAGATGTTAGGGAGGATGATGATGAGGATGATGAGGAGGAAGAGCCCAGGCTGGGCTGGGGGCAGGCAGTGAGGAGCTGGGGGGTCACAGGGACATGCTGCTGGTGGCAGAGAGGGTGGGGGGAGGAGGAGGATGAGGAGGATGATGATGACGATAAGGAGGATGAGGAGGAGGATGATGAGGAGGGAGAGTCCAGGTTGGGCTCTGGCTGGGCTGGGGGCAGGCAGTGAGGAGCTGGGGGGTCACAGGGACACGCTGCTGGTGGCAGAGGGGCTGGGGGGAGGAGGAGGAGGATGAGGAGGAGGAGGAGGAAGAGCCCAGGCTGGGCTGGGGGCAGGCAGTGAGGAGATGGGGTGTCGCAGGGGCACGCTGCTGGTGGCAGAGGGGCTGGGGGGAGGAGGAGGATGATGAGGAGGAGGAGGATGATGATAAGGAGGATGAGGAGGAGGATGATGAGGAGGGAGAGTCCAGGTTGGGCTCTGGCTGGGCTGGGGGCAGGCAGTGAGGAACCAGGGGGTCACAGGGACACGCTGCTGGTGGCAGAGGGGCTGGGGGGAGGGGGAGGAGGAGGAGGAGGAGGATGATGATGAGGAGGATGATGAGGAGGAAGAGCCCAGGCTGGGCTGGGGGCAGGCAGTGAGGAGCGGAGGGGCCGTGGCTGCTCAGTACCAGGGTGTTGTGCAGGGGGCAATGCTGCTGGTGGCAGAGGGGCTGGGGGGCCAGGGGGAGGAGGAGGATGAGGAGGATGATGAGGAGGAAGAGCCCAGGCTGAGCTGGGGGCAGGCAGTGAGGAGAGGAGGGGCTGGGGCTGCTCAGCGATGGGGTGTTGCACAGGGACACACTGCCGGTGGCAGAGGGGCTGGGGGGAGGATGATGAGGAGGATGAGGAGGAGGATGATGAGGAGGAAGAGCCCAGGCTGGGCTGGGGGCAGGCAGTGAGGAGAGGAGGGGCTGGGGCTGCTCAGCGATGGGGTGTTGTGCAGGGGCACGCTGCTGGTGGCAGAGGGGCTGGGGGGAGGAGGAGGAGGAGGAGGATGATGAGGAGGAAGAGCCCAGGCTGGGCTGGGGGCAGGCAGTGAGGAGCTGGGGTGTCATGGGGGCACGCTGGTGGTGGCAGAGAAGGGGGGGGGGAGGAGGAGGAGGAGGAGGATGATGATGAGGAAGAAGAGCCCAGGCTGGGCTCTGGCTGGGCTGGGGGCAGGCAGTGAGGAGCTGGGGTGTTGCAGGGGCACACTGCTGGTGGCAGAGGGGCTGGGGGGCCAGGGGGAGGAGGAAGATGTTAAGGAGGATGATGATGAGGATGATGAGGAGGAAGAGCCCAGGCTGGGCTGGGGGCAGGCAGTGAGGAGCTGGGGGGTCACAGGGACACGCTGCTGGTGGCAGAGGGGCTGGGGGGAGGAGGAGGATGAGGAGGATGATGATGATGATAAGGAGGATGAGGAGGAGGATGATGAGGAGGGAGAGTCCAGGTTGGGCTCTGGCTGGGCTGGGGGCAGGCAGTGAGGAACCAGGGGGTCACAGGGACACGCTGCTGGTGGCAGAGGGGCTGGGGGGAGGGGGAGGAGGAGGAGGAGGAGGATGATGATGAGGAGGATGATGAGGAGGAAGAGCCCAGGCTGGGCTGGGGGCAGGCAGTGAGGAGCTGGGGGGTCACAGGGACATGCTGCTGGTGGCAGAGAGGGTGGGGGAGGAGGAGGATGAGGAGGATGATGATGATGATAAGGAGGATGAGGAGGAGGATGATGAGGAGGGAGAGTCCAGGTTGGGCTCTGGCTGGGCTGGGGGCAGGCAGTGAGGAGCTGGGGGGTCACAGGGACACGCTGCTGGTGGCAGAGGGGCTGGGGGGAGAGTGAGGAGGATGATGAGGAGGATGATGAGGAGGAGGAAGAGCCCAGGCTGTGCTGGGGGCAGGCAGTGAGGAGCGGAGGGGCCGTGACTGCTCAGCGATGGGATGTTGTGCAGGGGCACGCTGCTGGTGGCAGAGGGGCTGGGGGGAGGAGGATGAGGAGGAGGAGGATGAGGAGGAGGATGATGAGGAGGAAGAGCCCAGGCTGGGCTGGGGGCAGGCAGTGAGGAGCTGGGGGGTCACAGGGACACGCTGCTGGTGGCAGAGGGGCTGGGGGGAGGAGGAGGATGAGGAGGAGGAGGATGATGATAAGGAGGATGAGGAGGAGGATGATGAGGAGGGAGAGTCCAGGTTGGGCTCTGGCTGGGCTGGGGGCAGGCAGTGAGGAACCAGGGGGTCACAGGGACACGCTGCTGGTGGCAGAGGGGCTGGGGGGAGGGGGAGGAGGAGGAGGAGGAGGATGATGATGAGGAGGATGATGAGGAGGAAGAGCCCAGGCTGGGCTGGGGGCAGGCAGTGAGGAGCGGAGGGGCCGTGGCTGCTCAGTACCAGGGTGTTGTGCAGGGGGCAATGCTGCTGGTGGCAGAGGGGCTGGGGGCCAGGGGGAGGAGGAGGATGAGGAGGATGATGAGGAGGAAGAGCCCAGGCTGAGCTGGGGGCAGGCAGTGAGGAGAGGAGGGGCTGGGGCTGCTCAGCGATGGGGTGTTGCACAGGGACACACTGCCGGTGGCAGAGGGGCTGGGGGGAGGATGATGAGGAGGATGAGGAGGAGGATGATGAGGAGGAAGAGCCCAGGCTGGGCTGGGGGCAGGCAGTGAGGAGAGGAGGGGCTGGGGCTGCTCAGCGATGGGGTGTTGTGCAGGGGCACGCTGCTGGTGGCAGAGGGGCTGGGGGGAGGAGGAGGAGGAGGAGGATGATGAGGAGGAAGAGCCCAGGCTGGGCTGGGGGCAGGCAGTGAGGAGCTGGGGGGTCACAGGGACACGCTGCTGGTGGCAGAGGGGCTGGGGGGAGGAGGAGGATGAGGAGGATGATGATGATGATAAGGAGGATGAGGAGGAGGATGATGAGGAGGGAGAGTCCAGGTTGGGCTCTGGCTGTGCTGGGGGCAGGCAGTGAGGAACCAGGGGGTCACAGGGACACGCTGCTGGTGGCAGAGGGGGTGGGGGAGGATGATGAGGAGGAAGAGCCCAGGCTGGGCTGGGGGCAGGCAGGGAGGAGCTGAGGTGTCGCAGGGGCACGCTGCTGGTGGCAGAGGGGCTGGGAGGAGGAGGATGAGGAGGAGGATGATGAGGAGGAAGAGCCCAGGCTGGGCTGGGGGCAGGCAGTGAGGAGCTGGGGGGTCACAGGGACACGCTGCTGGTGGCAGAGGGGCTGGGGGGAGGAGGAGGAGGATGAGGAGGAGGAGGAGGAAGAGCCCAGGCTGGGCTGGGGGCAGGCAGTGAGGAGATGGGGGGTCACAGGGACATGCTGCTGGTGGCAGAGGGGGTGGGGGGAGGAGGAGGATGAGGAGGATGATGATGATGATAAGGAGGATGAGGAGGAGGATGATGAGGAGGAAGAGCCCAGGCTGGGCTGGGGGCAGGCAGTGAGGAGCTGGGGGGTCACAGGGACACGCTGCTGGTGGCAGAGGGGCTGGGGGGAGGAGGAGGAGGAGGAGGATGATGAGGAGGAAGAGCCCAGGCTGGGCTGGGGGCAGGCAGTGAGGAGCTGGGGTGTCGCAGGGGCACGCTGCTGGTGGCAGAGGGGCTAGGGGGAGGAGGATGAGGATGATGAGGATGAGGAAGAGCCCAGGCTGTGCTGGGGGCAGGCAGTGAGGAGCCTGGGTGTCGCAGGGGCACGCTGCTGGTGGCAGAGGTGGCCAGCCGCTTCGAGGACACTCGTGCCTTCATGAACGCCATGGCCCAGCTGGGCTTCAGGAGCGTCTCCAAGGTACCGGCCTGGGGCGGGGGACGGGCCCTGGGGGGACGGGGACGGGCCCTGGGGGGACAGGATGGGCCCTGGGGGACGGGGACGGGCCCTGGGGGGACAGGATGGGCCCTGGGGGGATGGGGACGGGCCCTGGGGGATGGGGACGGGCCCTGAGGGTACTAGGACGGGCCCTGGGGGATGGGGACGGGCCCTGAGGGGACAGGATGGGCCCTGGGGGGACGGGGACCGGCCCTGGGGGGATGGGGACGGGCCCTGGGGGGACAGGGACAGGCCCTGGTCCCCGGGCACAGGGACAGTGACCAGTGATGCCCCTTCTGCCCCGGGACAGGGCTGGGCTGGGGGGTACTGGGCAGGGCTGGGCTGGGCTGGTTGGGGATGGGGATGGGATGGGGATGGGATTGGGATGGGGATGGGATGGGGATGGGGTGGGATGGGATGGTAGGGGGGATGGGATGGGATGGGGATGGGATGGGGGGTGATGGGATGGGGATGGGCTGGGGGGGGGATTGGATGGGGTGGTACGGGCTGGTGGGGGGGATGGGATGGGGTCGAGATGGGGTCAGAATGGGATGGGCTGTGCTGGGCAGGGCTGGGCTGGGTGGGAGGGGGCGGTTATGGGGCAGGGCTGGGCAGAGCTGGGATGGGATGAGGTGGGCGGGGCTGGGTTGTGCTGGGCAAGGATGGGGATGGACTGGGTGGGGATGGAGGGTATGGGGCAGGGCTGGGTGGGGGGGTGCTGGGCTGAGCTGGGATGGGCTGAGCTGGGATGGGATGAGGTGGGCGGGGTTGGTGGGGGTTCTGGGAAAGGATGGGATGGGATGGGATGGGAAGGGATGGGATGGGCAGGGTTGGGGGTGGGATGGGAAGGGATGGGCTGGACAGGGATGGGGAGGGATGGGCAGGGATGGGGGTGGGATGGGAAGGGATGGGGATGGGCAGGGATGGGCAGGGATGGGGATGGGATGGGCTGGGATGGGGATGGGGTGGGCAGGGATGGGATGGGCTGGGGGATACTGGGCGGGGTTGGGGGCGGGGCCTACGGGGGGCGGGGCCGGGCCCCGGTTGGCGGTCCCAGCCCCTTGGGGGAGGGGGTGGGGGGCGGCTCGGTGCTGGCTGACCGCCCCCTCTCCCCCTCCCCGCCCCAGGACCTGTCCAGCTCCTTCTTCCACCTGCTGGAGTTCGCCAAGGCCGGGCCCCCCGCCGCCGCCCCGTGCCCGGCCTGCGCCTGCGGCCCTGCCTCTACAAGCGGCGCTGACGCGGGGCCGCGCCGCCCGCTGACCGGCCGCTTCCGGCTTCCGTACGGCCGGGACATCCAATCAGCCGCTTCCGTACGGCCGGGACATCCAATCAGCCGCCTCCGTACGGCCGGGACATCCAATCAGCCGCCTCCGTACGGCCGGGACATCCAATCAGCCGCCTCCGTACGGCCGGGGCGTCCAATGAGCTGCTTCCGTACGGCCGGGACACCCAATGAGCTGTTTCCGTACGGCCGGGACACCCAATGAGCTGTTTCCGTACGGCCGGGACACCCAATGAGCTGTTTCCGTACGGCTGTAAGACCCAATAAACAGCTGGCTCCACACAGCGGACGCCTTCCGGGGAAGGCGGGGCGCCGCGGCCGCGCCTGCGCAGTACGCCCGGGGCCTGCGGCGGCGGCGGCGGCGGCAGCAGCGGCGTTTCCTGCCGGGGGATGTCGGGGCCGGGCGGCCCGGGCCCCGGCGGGGGGAAGCTGGACATCAACCGCGCTGGCGTGGCCGAGCTGGAGGGAGCGCTCAGCGGCATCGGCCGCCGCCGAGCCCGCGGGATCGTGCGGAAGAGAGAGGTGCGGGCCGGGAGAAGCCGAACGGGGCTGCGGGGCCCCGGCTCACCGGGTGTTGGGCCGGGCTGGGGGGTTCCGGGCCTGGGGCAGCCCCGGGGGAAGCTGCTGGGGCCGGGCCGGGCTGGGGGGTTCCGGGCCTGGGGCAGCCCCGGGGGCAGCTGTTGGGGCCGGGCCGGGGGGTTCCGGGCCTGGGGCAGCCCTGGGCGCAGCTGTTGGGGCCGGGCCGGGGGGTTCCGGGGGGTTCTGGGCCTGGGGCAGCCCTGGGCGCACCTGCTGGGGCCGGGACGGGGGGTTTCGGGCCTGGGACAGCACCGGGGGCAGCTGCTGGGGCCGGGCCGGGCTGGGGGATTCCGGGTCTGGGACAGCCCCGGGGGCAGCTGCTGGGGCCGGGCCGGGCTTGGGGGTTCCGGGCCTGGGGCAGCCCCGGGGGCAGCTGCTGGGGCCGGGCTGGGGGGTTCCTGGCCTGGGGCAGCCCCTGGGGTAGCTGCTGGGGTCGGGCCGGGCCGGGCTGAGGGGTTCTGGGCCTGGGGCAGCCCTGGGCGCACCTGCTGGGGCTGGGACGGGGGGTTCCGGTCCTGGGACAGCCCCGGGGGCAGCTGCTGGGGCCGGGCCGGGCTTGGGGGTTCCGGGCCTGGGGCAGCCCCGGGAGTAGCTGCTGGGGCTGGGCCGGGCTGGGCTGGGGGGTTCTAGGGCTTCCGGGCCTGGGGCAGCCCCGGAGTCAGCTGTTGGGGCCGGGCCGGGCTTGGGGGTTCCGGGCCTGGGGCAGCCCCGGGGGCAGCTGCTGGGGCCGGGCTGGGGGGTTCTAGGGCTTCCGGGCCTGGGACAGCCCCGGGAGTAGTGGTTGGGGCTGGGCCGAGGGAGCCCTGCGCTTGGACCCGGTCGGGGCGGGAGCGGGGCGGGGGCCGCCAGGCACGGCGGGGCTCGGCTCTTCCCTGCCCGGCTCCGCCGCTTCCTCAGGGCAGGGCCTCGGGGGGAGGGGGGAGCCGGGCCCTGGGGTGGGGCCTCGGGGGGCCTCCGGGCTCCTTAGGGAAGCCCTTCAGGCCGGGGCAGGGCCTCGGGGGGGGGGCCGCCAGGACCTGGGACAGGGCCTCGGGGGGGCCGTCGGGCCTTGGAGGGGCAGCCGGGCCCCGGTGGGAAGCCCTATGGGCCAGGACAGGACACCGGGGGGTGCTGCTGGGACCTGGGTTAGGGCCTCGGGGGGCAGCCGGGCCCCGGGGGAAGCCTTATGGGCCGGGACAGGGCCTTGGGGGGGCTGCTGGGACCGGGAAAGGGCCTTGGGGGGGCTGCTGGGACCAAGGCAGGGCCTTGGGGCCCCGGGGAAAACCTGGGGCAGGGCCTCGGGGGGCGACCAGGCCCTGGTGGGAAACCCTATGGGCCAGGACAGGGCCCCGGGGGGCAGCTGGGCCCCGGGGGAAGCCCTATGGGCCAGGACAGGGCCCTGGGGGGCTGCCGGGACCTGGGGCAGGGCCTTGGGGGCAGCTGGGCCCCGGGGGAAGCCTTATGGGCCGGGACAGGGCCTTGGGGGGGCTGCCGGGACCTGGGGCAGGGCCTCGGTGGGCAGCTGGGCCCCGGGGGAAGCCTTATGGGCCGGGACAGGGCCCTGGGGGGACTGGCAGGGCCTTGGGGCCCCGGGGGAAACCTGGGGCGGGGCCTTGGGGTGGCAGCCAGGCCCTGGTGGGAAGCCCTATGGGCCAGGACAGGGCCCTGGGGGTGCTGCCAGGACCTGGGGCAGGACCTCGGGGGGCAGCTGGGCCCCGGGGGAAGCCTTATGGGCCGGGACAGGGCCTTGGGGGGCTGCTGGGACCGGGGCAGGGCCTTGGGGGGCAGCCAGGCCCTGGTGGGAAGCCCTATGGGCCGGGACAGGGCCCTGGGGGTGCTGCTGGGACCTGGGGCAGAACCTCAGGGGGCAGCTGGTCCCCAGGGGGAAGCCTTATGGGCCAGGACAGGGCCCCGGGGGGCAGCCGGGACCTGGGGCAGGGCCTTGGGGGGGCTGCTGGGACCGGGGCAGGTCCTTGGGGGGCAGCCAGGCCCTGGTGGGAAGCCCTATGGGCCGGGACAGGGCCCTGGGGGTGCTGCTGGGACCTGGGGCAGAACCTCAGGGGGCAGCCGGGCCCCGGGGGGAAGCCCTATGGGCCGGGACAGGGCCCTGGGGGTGCTGCCTGATCCTGGGGCAGGGCCTGGGGGCCCCGGGGGTCATTGGGCCTTGGCGGGGCAGGGACAGGGCCTGGGATAGGGGCCTGGGACAGGGTCAGGGCCTGGGATAGGGGCCTGGGACAGGGTCAGGGCCTGGGATAGGGGCCTGGGATAGGGGCCTGGGACAGGGTCAGGGCCTAGGATAGGAGCCTGGAAGAGGGTCAGGGCCTAGGATAGGGGCCTGGAAGAGGGTCAGGGCCTGGGATAGGGGCCTGGGACAGGGTCAGGGACAGGGTCAGGGCCTGGGACAGGGTCAGGGCCTGGGATAGGGGCCTGGGACAGGGTCAGGGACAGGGTCAGGCCTGGGATAGGGGCCTGGGATAGGGGCCTGGGACAGGGTCAGGGCCTGGGATAGGGGCCTGGGACAGGGACAGGGTCAGGGTCAGGGCCTGGGATAGGGGCCTGGGACAGGGCCCTGGGACAGGGACAGGGTCAGGGTCAGGGCCTGGGATAGGGACCCGGAAGAGGGTCAGGGCCTGGGATAGGGGCCTGGGACAGGGTCAGGGCCTGGGACAGGGTCAGGGTCAGGCCTGGGATAGGGGCCTGGGACAGGGTCAGGGCCTGGGATAGGGGCCTGGGACAGGGTCAGGGCCTGGGATAGGGGCCTGGGACAGGGTCAGGGCCTGGGACAGGGTCAGGGACAGGGTCAGGCCTGGGATAGGGGCCTGGGACAGGGTCAGGGCCTGGGATGGGCCTGGGATAGGGGCCTGGGACAGGGTCAGGGCCTGGGATAGGGGCCTGGGACAGGGTCAGGGCCTGGGATAGGGGCCTGGGACAGGGTCAGGGACAGGGTCAGGCCTGGGATAGGGGCCCGGGACAGGATAGGGGCCTGGGACAGGGTCAGGGCCTGGGATAGGGGCCTGGGACAGGGACAGGGTCAGGGCCTGGGATAGGGGCCTGGGATAGGGGCCTGGGACAGGGTCAGGGACAGGGTCAGGCCTGGGATAGGGGCCTGGGACAGGGTCAGGGCCTGGGATAGGGGCCTGGGACAGGGTCAGGGACAGGGTCAGGGCCTGGGACAGGGTCAGGGACAGGGTCAGGCCTGGGATAGGGACCCGGAAGAGGGTCAGGGCCTGGGATAGGGGCCTGGGAGAGGGTCAGGGCCTGGGATAGGGGCCTGGGACAGGGTCAGGGCCTGGGATAGGGACCCGGAAGAGGGTCAGGGCCTGGGATAGGGGCCTGGGAGAGGGTCAGGGCCTGGGATAGGGGCCTGGGACAGGGTCAGGGCCTGGGATAGGGGCCTGGGACAGGGTCAGGGCCTGGGATAGGGACCCGGAAGAGGGTCAGGGCCTGGGATAGGGGCCTGGGACAGGATAGGGGCCTGGGATAGGGGCCTGGGATAGGGTCAGGCCTGGGATAGGGGCCTGGGACAGGGTCAGGGACAGGGTCAGGGCCTGGGATAGGGGCCTGGGACAGGGTCAGGGACAGGGTCAGGCCTGGGATAGGGGCCTGGGATAGGGTCAGGCCTGGGATAGGGGCCTGGGACAGGGTCAGGGCCTGGCCCAGGCTGCCCAGGGAGGGGGCTGAGTCCCCAGCCCTGGGGGTGTTGAACAGAGGGGAGATGAGGTGCTCAGGGATCAGGGTCAGCACAGGACAAGGGACAGTTGGGTCCTGAAGGTCCTTTCCAAGCGGGTGGCTCTGTGAGCACACCCAGCCTGGGTTCCAGGAGGCTGGAAGGTGGGATTCCCCGTCCCAGAGCTTGGCTTTTGGGCCGCTGCCCCCTGTCACTGGGTGCTGCCATCCTCCCTCGGGGCCTGTGGAAGCAGCGGGGAGGGGGTGTCCACGGGCAGAGGGCAGCCCTGCCCTTGGGTGGGAGCAGCAGGGAGCTCCTGCCCTGAAGAGAGCTGGTGGGACTGGGCTGGCTGGGAAGGAGAAGGGCCCATCCCAGGGTTGGGGGTGGGTGTGAAGGCCTCATCCTGCTTCCAGGCCGTTCCTGAAGCTTCCCAGCTCCGTGTCCAGCTTCCCCCCATCCCCCTTCTCCTCTCCCTGCAGGAACTGAAGGGCTTCAGCTCCCTGGATGATCTGCTGCACGTCAAAGGCATCACCACCCGCATCCTGGAGCTCAACAGCCAGAGGATGACCTGCCACAGGCCCAGCAGCCCCCAGGAAGCCCCAAGGGGGGAGCCCAGCTCTGCAGGGGGGCAGCGACCCCCCTGCACCCCAGGTAAGGGGGTGGGATTTGGGGGAAGGGGAGGTGGGAGCTGGTGGAGAGTCAGGGGGGAGATGCCCTGGGTTTTGGGGTATTGGAAGAGGAGGGGTTGGGGAGCACTGTGGGGGCTGGAATTGGGGGGTTTGGGAGGGTCTATGGGGGGGAGATGCCCTGGTTTTGGGGTACTGGAAGGGGGGGCTGGGGAGCACTGTGGGGGCTGGAATTGGGGGGTTGGGAGGGTCTATGGGGGGGGAGATGCCCTGGGTTTTGGGGCACTGGAAGAGGGGGGCTGAGCAGCACTGTGGGGCTGGAATTGGGGGGTTGGGAGGTTTGGGGGGGGGATGCCCTGGTTTTGGGGCACTGGAAGGGAGGGGGCTGAGGAGCACTGTGGGGGCTGGAATTTGGGGTTGGGGGGGAGATGCCCTGGGTTTTGGGCACTGGAAGAGGGGGGCTGAGCAGCACTGTGGGGCTGGAATTGGGGGGTTGGGAGGGTCTATAGGGGGGAGATGCCCTGGTTTTGGGGCACTGGAAGAGGGGGGCTGGGGAGCACTGTGGGGGCTGGAATTGGGGGGTTGGGAGGATCTGGGGGGGGGGATGCCCTGTTTTGTGGGTACTGGAAGGGGGAAGCTGGGCCCCCCATGGTGCGACAGGGGATAGGTTTGTGGGTGCTGGGACCCCCAAAGATGCTGTGGGGGTGGGTAGTGGGTTTGTGGGTGGTGGGACCCCCATGGTGGGATGGGGGGTGGGTTTATGGGTGCTGGGACCCCCAGGGGTGCTGTGGGTGGTGGGTTTGTGGGTGCTGGGACCCCCATGGTGGGATTTGGGGGTGGGTTTGTGGGTGCTGGGCCCCCCATGGTGGGGCGGGGGGTGGGTTTGTGGGTGCTGGGCCCCCCATGGTGGGATTTGGGGGTGGGTTTGTGGGTGCTGGGCCCCCCATGTTGCTCCCACCAGAGATTGTGTGACCCCACCCCCCCCACCCCCCAGAACCCCCCAACTCCTCTTCTCCCATTCCTAAAGCCCACCCAGAAGGACCCCCCCTGCCCCTTGGGACCCCCCCTGCCCCTTGGGACCCCCCCGCCCCTTGGGACCCCCCTGCAGCCCCTCAGGGCGACCCCAGCCCCAGCAAACACAGAGCTGCACCTGCCC
Source organism: Hypotaenidia okinawae (assembly GCA_027925045.1). NCBI lineage: Eukaryota > Metazoa > Chordata > Aves > Gruiformes > Rallidae > Hypotaenidia > Hypotaenidia okinawae. The sequence goes on from BSDF01000001.1 coordinate 217,695,303, forward strand.
CCCCCCCCCCCATCCCCGTGCTGCAGGTGGTGGCTGAGGAGGAAGAGGAGGAGGAAGAGGAGGAAGATGCTTCAGCCCCCTGGGAGCCCCAACACCCTGAGAAAGGCAGCCCAGAGCCCAACAGCTCCAGTGGGAGAGGGCTACTGGGACCAGTCAGCTCCCGGGGGGCCGGGAGGAGGAGGAGGAAGAGGAAGAGGAGGAGGAAGAGGAAGAGGAAGGCAGCTGCTGCAGCGAGGAAGGGGAGGAAGGCAGCAGCCTGTACCTGTACTACAGCGTGGGCGAGCGCTGGATCGATTACCTGCAGCGCACCGAGCAGGGGGCGCTGCGGCGCCACGCGCGCCCCAAGGTGACCCCCCCCCCCCCAAAAAATGGGGGGGTGGGGACTCCCCGGGGTGGGGGGTGATGGGGGGTTTGTGGGTGCTGGGACCCGCGGGGTGGGATGGGGTGGGGGTGGGGGTGGGTGCTGGGACCCCCGGGGTGGGATGGGGATGGGTGGCAGGACCCCGGGGTGGGGTTTGGGTGGGTGCTGGGACCCCCGGGGTGGGGGTGGGGGGGGGGGTGATGGGGGGTTTGTGGGTGCTGGGACCCCCGGGGTTGGATAGGGATGGGGTGGCGATGGGGGTGGGTTTGTGGGTGCTGGGACCCCTGGGGTGGGATGGGGGTGGGTGGTGGGACCCCCGGGGGTGGGTGCTGGGACCCTCGGGGTGGGGTGGGGGTGGGTGGTGGGACCCCCGGGGTGGGACGAGGGGTGGGGGTGGGTGCTGGGACCCCCGGGGTGGGTGTTGGGACCCCCGGGGTGGGACGGGGTGTGGGGGCTGGGTGCTGGGACCCCGACGGGGTGGGTGCTGGGACCCCCGGGGTGGGACGGGGATGGGGGTGATGGGGGTTTGTGGGGCTGGGACCCCCGGGTGGGTGGCACGGGTGGGGTGCGGTGGGACCCCCGGGGTGGGACGGGGCAGGGTGGGGGTGGGACCCCCGGGCTGGGATGGGGGTGGGTGGTGGGACCCCCGTGGGGATAGGGGGATGGGTTTGTGGGTGCTGGGACCCCCGGGGTGGGATGGGGTGGGGGTGGGTGCTGGGAGCACCAAAGGCTCCCGGGGGCTCATCCCTGGTGCCCTCCCCCCCAAAGGTTCCCGGGGGCTCATCCCGGCCCCCCCAAAGGCTCCCGGGGGCTCATCCCGGCCCCCCCACCCCCCCCCCCAAAGGCTCCCGGGGGCTCATCCCCGGCCCCCCGGCCCCCCACCCCCCCCCCCAAAGGCTCCCGGGTCTCATCCCGGCCCCCCACCCCCCCAAAGGCTCCCGGGTCTCATCCCGGCCCCCCCCCCACTCCTCCAAAGGCTCCCGGGGCTCATCCCGGCCCCCCCCCCCCAAAGGCTCCCGGGGGCTCATCCCGGCCCCCCCACCCCCCTGTCCCCCCCAGATGAAGCGCAAGTCGGAGCTGGGGCTGGACGGGCGAGCGCTGTCCCCGGGGAAGAAGCTCTGCAAGGGCTCCGAGGGCAGCAGGTGAGGGCACGGGGGGGCAGGGCACCCACACCCCCCCCGGGCCCCCACATTCCCCCCTCCCAGTGCACCCACACCCCCCCGGGCCCCCACATCACCCCCCGGGCCCCACATCACCCCCCCAGGGCCCCCACATCCCCCCTCCCAGGGCGCCCCCCCCCCAGGGCCCCCACATCCCCCCCCGGGCCCCACATTCCCCCCTCCCAGTGCACCCACACCCCCCCCGGGCCCCCACATCACCCCCCCGGGCCCCCACATCACCCCCTCCCAGGGCACCCACACCCCCCCGGGCCCCCACATCACCCCCTCAGGGCCCCCACATTCCCCCCCCCAGGGCGCCCCCCCCCAGGGCCCCCACATCACCCCCCGGGTACCCCCCCCCCCCCAGGGCCCCCACACCCCCCCAGGGTCCCCACACCACCCCCCGGAACCCCCTCCCCCAGGCAGAGCCCCCACATCCCCCCCAGGGCCCCCACATCCCCCCCCCCAGGACCCCCCTGCCCCAGGCAGGGCCCCCACACCACCCCCCTCGGGCCCCCACAGCCCCCACCCAGGGCCCCCACACCACCCCCCAAGGGCCCCCACATCCCCCCCCGGGCCCCCACAACCCCCCCGGGTACCCCACACACCCCCCCCCCAGGACCCCCCTGCCCCAGGCAGGGCCCCCCGGGTCCCACTGGAGCAGGGCTCATCCCAGGGTCCCCATCCTTGGGGGGGTGCCTGGGGGTCCCCAGAGGGGTGCCTGGGGGGTCCCACTGGAGCAGGGCTCATCCCAGGAGCTCCCAGGGAGCGATGGGGGGGGGGGGCTTGGCTGGGTGGGACACCCCTTTTGGGCACCTCTGGGGTGGGGGGTGTTGGCACGTCCCAGCTCAGCTTTTGGGGTGTCCCCCCCTCTCCCCTCCCCAGGACGCTGGGGCCCTGCATGCCCAGCCCCCCACCACCTTCGGGGAGCTGCGCAACGCCAAGGGGGGCAGGCCCGGCGGCGCCGCATCCCCTCCATCGCCCCCCCCCGAGCTGCAGGACTGGCTGCGCACCTTCCAGGTGGGACTGGGACCCCCCCCAAAAAGGGAGAGGCTGGGGGGCAGTGGGGGGGTCAGTCTGAGCTGCAGGACTGGCTCTGCACCTGCCAGGTGGGACTGGGACCCCCCAAAAAGGGACAGGCTGGGGGGGCAGTGGGGGGGTCAGTCTGAGCTGCAGGACTGGCTCTGCACCTGCCAGGTGGGACTGGGACCCCCCAAAAAGGGACAGGCTGGGGGGGCAGTGGGGGGGTCAGTCTGAGCTGTAGGACTGGCTCTGCACCTGCCAGGTGGGACTGGGACCCCCCCAAAAGAGACAAGTTGGGGGCTTAAGGGGGCGGAATGGGGACCCCCCAAAAGGGACAGGCTGGGGTCTTGAGGGGGATGGGATGGGGACCCCCCAAAAGGGACAGGCTGGGGGCTTGAGGGGGGTGGGATGGGGACCCCCCAAAAGGAACAGGCTGGGGGGCTTGAGGAGGATGGGATGGGGACCCCCCAAAAGGGACAAGCTGGGGAGACTTGAGGGGGATGGGATGGGGACCCCCCAAAAGGGACAGGCTGGGGGGACTTGAGGGGGATGGGATGGGGACCCCCCCAAAAGGGACAGGCTGGGGGGGCAGTGGGGGGGTCAGTCTGAGCTGTAGGACTGGCTCTGCACCTGCCAGGTGGGACTGGGACCCCCCCAAAAAGGGAGAGGCTGGGAGGGCTTGAGGGGGGTGGGATGGGGACCCCCCAAAAGGGACAGGCTGGGGGGGCAGTGGGGGGGTCAGTCTGAGCTGCAGGACTGGCTGCGCACCTTCCAGGTGGGACTGGGACCCCCCCAAAAAGGGAGAGGCTGGGGGGCAGTGGGGGGGTCAGTCTGAGCTGCAGGACTGGCTGCGCACCTGCCAGGTGGGACTGGGACCCCCCAAAAAGGGACAGGCTGGGGGGGCAGTGGGGGGGTCAGTCTGAGCTGCAGGACGGGCTCTGCACCTGCCAGGTGGGGCTGGGACCCCCCAAAAGGGACAGGCTGGGGGCTTGAGGGAGGTGGGATGGGGACCCCCCAAAAGGGACAGGCTGGGGGCTTGAGGGGGTGGGATGGGGACCCCCCAAAAGGGACAGGCTGGGGGGCTTGAGGGAGGTGGGATGGGGACCCCCCAAAAGGGACAGGCTGGGGGCTTGAGGGGGGTGGGATGGGGACCCCCCCAAAAGGGACAGGCTGGGGGGGCAGTGGGGGGGTCAGTCTGAGCTGCAGGACGGGCTCTGCACCTGCCAGGTGGGGCTGGGACCCCCCAAAAAGGGACAGGCTGGGGGGGCAGTGGGGGGGTCAGTCTGAGCTGCAGGACTGGCTCTGCACCTGCCAGGTGGGACTGGGACCCCCCAAAAGAGACAAGTTGGGGGCTTAAGGGGGGCGGAATGGGGACCCCCCAAAAGGGACAGGCTGGGGTCTTGAGGGGGATGGGATGGGGGCCCCCAAAAGGGACAGCCTGGGGGGCAGTGGGGGGGTCAGTCTGAGCTGCAGGACTGGCTGCGCACCTTCCAGGTGGGACTGGGACCCCCCAAAAAGGGAGAGGCTGGGGGGCTTGAGGGAGGTGGGATGGGGACCCCCCAAAAGGGACAGGCTGGGGGGCTTGAGGAGGATGGGATGGGGACCCCCCAAAAGGGACAGGCTGGGGGGGCAGTGGGGGGGTCAGTCTGAGCTGCAGGACGGGCTCTGCACCTGCCAGGTGGGACTGGGACCCCCCCAAAAAGGGACAGGCTGGGGGCTTGAGGGGGGTGGAATAGGGACCCCCGAAAAGGGACAGGCTGGGGGCTTGAGGGGGTGGGATGGGGACCCCCCAAAAGGGACAGGCTGGGGGGGCAGTGGGGGGGTCAGTCTGAGCTGCAGGACTGGCTGCGCACCTTCCAGGTGGGACTGGGACCCCCCCAAAAGGGACAGGCTGGGGGCTTGAGGGGGGGTGGAATAGGGACCCCCGAAAAGGGACAGGCTGGGGGCTTGAGGGAGGTGGGATGGGGACCCCCCAAAAGGGACAGGCTGGGGGGCTTGAGGGGGTGGGATGGGGACCCCCCAAAAGGGACAGGCTGGGGGGCTTGAGGGGGGTGGGATGGGGACCCCCCAAAAGGGACAGGCTGGGGGGCTTGAGGAGGATGGGATGGGGACCCCCCAAAAGGGACAGGTTGGGGGGCAGTGGGGGGGTCAGTCTGAGCTGTAGGACTGGCTCTGCACCTGCCAGGTGGGACTGGGACCCCCCCAAAAGAGACAAGTTGGGGGCTTAAGGGGGGCGGAATGGGGACCCCCCAAAAGGGACAGGCTGGGGTCTTGAGGGGGATGGGATGGGGACCCCCCAAAAGGGACAGGCTGGGGGGGCAGTGGGGGGGTCAGTCTGAGCTGCAGGACTGGCTGCGCACCTTCCAGGTGGGACTGGGACCCCCCAAAAAGGGAGAGGCTGGGGGGCTTGAGGGAGGTGGGATGGGGACCCCCCAAAAGGGACAGGCTGGGGGCTTGAGGGGGGTGGGATGGGGACCCCCCAAAAGGGACAGGCTGGGGGGGCAGTGGGGGGGTCAGTCTGAGCTGCAGGACTGGCTGCGCACCTTCCAGGTGGGACTGGGACCCCCCCAAAAGGGAGAGGCTGGGGGGCTTGAGGGAGGTGGGATGGGGACCCCCCAAAAGGGACAGGCTGGGGGGCTTGAGGAGGATGGGATGGGGACCCCCCAAAAGGGACAGGCTGGGGGGGCAGTGGGGGGGTCAGTCTGAGCTGCAGGACTGGCTCTGCACCTGCCAGGTGGGACTGGGACCCCCCAAAAAGGGAGAGGCTGGGGGGGCAGTGGGGGGTGGGATGGGGACCCATGCACAGAGAGGTTCTGGTGCTGTAGGGGGGCTTGGGGGCTGCATGGGGGGCTCAGGGCTATAGGGGGGTCTTGGGGGCTCTATGGGGGTTCTCAGGGGCTGTACTGAGAGGAGTCTCCAGGCCCCCCAGGGTGGGGGGGTCTTGGGTGTTGCATGGGGGGGCTGGGGGGCTGGGGGCTGTACTTGGGGCTCGGGTGCCACATGGAGGGGTTCTGGTGCTGTAGGGGGGCTTGGGGGCTGCACGGGGGGCTCAGGGCTATAGGGGGGTCCTAGGGCTATATGGGGGTTCTCGGGGTCATACTGGGGGGGTCTTGGGTGTTGCATGGGGGGGCTGGGGGCTGGGGGCTGTACTTGGGGCTCGGGTGCCGCGTAGAGAGGTTCTGGTGCTGTAGGGGGGCTCGGGGGCTGCACGGGGGGCTCAGGGTTATAGGGGGGTCTTAGGGGCTCTATGGGGGTTCTCAGGGGCCGTACTGGGGGGGTCTCAGGCCCCCCAGGGTGGGGGGGTCTTGGGGGCTGCAGGGGGGGCTGGGGGGCTGGGGGCTGTACTTGGGGCTCGGGTGCCACACGGAGAGGTTCTGGTGCTATAGGGGGGCTCGGGGGCAGCACGGGGGTCTTGGGGGCTCTATGGGGGTTCTCAGGGGCCGTACTGCAGGGGGGTCTCAGGCCTCCCAGGGTGGGGGGTTCTTGGGTGCTGCAGGGGGGCTGGGGGCTGTACTTGGGGCTCGGGTGCCGCGTGGAGAGGTTCTGGTGCTGTAGGGGGCTTGGGGGCTGCATGGGGGGCTCAGGGCTATAGGGGGGTCTTGGGGGCTCTATGGGGGTTCTCAGGGGCTGTCCTGAGAGGAGTCTCAGGCCCCCCAGGGTGGGGGGTCTTGGGTGCTGCAGAGGGGGGCTGGGGGCTGGGGGCTGTACTTGGGGCTCGGGTGCCACATGGGGAGGTTCTGGTGCTGTAGGGGGGCTTGGGGGCTGCATGGGGGGCTCAGGGCTATAGGGAGGGTCCTAGGGCTATATGGGGGTTCTCGGGGTCATACTGGGGGGTCTTGGGTGTTGCATGGGGTGGTCTTGGGTGTTGCATGGGGGGGCTGGGGGGCTCAGGTGCCGTACTTGGGGCTCGGGTGCCGCGTGGAGAGGTTCTGGTGCTGTAGGGGGCTCGGGGGCAGCACGGGGGGCTCAGGGCTATAGGGGGGTCTTGGGGGCTCTATGGGGGTTCTCAGGGGTCATACTGGGGGGTCTTGGGTGTTGCATGGGGTGGTCTTGGGTGTTGCATGGGGGGGCTGGGGGGCTCAGGTGCCGTACTTGGGGCTCGGGTGCCGCGTGGAGAGGTTCTGGTGCTGTAGGGGGGCTCGGGGGCAGCACGGGGGGCTCAGGGCTATGGGGGGGGATCATGGGTGCTATACAGGGGGGCTCAGGAGCCCGTGAGGACCCTGCCCCATGCCCCCCACCCCTCCCGGCAGCGCTGGAGCGGCCCGGAGAAGCTGCTGGCCCTGGACGAGCTGATCGACCGGTGCGAACCCTCCCAGATCAAGTACATGATGCAGGTCATCGAGCCCCAGTTCCAGAGAGACTTCATCTCCCTGCTGCCCAAGGAGGTGAGCTCTGCTGGGTGCCACCAGCCCCCTCCCATCCCCACCCCCAATCCTGGGACCCCCTCCCCCCAAACCCAGCACCCTCATCACCCCCCAGCTGGCTCTCTACGTCCTGTCCTTCCTGGAGCCCCGCGACCTGCTGCGTGCTGCCCAGACCTGTCGCTACTGGAGGGTGTTGGCTGAAGACAACCTGCTCTGGAGGGAGAAGTGTCGTGAGGAAGGTAAAGAACCCCCTCCCCACAGCACCCACGGTGCCTGGGGGGGTGGTTTAAGGGGACCCCTCACCCCCTCACCACCTCTGCTCCCTGCTGCAGGCATCGAGGAGTCGCTGAGCCTGAGGAAGCGGCGGCTGCTCAGCCCTGGCTTCATCTACAGCCCCTGGAAATTCGCCTTCATGAGGCAGCACCGCATCGACATGAACTGGCGCAGCGGGGAGCTCAAAGCCCCCAAGGTGGGGGGCAAACGGGGGGGTGCTGGGGGGCTCCTTGATCTGGGTGCCATGGGGATCCTTGCTCTGGGTGCCAGGGGGGTGCTGGGGGGCTCCTTGATCTGGGTGCCATGGGGATCCTTGTTCTGGGTGCCATGGGGATCCTTGCTCTGGGTGCCAGGGGGGTGCTGGGGGGCTCCTTGATCTGGGTGCCATGGGGATCCTTGTTCTGGGTGCCAGGGGGGTGCTGGGGGGCTCCTTGATCTGGGTGCCATGGGGATCCTTGTTCTGGGTGCCATGGGGGGGTCCTTGCTCTGGGTGCCAGGGGGGTGCTGGGGGGCTCCTTGATCTGGGTGCCATGGGGATCCTTGCTCTGGGTGCCAGGGGGGTGCTGGGGGGCTCCTTGATCTGGGTGCCATGGGGGGGTCCTTGCTCTGGGTGCCAGGGGGGTGCTGGGGGGCTCCTTGATCTGGGTGCCATGGGGATCCTTGTTCTGGGTGCCAGGGGGGTGCTGGGGGGCTCCTTGATCTGGGTGCCATGGGGATCCTTGCTCTGGGTGCCAGGGGGGTGCTGGGGGGCTCCTTGATCTGGGTGCCATGGGGATCCTTGTTCTGGGTGCCATGGGGGGGTCCTTGCTCTGGGTGCCAGGGGGGTGCTGGGGGGCTCCTTGATCTGGGTGCCATGGGGATCCTTGTTTTGGGTGCCAGGGGGTGCTGGGGGCTCCTTGATAGTTCTGGGTGCCATGGGGGGGTCCTTGCTCTGGGTGCCAGGGGGGTGCTGGGGGGCTCCTTGATCTGGGTGCCATGGGGATCCTTGTTCTGGGTGCCATGGGGGGGTCCTTGCTCTGGGTGCCAGGGGGGTGCTGGGGGGCTCCTTGATCTGGGTGCCATGGGGATCCTTGTTCTGGGTGCCAGGGGGGTGCTGGGGGGCTCCTTGATCTGGGTGCCATGGGGATCCTTGTTCTGGGTGCCATGGGGGGGTCCTTGCTCTGGGTGCCAGGGGGGTGCTGGGGGGCTCCTTGATCTGGGTGCCATGGGGATCCTTGTTCTGGGTGCCATGGGGGGGTCCTTGCTCTGGGTGCCAGGGGGGTGCTGGGGGGCTCCTTGATCTGGGTGCCATGGGGATCCTTGTTCTGGGTGCCAGGGGGGTGCTGGGGGGCTCCTTGATCTGGGTGCCATGGGGATCCTTGCTCTGGGTGCCAGGGGGGTGCTGGGGGGCTCCTTGATCTGGGTGCCATGGGGATCCTTGTTCTGGGTGCCATGGGGGGGTCCTTGCTCTGGGTGCCAGGGGGGTGCTGGGGGGCTCCTTGATCTGGGTGCCATGGGGATCCTTGTTCTGGGTGCCATGGGGGGGTCCTTGCTCTGGGTGCCAGGGGGGTGCTGGGGGGCTCCTTGATCTGGGTGCCATGGGGGGGTCCTTGCTCTGGGTGCCAGGGGGGTGCTGGGGGGCTCCTTGATCTGGGTGCCATGGGGATCCTTGTTCTGGGTGCCATGGGGGGGTCCTTGCTCTGGGTGCCAGGGGGGTGCTGGGGGGCTCCTTGATCTGGGTGCCATGGGGATCCTTGTTCTGGGTGCCATGGGGGGGTCCTTGCTCTGGGTGCCAGGGGGGTGCTGGGGGGCTCCTTGATCTGGGTGCCATGGGGATCCTTGCTCTGGGTGCCAGGGGGGTGCTGGGGGGCTCCTTGATCTGGGTGCCATGGGGATCCTTGTTCTGGGTGCCATGGGGGGGTCCTTGCTCTGGGTGCCAGGGGGGTGCTGGGGGGCTCCTTGATCTGGGTGCCATGGGGATCCTTGCTCTGGGTGCCAGGGGGGTGCTGGGGGGCTCCTTGATCTGGGTGCCATGGGGGGGTCCTTGCTCTGGGTGCCAGGGGGGTGCTGGGGGGCTCCTTGATCTGGGTGCCATGGGGATCCTTGTTCTGGGTGCCATGGGGGGGTCCTTGCTCTGGGTGCCAGGGGGGTGCTGGGGGGCTCCTTGATCTGGGTGCCATGGGGATCCTTGCTCTGGGTGCCAGGGGGGTGCTGGGGGGCTCCTTGATCTGGGTGCCATGGGGATCCTTGCTCTGGGTGCCAGGGGGGTGCTGGGGGGCTCCTTGATCTGGGTGCCATGGGGATCCTTGCTCTGGGTGCCAGGGGGGTGCTGGGGGGCTCCTTGATCTGGGTGCCATGGGGATCCTTGCTCTGGGTGCCAGGGGGGTGCTGGGGGGCTCCTTGATCTGGGTGCCATGGGGATCCTTGTTCTGGGTGCCATGGGGGGGTCCTTGCTCTGGGTGCCAGGGGGGTGCTGGGGGGCTCCTTGATCTGGGTGCCATGGGGATCCTTGTTCTGGGTGCCATGGGGGGGTCCTTGCTCTGGGTGCCAGGGGGGTGCTGGGGGGCTCCTTGATCTGGGTGCCATGGGGATCCTTGTTCTGGGTGCCAGGGGGGTGCTGGGGGGCTCCTTGATCTGGGTGCCATGGGGATCCTTGCTCTGGGTGCCAGGGGGTGCTGGGGGGCTCCTTGCTCTGGGTGCCTGTGGGGTGCTGGGGGGCTCCTTGATCTGGGTGCCATGGGGATCCTTGTTCTGGGTGCCATGGGGGGGTCCTTGCTCTGGGTGCCAGGGGGGTGCTGGGGGGCTCCTTGATCTGGGTGCCATGGGGATCCTTGCTCTGGGTGCCTGGGGGGTGCTGGGGGCTTCCTTGATCTGGGTGCCATGGGGATCCTTGTTCTGGGTGCCATGGGGGGGTCCTTGCTCTGGGTGCCAGGGGGGTGCTGGGGGGCTCCTTGATCTGGGTGCCATGGGGATCCTTGCTCTGGGTGCCAGGGGGTGCTGGGGGGCTTCCTTGATCTGGGTGCCATGGGGGGGTCCTTGCTCTGGGTGCCAGGGGGGTGCTGGGGGGCTCCTTGATCTGGGTGCCATGGGGATCCTTGCTCTGGGTGCCAGGGGGGTGCTGGGGGGCTCCTTGATCTGGGTGCCATGGGGGGGTCCTTGCTCTGGGTGCCAGGGGGGTGCTGGGGGGCTCCTTGATCTGGGTGCCATGGGGATCCTTGTTCTGGGTGCCATGGGGATCCTTGCTCTGGGTGCCAGGGGGTGCTGGGGGGATCCTTGTTCTGGGTGCCATGGGGATCCTTGCTCTGGGTGCCAGGGGGGTGCTGGGGGGCTCCTTGATCTGGGTGCCATGGGGGGGTCCTTGCTCTGGGTGCCAGGGGGGTGCTGGGGGGCTCCTTGATCTGGGTGCCATGGGGATCCTTGTTCTGGGTGCCATGGGGGGGTCCTTGCTCTGGGTGCCAGGGGGGTGCTGGGGGGCTCCTTGATCTGGGTGCCATGGGGATCCTTGCTCTGGGTGCCAGGGGGGTGCTGGGGGGCTCCTTGATCTGGGTGCCATGGGGATCCTTGTTCTGGGTGCCATGGGGATCCTTGCTCTGGGTGCCAGGGGGGTGCTGGGGGGCTCCTTGATCTGGGTGCCATGGGGGGGTCCTTGCTCTGGGTGCCAGGGAATGCTGGGGGGCTCCTTGATCTGGGTGCCATGGGGATCCTTGTTCTGGGTGCCATGGGGGGGTCCTTGCTCTGGGTGCCAGGGGGGTGCTGGGGGGCTCCTTGATCTGGGTGCCATGGGGATCCTTGTTCTGGGTGCCAGGGGGTGCTGGGGGGCTCCTTGCTCTGGGTGCCATGGGGGGGTCCTTGCTCTGGGTGCCAGGGGGGTGCTGGGGGGCTCCTTGATCTGGGTGCCATGGGGATCCTTGCTCTGGGTGCCAGGGGGGTGCTGGGGGGCTCCTTGATCTGGGTGCCATGGGGATCCTTGCTCTGGGTGCCAGGGGGGTGCTGGGGGGCTCCTTGATCTGGGTGCCATGGGGATCCTTGCTCTGGGTGCCAGGGGGGTGCTGGGGGGCTCCTTGATCTGGGTGCCATGGGGATCCTTGCTCTGGGTGCCAGGGGGTGCTGGGGGGCTCCTCGCTCTGGGTGTCATGGGGATCCTTGCTGTGAGTGCTAGAGGGGTGCCCAGGGGGTCCCTGCATTCCTGGTGCCAGGGGGCTCCTCGCTCTGAGTGCCAGGGGAGTGCTAGGGGGCTCCTCTCTCCGGGTGCCCAGGGGGTCCCCTCACCCTGAGTGCCAGAGGGGTGCTGGGGGGCTCCTTGCTCTGGGTGCCAGGGGAGTGCTGGGGGCTCCTCACTCTGGGTGCCCAGGGGGTCCTTGCTCTTGGTGCCAGGGGGTGCTTGCTCTTGAGTGCTAGAGGGGTGCCCAGGGGGTCCCTTCATTCCGGCTGTCCCAGGGGGTCCTTGCTCTGGGTGCCCAGGGGGTCCCCTCACCCTGAGTGCCAGAGGGGTGCCCAGGGGATCCCCTCATTCTGGGTGCCCAGGGGGCTCCTCTCTCCAGGTGCCCAGGGGGCTCCTTGCTCTGGGTGCCAAGGGGGTGCTGGGGTCTCCTTGCTCTGGGTGCCCAGGGGGTGCCCAGGGGGTCCTTGCTTTGGGTGCCAGGGGAGTGCTGGGGGGCTCCTTGCTCTGGGTGCCCAGGGGGCTCCTCGCTCTGGGTGCCCAGGGGGTCCCCTCACCCTGAGTGCCAGAGGGGTGCCCAGGGGGTCCCCTCATTCCAGTTGCCATGGGCGGGCTCCTCGCTCTGGGTGCCCAGAGGGTCCTTGCTTTGGGTGCCAGGGGAGTGCTGGGGGCTCCTTGCTCTGGGTGCCCAGGGGGCTCCTTGCTCTGGGTGCCCAGGGGAGTCCTTGCTCTGGGTGCCAGGGGGTGCTGGGGGCTCCTCGCTCTGGGTGCCAGGGTGTGCTTGCTCTTGAGTGCTAGAGGGGTGCCCAGGGGGTCCCTTCATTCCGGGTGCCCAGGGGGCTCCTCACTCTGGGTGCCCAGGGGGCTCCTCACCCTGAGTGCCAGAGGGGTGCCCAGGGGGGCTCCTCTCTCCAGGTGCCCAGAGGGTCCTTGCTCTGGGTGCCAGGGGAGTGCTGGGGGCTCCTCACTCTGGGTGCCCAGGGGGCTCCTCATTCCGGGTGCCCAGGGGGTCCTTGCTCTGGGTGCCAGGGGGTGTTGGGGGGCTCCTTGCTCTGGGTGCCATGGGGGCAGTCCTTGCTCTGAGTGCTAGAGGGGTGCCCAGGGGGTCCCCTCATTCCGGGTGCCTGGGGGGCTCCTCACTCTGGGTGCTCAGGGGGGTGTCCTCGCTCTGGGTGCCCAGGGGGCTCCTCTCTCCAGGTGCCCAATGGGTCCTTGCTCTGGGTGCCCAGGGGGTGCTGGGGTGCTCCTCGCTCTGGGTGCCATGGGGGTGCTTGCTCTTGAGTGCTAGAGGGGTGCCCAGGGGCTCCTCTCATTCCGGGTGCCCAGGGGGTCCTTGCTCTGGGTGCCAGGGGTCCCCTCACCCTGAGTGCCAGAGGGGTGCCCAGGGGTTCGTTGGGGGGCTCCTCGCTCTGGGTGCCCAGGGGGCTCCTTGCTCTGGGTGCCATGGGGGGGTCCTTGCTCTGAGTGCTAGAGGGGTGCCCAGGGGGTCCCCTCATTCCGGGTGCCCGGGGGGCTCCTCGCTCTGGGTGCCCAGAGGGTCCTTGCTCTGGGTGCCAAGAGGGGTGCTGAGGGGCTCCTTGCTCTGGGTGCCAGAGGGGTGCCCAGGGGTCCCCTCATTCCAGGTGCTCAGGGGGGCTCCTCGCTCTGGGTGCCCAGGGGGTCCTTGCTCTGGGTGCCAAGAGGGGTGCTGAGGGGCTCCTTGCTCTGGGTGCCAGAGGGGTGCCCAGGGGGTCCCCTCATTCCAGGTGCTCAGGGGGGCTCCTCGCTCTGGGTGCCCAGGGGGTCCTTGCTCTGGGTGCCATGGGGGTGCCCAGGGGGGCTCCTCACTCTCGGTGCTCAGGGGGGCTTCTCATTCCTGCTCCTCAGGGGCGCTCCTCTCTCTGGGTGCCCAGGGGGTCTCCTTGGTCTGGGTGCTCGGGGGTCTCCCTCTCTCTGGGTGCCTGGGGGGAGGGGGTTCCTTGCTCTGTGTGCCGGGTGGGGCTCCCCAGGGAGCCCCCAGCCCCCTCCCCTCCCCCCTCTGTAGCTGTGAGGCGCAGAGGTGCAGCCAGCACAGACCCCCACCCTTCCCCTCAGCGCTTGGGGCTTCCCCACCGGGCCCCGTGGCCGCCCTTGGTGGGGGGGTCTCAGGTCGGGCTGGGAACCCCCCAAACCCTCCTCCACCCCCCCAACCCCCCCCTTGCTCTCCTGCAGGTGCTGAAGGGCCACGACGACCACGTCATCACGTGCCTGCAGTTCTGCGGCAACCGCATCGTCAGCGGCTCCGACGACAACACGCTCAAGGTGTGGTCAGCCGTCACCGGGGAGGTGAGCTGGGGGACACCCTGACCTGGGGGACACCCTGACCTGGGGGACACCCTGACCTGGGGGACACCCTGACCTGGGGGACACCCTGACCGGGGGGACGGCCTGCCCTGGGGGATACCCTGCCCTGGGACACCCTGACCGGGGGGACACCCTGACCGGGGGACGGCCTGACCTGGGGGACACCCTGACCTGGGGGACACCCTGACCTGGGGGACACCCTGCCCTGGGACACCCTGCCCTGGGACACCCTGACCTGGGGGGACACCCTGCCCTGGGACACCCTGCCCTGGGAGGACACCCTGCCCTGGGACACCCTGACCTGGGGGACACCCTGACCGGGGGACGGCCTGACCTGGGGGACACCCTGACCGGGGGGACGGCCTGCCCTGGGGGACACCCTGACCTGGGACAGCCTGACCTGGGGGACACCCTGACCTGGGGCACCCTGCCCTGGGGGGACACCCTGACCCGGGGGACACCCTGCCCTGGGGCACCCTGCCCTGACCTGGGGGACACCCTGACCTGGGGGACACCCTGACCGGGGGGACAGCCTGCCTGACCTGGGGGACACCCTGACCTGGGGGACAGCCTGCCCTGGGACACCCTGCCCTGGGGGACGGCCTGACCTGGGACAGCCTGCCCAGGGGGACAGCCTGACCTGTGTCACCGTGTCCTACAGAGACACCCTAGGTTGTGTCACCACGTTCTGTAGGAACACCCCAAGTTGTGTCACCGTGTCCTACGGGGACACCCTGAGCTGTGTCACCGTGTCCTGCAGGGACACTCTGAGCTGTGTCACCCTGCCCTGGGGGACAGCCTGACCTGTGGCACCATGTCCTGTGGGGACACCCTGGCCTGGGGCTGCTGGGGAGTCACCCTGACCTGTGTCACCGTGTCCTACAGGGACACCCTGAGCTGTGTCACTGTGCCCTGGGGGACGGCCTGACCTGGGGGACACCCTGACCTGGGGGACACCCTGACCTGGGGGACGGCCTGACCTGGGGGACACCCTGCCCTGGGACACCCTGCCCTGGGGGACACCCTGACCGGGGGGACAGCCTGCCTGACCTGGGGGACACCCTGACCTGGGGGACAGCCTGACCTGGGACACCCTGCCCTGGGGGACGGCCTGCCCTGGGACAGCCTGCTCAGGGGGACAGCCTGACCTGTGTCACCGTGTCCTACAGAGACACCCTAGGTTGTGTCACCATGTTCTGTAGGAACACCCCAAGTTGTGTCACCGTGTCCTACGGGGACACCCTGAGCTGTGTCACCGTGCCCTGTGGGGACACCCTGAGCTGTGTCACTGTGTCCTATAGGAACACCCCAAGTTGTGTCACCGTGTCCTATGGGGACACCCTGAGCTGTGTCACTGTGTCCTATAGGAACACCCCAAGTTGTGTCACCGTGTCCTATGGGGACACCCTGAGCTGTGTCACTGTGTCCTATAGGAACACCCCAAGTTGTGTCACCGTGTCCTATGGGGACACCCTGAGCTGTGTCACTGTGTCCTATAGGAACACCCCAAGTTGTGTCACCGTGTCCTATGGGGACACCCTGAGCTGTGTCACTGTGTCCTATAGGAACACCCCAAGTTGTGTCACCGTGTCCTATGGGGACACCCTGAGCTGTGTCACTGTGTCCTATAGGAACACCCCAAGTTGTGTCACCGTGTCCTATGGGGACACCCTGAGCTGTGTCACTGTGTCCTATAGGAACACCCCAAGTTGTGTCACCGTGTCCTATGGGGACACCCTGAGCTGTGTCACTGTGTCCTATAGGAACACCCCAAGTTGTGTCACCGTGTCCTATGGGGACACCCTGGGCTGTGGCACTGTGTCCTATAGGAGCGAGGGGCTCACACCTGCTGGGGGGTGGTACTGCTGGGGGGGGGTCCTTGCCTTTGGAACCCTCTCCCTTCCCAGTTCCCCCTTCCCACACCATGTCCCCTCCCCACGCTGTGTCCCCTCCCTGTGCCCCCTGCCCTCCCTGTGTCCCCTCCCCGTGTCCCCCCTGCCCACGCTGTGTCCCCTCCCCACGCTGTGTCCCCTCTCTGTCCCTCCTCCCCGTGCCGTATCCCCTCCCATGTCCCCTCCCTGCCCCCCCTCCCCACGCTGTGCCCCCTCCCCGTGCCCCCTCCCCTCCCCGTCCCCCCTCCCCGTGCCCCCCGCCGGTACCCCCCTCCCCACGCCGTGCCGCCTCCCTGTGCACCCTCCCCGTGCCCCCTGCCTGTGCCCCCCGCCCCTCCCCCTCCCCGTCCCCCCTCCCCGTCCCCACTCCCCGTGCCCCCCGCCCGTGCCCTCTCCCCGTCCCCCTCCCCTCCCCGTGCCCCCCACCCACGCCGTGCCCCCCGCCCGTCCCCCCTCCCCGCCCCCCTCCCCACACCATGCCCCCCGCCCGTCCCCCCTCCCCTTCCCGTCCCCCCTCCCCGTGCCCCCCGCCGGTGCCCCCCACTCACGCTGTGTCCCCCACTCACGCTGTGTCCCCTCCCCGTCCCCCCTCCCCTCCCCGTGTCCCCTCCCCGTGCCCCCTCCCCGTGCCCTCCGCCGGTGCCCCCTGCCCGTCCCCCTCCCCTCCCCGTGCCCCCCGCCCATGCCCCCCGCCCGTGCCCTCTCCCCGTCCCCCTCCCCATGCCCCCCGCCCGTGTCCCCTCCCCTCGCCCCCCCGCCCGTGTCCCCTCCCTGTCCCCCTCCCCTCCCCGTGTCCCCTCCCCGTGCCCCCTCCCCTTACCCCCGGCGGTGCCCCCCGCCCGTCCCCCCTCCCCGTCCCCCCTCCCCGTGCCCCCCCGCCGGTGCCCCCTGCCCACGCCGTGCCCCCCACCCGTTCCCTGTCCCCCCTCCCCGTCCCCCCTCCCCTTACCCCCGGCCGTTGGCCCCCCGCCCACGCCTTTGCCTCCCCCCCCCCCCCATCTCCCCCCCCCCGCAGTGCGTGCAGACGCTGGTGGGCCACACGGGGGGCGTGTGGTCGTCGCAGATGCGGGACAGCGTGGTGATCAGCGGCTCCACCGACCGCACGCTCAAGGTGTGGAACGCCGACACGGGCGAGTGCGTGCACACCCTGTACGGGCACACCTCCACCGTGCGCTGCATGCACCTGCACGGCTCCAGGTACGGGGGGGGGCTGGGGGGGGCTGGGGGGGCAAGGGGGGCTGTGGGATGGGGCACGGGGGGGGGCAAGGGGGGCAGTGCGTGCACACCCTGTACGGGCACACCTCCACCGTGCGCTGCATGCACCTGCACGGCTCCAGGTACGGGGGGGGGGCTGGGGGGGGCTGGGGGGGGCTGGGGGGCAAGGGGGGCTGTGGGATGGGGCACGGGGGGGGGGGCAAGGGGGGGGCAGTGCGTGCACACCCTGTACGGGCACACCTCCACCGTGCGCTGCATGCACCTGCACGGCTCCAGGTACGGGGGGGCTGGGGGGGGCTTGGGGGGCAAGGGGGGGCTGTGGGATGGGGCACGGGGGGGGCAAGGGGGGGCAGTGCGTGCACACCCTGTACGGGCACACCTCCACCGTGCGCTGCATGCACCTGCACGGCTCCAGGTACGGGGGGGCTGGGGGGGGCTTGGGGGGCAAGGGGGGCTGTGGGGGCAAGGGGGGGGGCAGTGCGTGCACACCCTGTACGGGCACACCTCCACCGTGCGCTGCATGCACCTGCACGGCTCCAGGTACGGGGGGCTGGGGGGCTTGGGGGGGGCTGGGGGGGCTCTGGGATGGGGTACAGGGGGGGCTGTGGGGGCAAGGGGGGGCAGTGCGTGCACACCCTGTACGGGCACACCTCCACCGTGCGCTGCATGCACCTGCACGGCTCCAGGTACGGGGGGGGCTGGGGGGGGGCTGGGGGGGCTTGGGGGGCAAGGGGGGGCTGTGGGGGCAAGGGGGGGCAGTGCGTGCACACCCTGTACGGGCACACCTCCACCGTGCGCTGCATGCACCTGCACGGCTCCAGGTACGGGGGGGGGGCTGGGGGGGGCTTGGGGGGCAAGGGGGGCTGTGGGATGGGGCACGGGGGGGGGCAAGGGGGGCAGTGCGTGCACACCCTGTACGGGCACACCTCCACCGTGCGCTGCATGCACCTGCACGGCTCCAGGTACGGGGGGGGCTGGGGGGGCTGGGGGGGCTGGGGGGGCAAGGGGGGCTGTGGGATGGGGCACGGGGGGGGGCAAGGGGGGGCAGTGCGTGCACACCCTGTACGGGCACACCTCCACCGTGCGCTGCATGCACCTGCACGGCTCCAGGTACGGGGGGGCTGGGGGGGCTTGGGGGGCAAGGGGGGGCTGTGGGGGCAAGGGGGGGCAGTGCGTGCACACCCTGTACGGGCACACCTCCACCGTGCGCTGCATGCACCTGCACGGCTCCAGGTACGGGGGGGGGCTGGGGGGGGCTGGGGGGGGGCTGGGGGGGCAAGGGGGGCTGTGGGATGGGGCACGGGGGGGGGCAAGGGGGGGCAGTGCGTGCACACCCTGTACGGGCACACCTCCACCGTGCGCTGCATGCACCTGCACGGCTCCAGGTACGGGGGGGGCTGGGGGGGCTTGGGGGGCAAGGGGGGCTGTGGGGGCAAGGGGGGGCAGTGCGTGCACACCCTGTACGGGCACACCTCCACCGTGCGCTGCATGCACCTGCACGGCTCCAGGTACGGGGGGGCTGGGGGGGCTGGGGGGGGGCTGGGGGGCAAGGGGGGCTGTGGGATGGGGCACGGGGGGGGGGCAAGGGGGGGCAGTGCGTGCACACCCTGTACGGGCACACCTCCACCGTGCGCTGCATGCACCTGCACGGCTCCAGGTACGGGGGGGGCTGGGGGGGCTGGGGGGGCTTGGGGGGCAAGGGGGGCTGTGGGGGCAAGGGGGGGCAGTGCGTGCACACCCTGTACGGGCACACCTCCACCGTGCGCTGCATGCACCTGCACGGCTCCAGGTACGGGGGGGGGGCTGGGGGGGGCTGGGGGGGCTTGGGGGGCAAGGGGGGCTGTGGGGGCAAGGGGGGCAGTGCGTGCACACCCTGTACGGGCACACCTCCACCGTGCGCTGCATGCACCTGCACGGCTCCAGGTACGGGGGGGGGCTGGGGGGGGCTGGGGGGGCTCTGGGATGGGGTACAGGGGGGCTGGGGCGGCAAGGGGGGGCAGTGCGTGCACACCCTGTACGGGCACACCTCCACCGTGCGCTGCATGCACCTGCACGGCTCCAGGTACGGGGGGGGGCTGGGGGGGGCTGGGGGGGCTTGGGGGGGGCTGGGGGGCAAGGGGGGCTGTGGGATGGGGCACGGGGGGGGGCAAGGGGGGGCAGTGCGTGCACACCCTGTACGGGCACACCTCCACCGTGCGCTGCATGCACCTGCACGGCTCCAGGTACGGGGGGCTGGGGGGCTGGGGGGGCTGGGGGGGTGGTGAGCGGCTCCCGGAGGCCACGCTGCGGCTGTGGGACATCGAGTCGGGGCAGTGCCCGTCCCCATCCCAATGTCCCTGTCCCCATCCCCGTGTCCCATCCCCATCCCTGTCCCCATCCCCGTGTCCCATCCCCATCCCAATGTCCCTGTCCCCATCCCAGTGTCCCCATCCCCATCCCGGTGTCCCCTGGGCAGGGTGGTGAGCGGCTCTCGGGACGCCACGCTGCGGCTGTGGGACATCGAGTCGGGGCAGTGCCTGTCCCCATCCTGGTGTCCCATCCCCACCCCGGTGTCCCCATCCCCGTCCCCCCATCCCCATCCCTGTGTCCCTGTCCCCACCCCAGTGTCCCCATCCCCACCCCAGTGTCCCATCCCGGTGTCCCCTGGGCAGGGTGGTGAGCGGCTCTCGGGACGCCACGCTGCGGCTGTGGGACATCGAGTCGGGGCAGTGCCCGTCCCCATCCCTGTGTCCCCATCCCCATCCCTGTCCCCATCCCCGTGTCCCATCCCCACCCCGGTGTCCCCATCCCGGTGTCCCCTGGGCAGGGTGGTGAGCGGCTCTCGGGACGCCACGCTGCGGCTGTGGGACATCGAGTCTGGGCAGTGCCCGTCCCCATCCCAATGTCCCTGTCCCCATCCCCGTGTCCCATCCCCATCCCAATGTCCCTGTCCCCATCCCAGCGTCCCATCCCCACCCCGGTGTCCCCATCCCGGTGTCCCCTGGGCAGGGTGGTGAGCGGCTCCCGGAGGCCACACTGCGGCTGTGGGACATCGAGTCTGGGCAGTGCCCGTCCCCATCCCGGTGTCCCATCCCCACCCCGGTGTCCCCATCCCCGTGTCCCATCCCCATCCCAATGTTCCTGTCCCCATCCCAGTGTCCCATCCCCATCCCCCCATCCCGGTGTCCCCATCCCGGTGTCCCCTGGGCAGGGTGGTGAGCGGCTCTCGGGACGCCACGCTGCGGCTGTGGGACATCGAGTCGGGGCAGTGCCCGTCCCCATCCCTGTGTCCCATCCCCATCCCAATGTCCCTGTCCCCATCCCGGTGTCCCCATCCCCATCCCGGTGTCCCCTGGGCAGGGTGGTGAGTGGCTCCCGGGACGCCACACTGCGGTTGTGGGACATCGAGTCTGGGCAGTGCCCGTACCCATCCCAATGTCCCCATCCCCGTGTCCCATCCCCATCCCAATGTCCCTGTCCCCACCCCAGTGTCCCATCCCCACCCCGGTGTCCCCATCCCGGTGTCCCCTGGGCAGGGTGGTGAGCGGCTCCCGGAGGCCACGCTGCGGCTGTGGGACATCGAGTCTGGGCAGTGCCCGTCCCCATCCCGGTGTCCCATCCCCACCCCGGTGTCCCCATCCCCGTGTCCCATCCCCATCCCAATGTCCCTGTCCCCATCCCCGTGTCCCATCCCCACCCCGGTGTCCCCATCCCGGTGTCCCCTGGGCAGGGTGGTGAGCGGCTCTCGGGACGCCACGCTGCGGCTGTGGGACATCGAGTCTGGGCAGTGCCCGTCCCCATCCCAATGTCCCTGTCCCCATCCCCGTGTCCCATCCCCATCCCAATGTCCCTGTCCCCATCCCAGTGTCCCATCCCCATCCCCCCATCCCGGTGTCCCCATCCCGGTGTCCCCTGGGCAGGGTGGTGAGCGGCTCTCGGGACGCCACGCTGCGGCTGTGGGACATCGAGTCGGGGCAGTGCCCGTCCCCATCCCTGTGTCCCCGTCCCCATCCCAGTGTCCCATCCCCACCCCAATGTCCCTGTCCCCATCCCCGTGTCCCATCCCCACCCCGGTGTCCCCACCCCAGTGTCCCATCCCCACCCCAGTGTCCCCACCCCAGTGTCCCATCCCCACCCCGGTGTCCCCATCCCGGTGTCCCCTGGGCAGGGTGGTGAGCGGCTCTCGGGACGCCACGCTGCGGCTGTGGGACATCGAGTCGGGGCAGTGCCTGTCCCCATCCCAATGTCCCCATCCCCACCCCAGTGTCCCATCCCCACCCCGGTGTCCCCATCCCGGTGTCCCCTGGGCAGGGTGGTGAGCGGCTCTCGGGACGCCACGCTGCGGCTGTGGGACATCGAGTCGGGGCAGTGCCCGTCCCCATCCCTGTGTCCCATCCCCATCCCAATGTCCCTGTCCCCATCCCCGTGTCCCATCCCCACCCCGGTGTCCCCATCCCGGTGTCCCCTGGGCAGGGTGGTGAGCGGCTCTCGGGACGCCACGCTGCGGCTGTGGGACATCGAGTCGGGGCAGTGCCTGTCCCCATCCCAATGTCCCTGTCCCCATCCCAGTGTCCCATCCCCACCCCAATGTCCCCATCCCCACCCCAGTGTCCCATCCCCATCCCCCCATCCCGGTGTCCCCATCCCGGTGTCCCCTGGGCAGGGTGGTGAGCGGCTCTCGGGACGCCACGCTGCGGCTGTGGGACATCGAGTCTGGGCAGTGCCTGCACGTGCTGACGGGGCACGTGGCGGCCGTGCGCTGCGTGCAGTACGACGGGCAGCGCGTGGTCAGCGGCGCCTACGACTACACGGTCAAGGTGTGGGACCCCCAGAGCGAGAGCTGCACCCACACGCTGCAGGGACACACCAACCGCGTCTACTCCCTGCAGGTAGCGGCGCCCCCGAACCCCCAAAACCCACCCAAACCCACCCCGTGACCCCCAAACCCACCCCACCACCCCCAAACCCACCCCGTGACCCCCAAACCCACCCAAACCCACACAATGACCCCCAAACCCACCCCACCACCCCCAAACCCACCCCGTGACCCCCAAACCCACCCCACCACCCCCAAACCCACCCCGTGACCCCCAAACCCACCCCACCACCCCCAAACCCACACCGTGACCCCCAAACCCACCCAAACCCACACCGTGACCCCCAAACCCACCCCACCACCCCCAAACCCACCCCGTGACCCCCAAACCCATCCAAACCCATCCTGTGACCCCCAAACCCACCCCAACCCACCCCGCGACCCCCAAGCCTACCCCGCGATCCCCAAACCCACCCCATGACACCCAAGCCCACCCCCTGACCCCCACCCCCACCCTAACCCCACGTCCCCCCCATCGCCCTGTTCCCCCCCCAACCCCATGTCCCAACCCCTAAACCCATGTCCCCCCTTCAACCCCATGTCATCCCCCCCAACCCCATGTCCCGCGACCCCCTAACCCCATGTGTCCCCCCCAACCCCATGTGTCCCCCCCAACCCCACGTCCCCCCTAACCCCACGTCCCCCCTAACCCCATGCCCCCCCCACCCCGTGTGTCCCCCCCCATCCCCATTCCCCCCCAACCTCATCCCCCCTCACCCCATTCCCCCCCAACCCCTTTCTCCCCCCCAACCACACTTCCCCCCTCTAACCCCATGTGTGTCCCCCCTCACCCCACGTCCCCCCTCACCCCACGTCCCCCCCTCACCCCATTCCCCCCAACTCCTTTCTCCCCCCCCAACCCCACATCCCCCCCAACCCCATTTCCCCCCTCACCCCATTTCCCCCCTCACCCCACATCCCCCCCTCACCCCATCCCCCCCTCACCCCATGTCCCCCCCTCACCCCATGTCCCCCCTCACCCCACGTCCCCCCTCACCCCACATCCCCCCTCACCCCACATCCCCCCTCACCCCATTTCCCCTCCTCACCCCACATCCCCCCCTCACCCCATCCCCCCCTCACCCCATCCCCCCCTCTCCCCATGTCCCCCCCATCCCCATCCCCCCCTCACCCCACATCCCCCCCCTCACCCCATCCCCCCTCACCCCACATCCCCCCCATCCCCATCCCCCCCTCACCCCGTCCCCCCTCACCCCACATCCCCCCCTCACCCCATCCCCCCTCACCCCATTTCCCCCCTACCCCACATCCCCCCCTCACCCCATCCCCCCCTCTCCCCATGTCCCCCCCATCCCCATCCCCCCCTCACCCCATCCCCCCCTCACCCCACGTCCCCCCCTCACCCCATCCCCCCTCTCCCCATGTCCCCCCCCATCCCCATCCCCCCCTCACCCCATCCCCCCCTCACCCCACATCCCCCCCTCACCCCGTCCCCCCTCACCCCACATCCCCCCCTCACCCCATCCCCCCTCACCCCATTTCCCCCCCTCACCCCACATCCCCCCATCCCCATCCCCCCCTCACCCCACATCCCCCCCATCCCCATCCCCCCCTCACCCCATCCCCCCTCACCCCACATCCCCCCTCACCCCATCCCCCCCTCACCCCATCCCCCCCCTCACCCCACATCCCCCCCTCACCCCACATCCCCCCCTCACCCCATCCCCCCTCACCCCACATCCCCCCTCACCCCACATCCCCCCCTCACCCCATCCCCCCCTCACCCCATCCCCCCCTCACCCCACATCCCCCCCTCACCCCATCCCCCCCTCACCCCACGTCCCCCCTCACCCCACGTCCCCCCCTCACCCCATTCCCCCCAACTCCTTTCTCCCCCCCCCAACCCCACATCCCCCCCAACCCCATTTCCCCCCCTCACCCCATTTCCCCCCCTCACCCCACATCCCCCCCTCACCCCATGTCCCCCCCTCACCCCATGTCCCCCCCTCACCCCACGTCCCCCCTCACCCCACATCCCCCCTCACCCCACATCCCCCCTCACCCCATCCCCCCCTCACCCCACATCCCCCCTCACCCCACATCCCCCCCCATCCCCATCCCCCCCTCACCCCGTCCCCCCTCACCCCACATCCCCCCCTCACCCCATCCCCCCTCTCCCCATGTCCCCCCCATCCCCATCCCCCCCTCACCCCATCCCCCCCTCACCCCACATCCCCCCTCACCCCGTCCCCCCCTCACCCCACATCCCCCCCTCACCCCATCCCCCCTCACCCCATTTCCCCCCTCACCCCACATCCCCCCCTCACCCCATTTCCCCTCCTCACCCCACATCCCCCCCTCACCACATCCCCCCTCACCCCACATCCCCCCCTCACCCCATCCCCCCCTCACCCCACATCCCCCCTCACCCCATCCCCCCTCTCCCCACATCCCCCCCATCCCCATCCCCCCTCACCCCATCCCCCCTCTCCCCACATCCCCCCCCATCCCCATCCCCCCTTCACCCCATCCCCCCCTCTCCCCACATCCCCCCCCATCCCCATCCCCCCCTCACCCCATCCCCCCTCTCCCCACATCCCCCCCATCCCCATCCCCCCCTCACCCCATCCCCCCTTCACCCCATCCCCCCCCCTCTCCCCACGTCCCCCCCTCTCCCCACGTCCCCCCCTCACCCCATCCCCCCACTCACCCCACATCCCCCCCTCACCCCATCCCCCCCTCACCCCATTTCCCCTCCTCACCCCACATCCCCCCCTCACCCCACATCCCCCCCCTCACCCCATCCCCCCCTCACCCCATCCCCCCCTCACCCCATCCCCCCCTCACCCCACATCCCCCCCTCACCCCATCCCCCCCTCACCCCACATCCCCCCCATCCCCATCCCCCCCTCACCCCATCCCCCCCTCACCCCATCCCCCCTCACCCCATCCCCCCCCTCTCCCCACATCCCCCCCCATCCCCATCCCCCCCTCACCCCGTCCCCCCCTCACCCCATCCCCCCCTCACCCCATCCCCCCTCACCCCACATCCCCCCCATCCCCATCCCCCCCTCACCCCGTCCCCCCTCACCCCATCCCCCCCTCACCCCATCCCCCCTCACCCCACATCCCCCCCTCACCCCATCCCCCCCTCACCCCACATCCCCCCCATCCCCATCCCCCCCTCACCCCATCCCCCCTCTCCCCACATCCCCCCCATCCCCATCCCCCCCATCCCCATCCCCCCTCACCCCATCCCCCCTCACCCCATCCCCCCCTCTCCCCACATCCCCCCCCATCCCCATCCCCCCCTCACCCCGTCCCCCCCTCACCCCGTCCCCCCCTCACCCCGTCCCCCCCTCACCCCATCCCCCCTCACCCCACATCCCCCCCCATCCCCATCCCCATCCCCATCCCCCCCCTCACCCCATCCCCCCCCTCACCCCATCCCCCCCTCACCCCACATCCCCCCCCATCCCCCCCATCCCCATCCCCCCCTCACCCCATCCCCCCCCCTCACCCCATCCCCCCCTCACCCCACATCCCCCCCTCACCCCATCCCCCCTCACCCCATCCCCCCCTCACCCCATCCCCCCTCACCCCACATCCCCCCCTCACCCCATCCCCCCCTCACCCCACATCCCCCCCCATCCCCATCCCCCCCTCACCCCATCCCCCCCTCACCCCATCCCCCCCTCACCCCACATCCCCCCCCATCCCCATCCCCCCCTCACCCCATTTCCCCCCTCACCCCACATCCCCCCCTCACCCCACATCCCCCCCCTCACCCCATCCCCCCCTCACCCCATCCCCCCCTCACCCCATCCCCCCTCACCCCACATCCCCCCCTCACCCCATCCCCCCCCTCACCCCACATCCCCCCCATCCCCATCCCCCCCTCACCCCATCCCCCCCTCACCCCATCCCCCCCTCACCCCATCCCCCCCTCACCCCATCCCCCCTCTCCATCCCCCCCTCACCCCGTCCCCCCCTCACCCCATCCCCCCCTCACCCCATCCCCCCTCACCCCACATCCCCCCCCATCCCCATCCCCCCCTCACCCCGTCCCCCCCTCACCCCATCCCCCCCTCACCCCATCCCCCCTCACCCCACATCCCCCCCTCACCCCATCCCCCCTCACCCCACATCCCCCCCTCTCCCCACATCCCCCCTCACCCCATCCCCCCCTCACCCCATCCCCCCCTCTCCCCACATCCCCCCCATCCCCATCCCCCCCATCCCCATCCCCCCCTCACCCCATCCCCCCTCACCCCATCCCCCCCTCCCCACATCCCCCCCATCCCCATCCCCCCCTCACCCCACATCCCCCCCCATCCCCATCCCCCCTCACCCCATCCCCCCTCACCCCATCCCCCCCTCTCCCCACATCCCCCCCATCCCCATCCCCCCCTCACCCCATCCCCCCTCACCCCACATCCCCCCCCATCCCCATCCCCCCCATCCCCATCCCCCCCTCACCCCATCCCCCCCTCACCCCATCCCCCCTCACCCCACATCCCCCCCCATCCCCCCCATCCCCATCCCCCCCTCACCCCATCCCCCCCTCACCCCATCCCCCCTCACCCCACATCCCCCCCTCACCCCATCCCCCCCTCACCCCATCCCCCCTCACCCCACATCCCCCCTCACCCCATCCCCCCCTCACCCCACATCCCCCCCCATCCCCATCCCCCCCTCACCCCATCCCCCCCTCACCCCACATCCCCCCCATCCCCATCCCCCCCATCACCCCACATCCCCCCCATCCCCGTCCCCCCCCACCCCATCCCCCCCTCACCCCATCCCCCCCATCACCCCACATCCCCCCTCACCCCATCCCCCCTCACCCCATCCCCCCCTCACCCCATCCCCCCCTCTCCCCACATCCCCCCCCATCCCCATCCCCCCCCTCACCCCACATCCCCCCTCACCCCATCCCCCCCTCACCCCATCCCCCCCTCACCCCACATCCCCCCTCACCCCATCCCCCCCATCACCCCATCCCCCCCTCACCCCACATCCCCCCCATCCCCGTCCCCCCCTCACCCCATCCCCCCTCACCCCACATCCCCCCTCACCCCATCCCCCCCTCACCCCACATCCCCCCCTCACCCCACATCCCCCCTCACCCCATCCCCCCCTCACCCCACATCCCCCCCATCCCCATCCCCCCTCACCCCGTCCCCCCTCACCCCATCTCCCCCTCACCCCACATCCCCCCCCATCCCCGTCCCCCCTCACCCCATCCCCCCTCACCCCACATCCCCCCTCACCCCATCCCCCCCTCACCCCACATCCCCCCTCACCCCACATCCCCCCTCACCCCATCCCCCCCTCACCCCACATCCCCCCCATCCCCATCCCCCCCTCACCCCGTCCCCCCTCACCCCATCCCCCCCTCACCCCACATCCCCCCTCACCCCATCCCCCCCCCTCACCCCACATCCCCCCTCACCCCACATCCCCCCTCACCCCATCCCCCCCATCACCCCACATCCCCCCCCATCCCCATCCCCCCCTCACCCCACATCCCCCCCCATCCCCATCCCCCCCTCACCCCATCCCCCCCTCACCCCATCCCCCCTCACCCCATCCCCCCCTCACCCCATCCCCCCTCTCCCCACATCCCCCCTCACCCCATCCCCCCCTCACCCCATCCCCCCCTCACCCCACATCCCCCCTCTCCCCACATCCCCCCTCACCCCATCCCCCCTCACCCCATCCCCCCTCACCCCACATCCCCCCCCATCCCCATCCCCCCATCCCCATCCCCCCCTCACCCCACATCCCCCCTCACCCCACATCCCCCCCCATCCCCATCCCCCCTCACCCCATCCCCCTTCACCCCATCCCCCCTCACCCCACGTCCCCCTCTCCCCACGTCCCCCCTCACCCCATCCCCCCTCACCCCACATCCCCCCTCACCCCATCCCCCCCTCACCCCACATCCCCCCTCACCCCATCCCCCTCACCCCATCCCCCCATCCCCATCCCCCTCACCCCATCCCCCCTCACCCCATCCCCCCTCACCCCACATCCCCCTCACCCCATCCCCCCTCACCCCACATCCCCCCTCACCCCACATCCCCCCATCCCCATCCCCCCTCACCCCATCCCCCCCTCACCCCACATCCCCCCCATCCCCATCCCCCCTCACCCCATCCCCCCTCACCCCACATCCCCCCTCACCCCATCCCCCCCTCTCCCCACATCCCCCCATCCCCATCCCCCCTCACCCCACATCCCCCCTCACCCCACCCCCCCCTCACCCCGTCCCCCCTCACCCCACATCCCCCCTCACCCCACATCCCCCCTCACCCCGTCCCCCCTCACCCCACATCCCCCTCACCCCACATCCCCCCTCACCCCACATCCCCCCTCACCCCATCCCCCCTCACCCCACATCCCCCCCATCCCCATCCCCCCTCACCCCGTCCCCCCCTCACCCCGTCCCCCCTCACCCCACATCCCCTCACCCCATCCCCCCTCACCCCATCTCCCCCTCACCCCACATCCCCCCATCCCCATCCCCCCTCACCCCATCCCCCCTCACCCCACATCCCCCCTCACCCCACATCCCCCTCACCCCATCCCCCCTCACCCCATCCCCCCTCACCCCACATCCCCCTCATCCCATCCCCCCTCACCCCACATCCCCCCTCACCCCATCCCCCCCATCACCCCACATCCCCCCATCCCCATCCCCCCTCACCCCATCCCCCTCACCCCATCCCCCTCACCCCATCCCCCCTCTCCCCACATCCCCCCTCACCCCATCCCCCCTCACCCCATCCCCCCTCACCCCATCCCCCCTCACCCCATCCCCCCCTCTCCCCACATCCCCCCTCACCCCATCCCCCCTCACCCCATCCCCCCCTCACCCCACATCCCCCCTCTCCCCACATCCCCCCTCACCCCATCCCCCCCTCACCCCACATCCCCCCATCCCCATCCCCCCTCACCCCGTCCCCTCCTCACCCCATCCCCCCTCACCCCACATCCCCCCTCACCCCACATCCCCCCTCACCCCATCCCCCCTCACCCCACATCCCCCCTCACCCCATCCCCCCTCACCCCATCCCCCCTCTCCCCACATCCCCCCCATCCCCATCCCCCCCATCCCCATCCCCCCTCACCCCACATCCCCCCCCATCCCCATCCCCCCTCACCCCGTCCCCCCCCCAGTTCGACGGCACGCACATCGTGAGCGGCTCCCTGGACACGTCGATCCGCGTGTGGGACGCGCAGAGCGGGCAGTGCCTGCACACGCTCATGGGGCACCAGTCGCTCACCAGCGGCATGGAGCTGCGCGGAGACACGCTGGTCTCGGGCAACGCCGACTCCACCGTCAAGATCTGGGACATCCGCACCGGGCAGTGTCTGCAGACCCTGCAGGGTGAGCTCACGGGGGGGGGGGTTTGGGGGGGGGGCACTTTAGGGGGGCTGGAGGGGGCTTTACCAACCCATTGCGGCACATGTGGGGAGGTGGGGGTGCTGCTAGAAGGGGGAAAGGGGGGATTGTAGGGGGGATTTTAGGGGAGGGGGGTTTAGGGAGGGATTGTTTGGGGGGGGTTTGGGGGGAATTTTAGGGGATGAAGTTTAGGGAGAGGATTTGGGGGGGACTGGGGGGGCTTTACCAACCCATTGCGGCACATGTGGGGAGGTGGGGTGCTGTAAGAAGGGGGGATTATAGGGGGATTTTAGGGGGGAGGGTTTGGGGGGAATTTTAGGGGGGAAGTTTAGGGGGAGGATTTGGGGGGGATGACTTTAGGGGGGGGCTGGAGGGGCTTTACCAGCCCATTGCGGCACATGTGGGGAGGTGGGTGTGCTGCTAGAAGGGGGGAAAGGGGGGATTGTAGGGGGATTTTAGGGGAGGGGGGTTTGGGGGGAATTTTGGGGGGGGAATTTTAAGGGGGGGTTGGGGGAGGATTTTGGGGGGGGGACACTTTAGAGGGGGGCTGGAGGGGGCTTTACCAGCCCATTGCGGCACATGTGGGGAGGTGGGGGTGCTGCTAGAAGGGGGGAAAGGGGGGAATTTTAGGGGGAGATTTTAGGGGAGGGGGTTTAGGGAGGGATTGTTTGGGGGGGGAATTTTAAGGGGGGGTTGGGGGAGGATTTTGGGGGGGACACTTTAGAGGGGGGCTGGAGGGGACTTTACCAACCCATTGCGGCACATGTGGGGAGGTGGGGGTGCTGCTAGAAGGGGGGAAAGGGGGGAATTTTAGGGGGGATTTTAGGGGAGGGGGTTTAGGGAGGGAATGTTTGGGGGGGGGTTTGGGGGGGGGTTTGGGGATGGAGTTTAGGGGGGAGGCACTTTAGAGGGGGGCTGGAGGGGGCTTTACCAACCCATTGCGGCACATGTGGGGAGGTGGGGGTGCTGCTAGAAGGGGGAAGGGGGGAATTATAGGGGAGATTTTAGGGGGGGGGTTTGGGGAGGGATTGTTTGGGGGGGAATTTTAGGGGGGGTTGGGGGAGGATTTTGGGGGGGGACACTTTAGAGGGGGGCTGGAGGGGGCTTTACCAGCCCATTGCGGCACATGTGGGGAGGTGGGGGTGCTGCTAGAAGGGGGAAAGGGGGGGATTGTAGGGGGGATTTTAGGGGAGGGGGTTTAGGGAGGGATTGTTTGGGGGGGATTTTGAGGGGAGTTTGGGGGATGGAGTTTAGGGGGGAGGCACTTTAGAGGGGGACTGGAGGGGGCTTTACCAACCCATTGCGGCACATGTGGGGAGGTGGGGGTGCTGCTAAGAAGGGGGGATTATAGGGGGATTTTGGGGGGAGGGTTTGGGGGGGAATTTTAGGGGGGAAGTTTGGGGGAGGATTTTGGGGGGATGACTTTAGAGGGGGCTGGAGGGGCTTTACCAACCCATTGCGGCACATGTGGGGAGGTGGGTGTGCTGCTAGAAGGGGGAAAGGGGGGGATTGTAGGGGGGATTTTAGGGGAGGGGGTTTAGGGAGGAATTGTTGGGGGGGAATTTTAAGGGGGGGTTGGGGGAGGATTTTGGGGGGGGACACTTTAGAGGGGGGCTGGAGGGGGCTTTACCAACCCATTGCGGCACATGTGGGGAGGTGGGGGTGCTGCTAGAAGGGGGGAAAGGGGGGGAATTTTAGGGGGAGATTTTAGGGGAGGGGGTTTAGGGAGGGATTGTTTGGGGGGGGAATTTAGGGGGGGGTTGGGGGAGGATTTTGGGGGGAGCACTTTAGGGGGGGCTGGAGGGGGCTTTACCAACCCATTGCGGCACATGTGGGGAGGTGGGTGTGCTGCTAGAAGGGGGAAAGGGGGGATTGTAGGGGGATTTTAGGGGGGGGGGTTTGGGGGGGGGGGAATTTTAGGGGGGAGTTGGGGGAGGATTTGGGGGGGACACTTTAGAGGGGGCTGGAGGGGCTTTACCAACCCATTGCGGCACATGTGGGGAGGTGGGGGTGCTGCTAGAAGGGGGGAAAGGGGGGAATTTTAGGGGGAGATTTTAGGGGAGGGGGGTTTAGGGAGGGATTGTTTGGGGGGGAATTTTAAGGGGGGTTGGGGGAGGATTTTGGGGGGGGACACTTTAGAGGGGGCTGGAGGGGGCTTTACCAACCCATTGCGGCACATGTGGGGAGGTGGGGGTGCTGCCAGAAGGGGGAAAGGGGGGGATTATAGGGGGGATTTTAGGGGAGGGGGTTTAGGGAGGGATTGTTTGGGGGGAATTTAGGGGGATTTGGGGGGGAATTTTAGGGGATGAAGTTTAGGGGGGAGGATTTGGGGGGGACTGGGGAGGCTTTACCAACCCATTGCGGCACCTGTGGGGAGGTGGGGGTGCTGTCAGAAGGGGGAAGGGGATTATAGGGGGGATTTTAGGGGAGGGGGGTTTAGGGGGGATTGTTTGGGGGGGGGCTTGGGGGGAGGATTTGAGGGGATGAAGTTTAGGGGGGATTTGGGGGGACTGGGGGGCTTTACCAACCCATTGCGGCACTGGTGGGGAGGTGGGGTGCTGTAAGAAGGGGGGAAAGGGGGGATTATAGGGGGGATTTTAGGGAGGGGGGTTTAGGGGGGAATTTTGGGGGGGAGGTTTAGGGGGGCGGTTGGGGGCGAGATTTGGGGGGGAACGACTTTATGGGGGGGGCTGGAGGGGGCTTTACCAGCCCATTGCGGCACATGTGGGGAGGTGGGGGTGTTGCCAGAAGGGGGGAAAGGGGGGGATTATAGGGGGGATTTTAGGGGAGGGGGCTTGGGGGGGAATTTGGGGGGGGGGAATTTTGGGGGGGGGGAATTTGGGGGGAGGACTTTAGGGAGGGACTGGGGGGGCTTTACCAACCCATTGCGGCACCTGTGGGGAGGTGGGGGTGCTGCTAGAAGGGGGGAAAGGGGGGGGTTATAGGGGGGATTTTAGGGGAGGGGGGTTTAGGGGGGAATTTGGGGGGGGGAGGTTTAGGGGGGCGGTTGGGGGCGAGATTTGGGGGGGAACGACTTTATGGGGGGGGCTGGAGGGGGCTTTACCAGCCCATTGCGGCACATGTGGGGAGGTGGGGGTGCTGCTAGAAGGGGGGAAAGGGGGGATTATAGGGGGATTTTAGGGGAGGGGGGCTTGGGGGGAATTTGGGTGGGGGGAATTTTGGGGGGGGGGAATTTGGGGGGAGGACTTTAGGGGGGGACTGGGGGGCTTTACCAACCCATTGGGGCACCGGTGGGGAGATGGGGGTGCTGCCAGAAGGGGGGAAAGGGGGGGATTATAGGGGGGATTTTAGAGGGGGGGGTTAGGGAGGGATTGTTTGGGGGGGAACTTTAGGGGATGAAGTTTAGGGGGGGGATTTTAGGGGGGGGACTGGGGGGCTTTACCAGCCCATTGCGGCACATGTGGGGAGGTGGGGGTGCTGCCAGAAGGGGGAAAGGGGGGGATTATAGGGGGATTTTGGGGGGGCAGCAGTTTGGGGGGGGGAATTTTAGGGGGTGGGGGGATTGAAGGGGGGATTTGGGGGGGGCAGACTTTAGGGAGGGATTATAGGGAGGAGTTGGGGGGGATCTTTAGGGGGGATTTTAGGGGAGGATTATAAGGGGGGGGTTAGGGGGTTTTTAGAGGGGGGTTTTGGGGGGGGGTTTGGGCTGGCAGGGGCTGCCCAGAGAGGGGATGGGTGCCCCATCCCTGGGGGTGTCCAAGGCCAGGTTGGCTGGGGTCAACCTTGTGTAGCTCCAGGCCTGGAGGTTGGTGTCCCTGCCTGTGGCAGGGGGTTGGAGCTCTGGGACCCTTGGGGTCCCTCCCAGCCCAGCCCAGTCTGGGATACTGGGGTTCTGGGATTCTGGGATTCTGGGATTCTGGGAATCTGGGAATCTGGGAATCTGGGAATCTGGGATTCTGGGATACTGGGATACTGGGAATCTGGGAATCTGGGAATCTGGGATTCTGGGATACTGGGATACTGGGATTCTGGGATTCTGGGATTCTGGGATTCTGGGATACTGGGATACTGGGAATCTGGGAATCTGGGAATCTGGGATTCTGGGATACTGGGATTCTGGGATTCTGGGATACTGGGATACTGGGATACTGGGATTCTGGGATACTGGGATACTGGGAATCTGGGAATCTGGGATTCTGGGATACTGGGATACTGGGATTCTGGGATTCTGGGATTCTGGGATACTGGGATACTGGGATTCTGGGATTATGGGATTCTGGGAATCTGGGATACTGGGAATCTGGGAATCTGGGAATCTGGGATTCTGGGATACTGGGATACTGGGAATCTGGGAATCTGGGATTCTGGGATACTGGGATACTGGGATTCTGGGATTCTGGGATTCTGGGAATCTGGGATTCTGGGATACTGGGAATCTGGGAATCTGGGATTCTGGGATTCTGGGATACTGGGATACTGGGAATCTGGGAATCTGGGATTCTGGGATACTGGGATACTGGGATTCTGGGATTCTGGGATTCTGGGATACTGGGATTCTGGGATACTGGGATACTGGGATTCTGGGATTCTGGGATTCTTGGATACTGGCGTTCTGGGATTCTGGCATTCTGGGATTCTGGGAATCTGGGATTCTGGGATACTGGGGTTCTGGGATTCTGGGATTCTGGGATACTGGGGTTCTGGGATACTGGGGTTCTGGGATTCTGGCATTCTGGGATTCTGGGAATCTGGGATTCTGGGATACTGGGGTTCTGGGATTCTGGGATTCTTGGATACTGGGGTTCTGGGATACTGGGGTTCTGGGATTCTGGGATTCTGGGATTCTGGGATTCTGGGATTCTGGGATACTGGGATACTGGGATTCTGGGATTCTGGGATACTGGGATACTGGGATTCTGGGATTCTGGGATTCTGGGATCCTCCAGTCCTGTGAGCCCATCACATCCCATGTTCACCACCCCACACTTGACCTTCTCAAACCTCATCCCCTTGTGCTCCCCTCCTGCTTTTGGGGGGTCAGCAGGGGTAACCAACACCCCCCCTTTCCCCTTCCCAGGTCCCAGCAAAGGAGGGAAGGGTTAAATTAGATCTTAGGGGGAAGTTGTGTCCAGAGAGAGTGGGGAGGGGCTGGCAGGGGCTGCCCAGAGAGGGGGTGGGTGCCCCATTCCTGGGGGTGTCCAAGGCCAGGTTGGCTGGGGTCAACCTTGTGTAGCTCCAGGCCTGGAGGTTGGTGTCCCTGCCTATGGCAGGGGGTTGGAGCTCTGGGACCCTTGGGGTCCCTCCCAGCCCAGCCCAGTCTGGGATACTGGGGTTCTGGGATTCTGGGATTCTGGGATTCTGGGATACTGGGATACTGGGAATCTGGGATTCTGGGATACTGGGATTCTGGGATACTGGGATTCTGGGATACTGGGATTCTGGGATTCTGGGATTCTGGGATACTGGGATTCTGGGATACTGGGGTTCTGGGATTCTGGCATTCTGGGATTCTGGGAATCTGGGATTCTGGGATACTGGGGTTCTGGGATTCTGGGATTCTGGGATACTGGGGTTCTGGGATACTGGGGTTCTGGGATTCTGGCATTCTGGGATTCTGGGAATCTGGGATTCTGGGATACTGGGGTTCTGGGATACTGGGGTTCTGGGATTCTGTGATTCTGGGATTCTGGGATTCTGGGATTCTGGGATTCTGGGATACTGGGATACTGGGATTCTGGGATTCTGGGATACTGGGATTCTGGGATTCTGGGATCCTCCAGTCCTGTGAGCCCATCACATCCCATGTTCACCACCCCACACTTGACCTTCTCAAACCTCATCCCCTTGCGCTCCCCTCCTGCTTTTGGGGGGTCAGCAGGGGTAACCAACACCCCCCTTTCCTCCCCCCTTTCCCCAGGTCCCAGCAAGCACCAGAGCGCCGTGACCTGCCTGCAGTTCAGCTCCAAGTTCGTGGTGACCAGCTCTGACGACGGCACGGTGAAGCTCTGGGACCTGAAGACGGGCGAGTTCGTGCGGAACCTGGTGGCCCTGGAGAGCGGCGGCAGCGGCGGCGTCGTCTGGCGCATCCGGGCCTCCAGCACCAAACTGGTGTGCGCCGTGGGCAGCCGCAACGGCACCGAGGAGACCAAGCTGCTGGTGCTGGACTTCGACGTGGAGCTCAAGTGAAACACAACCCACCCCTGACCCCCCTGACCCCCTCCTCAAAAGGCCATGGGGCGTTGGAGGGGGGATGTCACCTCTGTGTGTCCCCCCACACGCCCATCCCTACCCCTTTTGAGGGGGGGGCCCATGGGGGGGGGGGTGTCCCCCACCCCCAACGGCACCGAGGAGACCAAGCTGCTGGTGCTGGACTTCGACGTGGAGCTCAAGTGAAACACACCAACACCCCCCTGACCCCCCTGACCCCCTCCTCAAAAGGCCATGGGGGGTTGGGGGGGATGTCACCTCTGTGTGTCCCCCCACACACCCATCTCCACCCCTTTTGAGGGGGGGCCCATGGGGGGGGGGTGTGTCCCACCCCCAACGGCACCGAGGAGACCAAGCTGCTGGTGCTGGACTTCGACGTGGAGCTCAAGTGAAACACAACCCACCCCTGACCCCCCTGACCCCCCCTGACCCCCTCCTCAAAAGGCCATGGGGGGTTGGGGGGGATGTCACCTCTGTGTGTCCCCCCACACACCCATCCCTACCCCTTTTGAGGGGGGCCCATGGGGGCGTGTCCCCATGTCCCCCCAGCATCCCTTTGAGAGGGGGCCATGGGTAGGGGGGTGTCCCCTGTGTCCCCTCCACACCCATCCCCACCCCTTTTGAGAGGGATAGCCCATGGGGGGGTGTCCCCATGTCCCCCCAGCACCCCTTTTGAGAGGGGGGCTCATGGGGGGGTGTCCCCATGTCCCCCCAGCACCCCTTTTGAAAGGGGCCATGGGGGGGGTGTCCCCTGTCCCCTCCCCACCCCTTTTGAGAGGGGGACCCATGGAGGGGTGTGTGTGTGTGTATCCATGTCCCCCCCACACCCCTTTTGAGGGGGGGCCCATGGGGGGGTGTGCGTGTCCCCCCCACCCTGTGTCCCCCCCACCCCCCTCCTTACCCCTTTTGAGAGGGGGGCCCATGGGGGGGGGGGTGTGTGTCCCATCCCCCCCACACCCCTTTTGAGAGGGGGGCCCATGAAGGGGGTGTGCATGTGTCCCCTGTGTGTCCCCCCCCAGCCATCCCCACCCCTTTTGAGAGGGGGGACCCATGGGGGTGTGTGTGTGTCCCCATGTCCCCCCCACCCCCCTTTTGAGGGGGGGGGCCATGGGGGTGTGTGTGTGTGTCCCCATGTCCCCCCCACCCCCTTTTGAGGGGGGGGCCATGGGGGTGTGTGTGTGTGTCCCCATGTCCCCCCCACCCCCCTTTTGAGAGGGGGGACCCATGGGGGGGTGTGTGTGTGTGTCCCCATGTCCCCCCCACCCCCCTTTTGAGAGGGGGGACCCATGGGGGGGTGTGTGTGTGTGTCCCCATGTCCCCCCCACCCCCTTTTGAGAGGGGGGACCCATGGGGGGGGTGTGTGTGTGTCCCCATGTCCCCCCCACCCCCCTTTTGAGGCGGGGGGGGGAGGGGGGTTGTTGTTCAAAGGATCCCGCGGGACGGGCGCAGCCAGCGCCTCCTTTTGGGGGGGGGGCTGGCCCCCCCCCCGGAGCAGGCGTGAAGCCCACCCCCCCCCCCCCAATTTACACCCCCTCCCTCCCCTCCCCTCCCTCCCCCTTCCTCCCTGGGCTGTACATCCCCTTTGCAGCTGTCTGGGCCTTATTTATATAGGGGGGCTCCGGTGGGGCCCCCCCACGCCCCCCGGGGGCTGTACAGAGGAAGCAGCATGTTTTGTACACTAATATATCGATTTATTTCTGTACCTGGCGCCTCCTTCTCCAGCTCCTGGAGCCTCAACAACCCGGGGACCCCCCCCCCCAAGGGACCAGTATGGGGACTGGGTTGCTGGGGAGCAGTGGGGGGAGGGGGTGGGTCACCCTGCTGCCCCCCCCACGCCTCCACCCCTCACCCCACCCCTGGTTAAGAAGGCTGGGGGCATCTTGGGGGGGTGTAGGGATCTGACCAGTAGGTTTGGGGAGGGGGTTGTGCCCTTGGGGTGGGCACTGGGGGGGGCCACAGCTGGAGTACTGGGTCCAGTTCCAGGCTCCTCACCCTCAGAGGGACATTGGGACCCTGCTTTGGCAGGGGGGTTGGACCCCATGGGCTCTGGGGGACCCTCCCCAGAGGGGGCAGTGAGGAGCACCCTCTTGCTCCTTGGGCTCCAGATCCCCCGGGAGAGTTTGGAGTGGGACACGGGGGGGGGGGCAGGGGACACCCAGAGGTGCTGCTGGTCTGTGTGTGCAGGGATGGGAGTCACCCTGGGACAGGTCAGAGCCTTTGGCTGGGATGCAGAGGGGACAGTGGCATCCATGGGCCTCCTTGGGCATCCATGGGCATCCATGGGCATCCTTGGGCATCCCTGGGCCTCCTTGGGCCTCCATGGGTATCCATGAGCCTCCTTGGGTATCCTTAGGCATCCATGGGCATCCCTGGGCCTGCTTGGGCATCCATGGGTATCCATGAGCCTCCTTGGGCATCCATGGGCCTCCATGGGCACCCATGGGCCTCCTTGGGCCTCCATGGGCCTTCTTGGGCATCCCTGGGCCTCCATGGGCACCCATGGGCCTCCTTGGGCCTCCATGGGCATCCATGGGCATCCTTGGGCATCCCTGGGCCTGCTTGGGCCTCCATGGGCCTCCTTGGGCATCCCTGGGCCTCCATGGGCACCCATGGGCCTCCTTGGGCCTCCATGGGCATCCTTGGGCATCCTTGGGCATCCCTGGGCCTGCTTGGGCATCCATGGGCATCCTTGGGCCTCCTTGGGCATCCATGGGCATCCATGGGCATCCTTAGGCATCCATGGGCATCCATGGGTCTCCTTGGGCCTCCTTGGACATCCATGGGCATCCATGGGCATCCCTGGGCCTCCTTGGGCATCCATGGGTATCCATGGGCCTCCTTGGGCATCCCTGGGCCTCCTTGGGCCTCCATGGGTATCCTTGGGCATCCCTGGGCATCCATGGGCATCCTTGGGCCTCCATGGGCCTCCTTGGGCCTCCTTGGGCATCCATGGGCCTCCATGGGCACCCATGGGCCTCCTTGGGCCTCCATGGATATCCTTGGGCCTCCTTGGGCATCCCTGGGCCTCCTTGGGCCTCCATGGGCCTCCTTGGGCATCCCTGGGCCTCCATGGGCACCCATGGGCCTCCTTGGGCCTCCATGGGCATCCTTGGGCATCCTTGGGCATCCCTGGGCCTGCTTGGGCATCTATGGGCATCCTTAGGCATCCATGGGCCTCCTTGGGCCTCCTTGGGCCTCCTTGGGCATCCTTGGGCATCCATGGGCCTCCTTGGGCCTCCATGGGCATCCATGGGTATCCATGGGCCTCCTTGGGCATCCCTGGGCCTCCTTGGGCCTCCATGGGCATCCTTGGGCATCCTTGGGCCTCCATGGGCCTCCTTGGGCCTCCATGGGCATCCTTGGGCCTCCTTGGGCATCCCTGGGCCTCCATGGGCACCCATGGGCCTCCTTGGGCCTCCATGGGCATCCTTGGGCATCCTTGGGCATCCCTGGGCCTGCTTGGGCATCCATGGGCATCCTTAGGCATCCATGGGCATCCATGGGTCTCCTTGGGCCTCCTTGGGCATCCTTGGACATCCATGGGCATCCATGGGCATCCCTGGGCCTCCTTGGGCCTCCTTGGGCCTCCTTGGGCATCCTTGGGCATCCCTGGGCCTCCTTGGGCCTCCTTGGGCCTCCTTGG
This sequence comes from Hypotaenidia okinawae, assembly GCA_027925045.1. Lineage (NCBI taxonomy): Eukaryota > Metazoa > Chordata > Aves > Gruiformes > Rallidae > Hypotaenidia > Hypotaenidia okinawae. Next base: position 217,734,089 of record BSDF01000001.1, read on the forward strand.
GCATCCTTGGACATCCATGGGGATCCATGGGCATCCATGGGCCTTCATGGGCATCCTTGGACATCCATGGGCATCCTTGCAGATGATGCAGGGGGGATGCAGGGGGGATGCAGATGCAGGTGATGCAGGGGGGATGCAGGGGGGATACAGATGCAGGTGATGCAGGGGGGATGTAGAGGGAGATGCAGGGGGGATGCAGGAGAGATGCTGCCTCACGCCAGGAGAGTCGCATTGGGAGGGGGATGCTGCACCCCAAGATGCCATCAGCCTTCTTGGCCACGGTGCTGGGCACGGTCACCCTGCTGCCCCCCAGCCCCCCTGGCCCCCCAGCCCCCAGCCCCCTCCCCTGCACTCGTTTGTCTGGTTTCAATGGGGCTCCCCAGACTTGGGGGGCTGCCCCGAGCGCCCCGTGCCAGGAGTGAGACCTGGCACCCCCCAAACTGCCAGGGACTCGTGTCTGGCACCCCCAAACCCCCCAGCCTCACGTCTGTCACACCACCGGGGGGTGGGGTGGGTTCAGCCACCCCCAACCCCTCCCCACCTGCTCCCACCCCCCCAGGGCGAAGGGCTGGTGCCCACAGAGCCGTGATGGGAACCAAAGCGGGGACAAACGGGCTCCTGGGGGGGACAACGGTCACCCCAACCCCGGGGGGGCTGTGCTCCCCCTGCGACTCGTTAGCAGCGAGACGTTAACGAAGAGGAGCTTTATTAGCACCAGGAGTCCATCTCCCAGGGACAAGCCCAGCCCAGAGCAGGAAGGCTCCACGTGGGGCTGGCAGGACAGAGCCTGGGGATCCCCCCCACCCCAAGCTGGGGTTGGGGGGGATGACACCATGACCCAAATCTGGGTGCCCCCAGCAGCCCGGGATGGAACCCCCGGGGGACCCTCGGTGCCGACACACCACAGGACCCCCAACCCCCGGGGCTGGGTGTTGATGCAGGGGGGACCCACCGCTCCCAACCAGGGGCCAAGAGCTCCCTACAGCCCCCCCAAAAAAGCTCCTCTTGGTGATGGGGGGCCAGCTGCACCCCTCAGCCACCCCCCCACACACACACACACCCCACCCTGGCACCGCCGCCGGCGGGCGCAGCTCGGCTACAGCCGCGCTACAGCCCAGCAACCTGTCAGCCCCCAGCGAGGGTCCCTCAGGGCCCGGAGCCTTTGGGGGGGTCAGGAAGGGACCCCTGCCCCCCAGTTGCCATCAGAGCAGCCGGGGGTCCATCCTGGGTGGTGCTGGGCTGGGTGTTGGCAGCACGGCGCTGCAGGAGGGAGGGCATCAGCCCCACGTAGGCACGCATCAGGCGGTGGTTGGAGCGCACCAGCTTCCCAGCACAGGCGTCCAGGCAGGTCTCCTGTGGGGTGGGAGCAGAGGGGGGTCAAGGAAGGATTTTGGGGTGGGGGGAGGATGGCTCAGCCCTGCCCGGAGAAGAGGGGGGTCCCCAGCACCCCCCTGGCCTCACCTCCTGCCCCGTGAGCAGCCGGTAGTTGAGGTTGCAGACGCAGTGCTGGAAGCACAGCTCCGTCAGCCGGTTGTACACCAACAGGAAATCCCGCAGCTGGGGGGTAGGGGGGAACAGGCTCAGATCTGGGGTCCTGGGGGGGACCCGGGCACCCCCGGGGCTCCCTGCATCTCCTGGGCACCTGACGGGACACCCCCCGGGGCACCCCGCATCCCTTGGGGATCCCTGGACACCCCTTGGGGCACCCCGCACCCCCCAGACACCCCTGGGGCTCCCTGGACACCCTCTGGGACACCCCACACCCCCCAGACACCCCTGGGGCTCCCTGGACACCTGACGGGACACCCCACACCCCCCAGACACCCCCGGGGCACCCCGCATCCCCCGGGGCACCCTCTGGGACACCCTGCACCCCCGGACACCCCCGGGGCACCCCGCATCCCCCGGGGCTCCCTGGACACCCTCTGGGACACCCCGCACCCCCCAGACACCCCCGGGGCACCCCGCATCCCCTGGGGCTCCCTGGACACCCCTTGGGGCACCCCGCACCCCCCAGACACCCCTGGGGCTCCCTGGACACCTGACAGGACACCCCACACCCCCCAGACACCCCCGGGGCACCCCGCATCCCCTGGGGCTCCCTGGACACCCTCTGGGACACCCCGCACCCCCCAGACACCCCTGGGGCTCCCTGGACACCTGACGGGACACCCCACACCCCCCAGACACCCCCGGGGCACCCCGCATCCCCCGGGGCACCCTCTGGGACACCCTGCACCCCCGGACACCCCCGGGGCACCCCGCATCCCCCGGGGCTCCCTGGACACCCTCTGGGACACCCCGCACCCCCCAGACACCCCCGGGGCACCCCGCATCCCCTGGGGCTCCCTGGACACCCCTTGGGGCACCCCGCACCCCCCAGACACCCCTGGGGCTCCCTGGACACCTGACGGGACACCCCACACCCCCCAGACACCCCCGGGGCACCCCGCATCCCCTGGGGCTCCCTGGACACCCTCTGGGACACCCCGCACCCCCCAGACACCCCTGGGGCTCCCTGGACACCTGACGGGACACCCCACACCCCCCAGACACCCCCGGGGCACCCCGCATCCCCCGGGGCACCCTCTGGGACACCCTGCACCCCCGGACACCCCCGGGGCACCCCGCATCCCCCGGGGCTCCCTGGACACCCTCTGGGACACCCCGCACCCCCCAGACACCCCCGGGGCACCCCGCATCCCCCGGGGCTCCCTAGACATCCTCTGGGACACCCCGCACCCCCCAGACACCTGCTGGGACACCCCCTGACACCCCACACCCCCGGACACCCCCGGGGCACCCCGCATCCCCTGGGACTCCCTGGACACCCTCTGGGACACCCCACACCCCCCAGACACCTGCTGGGACACCCCCTGACACCCCACACCCCCCAGACACCCCTGGGGCTCCCTGGACACCCTCTGGGACACCCCACACCCCCCAGACACCTCCGGGGCTCCCTGGACACCCTCTGGGACACCCCACACCCCCCAGACACCCCCGGGGCTCCCTGGACACCCTCTGGGACACCCCACACCCCCCAGACACCTCCGGGGCACCCCGCATCCCCCGGGGCACCCTCTGGGACACCCTGCACCCCCGGACACCCCCGGGGCACCCGGCATCCCCTGGGGATCCCTGGACACCTTCTGGGACACCCCACACCCCTGGACACCCCCAGGGCACCCCGCATCCCCCGGGGGTCCCTGGACACCCTCTGGGACACCCTGCACCCCCCAGACACCTGCTGGGACACCCCCTGACACCCCACACCCCCCAGACACCCCCGGGGCTCCCTGCATCCCCCGGGGCTCCCTGGACACCCCTTGGGGCACCCCACACCCCCTGGGGCACCCACAGACACCCCCGAGGCACCCAGCATCCCCCGGACACCCCCAGGGGCACCCAGCATCCCCTGGACACCCCCGGGGTTCCCTGGACACCCCACATCCCCTAGACACCCTCCAGGACACCTCTGGACACCAGGCACCCCACATCCCCCGGGGCACCCCACATTTCCTGGGGCACCCCCGGACACCCCCATCCCCCAGACACCCCACATCCCCTGGGTCACCCCACATCCCCCAGACCCCTTGGGGCTCCCCAGACACCCCACATCCCCCGGACCCCCTGGGGCTCCCCGGACACCCCCCATCCCCAGGTCACCCCGCATCCCCCAGCCACCCCCAGATCACCCCGCACTCCCAGGTCACCCCGCACTCCCAGGTCAACCAGCACCCCCAGATCATCCTGCATCCCCCAGCCACCCCCAGGTCACCCCGCATCTCCAAGTCACCCCGCATCCCCCACACACCCCACATCCCTGGGGCTCCCCACATCCCCTGGGGCACCCCTGGACACCTCCCATCCCCCAGACTCCCCTGGGGCTCCCCAAACACCCCCCATCCCTGGGTCACCCCACATCCCCCAGACACCCCACATCCCCTAGGGCTCCCTGCATCCCCTGGACACCCCCAGGTCACCCCACATCCCCCGGCCACCCCCAGATCACCCCACACCCCCAGGTCACCCCACACCCTCCGGGTCACCCTGCATCCCCAGGTCACCCCGCACCCCTAGATCACCCCGGTCACTCCGCACCCCCAGGTCACCCCCAGTCACCCCGCATCCCTGGGGCTCCCCACATCCCCTGGGGTTCCCCAGACACCCCCCATCCCCGGGTCACCCCCCATCCCCAGGTCACCCCGCACCCCCCGGTCACCCCCCAGATCACCCCCAGGTCACCCCCCCATCCCCAGGTCACCCCCTCGGTCACCCCACATCCCCGGGTCACCCCGCATCCCTGGGGCTCCCCACATCCCCTGGGGCTCCCCAGACACCCCTCATCCCCGGGTCACCCTGCACCCCCAGGTCACCCTGCATCCCCAGGTCACCCCCCAGATCACCCCGCACCCCCAGATCCCCCCGCACCCCCCGGGTCACCCACAGCCACCCTCCATCCCCAGGTCACCCCGCACCCCCCGGTCACCCCCAGATCACCCCGCACCCCCCAGATCCCCCCGCACCCCCCAGGTCACCCCACATCCCCGGGTCACCCCGCACCCCCCAGGTCACCCCCCATCCCCGGGTCACCCCACATCCCCGGGTCACCCCGCACCCCCCGGTCACCCCCAGATCACCCCGCACCCCCCAGATCCCCCCGCACCCCCCAGGTCACCCCACATCCCCGGGTCACCCCACACACCCCAGGTCACCCCACATCCCCGGGTCACCCCGCACCCCCCGCACCCCCCGATCCCCCCGCACCCCCCAGATCCCCCCGCACCCCCCAGGTCACCCCACATCCCCGGGTCACCCCGCACCCCCCAGGTCACCCCCCATCCCCGGGTCACCCCACATCCCCGGGTCACCCCGCACCCTCCGCACCCCTCGATCCCCCCGCACCCCCAGATCACCCCGCACCCCCCGGGTCACCCCCCATCGCCAGATCACCCCGCACCCCCAGGTCACCCCGCACCCCCCACGTCACCCCCAGCCACCCCCCATCCCCAGGTCACCCTGCATCCTCAGGTCACCCCCGGTTACCCCGCACCCCCAGATCCCCCCGCACCCCCCAGATCCCCCCGGGTCACCTCACATCCCCGGGTCACACCCCGCACCCCCCGGTCACCCCCTGGGTCACCCCGCACCCCCCGGTCACCCCCCGATCCCCCCGCACCCCCCGGTCACCCCCTGGGTCACCCCGCACCCTCCGATCCCCCCGCACCCCCCAGGTCACCCCACATCCCCGGGTCACCCCGCACCCCCCAGATCCCCCCGCACCCCCCGGTCACCCCCCGATCCCCCCGCACCCCCCAGATCCCCCCGCACCCCCCAGGTCACCCCACATCCCCGGGTCACCCCGCATCCCCCGGTCACCCCCTGGGTCACCCCGCACCCCCCCGATCCCCCCGCACTCCCCGGTCACCCCGCACCTCCCGGTCACCCCCCGATCCCCCCGCACCCCCCAGATCCCCCCGCACCCCCCGGTCACCCCCCCGATCCCCCCGCACCCCCCAGGTCACCCCACATCCCCGGGTCACCCCGCACCCCCGCACCCCCCGATCCCCCCGCACCCCCCAGGTCACCCCGCACCCCCCGGTCACCCCCTGGGTCACCCCGCACCCCCAGATCCCCCCGCACCCCCCGCACCCCCCGATCCCCCCGCACCCCCCGGTCACCCCCCCGATCCCCCCGCACCCCCCGATCCCCCCGCACCCCCCGGTCACCCCCCCGATCCCCCCGCACCCCCCGATCCCCCCGCACCCCCCGGTCACCCCCTGGGTCACCCCGCACCCCCCGATCCCCCCGCACCCCCCGGTCACCCCCCACCCCCCCGTGCTCACGCTGCGCAGCTGCTGCTGCTGCTCGGCCGCCGGCTCCATGGGGGGGGGGGGATGAAGGGGGCGGCCCTGCCCGGCCCCTGCCCGGCCCCAGCCCCGGGGCCGCCCCGCCGCCGGCCTCCCGGGCTGCCGCCGCCGCCTCTTCCGGGGCGCCCCGGCTGACGCCAGGTCCGGCCGCTCCCGGCAGCCCCGGGGCCGGCGGCGGCTGACGCGGCTTCCGGCGCGTCCCGGGCCCGGCCGAGCGCGGTGCCCAGCTCCGGGCGGGGGGGGGGCGGCGCGGGGGCCCGGCCGCGGCGGCCGCGGCGGCGCAGGTGGGCGAGGGACGGGGACGGGATGGGGGCGGGGGTGCGGGGAGGGATGGAACGGCGGGGGGTGGGCGCCCTCCCCTGCCCCCCTGCCCCGGTCCCCCTTCCCCCTGCCCCCCTTCCCCCTGCCCCCCTTCCCCCTGTCCCCCCTCTCCGTGTGCCCTTCCCCCGGTCCCCTCCCCCGGTCCCCTTCCCGTGTCCCCCTCCCCAGTCCCCTCCTCGGGTCCCCTTCCCCCGGTTCCCTCCCCTGTCCCCCTCCCCTGTCCCCTGTAGCCTCCCCGGGTCCCCCCTTTCCCCCGGGTCCCCCCTTTCCCCCGGGTCCTCCCCTGCCCCCGGGTCCCCCTCCCCCGGTCTCCTTCCCGGGTCCCCCTCCCCTGTCCCCTTCCCCGGCTCCCCTACCCTGTCCCCCCGTCCCCCTGTCCCCCGGGTCCCCCTTCCCCCGTGTCCCTCCCCCTGTCCCTCTCCCCGGTCCCCCTTCCCCGGGTCCCCTTCCCCTGGTCCCCCTCCCCGGGTCCCCCTTCCCCCTTCCCCCTCCCGCTGTCCCCCCTTCCCCCCTGTCCCTCCCCCTGTCCCTCTCCCCGGTCCCCCTTCCCCGGGTCCCCTCCCCGGGGCCTGGGGCAGAGCTGGGGGAGCCCAAGGCAGGGCAGTGGGGGCCCGGGCATGGCAACGGGGTGGGGGGGGGTGTCCTGAGACAGGGCATGGGGGCGGCCCAGAGCAGGGCAGGGGCTGGGGGGTGCTCTCCCCGGGTCCCCTCCCCGGGACGGGGCTCCGGGGCCCTGGCTGGGTGCTGCCGGCCCGGCCCGGCCCTGCCCGGGGAGCGGGGGCAGCCCCTGCCCCTCGCCGGCCCGGGAAGCGGGGGGGGGTACCGGCCCCTCCCGGAGTGGGGGGCGAAGGGGCTCCGGGTGCCCGGGCCCGGCAGATAACGGGGCCGGGAGGTGGGGCCGGGGCCGGGGCCTGCTGGCCCGGAATGTGCCCCGACCGGTCTGGGCGCTGGGGACGTGGCGCTGGGCCCGGGCCTGGAGCTGGCCTGAGGCCACGCTTGGCACAGGGGGGCTCCCCTCCTGCCCTGCCTGGGTTCCCCCCCCACCTTGCCCTGCCCTGATCTCCCCCTTTCCTGGGACCCCCTTTGCCCTGCCCCAAGCTCCCCCCTTTTCCTGCTCTGGGACCCCCTTGCCCTGCCCCAGGCTCCCCCTTGCTCTGCCTGGGCTCTCCCCCTTCCTGGGCTCCCCCTGCCCTGCCCCAAGCTCCACCCTGCCCGAGCTCCCCCTTTTCCTGCTCTGGGACCCCCTTGCCCTGCCTGGGCTCCCCCTACCCACCCTGGGCTCCCCCTTCCCGGGCTCCCCCCTGCCCTGCCCCAAGCTCCCCCCTTTCCTGCTCTGGGACCCCCTTGCCCTGCCCCAGGCTCCCCCCTTGCCCTGCCTGGGCTCCCTGTACCCACACCAGGCTCCCCCTTGCCCTGCCGGAGCTCCCCCCTGCCCCAGGCCCCCCTCCTGCCCTGCCCCAGGCTCCCCCCTTGCCCTTCCTGGGCTCCCCCCTGCCTGACCTCACCCCCTGGCCCCCCTCCTGCCCTGTCCCGGGCTCCTTCCTTGTCCTGCCTCAGTCCCCCGTTGCCCTGCCCGGCCCCCCTGCCCTGCCTGGGCTCCCCCTGCCCCCCACCCTCCCCTGCCCCACGCTCCCTGCCCTAGCCCCCCACACTCCCCCCGACCCCTCCTTGCTCTGCCCCAGGCTCCCCCACTGCTCTGGGCTTCCCCCTTGCCCTGCCCAGGCTCCTTGCCGGTACCCCCTGCCCTCTCCTCAGCCATCAGAGCTCCCCCCACCCCAAAGCCCCCCCGGCCCCTGGCTCCAGCGCGGGGTCTGTCCCCTCCCAGGTCCAGAGGATGTCGGACGGGATCATGAGCAAGGCCGCCACCATGGAGATCCCCATCAGCAGCAACGGGGACACGGGCAGCCTGCCCGAGGACGACGGCCTGGAGCAGGTCGGTTTTGGGGTGGGGGGTGTCACTGAGCCCCCCTGCGTGGCTCCCTGGGGCGGGCAGGGCCGTGCTGGGCCGCTCTGCCAGCTCCCTCTGCTCTCCCCTCCCCTCCAGGACCTGCAGCAGGTGATGGTGTCGGGGCCCAACCTCAACGAAACCAGCATCGTCTCGGGCGGCTACGGGGGCACGGCCGAGGGCATCATCCCCACCAGCGCCATCAAAGGTTGGCCGGGATTGTGGGGCTGGGGGAGAGGCTCTGTGGTGGGAAGGAGGGACCGGGAGCTGCAGGGCTCAGGAGCCACAGGGCCAGGGAGCAGCAGGATCCAGGATCAACAGGGCCAGGGAGAGGCAGGAGCAGGGAGCCTCAGGATCCAGGAGCCACAGGGCCTGGGAGCTGCAGGGCTCAAGATCCACAGGGCCAGGGAGCAGCAGGATCCAGGATCCACAGGGCCAGGGAGTGGCAGGAGCAGGGAGCCTCAGGATCCAGGAGCCACAGGGCCTGGGAGCTGCAGGGCTCAAGATCCACAGGATCAGAGAGCCGCAGGGCCAGGGAGCGGCAGGATCCAGGATCCACAGGGCCAGGGAGCCGCAGGGCTCAGGAGCCACAGCACCAGAGAGCTTTGGGGCCCGGGAGCTGCAGGGCTCAGGAGCCACAGGACCAGAGAACCACAGGGCTCAGGAGGCACAGGACCAGGGAGCCTCAGGATCCAGGAGCCACAGGGCCTGGGAGCTGCAGGACCAGGGAGCTTTGGGACCTAGGAGCCAGGGAGCCACAGGACCAGGGAGCTGCAGGGCTCAGGAGCCACAGGACCAGGGAGCTTTGGGGCCCGGGAGCCACAGAGCTCAGTAGCCACAGGACCGGGGAGCCACAGGGCTCGGGAGCTTTGGGGTCAGGGAGCTTTGAGGCCTGGGAGCTGCAGGGCTCGGGAGCCGCAGGGCTCAAGATCCACAGGGCCAGGGAGCCACAGGACCAGGGAGGCACAAGATCCAGGATCCACAGGAGCAGGGAGCTGCAGGGCTCAAGATCCACAGGACCAGGAAGCCCCAGGGCTCAGGAGGCACAGGACCAGGGAGCCTCAGGATCCAGGAGCCACAGGGCCTGGGAGCTGCAGGACCAGGGAGCCCCAGGACTCAGGAGCCGCAGGACCAGGGAGCTTTGGGACCTGGGAGCCAGGGAGCCATAGGACCAGGGATCCACAGGGCTCAGGAGCCACAGGACCAGGGAGCTGCAGGGCTCAGGAGCCCCAGGACCAGGGAGCTTTGGGGCCTGGGAGCCATGGAGCCAGGGAGCCACAGGACCAGGGAGCTGCAGGGCTCAGGAGCCACAGGGCCAGGGAGCTTTGGGGCCAGGGAGCTGCAGAGCTTGGGAGCCGCAGGGCTCAAGATCCACAGGACCAGGGAGCTGCAGGGCTCGGGAGCTTTGGGGTCAGGGAGCTTTGGGGCCTGGGAGCTGCAGAGCTTGGGAGCCACAGGACCAGGGAGCCACAGGGCTCAGGAGCTTTGGGGCCAGGGAGCTTTGGGGCCTGGGAGCTGCAGGGCTCGGGAGCCACAGGGCTCAGGAGCCACAGGACCAGGGAGCTGCAGGGCTCAGGAGCTTTGGGGTCAGGAAGCCACAGGACGAGGGAGCCACAGGACCAGGGAGCCACAGAGCTCAGGAGCCACAGGACCAGGGAGCTGCAGGGCTCAGGAGCCACAGGGCCAGGGAGCTTTGGGGCCCGGGAGCCACAGAGCTCAGTAGCCACAGGACCAGGGAGCTGCAGGGCTCAGGAGCTTTGGGGTCAGGGAGCTTTGGGGCCTGGGAGCCGCAGGGCTCGGGAGCCTGCTGCAGGGCTCAGGAGCCACAGGACCAGGGAGCCTCAGGGCTCAGGAGCCACAGGGCCAGGGAGCTTTGGGGCCCGGGAGCCACAGAGCTCAGTAGCCACAGGACCGGGGAGCCACAGGGCTCGGGAGCTTTGGGGTCAGGGAGCTTTGGGGTCAGGGAGCTTTGAGGCCTGGGAGCTGCAGGGCTCGGGAGCCGCAGGGCTCAAGATCCACAGGGCCAGGGAGCCACAGGACCAGGAAGCCCCAGGGCTCAGGAGGCACAGGACCAGGGAGCCTCAGGATCCAGGAGCCACAGGGCCTGGGAGCTGCAGGACCAGGGAGCCCCAGGACTCAGGAGCCGCAGGACCAGGGAGCTTTGGGACCTGGGAGCCAGGGAGCCATAGGACCAGGGATCCACAGGGCTCAGGAGCCACAGGACCAGGGAGCTGCAGGGCTCAGGAGCCCCAGGACCAGGGAGCTTTGGGGCCTGGGAGCCATGGAGCCAGGGAGCCACAGGACCAGGGAGGCACAAGATCCAGGATCCACAGGAGCAGGGAGCTGCAGGGCTCAAGATGCACAGGACCAGGAAGCCACAGGGCTCAGGAGCCACAGGACCAGGGAGCTTTGGGGCCAGGGAGCCACAGGACCAGGGAGCTGCAGGGCTCAGGAGCCGCAGGACCAGGGAGCTTTGGGGCCTGGGAGCCATGGAGCCAGGGAGCCACAGGACCAGGGAGGCACAAGATCCAGGATCCACAGGAGCAGGGAGCTGCAGGGCTCAAGATCCACAGGACCAGGAAGCCCCAGGGCTCAGGAGGCACAGGACCAGGGAGCCTCAGGATCCAGGAGCCACAGGGCCTGGGAGCTGCAGGACCAGGGAGCCCCAGGACTCAGGAGCCGCAGGACCAGGGAGCTTTGGGACCTGGGAGCCAGGGAGCCACAGGACCAGGGAGCTGCAGGGCTCAGGAGCCCCAGGACCAGGGAGCTTTGGGGCCTGGGAGCCATGGAGCCAGGGAGCCACAGGACCAGGGAGCTGCAGGGCTCAGGAGCCACAGGGCCAGGGAGCTTTGGGGCCAGGGAGCTGCAGAGCTTGGGAGCCGCAGGGCTCAAGATCCACAGGACCAGGGAGCTGCAGGGCTCAGGAGCCACAGGGCCAGGGAGCTTTGGGGCCCGGGAGCTGCAGGGCTCAGGAGCCGCAGGGCTCAAGATCCACAGGACCAGAGAGCCACAGAGCTCAGGAGCCACAGGACCAGGGAGCTGCAGGGCTCAGGAGCCACAGGACCAGGGAGCTTTGGGGCCTGGGAGCCATGGAGCCAGGGAGCCACAGGACCAGGGAGGCACAAGATCCAGGATCCACAGGAGCAGGGAGCTGCAAGGCTCAAGATCCACAGGACCAGGAAGCCCCAGGGCTCAGGAGGCACAGGACCAGGGAGCCTCAGGATCCAGGAGCCACAGGGCCTGGGAGCTGCAGGACCAGGGAGCCCCAGGACTCAGGAGCCGCAGGACCAGGGAGCTTTGGGATCTAGGAGCCAGGGAGCCACAGGGCTCAGGAGCCACAGGACCAGGGAGCTGCAGGGCTCAGGAGCCACAGGGCCAGGGAGCTTTGGGGCCCGGGAGCCACAGAGCTCAGTAGCCGCAGGACCAGTGAGTCCCAGGGCTCAGGAGCTTTGGGGCCCGGGAGCCACAGAGCTCAGTAGCCGCAGGACCGGGGAGCCACAGGGCTCAGGAGCTTTGGGGCCAGGGAGCTTTGAGGCCTGGGAGCTTTGAGGCCTGGGAGCTGCAGGGCTCAGGAGCCGCAGGGCTCAAGATCCACAGGGCCAGGGAGCCACAGGACCAGGGATCCACAGGGCTCAGGAGCTTTGGGGCCAGGGAGCCTCAGGACTCAGGAGCCACAGGACCAGGGAGCTTTGAGGTCAGGGAGCCACAGGAGCAGGGAGCTGCAGGGCTCAGAAGCCGCAGCACCAGGGAGCTTTGGGGCCTGGGAGCTGCAGAGCTCGGGAGCCGCAGGGCTCAAGATCCACAGGACCAGGGAGCTGCAGGGCTCAGGAGCTTTGGGGCCAGGGAGCCGCAGGGCCAGGGAGCTGCAGGATCCAGGAGCCACAGGGCCAGGGAGCAACAGGGCCAGGGAGCTGCAGGGCTCAAGAGCCACAGGACCAGAGAGCTTTGGGGCCAGGGAGCTGCAGGGCTCAGGAGCCACAGGACCAGGGAGCTGCAGGGCTCAGGAGCCACAGGACCAGGGAGCGTTGAGGCCAGGGAGCCACAGGATCCAGGATCCACAGGAGCAGGGAGCTGCAGGGCTCAGAAGCCACAGGGCTCAAGATCCACAGAACCAGGAAGCCACAGGGCTCAGGAGCCGCAGGACCAGGGAGCTTTGGGACCTAGGAGCCAGGGAGCCACAGGACCAGGGATCCACAGGGCTCAGGAGCCCCAGGACCAGGGAGCTTTGGGACCTAGGAGCCAGGGAGCCACAGGACCAGGGATCCACAGGGCTCAGGAGCCACGGGATCCAGGAGCCACAGGACCAGGGAGCTGCAGGGCTCAGGAGCCACAGGGCCAGGGAGCTTTGGGGCCCGGGAGCCACAGAGCTCAGTAGCCGCAGGACCAGTGAGTCCCAGGGCTCAGGAGCTTTGGGGCCCGGGAGCCACAGAGCTCAGTAGCCGCAGGACCGGGGAGCCACAGGGCTCAGGAGCTTTGGGGCCAGGGAGCTTTGGGGCCTGGGAGCTGCAGGGCTCAGGAGCCACAGGGCTCAGGAGCCACAGGACCAGGGAGCTGCAGGGCTCAGGAGCTTTCGGGTCAGGAAGCCACAGGACGAGGGAGCCACAGGACCAGGGAGCCACAGAGCTCAGGAGCCACAGGACCAGGGAGCTGCAGGGCTCAGGAGCCACAGGGCCAGGGAGCCTCAGGACTCAGGAGCCACAGGGCCAGGGAGCTTTGGGGCCCGGGAGCCACAGAGCTCAGTAGCCACAGGACCGGGAAGCCACAGGGCTCGGGAGCTTTGGGGTCAGGGAGCTTTGGGGCCTGGGAGCCGCAGGGCTCAGGAGCCAACAGGGCTCAGGAGCCACAGGACCAGGGAGCTTTGGGGCCTGGGAGCTGCAGGGCTCAGGAGCCGCAGGGCTCAAGATCCACAGGACCAGGGAGCCACAGGGCTCAGGAGCCACAGGACCAGGGAGCTGCAGGGCTCAGGAGCTTTGGGGTCAGGAAACCACAGGACCAGGGAGCCACAGAGCTCAGGAGCCACAGGACCAGGGAGCTGCAGGGCTCAGGAGCCACAGGGCCAGGGAGCTTTGGGGCCCGGGAGCCACAGAGCTCAGTAGCCACAGGACCGGGGAGCCACAGGGCTCAGGAGCTTTGGGGTCAGGGAGCTTTGGGGTCAGGGAGCTTTGGGGCCAGGGAGCCACAGGATCAGGGAGCCACAGGGCCAGGGAGCCACAGGTCTCCCCCCCACCCAGCCCCCTGCCCACCCAGCATCCCCAGGCCACCACGGCCCTGGCAGTCCCCACTCGCCAGGAGCTTGGCACCAGCCTGGGCGGTGCTGGGCTGGCTGGAGCCGGTGCTGAGGGGCAGTTTTGGGGCAGCCACCTCCCCCCCCCCCCCAACATCCCTCGTGGCCCCGTGAGGGGCTCCCAGCCCAGGGGGGGTCTGTGGCAGCAGCACCCCGCTGTGGCACCCTGGCCGTGCCGAGCAGGGGGCTGTCCCCATGTCTCTGTGTCTCCTGGGGTGCATTGAACACCCCCTCCCCCCAGCCCCCCCAAGCTGACAGGGCTGTTGGGGGGCACAGGGAGGGGGTGCCTGGTTTGGAAGGTGCCCCCCACCCCGGCCTCCAGCCGTGCCTGCGCTGTCACCTCCCTCTCATCCGCTGCCATTGCTGTCCCCTGCTGCCACCCCCCCCCCCCCCGCACGCTCGTCCCCTCATCCCCTCTCCTGGCCCTTCCCAACCCCCGGAGCCTGTGTGTGTGTGTGTCCCCCCCACCCCCCCCAACCCCATCCCCTGGCCCCCTCTCTGCTCCCCTTGCCCCACCCCTGCCAGCCCCCCTTTCCAGGCTGCCATGTCCATCCTCACCCACCCCGAGGAGCATCCGTGTCCCCCAGCGCGGCTGCCGCCAGCCGGATGGCCGCCCAGCCCGGCCCTGCAGCAGGTACCGCGCCCGCCCGAGCCCCTCACCCCGCCTCGGGGCGCCTGGGCCATGCTGGGGTCCCTCAGAGCCCCCCCGGGGCGCCTGGGCCATGCTGGGACCCCCCACAGCCCCTCACCCCGCCTCGGGGCGCCTGGGCCATGCTGGGACCCCCCCAGCCCCTCACCCCGCCTCGGGGCGCCTGGGCCATGCTGGGGTCCCTCAGAGCCCCCCCAGCCCCTCACCCCGCCTCGGGGCGCCTGGGCCATGCTGGGGTCCCTCAGAGCCCCCCCAGCCCCTCACCCCGCCTCGGGGCGCCTGGGCCATGCTGGGACCCCCACAGCCCCTCACCCCGCCTCGGGGCGCCTGGGCCATGCTGGGACCCCCCCAGCCCCTCACCCCGCCTCGGGGCGCCTGGGCCATGCTGGGACCCCCCCAGCCCCTCACCCCACCTCGGGGCGCCTGGGCCGGGATGGGATCCCTCAGAGCCCCCCACAGCCCCTGCCCGAGCCCCTCACCCCGCCTCGGGGCGCCTGAGCCACCCCCACAGCCCCTCACCCCGCCTCGGGGCGCCTGGGCCGGGATGGGGTCCCTCAGAGCCCCCCCCAGCCCCTCACCCCGCCTCGGGGCGCCTGAGCCACCCCCACAGCCCCTCACCCCGCCTCGGGGCTCCTGAGCCATGCTGGGACCCCCCACAGCCCCTCACCCCACCTCAGGGCGCCTGGGCCGGGATGGGGTCCCTCAGAGCCCCCCACAGCCCCTGCCCGAGCCCCTCACCCCGCCTCGGGGCGCCTGGGCCATGCTGGGACCCCCCACAGCCCCTCACCCCGCCTCGGGGCGCCTGGGCCATGCTGGGACCCCCCACAGCCCCTCACCCCGCCTCGGGGCGCCTGGGCCACCCCCACAGCCCCTCACCCCGCCTCGGGGCGCCTGGGCCAGGATGGGGTCCCTCAGAGCCCCCCCAGCCCCTCACCCCGCCTCGGGGCGCCTGGGCCAGGATGGGGTCCCTCAGAGCCCCCCACAGCCCCTCACCCCCAGGGGCTCCCAGTGCCCCCCAGGGCTGGCAGTGCCCCCCCAAAGGCCTCCCGGTGCCCCCCCAAGGGCTCCCAGTGCCCCCCCAAAGGGCTCCCAGTGCCCCCCAGGGGCTCCCGGTGCCCCCCCAAAGGGCCCCCAAAGGGCTCCCAGTGCCCCCCTAAAGGCTCCCAGTGCCTCCCAGGGGCTCCCAGTGCCCCCCAAGGGTTCCCAGTGCTTCCCAGGGGCTCCCAGTGCCCCCTAAGGGTTCCCAGTGCCCCCCAAGGGGCTCCCGGTGCCCCCCCAAAGGGCTCCCGGTGCCCCCCAAAGGGCTCCCAGTGCCTCCCAGGAGCTCCCAGTGCCTCCCAGGGGCTCCCAGTGCACACCCAAAGGGCTCCCAGTGCCTCCTAGGAGCTCCCAGTGCCTCCCAGGGGCTCCCAATGCTCCCCCAAAGGCTCCCAGTGCCCCCCAGTGCCCCCCGCAATGGGCTCCTGGTGCCCCCCAAGGGGCTTTTGGTGCCCCCTAAAGGGCTCCCAGTGCCCCCCGAAGGCCTCCTGGTGCCCCCCAAAGTGCTCCCAGTGCCTTCCAGGGGCTCCCAGTGCCCCCCAAAGGCCTCCTGGTGCCCCCCAAAGTGCTCCCAGTGCCTTCCAGGGGCTCCCAGTGCCCCCCCAAAGGCCTCCTGGTGCCCCCCAAAGGGCTCCGAGTGCCTCCCAGGGGCTCCCAATGCCCCCCAAGGGGCTTTTGGTGCCCCCTAAAGGGCTCCCAGTGCCCCCCAAAGGCCTCCTGGTGCCCCCCAAAGGGCTCCGAGTGCCTCCCAGGAGCTCCCAGTGCCTCCCAGGGGCTCCCAGTGCCCCCCAAAGGGCTCCGAGTGCCTCCCAGGAGCTCCCAGTGCCTCCCAGGGGCTCCCAGTACCCCCCAGTGGGCTCCCAGTGCCCCCCCAAAGGCCTCCCAGTGCCCCCCAAAGGCCTCCTGGTGCCCCCCAAAGGGCTCCCGGTGCCCCCCAAGGGGCTCCCAGTGCCCCCCCAAAGGTCTCCCAGTACAGGTCCTATGGGGCACCCACCAGCCCCTTACCAGGAGCCCACCGAGCCGTGGGGGCTGGATGGGGTGGGTGCCCCCCTCCCCTCCCCCTCCCCTGGGCCCCGGAGCTCCCTGTGGGTTGGGGGGGGGGGGGGGGGGGGCCAGTGATTTTTGGGGTGCTGTGCCCCCTGCTGAGCCCCTTGTGTGTGTTGCAGGCTCCGGGCTGCACCCACCCCACCCCAGCCCGGCGCTGGGGGGAGGAGGTGGTGAGGGGCATCGCCGTGGAGAAGTTCGACATCGTCAAGAAGTGGGGTATCAACACCTACAAGGTGAGACACCCCCCAACCCTACAACACCCCCCACCCCACCTTGGGGACCCTCAGGGACACCCTGGGGTTCCTCCCTGGCACCCTGGGGTCCTTCCCTGGCACCCTGGTCTCCCTCTGCATCACCCTGGGGTCCCTCTGCAGCACCCAGACTCCTTCCATGGCACTTAAGGGACCCTCTCCTCACCTTGGGGTCCCTTCTGCATCACCCCAGGGACCCCCTGCAGCACCCCAGGGACCCTCCCAGGCACCCTGGGGTCCCTCCCTGGCACCCTGGGGTCCCTCCGCATCACCCCAGGGACCCTCTGCAGCACGCAGACTCCTTCCATGGGACCCCAGGGACCCTCTCCTCACCTTGGGGTCCCTCTGTGGCACCCCAGGGACCCTCCCAGGCACCCTGGGGTCCCTCTGTGACACCCCAGGGACACTGTGCAGCACCCTGGGGTCCCTCCGCATCACCTTGGGGTCCCTCCGCATCACCTTGGGGTCCCTCTGCATCACCCTGGGGTCCCTCTGCAGCACCCAGACTCCTTCCATGGCACTTAAGGGACCCTCTCCTCACCTTGGGGTCCCTTCTGCATCACCCCAGGGACCCCCTGCAGCACCCCAGGGACCCTCCCAGGCACCCTGGGGTCCCTCCCTGGCACCCTGGGGTCCCTCCGCATCACCCCAGGGACCCTCTGCAGCACGCAGACTCCTTCCATGGGACCCCAGGGACCCTCTCCTCACCTTGGGGTCCCTCCGTGGCACCCCAGGGACCCTCCCAGGCACCCTGGGGTCCCTCTGTGACACCCCAGGGACGCTGTGCAGCACCCTGGGGTCCCTCCGCATCACCCTGGGGTCCCTCCGCATCACCTTGGGGTCCCTCTGCATCACCCTGGGGTCCCTCTGCAGCACCCAGACTCCTTCCATGGCACTTAAGGGACCCTCTCCTCACCTTGGGGTCCCTTCTGCATCACCCCAGGGACCCCCTGCAGCACCCCAGGGACCCTCCCAGGCACCCTGGGGTCCCTCCCTGGCACCCTGGGGTCCATCCATGCATCACCTTGGGGTCCCTCTGCATCACCCCAGGGACCCTCTGCAGCATCTTGGGGACCCTCTGTGGCACCCCGGGGACCCTCCGCATCACCCCAGGGACCCTCCACAGCACCCCAGGGACCCTCCATACCACCTTGGGGACCCTCTGTGGCACCCCGGGGTCCCTCCACAGCACCCTGGGGTCCTTCCCTGGCACCCTGGGGTCCCTCCACATCACCTTGGGGTCCCTCTGCATCACCCCAGGGACCCTCTGCAGCACCCAGACTCCTTCCATGGCACCTAAGGGACCCTCTCCTGCACCTTGGGGTCCCTTCTGCATCACCCCAGGGACCCCCTGCAGCACCCCAGGGACCCTCCCAG
Source organism: Hypotaenidia okinawae (assembly GCA_027925045.1). Classification (NCBI taxonomy): domain Eukaryota; kingdom Metazoa; phylum Chordata; class Aves; order Gruiformes; family Rallidae; genus Hypotaenidia; species Hypotaenidia okinawae. The sequence continues at coordinate 217,751,874 of BSDF01000001.1, forward strand.
GCACCCTGGGGTCCCTCCCTGGCACCCTGGGGACCCCCTCTGGCACCCTGGGGACCCTCCCTGACACCTCAAAACCCTCTGCATCACCCTGGGGACCCTCTGCAGCACCTTAGAGAGCCTCCCTGGCACCCCAGGGTCCCTCCCTGGCACCTTGGGGACCCTTCACAGCACCTCAGGACCCTCCCTGGCACCCTGGGGACCCTCCCAGGCACCTTGCGGACCCCCTCTGGCACCCTAGTGACCCCCTCTGGCACCCCGGGGACCCTCCCTGGCACCCTGGGGACCCTCCCTGACACCTCAGGACCCTCTGCATCACCTTAGGATCCCTCCCTGACACCTCAGGACCCTCCCTGGCACCTTGGGGACCCTCCCTGGCCACCTTGGGACCCCTTCTGGCACCCTGGGGACCCTCCCTGACACCTCAGGACCCTCTGCATCACCCTGGGGACCCTCTGCAGCACCTTAGGATCCCTCCCTGACACCTCAGGACCCTCCCTGGCACCCCGGGGACCCTCCCTGGCACCCCAGGGTCCCTCCCTGGCACCCCGGGGACCCTCCCTGGCACCTTGGGGACCCTCCCTGGCACCTTGGGGACCCTCCCAGGCACCTTGCGGACCCTCCCTGGCACCTTGGGACCCCTTCTGGCACCCTGGGGACCCTCCCTGACACCTCAGGACCCTCTGCAGCACCTTAGGATCCCTCCCTGACACCTCAGGACCCTCTTTGGCACCCCGGGGACCCTCCCTGGCACCCTGGGGACCCTCCCTGACACCTCAGGACCCTCTGCATCACCCTGGGGACCCTCTGCAGCACCTCAGGACCCTCCCTGGCACCCCGGGGTCCCTCCCTGGCACCTTGGGGACCCTCCCTGGCACCCCAGGGTCCCTCCCTGGCACCCCAGGGTCCCTCCCTGGCACCTCAGGGACCCTCCCTGGCACCCTGGGGACCCTCCCTGACACCTCAGGACCCTCTGCATCACCCTGGGGACCCTCTGCATCACCTTAGGATCCCTCCCTGACACCTCAGGACCCTCTTTGGCACCCCGGGGACCCTCCCTGGCACCTTGGGGACCCTCCCTGGCACCCCAGGGTCCCTCCCTGGCACCTTGGGGACCCTCCCTGGCACCCCGGGGTCCCTCCCTGGCACCCCGGGGTCCCTCCCTGGCACCTTGGGGACCCTCCCTGACACCTTGCAGACCCTCCCTGACACCTCAGGACCCTCTTTGGCACCCCGGGGACCCTCTGCAGCACCTTAGGATCCCTCCCTGGCACCCCAGGGTCCCTCCCTGGCACCCCGGAGACCCTCCCTGGCACCCCGGGGACCCTCCCTGGCACCCCGGGGACCCTCCCTGGCACCCCGGGGTCCCTCCCTGGCACCTTGGGGACCCTCCCTGACACCTCAGGACCCTCTGCATCACCCTGGGGACCCTCTGCAGCACCTTAGGATCCCTCCCTGGCACCCCGGGGACCCTCCCTGGCACCTTGGGGACCCTCCTTGACACCTCAGGACCCTCTGCATCACCCTGGGGACCCTCTGCAGCACCTTAGGATCCCTCCCTGGCACCCCAGGGTCCCTCCCTGGCACCCCGGAGACCCTCCCTGGCACCTTGGGGACCCTCCCTGGCACCCCAGGGTCCCTCCCTGGCACCTTGGGGACCCTCCCTGACACCTTGCAGACCCTCCCTGACACCTCAGGACCCTCTCTGGCACCCCGGAGACCCTCCCTGACACCTCAGGACCCTCTTTGGCACCCCGGGGACCCTCTGCAGCACCTTAGGATCCCTCCCTGGCACCCCAGGGTCCCTCCCTGGCACCCCGGAGACCCTCCCTGGCACCTTGGGGACCCTCCCTGGCACCCCAGGGTCCCTCCCTGGCACCTTGGGGACCCTCCCTGACACCTTGCAGACCCTCCCTGATACCTCAGGACCCTCTTTGGCACCCCGGGGACCCTCCCTGGCACCCTGCGGACTCTCCCTGGCACCTTGGGGTCCCTCCCTGGCACCTTGGGGACCCTCCCTGGCACCCCAGGGTCCCTCCCTGGCACCTTGGGGACCCTCCCTGACACCTTGCAGACCCTCCCTGACACCTCAGGACCCTCTCTGGCACCCCGGAGACCCTCCCTGACACCTTGCAGACCCTCCCTGACACCTCAGGACCCTCTTTGGCACCCCGGGGACCCTCTGCAGCACCTTAGGATCCCTCCCTGGCACCCCAGGGTCCCTCCCTGGCACCTTGGGGACCCTCCCTGGCACCCCAGGGTCCCTCCCTGGCACCTTGGGGACCCTCCCTGACACCTTGCAGACCCTCCCTGACACCTCAGGACCCTCTTTGGCACCCCGGGGACCCTCCCTGGCACCCCAGGGTCCCTCCCTGGCACCTTGGGGACCCTCCCTGGCACCTTGGGGACCCTCCCTGACACCTCAGGACCCTCCCTGGCACCCCGGGGACCCTCCCTGGCACCTTGGGGACCCTCCCTGGCACCCCAGGGTCCCTCCCTGGCACCTTGGGGACCCTCCCTGGCACCCCGGGGACCCTCCCTGGCACCCCGGGGTCCCTCCCTGGCACCTTGGGGACCCTCCCTGGCACCTTGGGGACCCTCCCTGGCACCCCGGGGACCCTCCCTGGCACCTTGGGGACCCTCCCTGGCACCTTGCAGACCCTCCCTGGCACCCCAGGGTCCCTCCCTGGCACCTTGGGGACCCTCCCTGGCACCTTGCAGACCCTCCTGACCTCAGGACCCTCTCTGGCACCCGGAGACCCTCCCTGACACCTTGCAGACCCTCCCTGACACCTCAGGACCCTCTTTGGCACCCCGGGGACCCTCCCTGACACCTCAGGACCCTCTTTGGCACCCCGGGGACCCTCTGCAGCACCTTAGGATCCCTCCCTGGCACCCCGGAGACCCTCCCTGGCACCCCGGAGACCCTCCCTGGCACCTTGGGGACCCTCCCTGGCACCCCAGGGTCCCTCCCTGGCACCTTGGGGACCCTCCCTGGCACCTTGCAGACCCTCCCTGACACCTCAGGACCCTCTCTGGCACCCCGGAGACCCTCCCTGACACCTCAGGACCCTCTTTGGCACCCCGGGGACCCTCTGCAGCACCTTAGGATCCCTCCCTGGCACCCCAGGGTCCCTCCCTGGCACCCCGGAGACCCTCCCTGGCACCTTGGGGACCCTCCCTGGCACCCCAGGGTCCCTCCCTGGCACCTTGGGGACCCTCCCTGACACCTTGCAGACCCTCCCTGACACCTCAGGACCCTCCCTGGCACCCCGGGGACCCTCCCTGGCACCCTGCGGACTCTCCCTGGCACCCCAGGGTCCCTCCCTGGCACCTTGGGGACCCTCCCTGGCACCTTGGGGACCCTCCCTGACACCTTGCAGATCCTCCCTGACACCTCAGGACCCTCTTTGGCACCCCGGGGACCCTCTGCAGCACCTTAGGATCCCTCCCTGGCACCCCGGAGACCCTCCCTGGCACCCCGGGGACCCTCCCTGGCACCCCGGGGTCCCTCCCTGGCACCTTGGGGACCCTCCCTGGCACCTTGGGGACCCTCCCTGACACCTCAGGACCCTCTTTGGCACCCCGGGACCCTCCCTGGCACCCTGCGGACTCTCCCTGGCACCCCGGGGACCCTCCCTGGCACCCCGGGGACCCTCCCTGGCACCCCGGGGACCCTCCCTGGCACCCCGGGGTCCCTCCCTGGCACCTTGGGGACCCTCCCTGGCACCTTGGGGACCCTCCCTGGCACCCCGGGGACCCTCCCTGGCACCTTGGGGACCCTCCCTGGCACCCCAGGGTCCCTCCCTGGCACCTTGGGGACCCTCCCTGGCACCCCGGAGACCCTCCCTGACACCTTGCAGGACCCTCCCTGGCACCTTGGGGACCCTCCCTGACACCTTGCAGACCCTCCCTGACACCTCAGGACCCTCTTTGGCACCCCGGGGACCCTCTGCAGCACCTTAGGATCCCTCCCTGGCACCCCAGGGTCCCTCCCTGGCACCCCGGAGACCCTCCCTGGCACCTTGGGGACCCTCCCTGGCACCCCAGGGTCCCTCCCTGGCACCTTGGGGACCCTCCCTGACACCTTGCAGACCCTCCCTGACACCTCAAAACCCCTCTCTATCACCCCAGAGACCCTCCCTAAGCTCTCCTAACCCCCCTCCATCCCTTGTGTGTCCCCCCTCCCCCTTGCAGTGCACGAAGCAGCTGCTGTCGGAGCGCTTCGGGCGGGGGTCCCGCACGGTGGACCTGGAGCTGGAGACGCAGATCGAGCTGCTGCGGGAGACCAAGCGCAAGTACGAGTGCGTGTTGCAGCTGGCCAGGGCCCTCAGCACCCACCTCTACAGCCTGCTGCACACCCAGCACGCCCTGGGAGACGCCTTCGCCGACCTCAGCCAGAAGTCACCCGAGCTCCAGGTGACAGCACAACCCCCCTGACCCGGTGTCTGGGGAGGGTGGGGGGCAAGGGCTGGGGAAGGGGTGGGGAGGGGGTAGAGAGCAGGGTGGGGATCCACTGCTTGTGAGGAGACTGGGGTGCTCAGAGCGGCCCCAGGCTCTGTGGTGCACCAGGGGTGGGCTCTCAGAGACATGGGGAGGGGGTTAGGGAGAGCCCTGGGGTGGGATTTGGGGTGCTGGGGAAGATTAGGGGTGCTGTGGGGTTTGGGGTGCTGAGGGGGTAGAGAGCAGGGTGGGGATCCACTGCTTGTGAGGAGACTGGGATGCTCAGAACAGCCCCAGGCTCTGTGGCGCAGCACCCTGGTCTTCCAGAGATGAGGGAGGGGGTTAGGGAGAGCCCTGGGGTGAGATTTGGGGTGCTGGGGGGTTTGGGGTGCTGCTGGGGGGTAGAGAGCAGGGTGGGGATCCACTGCTTGTGAGGAGACTGGGGTGCTCAGAGCGGCCCCAGGCTCTGTGGTGCACCAGGGGTGGGCTCTCAGAGACATGGGGAGGGGGTTAGGGAGAACCCTGGGGTGGGATTTGGGGTGCTGAGTGGGGTTTGGGGTGCTGCTGGGGAGGAGAGATGGGGGCTGTGAGGTGCTGACACTCCTCGTGAGGAGACTGGGGTGCTCAGAGCGGCCCCAGGCTCTGTGGTGCACCAGGGGTAGGCTCTCAGAGACATGGGGAGGGGGTTAGGGAGAGCCCTGGGGTGGGATTTGGGGTGCTGGGGAAGATTAGGGGTGCTGTGGGGTTTGGGGTGCTGAGGGGGTAGAGAGCAGGGTGGGGATCCACTGCTTGTGAGGAGACTGGGATGCTCAGAACAGCCCCAGGCTCTGTGGCGCAGCACCCTGGTCTTCCAGAGATGAGGGAGGGGGTTAGGGAGAGCCCTGGGGTGAGATTTGGGGTGCTGGGGGGTTTGGGGTGCTGCTGGGGGGGTAGAGAGCAGGGTGGGGATCCACTGCTTGTGAGGAGACTGGGGTGCTCAGAGCGGCCCCAGGCTCTGTGGCGCAGCACCCTGGTCTTCCAGAGATGAGGGAGGGGGTTAGGGAGAGCCCTGGGGTGAGATTTGGGGTGCTGGGGGGTTTGGGGTGCTGCTGGGGGGTAGAGAGCAGGGTGGGGATCCACTGCTTGTGAGGAGACTGGGGTGCTCAGAGCGGCCCCAGGCTCTGTGGTGCACCAGGGGTGGGCTCTCAGAGACATGGGGAGGGGGTTAGGGAGAACCCTGGGGTGGGATTTGGGGTGCTGAGTGGGGTTTGGGGTGCTGCTGGGGGGTAGAGAGCAGGGTGGGGATCCACTGCTTGTGAGGAGACTGGGGTGCTCAGAGCGGCCCCAGGCTCTGTGGCGCAGCACCCTGGTCTTCCAGAGATGAGGGAGGGGGTTTAGGGAGAGCCCTGGGGTGAAGATTTGGGGTGCTGGGGGGTTTGGGGTGCTGGGTGAGAGGGGCCTCGCTGGTCTGGACCCCAGTGCTGTTGCGTACCCCAATCCTGGAGTGCCCCCAAATCCTGGAGTGCCCCCAGCCCTGCAGCCCTACCCTCTACCCCTACCTGCTGTGCCCCAGTCCTGGTGTGACCCCAATGCTGGTGTGACCCCAATATTGGTGTGCCCCCACTCCTGCTGTACCCCCACTCCTGGAGTGCCCCCAGCCCTGCTGTACCCCACTCCTGCTGCCCCCCCACTCCTTGTGTGACCCCCCAGTCCTGGAGTGCCCCCAAATCCTGCTGCTCCCCCAGCCCCTCAGTCCCCCCACTCCTGCTGCCCCCCCACTCCTGCTGTGCCCCCCCACCCCCACAGCCCCCCCCCCACACCGGTGCTTGCCCCCCACTCCTGCTGTCCCCCATCCCCCCCATTCCCCCCATCCCCACAGCCCCCCCCATACCCCCCATCCCCCACCACCGTCCCTGTCCCCCCCATCCCCCATCCCCCCACCGTCCCCTGCCCCCCCATCCCCCCCATACCCCCCCATCCCCCCACCGTCCCCGTCCCCCCCATCCCCACAGCCCCACATCCCCCCATCCCCCCCACCCCCACAGCCCCCATCCCCCCATCCCCCCATACCCCCCCATCCCCCCATCCCCCCCACCCCCCCATCCCCACAGCCCCCATCCCCCCATCCCCCCCATCCCCCCCCATCCCCACAGCCCCCCCATCCCCACAGCCCCCCCATGCCCCCCCATGCCCCCCCCCCAGGAGGAGTTCGGGTACAACGCGGAGACGCAGCGGCTGCTGTGCCGTAACGGGGAGACCCATACCCCCCCATCCCCCCCCATCCCCCCCACCCCCACAGCCCCCCCATCCCCCCCATCCCCCCATACCCCCCATCCCCCATCCCCCCATCCCCCCCACCCCCCCATCCCCCCATCCCCACAGCCCCCCCATACCCCCCCATCCCCCCCCACCCCCACAGCCCCCCCATCCCCCCCATCCCCCATACCCCCCCCATCCCCCCACCCCCCACAGCCCCCCATCCCCACAGCCCCCATACCCCCCCCCATCCCCACAGCCCCCCATCCCCCCCCCACCCCCACAGCCCCCCCATCCCCCCATCCCCACAGCCCCCCATGCCCCCCCATGCCCCCCCCCCAGGAGGAGTTCGGGTACAACGCGGAGACGCAGCGGCTGCTGTGCCGTAACGGGGAGACGCTGCTGGGCGCCCTCAACTTCTTCGTGTGTCGGGCTGAGCACGCTGGTCAGCAAGACCATGGAGGACACGCTGCTCACCGTGAAGCACTACGAGAGCGCCAGGTGGGGGGGCACTGGGGGGGCATTGGAACCGGGGGGCACTGGGGGGAGGGGCTGCTCACCGTGAAGCACTACGAGAGCGCCAGGTGGGGGGGGACTGGGGGGGCACTGGGGGGGGCACTGGGGGGGGGGCACTGGGGGGGGGGGGGCTGCTCACCGTGAAGCACTACGAGAGCGCCAGGTGGGGGGGCACTGGGGGGGCACTGGGGGGGCACTGGGGGGGCACTGGGGGGGCACTGGGGGGGGGGCTGCTCACCGTGAAGCACTACGGAGAGCGCCAGGTGGGGGGGCACTGGGGGGGGCGCTGGGGGGCACTGGGGGGGCACTGGGGGGGGGGGGCTGCTCACCGTGAAGCACTACGAGAGCGCCAGGTGGGGGGCACTGGGGGGCACTGGGGGGGGCACTGGGGGGGGGGGGCTGCTCACCGTGAAGCACTACGAGAGCGCCAGGTGGGGGGGGCTGGGGGGGCACTGGGGGGCACTGGGGGGGGCACTGGGGGGGGGGGGGCTGCTCACCGTGAAGCACTACGAGAGCGCCAGGTGGGGGGCACTGGGGGGCACTGGGGGGGGGGGCATTGGAACCGGGGGGCACTGGGGGGGGGGGGCTGCTCACCGTGAAGCACTGCGAGAGCGCCAGGTGGGGGGGCACTGGGGGGCACTGGGGGGGGGGCATTGGAACCGGGGGGCACTGGGGGGGGGGGGCTGCTCACCGTGAAGCACTACGAGAGCGCCAGGTGGGGGGGCACTGGGGGGGCACTGGGGGGGCACTGGGGGGGCACTGGGGGGGCACTGGGGGGTGGGCTGCTCACCGTGAAGCACTACGAGAGCGCCAGGTGGGGGGGCACTGGGGGGGGGCATTGGAACCGGGGGGCACTGGGGGGGGGCTGCTCACCGTGAAGCACTACGAGAGCGCCAGGTGGGGGGGGCACTGGGGGGGGGCACTGGGGGGGGGCACTGGGGGGGGGGGGGGCTGCTCACCGTGAAGCACTACGAGAGCGCCAGGTGGGGGGGCACTGGGGGGGCACTGGGGGGGCACTGGGGGGGGCACTGGGGGGGGGGGGGGGGCTGCTCACCGTGAAGCACTACGAGAGCGCCAGGTGGGGGGGCACTGGGGGGGCACTGGGGGGGGCACTGGGGGGGGGGGCATTGGAACCGGGGGGCACTGGGGGGGGGGGGCTGCTCACCGTGAAGCACTACGAGAGCGCCAGGTGGGGGGGCACTGGGGGGGCACTGGGGGGGCACTGGGGGGCACTGGGGGGGGGGGCACTGGAACCGGGGGGCACGGGGAGGGGCACTGGGGGCACTGGGGGGGGGGGCTGCTCACCGTGAAGCACTACGAGAGCGCCAGGTGGGGGGGCACTGGGGGGGGGGGCACTGGGGGGACACTGGGGGGGGGGCATTGGAACCGGGGGGCACTGGGGGGGGGCACTGGGGGGGGGGGGCATTGGAACCGGGGGGCACTGGGGGGGCACTGGGGGTGGGCTGCTCACCGTGAAGCACTACGAGAGCGCCAGGTGGGGGGCACTGGGGGGCACTGGGGGGGGCACTGGGGGGGGGGGGCACTGGGGAGGGGGGGCACTGGGGGGGGGGCTCCACCGTCAAGCACTACGAGAGCGCCAGGCGGGGGGGCACTGGGGGGCACTGGGGGGCACTGGGGGGGGGGGGCACTGGGGGGGGGGCTGCTCACCGTGAAGCACTACGAGAGCGCCAGGTGGGGGGGGGACTGGGGGGCACTGGGGGGGCGGGCACTGGGGCAGGGGGGGGCACTGGGGGGCACTGGGGGGGGGCTGCTCACCGTGAAGCACTACGAGAGCGCCAGGTGGGGGGGGGGCACTGGGGGGGGCACTGGGGGGGGCACTGGGGGGGCACTGGGGGGGGGGCACTGGGGGGCGGGGGGGGCTGCTCACCGTGAAGCACTACGAGAGCGCCAGGTGGGGGCACTGGGGGCACTGGGGGCACTGGGGGCACTGGGGGGGCGGGGGGGCTGCTCACCGTGAAGCACTACGAGAGCGCCAGGTGGGGGGGCACTGGGGGGGGCACTGGGGGGGCACTGGGGGGGGCACTGGGGGGGGGGCTGCTCACCGTGAAGCACTACGAGAGCGCCAGGTGGGGGGGCACTGGGGGGGCACTGGGGGGGGCACTGGGGGGGCACTGGGGGGGGGGGCTGCTCACCGTGAAGCACTACGAGAGCGCCAGGTGGGGGGCACTGGGGGGCACTGGGGGGCACTGGGGGGGGGCACTGGGGGGAGGGGGGGGCTGCTCACCGTGAAGCACTACGAGAGCGCCAGGTGGGGGGGCACTGGGGGGGCACTGGGGGGGGGGCATTGGAACCGGGGGGCACTGGGGGGGGGGGCTGCTCACCGTGAAGCACTACGAGAGCGCCAGGTGGGGGGGCACTGGGGGGGGCACTGGGGGGGGGCACTGGAACCGGGGGGCACTGGGAGGGCACTGGGGGGCACTGGGGGGGGGGGCTGCTCACCGTGAAGCACTACGAGAGCGCCAGGTGGGGGGGGCACTGGGGGGGGGGGCACTGGAACGGGGGGGCACTGGGGGGGGGGGCTGCTCACCGTGAAGCACTACGAGAGCGCCAGGTGGGGGGGGGCACTGGGGGGGGCACTGGGGGGGGGGCACTGGGGAGGGGCACTGGGGAGGGGGCTGCTCACCGTGAAGCACTACGAGAGCGCCAGGTGGGGGGGGCACTGGGGGGGGGGGGCATTGGAACCGGGGGGCACTGGGGGGGGGGGCTGCTCACCGTGAAGCACTACGAGAGCGCCAGGTGGGGGGGCACTGGGGGGGGCACTGGGGGGGGGCACTGGGGGGGGGGGCTGCTCACCGTGAAGCACTACGAGAGCGCCAGGTGGGGGGGGGGGACTGGGGGGGGCACTGGGGGCACTGGGGGCACTGGGGGGGGGCTGCTCACCGTGAAGCACTACGAGCGCCAGGTGGGGGGCACTGGGGGCACGGGGGGGGGCACTGGGGGGGCACTGGGGGGGGGGGCTGCTCACCGTGAAGCACTACGAGAGCGCCAGGTGGGGGGCACTGGGGGGGGCACTGGGGGGGCACTGGGGGGGGGGCAACTGGGGGGCACTGGGGGGGCTGCTCACCGTGAAGCACTACGAGAGCGCCAGGTGGGGGGGCACTGGGGGGGCACTGGGGGGGCACTGGGGGGGGGGGGGGCTGCTCACCGTGAAGCACCACGAGAGCGCCAGGTGGGGGGGCTGGGGGCACTGGGGGGGGCACTGGGGGGGCACTGGGGGGGGGGGCTGCTCACCGTGAAGCACTACGAGAGCGCCAGGTGGGGGGCACTGGGGGGCACTGGGGGGGCACTGGGGGGGCACTGGGGGGGCACTGGGGGTGGGCTGCTCACCGTGAAGCACTACGAGAGCGCCAGGTGGGGGGGCACTGGGGGGGCACTGGGGGGGGCACTGGGGGGGGCACTGGGGGGGGGGCATTGGAACCGGGGGGCACTGGGGGCACTGGGGGGGGGCACTGGGGGGGGCACTGGGGGGGTGCTCACCGTGAGCACACGAGAGCGCCAGGTGGGGGGCACTGGGGGGGCACTGGGGGGGGGGCATTGGACCGGGGGGCACTGGGGGGGGGGCTGCTCACCGTGAAGCACTACGAGAGCGCCAGGTGGGGGGGCACTGGGGGGGCACTGGGGGGGCACTGGGGGGCCGGGGCACTGGGGGTGGGCTGCTCACCGTGAAGCACTACGAGAGCGCCAGGTGGGGGGCACTGGGGGGGGGGCACTGGGGGCCGGGGGGCACTGGGGGGGGGCACTGGAACCGGGGGCACGGGGGGGCTGCTCACCGTGAAGCACTACGAGAGCGCCAGGTGGGGGGGCACTGGGGGGGCACTGGGGGGGGGGGGCACTGGGGGGGGGGGCACTGGGACCGGGGGGCACTGGGGAGGGGCACTGGGGGGGGGGGCTGCTCACCGTGAAGCACTACGAGAGCGCCAGGTGGGGGGGGGCACTGGGGGGGGGGGGCATTGGATCGGGGGGCACTGGGGGGGGGGCTGCTCACCGTCAAGCACTACGAGAGCGCCAGGCAGGGGGCAGGGGGGCACTGGGGGGGGGCACTGGGGGGGGGGCTGCTCACTGTCAAGCACTACGAGAGCGCCAGGCAGGGGGCGGGGGGCACTGGGGGGGGGCGCACTGGGGGGGGCACTGGAACTGGGGGTATCGGGGGGGGGGGCATTGGAACTGGGGGGGATCTGGGGGGGGATGGGGGGGCACTGGAACTGGGGGGGCACTGCGGGGGGGGCTGGGGGGGGTATTGGAACTGGGGGGGCCGGGGGGCACTGCGGGGGGGCTGGGGGGGGGTATTGGAACTGGGGGGGCCGGGGGGCACTGGGGGGTCGGCTGGGGGTGCATTGGAACTGGGGGGATCTGGGAGAGGGGGGTCTGGGGGGGCATTGGAACTGGGGGGGTCGGGGGGGGCTGGGGAGGGCACTGCAGGGAGGGGGTGGGGGGGCATTAGAACCGGGGGGGCTCGGGGGGGGCACTGGAACTGGGGGGGCTCGGGGGGGGCTGGGGGTGGCGGCTGGGGGGCACTGGAACTGGGGGGATCTGGGGGGGGGGGCTGTGGGGGCATTGGAACTGGGGGGGCTCGGGGGGGGGCTGGGGGAGGGGGGCACGGCAGGGGGCAGGGCTGGGGGGCACTGTGGGGGGATGGCGGGGGATCTGGGGGAGGGGCTGGGGGGGGCATTGGAACTGGGGGGATCTGGGGGAGGGGGGCTGGGGGGGGGCATTGGAACTGGGGGGATCTGGGGGAGGGGGGCTGGGTGGGGCATTGGAACTGGGGGGGATGTGGGGGGGCACTGCGGGGGGGGGCATTGGAACTGGCGGGGCTCGGGGTGGGGCAGTGGAACCGGGGGGCTCGGGGGAGGGCACTGCAGGGGGTGGCTGGGGGGGCATTGGAACTGGGGGGCTCGGGAGGGGCACTGGAACTAGGGGGCAGCTGGGGGGGGGCACTGCGGGGAGGGGGCTCCGGGGACCGGGGGGGGGGGGGGGGGGGGGCATTGGAACTGGGGGGCTCGGGGGGGTGCAGTGGAACCGGGGGGCTGCGGGGGGAGGGCACTGCGGGGGGCGGCTGGGGGGGCATTGGAACTGGGGGGGCTGGGGGGGACAGGGGACACTGTGGGGGGTCTTAGGTGGCACAGGGGGACACGCCATGGCTGGGATGGGGTGGCGTTGGGGACCCTGTGGCAGGGGCTGGGGTGGCACAGGGGACACCATGGGGGGCTTGGGTGGCACCAGGGGACACCATGGGGGGGCTGGGGTGGCGCAGGGGGACACCACGGGGGGGCTCAGGTAGTGTTGGGGGGACACAGTGGTGGGGACTCAGGTGGCACAGGGGGACACCATGGGGGTCTTGGGTGGCACAGGGGGGACACTGTGGGGGGGTCTGGGGTGGTGTTGGGGACCCTGTGGCAGGGGCTGGGGCGGTGTGGGGGGACCCCGTGATAGGGGCTCAGGTGGCACAGGGGGGACAATGTGGGGGAACTTGGGTGGCACAGGGGGGACACAGTGGCAGGGGCTGGGGTGGCACAGGGGGGACACCATGGGGGGGCTGGGGTGGCACAGGGGGGACACAGTGGTGGGGGCTCGGGTGGCACAGGGGGGACACCATGGGGGGGGCTGGGGTGGCACAGGGGGGACACAGTGGTGGGGGCTCGGGTGGCACAGGGGGGACACCATGGGGGTCTTGGGTGGCACAGGGGGGACCCCGTGATAGGGGCTCGGGTGGCACTGGGGGGACACCCCGTGGCTGGGGTGGGGTGGTATTGGGGGGGACCTTGTGGCAGGAGCTTGGGTGGCACAGGGGGGACACCATGGGGGGGCTCAGGTAGTGTTAGGGGGGACACTGTGGTGGGGTCTGGGGTGGTGTTGGGGGGGACCCCGTGATAGGGGCTGGGGCGGTGTGGGGGGGACCCCGTGATAGGGTCTGGGGTGGCACAGGGGGGACACCCCGTGGCTGGGGTGGGGTGGTATTGGGGGCGACCTTGTGGCAGGGGCTGGGGTGGCACAGGGGGACACCACGGGGGGGCTGGGGTGGCACAGGAGGGACCCCGTGATAGGGTCTGGGGTGGCACAGGGGGGACACCATGGGGGGGTCTCAGGTAGCGTTGGGGGGGACACTGCGGTGGGGGCTCAGGTGGCACAGGGGGGACACCCTGTGGCTGGGGCTGGGGTGGTATTGGGGGGACCTTGTGGCAGGGTCTGGGGTGGCACAGGGGGACACCACGGGGGGGCTCAGGTAGTGTTGGGGGGGACACAGTGGTGGGGGCTCAGGTGGCACAGGGGGGACACCATGGGGGGAACTTGGGTGGCACAGGGGGGACCCTGTAGTAGGGGTCTGGGGTGGCGCAGGGGGACACCCTGTGGCTGGGGCTGGGGTGGTGTTGGGGGGACCTTGTGGCAGGGTCTGGGGTGGCACAGGGGGGACACCATGGGGGGAACTTGGGTGGCACAGGGGGGACACCCCGTGGCTGGGACTGGGGTGGTGTTGGGGGGACCTTGTGGCAGGGGCTGGGGTGGCACAGGGGGGACACCACGGGGGGGCTCAGGTAGTGTTGGGGGGGACACAGTGGTGGGGGCTGGGGTGGCACAGGGGGGACACCATGGGGGGGGCTGGGGTGGCACAGGGGGGACACAGTGGTGGGGGCTCGGGTGGCACAGGGGGGACACCATGGGGGTCTTGGGTGGCACAGGGGGGACCCCGTGATAGGGGCTCGGGTGGCACCGGGGGGACACCCCGTGGCTGGGGTGGGGTGGTATTGGGGGGGACCTTGTGGCAGGAGCTTGGGTGGCACAGGGGGGACACCATGGGGGGGCTCAGGTAGTGTTAGGGGGGACACTGTGGTGGGGTCTGGGGTGGTGTTGGGGGGACCCCGTGATAGGGGCTGGGGCGGTGTGGGGGGACCCCGTGATAGGGTCTGGGGTGGCACAGGGGGGACACCCCGTGGCTGGGGTGGGGTGGTATTGGGGGCGACCTTGTGGCAGGGGCTGGGGTGGCACAGGGGGGACACCACGGGGGGGCCATGGGGGGCTGGGGTGGCACAGGAGGGACCCCGTGATAGGGTCTGGGGTGGCACAGGGGGGACACCATGGGGGGGTCTCAGGTAGCGTTGGGGGGGACACTGCGGTGGGGGCTCAGGTGGCACAGGGGGGACACCCTGTGGCTGGGGCTGGGGTGGTATTGGGGGGACCTTGTGGCAGGGTCTGGGGTGGCACAGGGGGGACACCACGGGGGGGCTCAGGTAGTGTTGGGGGGGACACAGTGGTGGGGGCTGGGGTGGCACAGGGGGGACACCATGGGGGGGCTGGGGTGGCACAGGAGGGACCCCGTGATAGGGTCTGGGGTGGCACAGGGGGGACACCATGTGGCTGGGGTCTCAGGTAGCGTTGGGGGGGACACTGGGCACGGTGGGGGCTCGGGTGGCACAGGGGGGACACCCTGTGGCTGGGGCTGGGGTGGTGTTGGGGGGACCTTGTGGCAGGGTCTGGGGTGGCACAGGGGGGACACCACGGGGGGGCTCAGGTAGTGTTGGGGGGGACACAGTGGTGGGGACTCAGGTGGCACAGGGGGGACACCATGGGGGGGTCTCAGGTAGCGTTGGGAGGGACACTGCGGTGGGGGCTCAGGTGGCACAGGGGGACACCCTGTGGCTGGGGCTGGGGTGGTATTGGGGGGACCTTGTGGCAGGGTCTGGGGTGGCACAGGGGGGACACCACGGGGGGGCTCAGGTAGTGTTGGGGGGACACAGTGGTGGGGGCTCGGGTGGCACAGGGGGACACCATGGGGGGGCTGGGGTGGCAGGGGGGACACATGTGGTGGGGGCTCGGGTGGCACAGGGGGGACACCATGGGGGGGCTGGGGTGGCATAGGGGGGACACAGTGGTGGGGGCTGGGGTGGCACAGGGGGGACACCATGGGGGGGGCTGGGGTGGCACAGGGGGGACACAGTGGTGGGGGCTCGGGTGGCACAGGGGGGACACCATGGGGGTCTTGGGTGGCACAGGGGGGACCCCGTGATAGGGGCTCGGGTGGCACCGGGGGGACACCATGGGGGGGCTGGTGTGGCACAGGGGGGACACCCCGTGGCCGGGTCTGGGGCGGCGTTGTGGAGGCGGTATCCGGGTTGGGGGCGGCGTTGGGGTGCCCCATGCCCCCCCCTCATCCCTCCCCCCCAGGCTGGAGTACGACGCGTACCGCACGGACCTGGAGGAGCTGAGCCTGGGGCCCCGCGACGCCGGCACCCTGAGCCGGCTGGAGGCGGCGCAGAGCCACTTCCAGAGCCACAGGGACAAGTACGAGCGGCTGAGGGCGGATCTGGGGGTCAAGCTCAAGTTCCTGGAGGAGAACAAGGTGGGGGGGCAAGGGGAGGGGGGGAAGGGGGGGGGGACAGGGGAAGGGGATGGGGAAGGGGATGGGGAAGGGAGTGGGATGGGGAGGGGATGGGGATGGGGATGGGGATGATGGGATGGGGATGGGATGGGGATGGGATGGGGATGGGATGGGGAGGGGGAGGGGACGGGGGAAGGGAGGGGAGGGGATGGGGAGGGGATGGGGAGGGGATGGAGAGGGGGGAGGGGACGGGGAGGGATGGAGAGGGGATGGGGAGGGGAGGGGAAGGGGAGGGGAGGAGGAAGGGGAGGGGATGGAGAGGGGATGGGGGAAGGGATGGGGAGGGGAGGGGAAGGGGAGGGAGGGGAGGGGATGGAGAGGGGATGGAGAGGGGATGGGGAGGGGGAGGGGAAGGGGAGGGGGGGAGGGGAGGGGATGGGGAGGGGATGGGGAGGGGATGGAGAGGGGATGGGGAGGGGGAGGGGACGGGGAAGGGGACGGGGGAAGGGGAAGGGGAGGGAACGGGTAGGGGAAGGGGAGGGGAGAGGGAAGGGGGAGGGGAGGGGAAGGGAAAGGGGAAGGGGAGGGGAGAGGGAGGGGGAGGGGGGAGGGGAGGGAGAAGAGAAGGGGAGGGGAGGGGAGGGAGAGGACGGGGAGGGGGGCGGGGGGGGGGACGGGGAGGGGGGTGGCACCCTGCGCTCATGGGTTGTGTTGTCCCCCCGCCGTGTGCTGGGCGCATCCCTCGGAGTGTGTCCCCCTGTGCCCCCCGTGCCCCCCGTGCCCCCCCCGTGCCCCCCCGTGCCCCCCCGTGTGTCCCCCCGTGTGTCCCCCCTGTGCCCCCCCGTGTCCCCACTTTGCCACCCCGTGCCCCCTGTGCCCCCCGTGCCCCCCCGTGCCCCCCCCGTGTCCCCCCGTGCCCCCCCGTGTCCCCACTGTGCCCCCCCGTGCCCCCCCCGTGCCCCCCCCGTGCCCCCCCCCGTGTCCCCACTTTGCCACCCCGTGCCCCCCCGTGCCCCCCCGTGTCCCCACTTTGCCACCCCGTGCCCCCCGTGCCCCCCGTGCCCCCCCGTATCCCCCCGTGCCCCCCCGTGCCCCCCCGTGCCCCCCCGTGCCCCCCGTGCCCCCCCACACCCTCATTGATCCCCCCCATGTCCCTGTCACATCCCCCCGTGTCCCCATCACCCCCGTCCCCCTTGTGTCCCCCCCCGTGCCCTCGTCCTGTCCCCCCGTGTCCTTGTGTCCCCCGTGTCCTCCTCGTGTCCCCCCATGTCCTCATGTCCCCCTGTGTCCCCTGTGTCCCCCATGTCCCCCCATGACCCCCCATGTCCCCCCCATGTCCCCCTCATGTCCCCTCATGTCCCCATGTCCCCCCATGACCCCCCATGTCCCCCCATGACCCCCATGTCCCCCCCATGTCCCCCCCATGTCCCCCCATGTCCCCCCCATGTCCCCCTCATGTCCCCATCATGACCCCCCATGTCCCCCCCATGTCCCCCCATGTCCCCCCATGTCCCCCCCATGTCCCCCCCATGTCCCCCCATGTCCCCCCATGACCCCCCATGTCCCCCCCATGTCCCCCCCATGTCCCCTCATGTTCCCATGTCCCCCCATGTCCCCCCATGACCCCCCATGTCCCTCCCCATGTCCCTCATGTCCCCATGTCCCCCCATGTCCCCCCATGTCCCCCCATGTCCCCCCCATGTCCCCTCATGTCCCCCCCATGTCCCCCCATGTCCCCCCATGACCCCCCATGTCCCCCCCATGTCCCCTCATGTTCCCATGTCCCCCCATGTCCCCCCATGACCCCCCATGTCCCCCCCCATGTCCCTCATGTCCCCATGTCCCCCCATGACCCCCATGTCCCCCCATGTCCCCCCCATGTCCCCCCATGTCCCCCCATGTCCCCCCATGTCCCCCCATGTCCCCCCATGTCCCCCCTCCCTCACCATGTCCCCCCCATGTCCCCCCCCATGTCCCCCCCATGTCCCCCTCATGTCCCCATGTCCCCCCATGACCCCACATGTCCCCCCATGTCCCCCCCATGTCCCCCCATGTCCCCCCTCCCTCACCATGCCCCCCGTCCTTGTCACATCCCCCCGCTCCTGTCACGTCCCCCCGTGTCCTCACTGTGTCCCCTGTCTCCCCATGTCCCCCCCCTCGTGTCCCCCCCGTGCCCCCCTCCCATGCCCCGCCCTGGGCAGGGGGCTGGCAGACCCCCACTCTCCCCCCGCCCCCCCTTCCCACCGTGGCTGCTCCGGGGGGCTCCTCCCGCTCTGGGGGTGCCACCCCCCAGCCCCCCAGCAGCTCCCCACCCCCCAAATCGAGGTGATGCTCCCACTCTGGGGGTGCTCCCAGCCCCCCCAGCAACTCCCCCCGCCCCCCCCAAATCAAAGTGATGCTCCCACTCTGGGGGTGCTCCCAGCCCCTCCCAGCAGCTCCCCCCCCCCCCCCCCGCCCCCCCCCCCAAATCAAGGTGATGCTCCCACTCTGGGGGTGCTCCCAGCCCCCCAGCAACTCCCCCCCCCTCGTGCCCCCCCCCAAATCAAGGTGATGCTCCCACTCTGGGGGTGCTCCCAGCCCCCCCAGCAACTCCCCCCTCCTGCCCCCCCCCAAATCAAGGTGATGCTCCCACTCTGGGGGTGCTCCCAGCCCCCCCCCAGCAGCTCCCCCCTCCTGCCCCCCCCCAAATCAAAGTGATGCTCCCACTCTGGGGGTGCTCCCAGCCCCTCCCAGCAGCTCCCCCCCCCCTCCTGCCCCCCCCCCAAATCAAGGTGATGCTCCCACTCCGGGGGGCTCCCAGCCCCCTCCCCAGCATTTCAAACCCCCCCCTTTTTTCTTCCCCCCCCCCCAGATCAAGGTGATGCTCCCACCCTGGGGATACCCTGGGGGTGCTCTCAGCCCCCTCCCCAGCCCAAGCTGATGCTCCCACCCCAGTGGATGCTCCGGGGGGCTCCCAGCCCCCTCCCCAGCATTTCAACCCCCCCTTTTTTCTCCCCCCCCAGATCAAGGTGATGCTCCCACCCTGGGGGTGCTCTCAGCCCCCCAGCCCCCCAGCATCTCCCCCTCCCCAGCCCAAGCTGATGCTCCCACCCCAGTGGATGCTCCGGGGGGCTCCCAGCCCCCTCCCCAGCATTTCAAACCCCCCCCTTTTTTTCTTCTCCCCCCCCCAGATCAAGGTGATGCTCCCACCCTGGGGGTGCTCTCAGCCCCCCCAGCAGCTCCCCCTCCCCAGCCCAAGCTGATGCTCCCACCCCAGCGGATGCTCCCGGGGATGCTCCGGGGGGGCTCCCAGCCCCCTCCCCAACAGCTCAACCCCCCCCCTTTTTTTCTCCCCCCAGATCAAGGTGATGCTCCCACCCTGGGGATACCCTGGGGGTGCTCCCAGCCCCCTCCCCAGCCCAAGGTGCTGCTCCCACCCCAGTGGATGCTCCTGGGGATGCTCCGGGGGGCTCCCAGCCCCCTCCCCAGCATTTCAAACCCCCCCCTTTTTTCTTCTCCCCCCCCAGATCAAGGTGATGCTCCCACCCTGGGGGTGCTCTCAGCCCCCCCAGTCCCCCAGCATCTCCCCTCCCCAGCCCAAGCTGATGCTCCCACCCCAGTGGATGCTCCGGGGGGCTCCCAGCCCCCTCCCCAGCATTTCAACACACCCCCCCCTTTTTTCTCCCCCCCAAGATCAAGGTGATGCTCCCACCCTGGGGGTGCTCTCAGCCCCCTCCCCAGCCCAAGCTGATGCTCCCACCCCAGTGGATGCTCCCGGGGATGCTCCGGGGGGCTCCCAACCCCCTCCCCAGCATTTCAAACCCCCCCCTTTTTTTCTTCTCCCCCCCCCCCCAGATCAAGGTGATGCTCCCACCCTGGGGGTGCTCTCAGCCCCCCAGCCCCCCAGCATCTCCCCCTCCCCAGCCCAAGCTGATGCTCCCACCCCAGTGGATGCTCCCGGGGATGCTCCGGGGGGCTCCCAACCCCCTCCCCAGCATTTCAAACCCCCCCCTTTTTTTCTTCTCCCCCCCCAGATCAAGGTGATGCTCCCACCCTGGGGGTGCTCTCAGCCCCCCCAGCCCCCCAGCATCTCCCCCTCCCCAGCCCAAGCTGATGCTCCCACCCCAGTGGATGCTCCCGGGGATGCTCCGGGGGCTCCCAGCCCCCTCCCCAGCATTTCAACACACCCCCCCCCTTTTTTCTCCCCCCCCAGATCAAGGTGATGCACAAGCAGCTGCTGCTGTTCCACAACGCCATCTCCTCCTACTTCGCTGGGAACCAGCAGCAGCTGGAGCAGACCCTCAAGCAGTTCAACATCAAGCTCAAGACCCCCGGCGCTGAGAAACCCTCCTGGCTGGAGGAGCAGTGAGACCCCCCCCCAAAATAACCCCCCCCCCACCAACACCTTCCCCCCTCCCCAAACACACCCCCCCCCACCCAGGGACCTGAACTCTGGCTGGGGAGCAGCTGTTGTGAGGGGGGGGAATTGGGGAGGGGGAGAGGGGCTGCATCTGGGGGGTCTTGACCCCCCCCGCTGAGGTGAGCCAGGGGAGTGTGTGTGTCCCCCCCCCCAAACACACACCCCCCGCCAGGGACCTGGACTCTGGCTGGGGAGCACCTGGTGGGGGGGGGGGAATTGGGGAGGGGGACGGGGGGAGAGGGGCTGCTGCTGGTACCCACCTCATGGGGTGGGGTACCAACCCCCCCCCCCGCTGAGGTGGGCATGGGGAGCCCCCCCCCCCATCACACACCCCCCCAGGCTGACCCCTGCCCAGCAGCAGCAAAGAAGGGGGGGGGTGGTCCCTTTGTCACCCCCTCGTGGGGGGGCTGTGGGTGCCCCCTTGCTGCAGGGGGTGGGTGCCCCCCTGCTGCGGAGGGGGGCTGTGGGTGTCCCCTTGCCTGGGGGGGGGTGGGAGGGGGTGTCTGAACCCCCCCCCCCAGCCTCACACTACAACCCCACCCCTCCCCAGGGGCTGCAGGCCCCCCCCCTTGGGTGGGGTGGGGGTCCCACTTGGGGCTGGGGTCCCCACTTCTGGTACATTTAGGGGTGGGGGCGCTGCTGAACGTCCCCCCCCCCAGCCTCACACTACACTCCCCCCTCCCCAGGGGCTCCTTTGGGGGGGGTGGTCCCCACTTTTGGTATGTTGGGGGGGGGGGCTGCTGAAGACACCCCCCCCAGCCTCACACTACACCCCCCTTCCCCCCCTCCCCCAAGGGGGTTCCCACATGGGGCTGGGGTTTTTGGGGTGGGGGGGGGCCTCTTTTCCCCCCCCCCCCAATGACACTTGGAGCCCCCCGGGGGGGGGGTTGGGGGGGGGTCTGTGGGGCCTCAAACCAAGGACCAACCCCAACCTGGGGGGGGGCACACACGTGTGACCCCCCTCCCCCCACCCAGTGTCACCATGTGTGCCCCCCCCCCCCCATCCCCGCCCCCCCCCCGAGTCGCTTCCAGCCCCCCAGCACTTGGGCACTTTCTCCTCAGACAAGATTTGGGGGGGGGGCTTGTTAATTTAATCCCTTTTCCTGGTGAAGGTCTGACCCCCCCCCAACCCCAAAACATCCCCCCTCCAAACCCCCCCCCCAAACTCCTGTAAGACCCCCCTCCCCCCAACCACCCCCCCCCCAATAAAGCGGTACGGATCAACCGTGTGTGGAGCCAACAGCGTTGGGGAGGGGGGGGTCTCGCCCCTCCTGAGGGGTCCTAGGGCTGGGGGGGCAGCAGGAGGAGGGCTGAGCCCCCCCCCCCCCAGTCTCATCCCCTGACCACAGCAGAGGGAGGGGCTGCTGGGGGGATGGGAGGTGGTCGGGGGGGGGGGTGTCTAGGGGGGTCTGGTGGCCCCTCCTGAGGGGTCCCAGGGCTGGGGGGCAGCAGGAGGAGGGCTGGGACCCCCTCCCATTCTCACCCCCCCCCAATGTCATCCCCTGACCACAGCAGAGGGAGGGGCTGCTGGGGGGATGGGAGGTGGTCGGGGGGGGGTGTCTAGGGGGGGTCTGGTGGCCCCTCCTGAGGGGTCCCAGGGCTGGGGGGGCAGCAGGAGGAGGGCTGGGACCCCCCCCAATCACACCCACCCCCCCATTCTCACCCACCCCCCAATCTCATCCCCTGACCACAGCAGAGGGAGGGGCTGATGGGGGGATGGGAGGGGGGTGCTGGGGGGGGGGTGTCTCTCCCCTCCTGAGGGGTCCTAGGGCTGGGGGGGGCAACAGGAGGAGGGCTGAGACCCCCCCCCAATTTCTTCCCCCCAAATCTCATCCCCTGACCACAGCAGAGGGAGGGGCTGCTGGGGGGATGCGGGGGGGGGGTCTGGGGAGGGGTCTGGCCCCTCCTGAGGGGTCCCAGGGCTGGGGGGGGGCAGCAGGAGGGGGGCTGGGCCCCCCCCCCCAATCTCGCGCCCTCCCCCCTGACCACAGCAGAGCCCCCCCCGCCCATCCCCCCCCCCCCCCGGCCTTGGACCTGTCGCTGCCCGCGGGGACGCCCCTCCCCCCACCCCACCCCCCTGGGGGCAGCGACCACCGCCCCCCCCCCTGCATCGGGACCCACCCCCACCCCCCGGCCCGGCTCCCGACCCCCCCAGCCGGTGCCACCCCCCTTTACCCCCCCGTACCCCCCCCCCAACCCCCCCATCCGGTCCCCCTGAGCCCCCCCTCCTCACCCACCCCCCCAGCCGCCCCCCTCGACCCCCCCATCCGGTCCCGGCCCCCCTACCCCCCTCGGGCCCCCCCCCCGACCCCCCAGCCGCCCCCCGACCCCCCCGGGCCTCCCTGACCCCCCCACCCGCATCCCCCCTCCCCGGGCCCCCCCCCCAGCCGGTCCCAGCCCCCCTTAAACCCCCCCCAACCGCCTCCCCCCGGCTGCCCTGACCCCCCCCCGCATTCCTCTGCCCCTCCCCGGCCCTGCCCCCCTTAACCCCCCCCATTCCCCCCCCCCCAATCCCCCCAGACCGGCCCGGCCGTCCTGACCCCACCCCCCGCCCCCCCCCCCAGCCGGTCCCCGCCCCCCTTGACCTCCCCCCCCCGCCCCCCCAGCCGGCCCCAGCCCCCCTTAACCCCCGGGGGGGGGCGGCTGGGGGGGTGTCAGGGCGGCCGGGACCGACTTGGGGGGCGGGTGGGGGGTGGGGATGCGGGGGGGTCGGGGGGGTCGGCTCCCCCCTCCCGGGGTCCCGCACACGGTGGGGGGGGGGTCTCCTGCTCCCCCTGGGCGCGCAGCACGGACACGCTGGGGTCCCTGCTCCCCGCCCCCCCCCGGGGAGGGATGGGGGTACATTGCTCCAGGCTCCCCTGGGGTCCCCCCACCCCTCGGATGCCCCCCCAGAGGTGCCAGGAGCTGCACCTCCTCCTGCACCTCCTCCTGAACTGGGGGGAGGGGGCTGCCCCCTGCCCCGCCCAGGGGCACCCCCTGACCCCCCCAACCCCCCCAGGGGCACCCACTGGCCCCCCTGTGCCCCCCAGGGGCAGCTCAGTGTCCCCCCCATGGGCACCCGTTGACCCCCCCTCTGACCCCCCCAGGGACAGCTCAGTGACCCCCCCATCTGCCCCCCCCAGGGGCACTCCATGACCCCCCCAGGGGCATCTCAGTGACCCCCCCATGGGCACCCGCTGACTCCCACGTGCCCCCCCAGGGCCACCCGCTGACCCCCCGTGCCCCCCAGGGGCAGCTCAGCTCCAGGCAGCCCCTGTCCCCATGTCCCATCTCCGGGCTGTGGGGGCTGTGGCACCCCTGTCCCCCGTCCCCCCACCCCGGGGTCACACGCTTTGGGGAGGGTGTTTTTGGGAGGGTGTTTGGGAAGGGTGTTTTTGGGAGGGTGTTTTAGGGGGGTGTTTTTGGAGAGGGTGTTTTGTGGGGGGTGTTTTGGGGAGTTGTTTTTGGGAAGAGTTTTGGGGAGGGTGTTTTGGGAGTGTGTTTTTGGGAGGGTGTTTTGGGAAGGGTGTTTTGGGAAGGGGTGTTTTGGGGAGGGTGTTTACTGGGGGGTGTTTTGGGGAGGGTGTTTGGGGAGGGTGTTTTGGGGAGGATGTTTTTGGGGAGGGTGCTTTTTGGGGGGAGATTTGGAGAGGGTGTTTTTGTGGGGGGTGTTTTGGGGGAGAGGTGTTTGGGGAGGGTGTTTCTAGAGGGTGTTTTTGGGGAGGGTGTATTTGAGGGTGTTTTTAGAGGGTGTTTTTGGGGAGGCTGATCTCAGGAGGGTGTTTTCTGGGAGGGGTTCTGGGGGGTGTTTTGGGGAGGGTGTTTCTAGAGGGTGTTTTGGGGAGTTGTTTTTGGGAAGAGTTTTGGGGAGGGTGTTTTTTGGGGGGTCTTTTTGGGGGGTGTTTTGGGAGGGTGTTTTTGGGAAGGGTGTTTGGGAGAGGGTGTTTGGGGAGGGTGTTTTGAGGAGGGTGTCTGGGAAGGGTGTTTTTGGGAAGGTGTTTGGGGAGAGTGTTTTCTGGGAGGGGTTCTGGGGGGGTGTTTTGGGGAGGGTTTTTTTGGGAAGGTGTTTGGGGAGAGTGTTTTCTGGGAGGGGTTCTGGGGGGGTGTTTTGGGGAGGGTTTTTTTGGGAGGGTGTTTTTGGGGAGGGTGTTTGGGGAAGGTGTTTTTGGGAGGGTGTTTTGAGGAGGGTGTTTTGGGGAGGGTGTTTGGGAAGGGTGTTTCTAGTGGGTGTTTTGTAGAGGGTGTTTTGGGGAGGGTTTTTTTGGGAGGGTGTTTGGGGAAGGGTGTTTTGGGAAGGGTGTTTGGGGAGGGTGTTTTGGAGAGGGTGTTTTCTTGGGGTTGTTTAGGGAGATTGTTTTGGAAAGGGTGTTTTGTGGGGGGTGTTTTGGGGAGGGTGTTTTTGAGGAGAGTGTTTGGGAAGGGTGTTTGGGGAGGGTGTTTTGCTGAAGGGTGTTTTGGGGGAAGGTTTTTGGGGAGGGTGTTTTTGGGGAGGGTGTTTTGGGGAGGGTGTTTTGGGGAGGGTGTTTTGGGGAGGGTATTTTGGGGAAGGTGCTTTGGGGGGATGTTTTGGGGAAGGGTGTTTCTAGAGGGTGTTTTGGGGGAAGGTGTTTTTCGGAAGGAACGTTTTGGGGAGGGTGTATTTGAGGGTGTTTTTAGAGGGTGTTTTTGGGGAGGCTGATCTCAGGAGGGTGTTTTCTGGGAGGGGTTCTGGGGGGTGTTTGGGGAGGGTGTTTCTAGAGGGTGTTTTGGGGAGTTGTTTTTGGGAAGAGTTTTGGGGAGGGTGTTTTTTGGGGGGTGTTTTTGGGGGGGTGTTTTGGGAAGGGTGTTTGGGGGAAGGTGTTTAGGGAGGGTGTTTTGGGGAGGATGTTTTTGGGAGGGTGTTTTGGGAGGGTGTTTTTGGGAAGGGTGTTTGGGAGAGGGTGTTTGGGGGGGGTGTTTTGGGGAGGGTGTCTGGGAAGGGTGTTTTTGGGAAGGTGTTTGGGGAGAGTGTTTTCTGGGAGGGGTTCTGGGGGGTGTTTTGGGGAGGGTTTTTTTGGGAGGGTGTTTGGGGAAGGGTGTTTTGGGAAGGGTGTTTGGGGAGGGTGTTTTGGAGAGGGTGTTTTCTTGGGGTTGTTTAGGGAGATTGTTTTGGAAAGGGTGTTTTGTGGGGGGTGTTTTGGGGAGGGTGTTTTTGAGGAGAGTGTTTGGGAAGGGTGTTTGGGGAGGGTGTTTTGCTGAAGGGTGTTTTGGGGGAAGGTTTTTGGGGAGGGTGTTTTGTGGGGGTGTTTTGGGGGATGTTTTGGGGGGATGTTTTGGGGAGGGTGTTTTTGGGAGGGGTGTTTTTGGATGGTGTTTTGCCCCCTCCCATCCCCCCAGGAGGCAGCCCGGGCTGACAGTCACGGTGAGGGGACAGGGGGACCCTGTGCTGGGGGTGGCACTGGGGTAGCACCAGGGTGGCACAGGGGGTGGCACCGGGGGTGGCAGTGAGGGTGGCACTGGGGGTGACACTGGGGGTGTCAGTGGGGTGGCATGAGGGGTGGCACCAGGGTGGCACTTGGGGTGGCACTAGGGGTGGCACTGGGGGCGGCAGCTGCAGTGGCACTGGGGGTGGCAGCAGGATGGCACTGGGGGTGGCACCAAGTTAGCATAGGGGGTGGCACATGGGGTGGCACCGGGGTGCCACTGGGGGTGGCACAAGGCGTGGCACATGGGGCGGCATTGGGGTAGCACCAGGGGTTGGCACCAGGGGTGGCACTGGGGGTGGCACATGGGGTGGCACCAGGGGATGGAACTGGGGTGGCACTGGGGGTGGCACCAGTGTGGCACATGGGGTGGCACTTGGGGTAGCAGAAGGGTGACACTGGGGGTGGCACTGGGGGTGGCACCAGGGTTGGCACCAGGAGTGGCACCGAGGGTGGCACCAGGAGTGGCACTGGGGGTGGCACCAGGAGTGGCACTGGGGGTGGCACTTGGGGTAGCAGCAGGGTGGCCCTGGGGGTGGCACTGAGGGTAGCACTGGGTTTGGCACCAGGGATGGCATTGGGGGTGGCACCAAGGTGGCACAAGGGGGGTGTCACAAGGGGTGGCACTGGGGGTGGCACCAGGGATGGCACTGAGGGTGGCACCGGGGATGGCACATGGGGTGGCACTTGGGGTAGCAGCAGGGTGACACTGGGGGTGGCACCAGGGGTGGCCCTGGGGTGGCACATGGGGTGGCACCAGGATGGCACAGGGGGTGGCACATGGGGTGCCCTGGGGTTGGCAGGTACCCGGCACTGGACCCCTGAGCCCCCTGGTACCGGACCCCTGAGCCCCCCCGGGTGACCCCCCGGGTGACCCCCGGTACCAGACCCGCCCTGTACCTGCCCCCATGCGCCCCCCAGGTGCCCCCCGGTACCGGACCCCCTCGTACCTCCCCCAGCTGCCCCCCGGTACTGGACCCCTGAGCTCGCCGGTACCGGACCCCCCCTGTGCCCCCCCGGGTGCCCCCCTGGTGCCCCCGTACCGGCCCCCTACCCCCGTGTGCCCCCCTGCCTCCCCGTGCTCCCCGTGCCCCCCGGTACCGGGCCCCCCCGTATCCCCGCTGTGTTCCCCCCGGAGGATCCCGTGTACCCCCCCCCCCCCGGTACCCCCGGACCGCACCCCCTGCGCCCCCCCAGTGTGACCCCCAGTACCAGCCCCCCATGTGCCCCCCAATCCCCCCCCACCAAGTCCCCCCAGCCCCCCTCACCCCCCCGCCCCCCCCCCCGGTCCCGCTGCGGGGCCACACGGTCCCCGCGCTGCCCGAGCTGGGGGGGGGGTGGGGGGCCGGGCACCCCGGCTGCTGGGCAAGGGCGGGGTGGGGGGGGTGTGTTCCCCAGCCCCCCCTGGGGCCGCAGCCCCCTGCCCCTTCTTCAGCCTGGCCGGGCTCTTCCAACGCGGGGGGGGGGCCAGAAGGGCGCGGGGGGTCCCCAAACGACCCCCGGACCCCCCTCGCCCCCCCCCCCCCCGCAGCACACTGCTTTGCTCCACTTCTTCCGGCGCCTGGCAGGTGGGAAGGGGCGCGGGGACCCCCCCCCCAAAGCTGAGGAGGGGGCTGGGCCCCTTCCCACCCCCCACCCCCCCACCCCATCCCCCTCTCCGGGGCCGCGTTTTATTCTTGTGCCCCCCCCCCCCTTTTTTTTTGGTGACAATAAAGGGTGAGGATGCCCCCCTCCCCCCCTCCCCAAACCCCCCCCCCCCAACGACGTGTCCGCGCCGTCACTGCGACCCCCCCACCCCCCAAATGCTCCGGGGGGGGGGGTCTGTGTGACACCACCCCCCCACACACTCCCCCCCCCCCCCAGGGGCTGCACCGGGTCCTTGCAGGACACGTCGCCTCTTCGGTCCCTCCACTTGTCACCTGCCAGGACCGAGAGGGATGCGGTTGCCATGGCGACAGCCGGGTACCCCAGGGATGCGGAGATTGGAAGGGGGGGGGGGGGAGCGGCTTACCCAGAGCCCCCCCCCCACTGCAGAGCCACAGCCCGGACCCGACCATTCGTGCTGAGGAAGAGGGGGGTGTGGGGGGGGGGGGGGGTTTAGGATGCCGCCCCCCCTTCTCCCACCGCATCCCCCCCAAGCCCACCCCCCTCACACCCCCGGGAGAGCTCGACTGGGGGGAGGGGGGGTGGTTTCCTCGGGGGTCCTGCGCGGCGGGGGCGGCCCCGCGGGGTGTGTGTGGGGGGTGTGTGTGGGGGCCCCCCCTCCCCCGCCCCCCCGCCCGGGTGGTGCGGGCCCAGCCCAGCCCTGGCGCAGTCCCCGCCGGGCCGGGGCCGAGGATGCGCGGGGCCGGCCCGCAGCCAGCGCTGCGCAGGGGAGGGGGCTGCCCGAGGGGTGAGTGAGGGGCGGGGGGGGGCTTGAGGGGGGGGGGGACACAAGGACCCCGGGGGGTGGGAAAGGGGGGCAGCCTGGATGGGCTGGAGAGGGGCTGGGGGGGAAAGGGGGGCGGTGGGAGAGGGAGGATGGGGGGTGGGATGGGGGGTGGGGTGGGGGCTGCGGGAGGCAGGATGGATGGATGGATGGATGGACAGACGGACAGACGGACAGACGGACAGGGCCGGGGGATGCGGAGAGGGTGGGGGACGGGGAGTCCGGACGGGCGGGAGAGGAAGGATGGGGGGTGGGATGGGGGGTGGGATGGGGGCTGCGGGAGGCAGGATGCGGGGACGGACGGATGGATGGACAGACGGACAGACGGACAGACGGACAGACGGACAGGGCCGGGGGATGCGGAGAGGGTGGGGGACGGGGAGTCCGGACGGGCGGGAGAGGAAGGATGGGGGGTGGGAGGGGGGAGGGATGGGGGCTGCGGGAGGCAGGATGGATGGACGGATGGATGGACGGACAGACGGACGGACAGACAGACGGACAGGGCTGAGGGACAGGTAGTGCGTGGGGGACCGGGACTCTGGACGGGCTGGAGCGGGGAGGAAGGATGGGGGTGGGATGGGGGTGGGATGGGGGCTGCGGGAAGCAGGATGGGTGGATGGATGGATGGACAGACGGACAGACGGACAGACGGACAGGGCCGGGGGATGCGGAGAGGGTGGGGGACAGGGAGTCCGGACGGGCGGGAGAGGAAGGATGGGGGGTGGGATGGGGGGTGGGATGGGGGCTGCGGGAGGCAGGATGCGGAGGGGATGGGGGTTGGGGGGGGGGGGTGGGTACGGGCAGGGCCGGGGTCCGAGGGACACGGGGCCGGGGGGCGGGACAGGCACCGGGCGGGGGGTGCGGGGTGGGGGGTGCGGGGGGTGCGGGGCCCGGCCGTGCCCGCAGCATCCCGCAGCCCTGCGGATGCCCGGGCCGTGCCTGCCGCACCCCCCCCCCACCCCCAGCCCGGTGTCAGGACCCCCCCCGGGGCCCAGACCCCTCCCCCCACCCCCGGAACCCCCCGCAGCCCGGTGCCCAGATCCCCCCCCAGGTGCTCAGACCCCCCCCGGTGCCCAGACCCCCCCACACCCCCCCGGCCCCCCCGCATCCTAGTGCCCAGACCCCCCCGGTGTCCAGGACCCCCCAGTGCCCGGAGCCCCCCGCCCGGTGCCCAGACCCCCCCCCACCCCCCCGGAACCCCCCGCAGCCCGGTGCCTAGATCCCGCCCCCCCCACTGTTCGGCCCCCCCCCCCCCAGGTGCCCAGACACCCCCCACACGCCTGGACCCCCCCGCAACCCAGTGCCCAGCCCCCCTCCAGTGCCCAGACCCCTCAGGTGCCCAGTCCCCCCCCCACGCCTGGACCCCCCGGTGCCCAGACCCCTCTCTCAGTGCCCAGACCCCCCCAGGTGCCCAGACCCCCCCACACCCCCGGCCCCCCTGCAGCCCGGTGCCCAGACCCCCCCGGTGACAGACCACCCCCCAGGTGCCCAGCCCCCCTCTCAGTGCCCAGACCCCTCCCACCTGGTGCCCAGCCCCCCCACACCCCGGCCCCCCCAGACCGGTGCCCAGACGCCCCCCCAGGTGCCCAGACCCCCCTACACCCCCTCACACCCCCCGTAACCCACTGCCCACCCCCCACCCCGGTGCCCAGACCCCCACTCTCAGTGCCCAGACCCCCCTACACCCCCGGACCCCCCCGCAACCCAGTGCCCAGACCCCCCCAAGTGCCCAGAGCGCCCCCAGGTGCCCAGACCCCCCCACACCCCCGGCCCCTCCCCGGTGCCCAGCCCCCCCCCCCAGACCCCCCCGGTGCCCAGACCCCCCTCGGTGCCCAGACCCCTCCTCGGCCCCCCCGGTGCCCAGACCCCCCCACAACCCCGGCCCCCCCCCAGCCTGGTGCCCAGACCCCCCCCGGTGCCCAGGCCCCCCCACCCCCCCCCCGGTGCCCAGACCCCCCTACACCCCCGGACCCCCCGCAACCCAGTGCCCAGGCCCCCCCCAGCCCTCCTCGGTACCTAGGCCCCCCCCGGTGCCCAGACCCCTCTACACCCCCGGACCCCCCCGCAACCCAGTACCCAGACCCCCACCCGGTACCCAGCCCCCCCGGTGCCCAGACCCCCCCGGCCCAGCCCGGTGCCCAGCCCCCCTACACCCCCGGACCCCCCCGCAACCCAGTGTCCAGACCTCTCCCCGGTGCCCAGCCCCCCACCCCCCCCAGGCCCCCCCCCCTCGATGCCCAGCCCCCCCTACACCCCCGGCCTCCCCCCAGGCCCCCCCGGTGCCCAGCCCACCCCAGCCCCCCTCTCAGTGCCCAGCCCCCCCCAGCCCCCCCCCCCCGGTGCCCAGGCCCCCCCCAGCCCCCCCTCTCAGTGCCCAGCCCCCCCCCCAGCCCCCCCCCCCCCCCAGGTGCCCAGCCCCCCGCCCAGCCCCCCCCAGCCCCCCCCGGTGCCCAGCCCCCCCCAGCCCCCCTCTCAGTGCCCAGCCCCCCCAGCCCCCCCCCAGCCCCCCCCAGCCCCCCCCCTTGCGGGGCGGTGCCTCGGGCCGGGCGGTGCCGCACAATGGCGGCCGGGGCGGGGCCGGGCCGGGGCCTGGAGCTCGGGGCCGCCGCAGCGCCGGCGGCGGGGCCGGGCCGGGCCGGGGACCCCCGGGGGAAGGTACCGGGGGGGCCGGGGCCTCCCGCAGCCCGCGGCGGGGCGGGGGGGGGTGGGGGTGTCGGGGTGCGGGGCCCGCGGGGCGGGGCTGGGGGCTGCTCTGGGACCCCCCCGCAGCCGGAATTGGGGCTGGGGGCTGCTCTGGGACCCCCCGCAGCCGGGGACTGGGGTTTGGCGGTGGGGGCTCCTCTGGGCCCCCCGCAGCCGGAATTGGGGCTGGGGGCTGCTCTGGGACCCCCCCGCAGCCGGAGTTGGGGCTGGGGGCTCCTCTTGGACCCCCCCGCAGCCGGAATTGGGGCTGGGGGCTGCTCTGGGACCCCCCGCAGACGGGAGCTGGGGTTTGGGGCTGGGGGCTGCTCTGGGACCCCCCGCAGCCGGGGACCGGGGTTTGGGGCTGGGGGCTGCTCTTGGACCCCCCCGCAGCCGGAATTGGGGCTGGGGGCTGCTCTGGGACCCCCCGCAGCCGGGGACCGGGGTTTGGGGCTGGGGGCTGCTCTTGGACCCCCCGCAGCCGGGGACTGGGGTTTGGGGCTGGGGGCTGCTCTGGGACCCCCCCGCAGCCGGGGACCGGGGTTTGGGGCTGGGGGCTGCTCTTGGACCCCCCCGCAGCCGGAATTGGGGCTGGGGGCTGCTCTGGGACCCCCCGCAGCCGAGGACTGGGGTTTGGGGCTGGGGGCTCCTCTTGGACCCCCCCGCAGCCGGAATTGGGGCTGGGGGCTGCTCTGGGACCCCCCGCAGCCGAGGACTGGGGTTTGGGGCTGGGGGCTCCTCTTGGACCCCCCCGCAGCCGGAATTGGGGCTGGGGGCTGCTCTGGGACCCCCCGCAGCCGAGGACTGGGGTTTGGGGCTGGGGGCTCCTCTTGGACCCCCCCGCAGCCGGAATTGGGGCTGGGGGCTGCTCTGGGACCCCCCCGCAGCCGGGGACTGGGGTTTGGGGCTGGGGGCTCCTCTTGGACCCCCCCGCAGCCGGAATTGGGGCTGGGGGCTGCTCTGGGACCCCCCGCAGCCGAGGACTGGGGTTTGGGGCTGGGGGCTCCTCTTGGACCCCCCCGCAGCCGGAATTGGGGCTGGGGGCTGCTCTGGGACCCCCCCGCAGCCGGAATTGGGGCTGGGGGCTGCTCTGGGACCCCCCGCAGCCGGGGACTGGGGTTTGGGGCTGGGGGCTCCTCTTGGACCCCCCGCAGCCGGAATTGGGGTTGGGGGCTCTTCTTGGACCCCCCCGCAGCCGGAATTGGGGCTGGGGGCTGCTCTGGGACCCCCCGCAGCCGGGGCTGGGGACTTGTGGGGGTCTCAGGGGGCTGGTGGAGGGGCCGGGGGTCTGACCGTGCCTGACCCCAGGCAGGGTTTTGGGGGGTTCAGGGCTGGGGGTTCCTCTGGGACCCCCCGCAGCCGGGGACTGGGGTTCAGGGCTGGGGGTCTCCTCTGGGACCCCCCCAGAGTCGGGGCTGGGGTCTCAGGGGGGCTTGTGGGGGGTTCAGCGGGGCGGGGGTCTCACCGTGCCCCCCACCCCGGCAGGGTCTGGGAGGGTTCGGGGGGGCTTATGGGGGGGGGCTCCTCTGGGACACACCCCCCCCCCGCAGCTGGGGTCTGGGGGTTCCTCTGGGACCCCCGCAGCCGGGGCCGGGGGCTCTGGGGGTGCTGGTGGCGGGGTGCAGCGGGGCGGGGGTCTCACCGTGTGTCCCCCTCCCCAGGCAGGGTCTGGGGGGGTTCAGGCCTTGGGGGTCTCCTCTGGGACCCCCCGCAGCCGGGTGCGGGGACTTGTGGGGGTCTCAGGGGGTTGGTGGGGGGGCCGGGGGTCTGACCGTGCCTCCCCGCCCCCCTCCCCCAGCCAGGGTCTGGGGGGTTCGGGGCTGGGTGTCTGCTCTGGGCCCCCCAGAGTCGGGGCTGGGGTCTCAGGGGGGCTTGTGGGGGGGTTCAGCGGGGCGGGGGTCTCACCGTGTGTCCCCCTCCCCAGGCAGGGTCTGGGGGGGTTCAGGGCTGGGGGGTCTCCTCTGGGACCCCCCCGCAGCCGGGTGCGGGGACTTGTGGGGGTCTCAGGGGGTTGGTGGGGGGGCCGGGGGTCTGACCGTGCCTCCCCGCCCCCCCCCCCCAGCCAGGGTCTGGGGGGGTTCGGGGCTGGGGGTCTCCTCTGGGCCCCCCGCAGCCGGTGCCGTGGGTTCCGGGGGTGCTGGTGGCGGGGTTCAGCGGGGCGGGGGTCTCACCGTGTGTCCCCCCCCCCCCCAGGCTGAGCGGGGCCGCCCGACGCCGCCATGGCCCAGCGGGAGCCCAGCGCCAGCCCCGTGGTGCGGCAGATCGACCGGCAGTTCCTGGTCTGCAGCATCTGCCTCGACCGCTACCGCAACCCCAAGGTGCTGCCCTGCCTGCACACCTTCTGCGAGAGGTGCGACCCCCGGCACCCCCCACCCCACCCCCGGGACCCCCCCATCCCACCCCCGGGACGAGCATCCCACCCCCGGGACGAGCATCCCTCCCCGGGACCCCCCCACCCCACCCCCGGGACGAGCATCCCTCCCCGGGACCCCCCCACCCCACCCCCGGGACGAGCATCCCTCCCCGGGACCCCCCACCCCACCCCCGGGACGAGCATCCCACCCCCGGGACGAGCATCCCTCCCCGGGACCCCCCACCCCACCCCCGGGACGAGCATCCCACCCCCGGGACGAGCATCCCCCCCCGGGACCCCCCCACTGCACCCCTGGGACCCCCCCCACCCCACCCCCGGGATGAGCATCCCTCCCCGGGACCCACCCCCCAGCACCCCTGTGACGTGCAGCCCCCCCGGGACCCCCCACCGCACCCCCCTGCTGTGCATCCCCCCACTGCACCCCTGTGACATGCATCCCCCCACCGCGCCCCCAGGACGAGCATCCCTCCCCGGGACCCCCCCAGCACCCCCTGCTGTGCATCCCCCCCAGCACCCCCTGCTGTGCATCCCCCCCGGGACCCCCCTGCTGTGCATCCCCCCCCAGCACCCCCCTGCTGTGCATCCCCCCCGGGACCCCCTGCTGTGCATCCCCCCCCCAGCACCCCCCTGCTGTGCATCCCCCCACTGCACCCCCCTGCTGTGCATCCCCCCCCCAGCACCCCCCTACCGCACCCCCGGGACGAGCATCTCTCCCCGGGACCCCCCCACTGCACCCCCCTGCTGTGCATCCCCCCCAGCACCCCCTGCTGTGCATCCCCCCCCAGCACCCCCCTGCTGTGCATCCCCCCCCGGGACCCCCCTACCGCGCCCCCGGGACGAGCATCCCTCCCCGGGACCCCCCCACTGCACCCCCGGGACAAGCATCCCTCCCTGGGACCCCCCCACTGCACCCCCCTGCTGTGTATCCCCCCAGCACACCCCTGCTGTGCATCCCCCCACCGGGACCCCCCCCACTGCACCCCCGGGACATGCATCCCCCCCCAGCACCCCCCTGCTGTGTATCCCCCTCTTCATCCCCCCTGGGACCCCCACCACAACCCCCCACTCTGCATCCCTCCCCAGGACCCCCCCACCGCGACCCCGGGATGTGCATCCCCTCCGGGACCTCCCCAGCACCCCCTGCTCTGTATTCCCCCCTTCGTCACCCCCCCAGCACCCCCCTGCTGTGCATCCCCCTTCATCCCCCCCAGGACCCCCCAGTGCAGCCCCTGCTGTGCATCCCCCCACAGCACCCCCCGCCATGTGCATCCCCCTCACTGCGCCCCCCCATGATGCACCCCCACTTCATCCCCATGATGCGCCCCCCCATGATGCACGCCCTCTTCATCCCCCCCACAGCACCCCCCCACCGTGCATCCCCCCTTCACCCCCCATGATGCACCCCCCTTCATCCCCCCAATGCACCCCCCCACTGTGCATCCCCCCCATGATACATCCCCCTTGGGACCCCCACTGCATCCCCCCCCCATTCCCCAGCCACACATCCCCCTGCTTCATCCCCCCCAATGCACCCCCCCGCCATACATCCCCCCCGCATCCCCCAGTGCACCCCCCTGCTGTGCATCCCCCCTGCATCCCCCCCAATGCACCCCCGGGACGTGCATCCCCCCCAGCACCCCCCAATGCACCCCCCTGCCACATCCCCCCTTCACCCCCCAATGCACCCCCTGCCACATCCCCCCTTCATCCCCCCCACAGCACCCCCCGCCATGCATCCCCCTCACTGCGCCCCCCATGATGTACCCCCCTTCATCCCCATGATGCGCCCCCCCATGATGCACGCCCTCTTCATCCCCCCCACAGCACCCCCCCACCGTGCATCCCCCCTTCATCCCCCCAATGCACCCCCCGCCATACATCCCCCAGTGCACCCCCCTGCTGTGCATCCCCCCCATGATGCACCCCCTCTTCATCCCCCCAATGCACCCCTGTGCCGTGCATCCCCCTCATGATGCACCCCCCATGATGCACCCCCCTTCATCCCCCCCACAGCACCCCCCCCATGCATCCCCCCTTCATCCCCCCAATGCACCCCCCATGATGCACCCCCCCTTCATCCCCCCCACAGCACCCCCCCATGCATCCCCCCTTCATCCCCCCAATGCACCCCCCCATGATGCACCCCCCTTCATCCCCCCCACAGCACCCCCCCCATGCGTCCCCCCTTCATCCCCCCAATGCACCCCCCGCTGTGCATCCCCCCCACTGCATCCCCCTCGGGACCCCCACTGCATCCCCCCACCCTGCATCTCCCCCTTCATCCCCCCAATGCACCCTCCAATGCACCCCCCACAGCTCAGAGCCTGCCCCATAGGACAGGGCCTGCCCCACAGCTCAGGGTCTGCCCCACAGCTCAGGCCTGGGCCTGCCCCACAGCACATGGCCTGCCCCACAGCTCAGGGCCTGCTCCATAGCATGGAGCTTGGCCTGCCCCACAGCTCAGGGCCTGCCCCACAGCTCAGGGCCTGCCCCACAGCTCAGGGTCTGCCCCACAGCTCAGGCCTGGGCCTGCCCCACAGCACATGGCCTGCCCCACAGCTCAGGGCCTGCTCCATAGCACGGAGCCTGTCCTGCCCCACAGCTCAGGGCCTGCCCCACAGCTCAGAGCCTGCCCCATAGGACAGGGCCTGCCCCACAGCTCAGGGTCTGCCCCACAGCTCAGGGCCTGCTCCATAGCACGGAGCCTGGCCTGCCCCACAGCTCAAGGCCTGCCCCATAGCACTGAGCCAGCCCCACAGCTCAGGGCCTGCTCCATAGCACGGAGCCTGGCCTGCCCCACAGCTCAGAGCCTGCCCCACAGCTCAGAGCCTGCCCCATAGCACAGGGCCTGCCCCACAGCTCAGGGCCTGCTCCATAGCACGGAGCCTGGCCTGCCCCACAGCACATGGCCTGCCCCACAGCTCAGGGCCTGCTCCATAGCACGGAGCCTGTCCTGCCCCACAGCTCAGAGCCTGCCCCACAGCTCAGAGCCTGCCCCATAGGACAGGGCCTGCCCCACAGCTCAGGGCCTGCTCCATAGCACGGAGCCTGGCCTGCCCCACAGCACATGGCCTGCCCCACAGCTCAGGGCCTGCTCCATAGCACGGAGCCTGTCCTGCCCCACAGCTCAGAGCCTGCCCCACAGCTCAGGGCCTGCTCCATAGCACGGAGCCTGGCCTGCCCCACAGCTCAGAGCCTGCCCCACAGCTCAGGGCCTGCTCCATAGCACGGAGCCTGGCCTGCCCCACAGCTCAGGGTCTGCCCCACAGCTCAGGCCTGGGCCTGCCCCACAGCACATGGCCTGCCCCACAGCTCAGGGCCTGCTCCATAGCACGGAGCCTGTCCTGCCCCACAGCTCAGGGCCTGCCCCACAGCTCAGAGCCTGCCCCATAGGACAGGGCCTGCCCCACAGCTCAGGGCCTGCCCCACAGCTCAGGGCCTGCTTCATAGCATGGAGCTTGGCCTGCCCCACAGCTCAGGGTCTGCCCCACAGCTCAGGCCTGGGCCTGCCCCACAGCACATGGCCTGCCCCACAGCTCAGGGCCTGCTCCATAGCACGGAGCCTGTCCTGCCCCACAGCTCAGGGCCTGCCCCACAGCTCAGGGCCTGCTCCATAGCACAGAGCCTGGCCTGCCCCATAGCACTGAGCCAGCCCCACAGCTCAGGGCCTGCTCCATAGCACGGAGCCTGTCCTGCCCCATAGCACATGGCCTGCCCCACAGCACATGGCCTGCCCCACAGCTCAGGGCCTGCTCCATAGCACGGAGCCTGTCCTGCCCCACAGCTCAGAGCCTGCCCCACAGCTCAGGGCCTGCTCCATAGCACGGAGCCTGGCCTGCCCCACAGCTCAGAGCCTGCCCCATAGCACAGGGCCTGCTCCATAGCACGGAGCCTGGCCTGCCCCACAGCTCGGGGTCTGCCCCATAGCACAGGGCCTGCCCCACAGCTCAGAGCCTGCCCCACAGCTCAGAGCCTGCCCCATAGCACAGGGCCTGCCCCACAGCTCAGAGCCTGCCCCATAGCACTGAGCCAGCCCCACAGCTCAGGGCCTGCTCCATAGCACGGAGCCTGGCCTGCCCCACAGCACATGGCCTGCCCCACAGCTCAGGGCCTGCCCCACAGCTCAGGGCCGGGTGTGGGGTTCTGGGGGGTCTGGGGGCCGTTTGGGTGGGGGCGCTGGGCTCGGTGCTGGCAGCTGCTCTCCCTGTGCCCCCAGGCCCCCTGCCCCCCCTCCCACCCCCGTCCGTCCGTCTGTCTGTCCGGCTGCCCTGCGGGGCTCTGGCAGCCCCTCCCGGCACCCCCCTGCCCGCCCATCCTGTCCGTCTGTCCGGCCGTCTGTCCATCCCTCCGGCCCCCGCCTGCTCCCGCACCCCCCTGTGCCGCAGCGTGGCCTGTCTGTCCGTCTGTCTGTCTGTCCTGCCACCCCCACCCATGTGCCACGGTGCAGCCATCCTGTCCGTCTGTCCTGCCTGCCCCTCCGCACTGTCCCTCTGCCTCAGCCCGTCTGTCCGTCTGTCCTGCTCTCTCTGCCTTCCCGGCCCTGCCTGTCCGTCTGTCCATCTGTCCTGCCCTGCCAGTGCTGCCCCTCTGCGCTGCACACCCCGATCCTTCCTGTCCGTCTGTCCATCCTGCTGTCTGCCCGCCCCTGCCATCCATCCGTCCCACTGCCTGTCCGTCTGTCTGTCCCACTGCCCGTTCGTCCCACTGCCTGTCTGTCTGTCCGTCCCGCTGCCCCACCCGTCCGTCTGTCCGTCCGCAGGTGCCTGCAGAACTACATCCCCGGGCAGAGCCTGACGCTGTCGTGCCCCGTCCCGCTGCCCTGTCTGTCTGTCTGTCTGTCCCACTCCTATCCCTCCCTCCCTCCATCCATCCCTCCCACTGCCTGCCTCTCTTGTCTGTCTGTCTGTCTGTCCTGCTGCCCTGTCTGTCTGTCTGTCCGTCCCGCTGCCCCACCCGTCCGTCTGTCCGTCCGCAGGTGCCTGCAGAACTACATCCCCGGGCAGAGCCTGACGCTGTCGTGCCCCATCCCACTGCCCTGTCTGTCTGTCTGTCTGTCCCCTTGCCCTGTCTGTCTGTCCCCTTGCCCTGTCTGTCTGTCCCACTGCCCTGTCTGTCTGTCTGTCTGTCTGTCCCACTGCCCTGTCTGTCTGTCTGTCCCCTTGCCCTGTCTGTCTGTCCCACTGCCCTGTCTGTCTGTCTGTCTGTCCCCTTGCCCTGTCTGTCTGTCCCACTGCCCTGTCTGTCTGTCTGTCCCCGTGCTCTGTCTGTCTCTCCATCCCGCTGCCCTGTCTGTCTGTCTGTCTGTCCCACTGCCCTGTCTGTCTGTCCATCCTGCTGCTCTGTCTGTCCGTCCCCCTGCCCTGTCTGTCTGTCTGTCCGTCCCGCTGCCCCACCCGTCCGTCTGTCCGTCCGCAGGTGCCTGCAGAACTACATCCCCGGGCAGAGCCTGACGCTGTCGTGCCCCGTCCCGCTGCCCTGTCTGTCTGTCTGTCTGTCCCCCTGCCCTGTCTGTCTGTCCCCCTGCCCTGTCTGTCTGTCTGTCCCCGTGCTCTGTCTGTCTGTCCCACTGCCCTGTCTGTCTGTCTGTCCCCTTGCCCTGTCTGTCTGTCCCACTGCCCTGTCTGTCTGTCTGTCTGTCCCCTTGCCCTGTCTGTCTGTCCCCCTGCCCTGTCTGTCTGTCTGTCTGTCCCCCTGCCCTGTCTGTCTGTCTGTCTGTCCCACTGCCCTGTCTGTCTGTCTGTCCCCGTGCTCTGTCTGTCTGTCCATCCCGCTGCCCTGTCTGTCTGTCCATCCTGCTGCTCTGTCTGTCTGTCTGTCTGTCCCACTGCCCTGTCCGTCTGTCTGTCCGTCCCCCTGCCCTGTCTGTCTGTCTGTCCGTCCCGCTGCCCCACCCGTCCGTCTGTCCGTCCGCAGGTGCCTGCAGAACTACATCCCCGGGCAGAGCCTGACGCTGTCGTGCCCCATCCCACTGCCCTGTCTGTCTGTCTGTCTGTCCCCTTGCCCTGTCTGTCTGTCTGTCTGTCTGTCCCCTTGCCCTGTCTGTCTGTCCCACTGCCCTGTCTGTCTGTCTGTCTGTCTGTCCCACTGCCCTGTCTGTCTGTCTGTCCCCTTGCCCTGTCTGTCTGTCCCACTGCCCTGTCTGTCTGTCTGTCTGTCCCCTTGCCCTGTCTGTCTGTCCCACTGCCCTGTCTGTCTGTCTGTCCCCGTGCTCTGTCTGTCTCTCCATCCCGCTGCCCTGTCTGTCTGTCTGTCTGTCCCACTGCCCTGTCTGTCTGTCCATCCTGCTGCTCTGTCTGTCCGTCCCCCTGCCCTGTCTGTCTGTCTGTCCGTCCCCCTGCCCTGTCTGTCTGTCCGTCCCGCTGCCCCACCCGTCCGTCTGTCCGTCCGCAGGTGCCTGCAGAACTACATCCCCGGGCAGAGCCTGACGCTGTCGTGCCCCGTCCCGCTGCCCTGTCTGTCTGTCTGTCTGTCCCCTTGCCCTGTCTGTCTGTCTGTCTGTCCCACTGCCCTGTCTGTCTGTCCCCCTGCCCTGTCTGTCTGTCTGTCCATCCCGCTGCCCTGTCTGTCTGTCTGTCTGTCCCACTGCCCTGTCTGTCTGTCCCCCTGCCCTGTCCGTCTGTCTGTCCGTCCCCCTGCCCTGTCTGTCTGTCTGTCCGTCCCGCTGCCCCACCCGTCCGTCTGTCCGTCCGCAGGTGCCTGCAGAACTACATCCCCGGGCAGAGCCTGACGCTGTCGTGCCCCATCCCACTGCCCTGTCTGTCCGTCCCCCTGCCCTGTCTGTCTGTCTGTCCGTCCCGCTGCCCCACCCGTCCGTCTGTCCGTCCGCAGGTGCCTGCAGAACTACATCCCCGGGCAGAGCCTGACGCTGTCGTGCCCCATCCCACTGCCCTGTCTGTCTGTCTGTCTGTCTGTCCCCTTGCCCTGTCTGTCCGTCCCCCTGCCCTGTCTGTCTGTCTGTCTGTCTGTCCCCTTGCCCTGTCTGTCTGTCCCCTTGCCCTGTCTGTCTGTCCCACTGCCCTGTCTGTCTGTCTGTCTGTCTGTCCCACTGCCCTGTCTGTCTGTCTGTCCCACTGCCCTGTCTGTCTGTCCCCTTGCCCTGTCTGTCTGTCCCACTGCCCTGTCTGTCTGTCTGTCTGTCCCCTTGCCCTGTCTGTCTGTCCCCTTGCCCTGTCTGTCTGTCCCACTGCCCTGTCTGTCTGTCTGTCTGTCCCCTTGCCCTGTCTGTCTGTCCCACTGCCCTGTCTGTCTGTCTGTCCCCGTGCTCTGTCTGTCTCTCCATCCCGCTGCCCTGTCTGTCTGTCTGTCTGTCCCACTGCCCTGTCTGTCTGTCCATCCTGCTGCTCTGTCTGTCCGTCCCCCTGCCCTGTCTGTCTGTCTGTCCGTCCCGCTGCCCCACCCGTCCGTCTGTCCGTCCGCAGGTGCCTGCAGAACTACATCCCCGGGCAGAGCCTGACGCTGTCGTGCCCCGTCCCGCTGCCCTGTCTGTCTGTCTGTCTGTCCCCCTGCCCTGTCTGTCTGTCTGTCTGTCCCACTGCCCTGTCTGTCTGTCCCCCTGCCCTGTCTGTCTGTCTGTCTGTCCCCCTGCCCTGTCTGTCTGTCTGTCCATCCCGCTGCCCTGTCTGTCTGTCTGTCTGTCCCCCTGCTCTGTCTGTCTCTCCATCCCGCTGCCCTGTCTGTCTGTCCATCCTGCTGCTCTGTCTGTTTGTCCCACTGCCCTGTCTGTCCGTCCCCCTGCCCTGTCTGTCTGTCTGTCCGTCCCGCTGCCCCACCCGTCCGTCTGTCCGTCCGCAGGTGCCTGCAGAACTACATCCCCGGGCAGAGCCTGACGCTGTCGTGCCCCGTCCCGCTGCCCTGTCTGTCTGTCTGTCTGTCCCCCTGCCCTGTCTGTCTGTCTGTCTGTCCCACTGCCCTGTCTGTCTGTCCCCCTGCCCTGTCTGTCTGTCTGTCTGTCCCCCTGCCCTGTCTGTCTGTCTGTCCATCCCGCTGCCCTGTCTGTCTGTCTGTCTGTCCCCCTGCTCTGTCTGTCTCTCCATCCCGCTGCCCTGTCTGTCTGTCCATCCTGCTGCTCTGTCTGTTTGTCCCACTGCCCTGTCTGTCCGTCCCCCTGCCCTGTCTGTCTGTCTGTCCGTCCCGCTGCCCCACCCGTCCGTCTGTCCGTCCGCAGGTGCCTGCAGAACTACATCCCCGGGCAGAGCCTGACGCTGTCGTGCCCCGTCCCGCTGCCCTGTCTGTCTGTCTGTCTGTCCCCCTGCCCTGTCTGTCTGTCTGTCTGTCCCACTGCCCTGTCTGTCTGTCCCCCTGCCCTGTCTGTCTGTCTGTCTGTCCCCCTGCCCTGTCTGTCTGTCTGTCCATCCCGCTGCCCTGTCTGTCTGTCTGTCTGTCCCCCTGCTCTGTCTGTCTCTCCATCCCGCTGCCCTGTCTGTCTGTCCATCCTGCTGCTCTGTCTGTTTGTCCCACTGCCCTGTCTGTCCGTCCCCCTGCCCTGTCTGTCTGTCTGTCCGTCCCGCTGCCCCACCCGTCCGTCTGTCCGTCCGCAGGTGCCTGCAGAACTACATCCCCGGGCAGAGCCTGACGCTGTCGTGCCCCATCCCACTGCCCTGTCCGTCTGTCTGTCCGTCCCCCTGCCCTGTCTGTCTGTCTGTCCGTCCCGCTGCCCCACCCGTCCGTCTGTCCGTCCGCAGGTGCCTGCAGAACTACATCCCCGGGCAGAGCCTGACGCTGTCGTGCCCCATCCCACTGCCCTGTCTGTCTGTCTGTCTGTCTGTCCCCTTGCCCTGTCTGTCCGTCCCCCTGCCCTGTCTGTCTGTCTGTCTGTCTGTCCCCTTGCCCTGTCTGTCTGTCCCCTTGCCCTGTCTGTCTGTCCCACTGCCCTGTCTGTCTGTCTGTCTGTCTGTCCCACTGCCCTGTCTGTCTGTCTGTCTGTCCCACTGCCCTGTCTGTCTGTCCATCCTGCTGCCCTGTCTGTCTGTCCCACTGCCCTGTCTGTCTGTCTGTCTGTCCCCTTGCCCTGTCTGTCTGTCCCCTTGCCCTGTCTGTCTGTCCCACTGCCCTGTCTGTCTGTCTGTCTGTCCCCTTGCCCTGTCTGTCTGTCCCACTGCCCTGTCTGTCTGTCTGTCCCCGTGCTCTGTCTGTCTCTCCATCCCGCTGCCCTGTCTGTCTGTCTGTCTGTCCCACTGCCCTGTCTGTCTGTCCATCCTGCTGCTCTGTCTGTCCGTCCCCCTGCCCTGTATGTCTGTCTGTCCGTCCCCCTGCCCTGTCTGTCTGTCTGTCCGTCC
Source organism: Hypotaenidia okinawae (assembly GCA_027925045.1). Lineage (NCBI taxonomy): Eukaryota > Metazoa > Chordata > Aves > Gruiformes > Rallidae > Hypotaenidia > Hypotaenidia okinawae. The sequence continues at coordinate 217,793,975 of BSDF01000001.1, forward strand.
CGCTGCCCCACCCGTCCGTCTGTCCGTCCGCAGGTGCCTGCAGAACTACATCCCCGGGCAGAGCCTGACGCTGTCGTGCCCCGTCCCGCTGCCCTGTCTGTCTGTCTGTCTGTCCCCCTGCCCTGTCTGTCTGTCTGTCTGTCCCACTGCCCTGTCTGTCTGTCCCCCTGCCCTGTCTGTCTGTCTGTCTGTCCCCCTGCCCTGTCTGTCTGTCTGTCCATCCCGCTGCCCTGTCTGTCTGTCTGTCTGTCCCCCTGCTCTGTCTGTCTCTCCATCCCGCTGCCCTGTCTGTCTGTCCATCCTGCTGCTCTGTCTGTTTGTCCCACTGCCCTGTCTGTCCGTCCCCCTGCCCTGTCTGTCTGTCTGTCCGTCCCGCTGCCCCACCCGTCCGTCTGTCCGTCCGCAGGTGCCTGCAGAACTACATCCCCGGGCAGAGCCTGACGCTGTCGTGCCCCGTCCCGCTGCCCTGTCTGTCTGTCCATCCATCCCCTGTCTGTCTGTCTGTCCGTCCCGCTGCCCCACCCGTCCGTCTGTCCGTCCGCAGGTGCCTGCAGAACTACATCCCCGGGCAGAGCCTGACGCTGTCGTGCCCCGTGTGCCGGCAAAGCTCCATCCTGCCCGAGCGGGGGGTGGCCGCCCTGCAGAACAACTTCTTCATCACCAACCTGATGGAGCTGCTGCAGCGGGACCCCCAGGCGGGCGGACCCCTGCCCACCCCCGGCGCCCACCCCGGCACCGCCGGCACCGCCCAGCCCCTCTGCTGCCCCAACCATGAGGGCAAGGTGGGTGGGGGGCTGGGGAGCCGGGGGGAGGGGGCTGGGGGGGAGGGGGGAGAGGAAGGGGAGGGGGCTAGGGAGGGTGGGGAGTCAGGGGAAGGGGCTGGGGGAGTCTGGGAGGGGGATGAGGGAGGTGAGGGGGGGAGTGGGGAGTGGGGAGCCGGGGGGAGGGGGCTGGGGGTGGGGGTGGGAGGAAGGGGAGGGGGTTCGGAGGGGTGGGGAGCCAGGGGAGGGGGCTGGGGGAGTCTGGGAGGGGGGTGAGGGGGCTAGGTGGGGGTGGGGAGCCAGGGGAGGGGGCTGGGGGAGTCTGGGAGGGGGATGAGGGCGGAGAGTGGGGGGTAGGTGGGAGGTGGGGCGCCGGGAGAGAGGGCGACAGGGCTCTGAGGGGGGCTGGGGGAGTCCAGGGGGCTGGGGTTGTCTGGGGGGCTGCAGGGGCTTTGGGGGGGCTGCAAGGCCTAGGTGGGGCTGTGGAGGCTTCAAGGCCTCGGGGGTGCTGCAGGGGATTTGGGGAGGCTGCAAGGCCTAGGGGGGTTGCAGGGGCTTTGGGGGGTCTGCAAGGCCTAGATGAGGCTGCAGGGGCTTTGGGGGTCCCGTGAGCGGTGTGGGACCCCCGTGGCCTGTCCCTGGCAGGTGATGGAGTTCTACTGCGAGAGGAGGCTACAGGGCCCCGGGGGAGGCTGCAAGGCCCAGGGGGGCCGCAGGGGCTTTAGGGATGCTGCAAGGCTTTGGGGGGGCTGCAGGGGATTTGGGGTTATCTGTAGGGTCTTTGGGGGGGCTGCAAGGCCTAGGTGGGGCTGTGGAGGCTTTGAGGCCTGGGGGTCGGGCTGCAGGGGCTTTGGGGGTCCTGTAAGCAGTGTGGGACCCCCGTGGCCTGTCCCTGGCAGGTGATGGAGTTCTACTGCGAGAGGAGGCTACCGGGCCCCAGGGGCAGGCTGCAAGACCCAGGAGGGGCTGCAGGGGCTTTGGGGGGCTGCAGGGCCTAGGTGGGGCTGTGGAGGCTTTGAGGCCTGGGTGGGGGGCCACAGGGGCTTTGGGGGTCCCGTGAGCGGTGTTGGAGCCCCCACGGCCTGTCCCTGGCAGGTGATGGAGTTCTACTGCGAGAGGAGGCTACAGGGCCCCGGGGGAGGCTGCAAGGCCCAGGAGGAGCCGCAGGGGCTTTAGGGGTGCTGCAAGGCCCAGGGGGGCTGCAGGGGCTTTGGGGGAGCTACAGGGCCTAGGTGGGGCTGTGGAGGCTTCAAGGCCTGGGGTGGGGGGCTGCAGGGGATTTGGGGGGGCTGCAAGGCCTAGGGGGGCTGCAGGGGCTTTGGGGGGGCTGCAGGGCCTAGGTGGGGCTGTGGAGGCTTCAAGGCCTGGGGTGGCGGGCTGCAGGGGCTTTGGGGGTCCCGTGAGCAGTGTGGGACCCCCACGGCCTGTCCCTGGCAGGTGATGGAGTTCTAGTGAGAGGAGGCTACAGGGCCCCGGGGGGAGGCTGCAAGGCCCAGGGGGAGCCGCAGGGGCTTTAGGGGGTCTGCAAGGCCTAGAGGCGGCTGCAGGGGCTTTGGGGGGCTGCAAGGCCTAGGTGGGGCTGTGGAGGCTTAAAGGCCTGGGGTGGGGGGCTGCAGGGGATTTGGGGGGTCTGCAAGGCCTAGATGAGGCTGCAGGGGCTTTGGGGGTCCCGTGAGCGGTGTGGGACCCCCGCGGCCTGTCCCTGGCAGGTGATGGAGTTCTACTGCGAGAGGAAGCTACAGGGCCCCGGGGGAGGCTGCAAGGCCCAGGGGGAGCCGCAAGGGCTTTAGGGGTGCTGCAAGGCCCAGGGGGGCTGCAGGGGCTTTGGGGGAGCTACAGGGCCTAGGTGGGGCTGTGGAGGCTTCAAGGCCTGGGGTGGGGGGCTGCAGGGGATTTGGGGGGGCTGCAAGGCCTAGGGGGGCTGCAGGGGCTTTGGGGGGGCTGCAGGGCCTAGGTGGGGCTGTGGAGGCTTCAAGGCCTGGGGTGGCGGGCTGCAGGGGCTTTGGGGGTCCCGTGAGCAGTGTGGGACCCCCACGGCCTGTCCCTGGCAGGTGATGGAGTTCTAGTGAGAGGAGGCTACAGGGCCCCGGGGGAGGCTGCAAGGCCCAGGGGGAGCCGCAGGGGCTTTAGGGATGCTGCAAGGCTTTGGGGGGGCTGCAGGGGATTTGGGGGTATCTGTAGGGTCTTTGGGGGGGCTGCAGGGCCTAGGTGTGGCTGTGGAGGCTGCAAGGCCTGGGGTGGGGTGCTGCAGGGGCTTTGGGGGGGGCTGCAAGGCCTAGGTGGGGCTGTGGAGGCTTCGAGGCCTGGGTGGGGGGCCGCAGGGGCTCTGGGGGGTGCTGCAGGGGCTTTGGGGGTCCCGTGAGCGGTGTGGGACCCCCCGCGGCCTGTCCCTGGCAGGTGATGGAGTTCTACTGCGAGCCGTGCGAGACGGCCATGTGCGGGGAGTGCACGGGGGCCGAGCACCGCGAGCACGTCACCGTGCCGCTGCGCGACGTGCTGGAGCAGCACAAGGCCGCGCTGCAGCGCCAGCTCGACGCCGTGCGCAGCAGGTAGGGCGGGCGGGGGGCTCTGGGTGGGATATCCCCCCTCCCCAAAACCCCTCCTCCCACCTCCCCAAAACCCCCCTGTCAGTGTCCAGACTCCCACACCCAGCAGGTAGGGTGGGTGGGGGGCTCTGGGTGGGATATCCCCCCCCAAGCTCCCCAAAACCCACCCCCCTGTCAGTGTCCAGACCCCCACACCCAGCAGGTAGAGTGGGCGGGGGGCTCCAGGTGGGATATCCCCCCCAACCTCCCCAAACTCCCTTCTCCCACCTCCCCAAAACCCCCCTGTCTGTGTCCAGACTCCCACACCCAGCAGGTAGGGTGGGTGGGGGGCTCTGGGTGGGATATCCCCCCCACCTCCCCAAAACCCCCCTGTCTGTGTCCAGACCCCTGTCCGCAGCAGGTAGGGCGGGCGGGGGGCTCTGGGTAGGATATCCCCCCCCAACCTCCCCAAAACCCCTCCTCCCACCTCCCCAAAACCCCCCTGTCTGTGTCCAGACCCCCACACCCAGCAGGTAGGGTGGGCAGGGGGCTCTGGGTGGGATATCCCCCCCCACCTCCCCAAAACCCACCCCCTGTCAGTGTCCAGACCCCTGTCCGCAGCAGGTAGGGTGGGTGGGGGGCTCTGGGTGGGATATCCCCCCCCAACCTCCCCAAAACCCCTCCTCCCACCTCCCCAAAACCCCCCCTGTCTGTGTCCAGACCCCCACACCCAGCAGGTAGGGTGGGCAGGGGGCTCTGGGTGGGATATCCCCCCCACCTCCCCAAAACCCACCCCCTGTCAGTGTCCAGACCCCTGTCCGCAGCAGGTAGGGTGGGCGGGGGGCTCCAGGTGGGATATCCCCCCCCCCAACCTCCCCAAAACCCCTCCTCCCACCTCCCCAAAACCCACACCCCCTGTCAGTGTCCAGACCCCTGTCCGCAGCAGGTAGGGTGGGTGGGGGGCTCTGGGTGGGATATCCCCCCCTAAGCTCCCCAAAACCCACCCCCTGTCAGTGTCCAGACCCTGTACACAGCAGGTGGGGTGGGCAGGGGGCTCTGGGTGGGATATCCCCCCCACACCTCCCCAAACCCCCCTGTCAGTGTCCAGACCCCCACACCCAGCAGTTAAGGAGGGCAGGGGGCTCTGGGTGGGACACCCCCTCCCCAAGCTCCCCAAAACCCCTCCTCCCACCTCCCCAAAACCCAACCCCCTGTCAGTGTCCAGACCCTGTACACAGCAGGTAGGGTGGGCGGGGGCTCCAGGTGGGATATCCCCCCCCACCTCCCCAAAGCCCCCCTGTCAGTGTCCAGACCCCCACACCCAGCAGTTAAGGTGGGCGGGGGGCTCTGGGTGGGATCCCCCTCCCCAACCCCCCCTTGTCAGTGTGTGTCCCCCCTCCCAAATCCAGCCTATCAGTGGGGGGCTCCAGGTGCGATCCCCCTCCTCAAACCTCCCCCCAGCCTTTCAGAGGGGGTCTCCAGGTGGGACCCCCCTCCCCAAGCCCCCCACCCCCTGAGCATCCCCCTGGGCCATGGCGCTGGGGCGGGACCCCCTCCCCAAGCCCCCCACCCCTTGATCCATCCCCCTGGGCCATGGCGCTGGGGCGGGCCCCCCTCCCCAAGCCCCCCACCCCCTGAGCATCCCCCCCAGCCTGTCAGTAGGGTTCCCTGGGCGGGACCCCCCTCCCCAAGCCCCCCACCCCCTGAGCATCCCCCTGGGCCATGGTGCTGGGGCGGGCCCCCCTCCCCAAGCCCCCCACCCCCTGAGCATCCCCTGCAGCCATGGCCCTCGGGCAGAACCCCCTCCCCAAGCCCCCCACCCCCTGGGTATCCTCCGGGGCCATGGCGCTGGGGCGGCACCCCCTCCCCAAGCCCCCCACCCCCTGAGCATCCCCTGCAGCCATGGCCCTCGGGCAGAACCCCCTCCCCAAGCCCCCCACCCCCTGGGCATCCTCCGGGGCCATGGCGCTGGGGCGGCACTCCCTCCCCAAGCCCCCCACCCCCTGAGCATCCCCCGCAGGCTGCCGCAGCTGTGATGCTGGGGCAGGACCCCCTCCCCAAGCCCCTCACCCTCTGAGCATCCCCTGGGCCATGGTGCTGGGGCGGCACCCCCTCCCCAAGCCCCCCACCCCCTGGGCATCCTCCGGGGCCATGGCGCTGGGGCGGCACCCCCTCCCCAAGCCCCCCACCCCCTGAGCATCCCCTGCAGCCATGGCCCTCGGGCAGAACCCCCTCCCCAAGCCCCCCACCCCCTGGGCATCCTCCGGGGCCATGGCGCTGGGGCGGCACTCCCTCCCCAAGCCCCCCACCCCCTGAGCATCCCCCGCAGGCTGCCGCAGCTGGCCGCGGCCATGGCGCTGGTGTCGGACATGGACCAGCAGCTGCTGCGCCGCAGGGACGAGGCGGCGGCCGAGATCGGCGGCACCTTCGAGGAGCTGGAGGCGGCGCTGCGGCAGCGCCGGGGGCAGCTGCTGCGCGACCTGGAGGAGACCTGCGGCCACAAGCACAAGGTGCCGCGGGGGGGGGACCGGCGGGCTCGCCGCATCCCCGTGTCACCGTCACTGTGTCCCTGCGCTACCCCATCCCTGTGTCCCTGCATCCCTGTGTCCCTGCATCCCTGTGTCCCTGTGCCACCCCGTCCCTGTGTCCCTGCGTCCCTGTGTCCCTGCATCCCTGCGTCCCTGTGTCCCTGCATCCCTGCGTCACTGTGTCCCTGCATCCCTGTGTCCCTGTGCCACCCCGTCCCTGTGTCCCTGCATCCCTGTGTCCCTGCATCCCTGTGTCCCTGTGCCACCCCGTCCCTGTGTCCCTGCATCCCTGTGTCCCTGCATCCCTGTGTCCCTGCATCCCTGTGTCCCTGCGCTACCCCATCCCTGTGTCCCTGCATCCCTGTGTCCCTGCGTCACTGTGTCCCTGCATCCCTGTGTCCCTGTGCCACCCCATCCCTGTGTCCCTGCATCCCTGTATCCCTGCATCCCTGTGTCCCTGCATCCCTGTGTCCCTGTGCCACCCCGTCCCTGTGTCCCTGCGTCCCTGCATCCCTGCACTGCCACATCCCTGTGTCCCTGCATCCCCATATCCCTGCGTCCCCATGTCCCTGCATCCCTGTGTCCCTGCATCCCTGTCACTGTGCCACCCCATCCCCCTGTCCCTGCATCCCCGTGTCCCTGCATCCCCCCACTGCCACATCCCTGTGTCCCTGCATCCCTGTGTCCCTGCATCCCCCCACTGCCACATCCCTGTGTCACTGCATCCCTGTGTCCCTGTGCTACCCCATCCCTGTGTCCCTGCGTCCCTGCACTGCCACATCCCTGTGTCCCTGCATCCCTGTGTCCCTGCATCCCTGTCACTGTGCCACCCCATCCCCCTGTCCCTGCATCCCCGTGTCCCTGCATCCCCCCACTGCCACATCCCTGTGTCCCTGCATCCCTGTGTCACTGCATCCCTGTGTCCCTGTGTCCCTGCATCCCTGTGTCACTGCACCACCCCTGCATCCCTGTGTCCCTGCATCCCTGTGTCCCTGCACCACCCCATCCCTGTGTCCCTGCATCCCTGTGTCCCGCATCCCCCCACTGCCACATCCCTGTGTCCCTGCATCCCTGTGTCCCTGCATCCCTGTGTCCCTGCATCCCGGCATCCCTGCATCCCTGTGCCACCCCATCCCTGTGTCCCTGCATCCCTGCACTGCCACATCCCTGTGTCCCTGCATCCCTGTGTCACTGCGCCACCCCATCTCCGTGTTCCTGCATCCCTGTATCCCCATGTCCCTGCATCCCTGCACTGCCACATCCCTGTGCCACCCCATCCCCATGTCCCTGCATCCCAGTGACCCTGTGTCCCTGCATCCCAGTATCCCTGCACTGCCACATCCCTGCAGCACCATGCTGCTGCATCCCTGCACTGCTGCACCCCTGCACCCCCACATCCCTGTCCCTGTGCTGCTGCATCCCTGCATCCCTGTGCTGCCACATCCCTGTCCCTGTGCTGCTGCATCCCTGCATCCCTGTGCTGCCACATCCCTGTCCCTGTGCTGCTGCATCCCTGTGCTGCCACATCCCTGTCCCTGTGCTGCTGCATCCCTGCATCCCTGTGCTGCCACATCCCTGTCCCTGTGCTGCTGCATCCCTGTCCCTGTGCTGCTGCCACATCCCTGTCCCTGTGCTGCTGCATCCCTGCACCACTGTCCCTGCAGTGCCACGTCCCTGTGTCCCTGTGTCACTGCATCCCTGCATTGCTGCAGCCCCATGTCCCTGCGCTGCTGTGACCCTGCGCTGCCACAGCCCTGCACCACCGTGTCACCCTGCTGCTGCACCCCTGCATCCCTCTGTCCCTGTGTCACTCCATCCCTGCGTCCCTGTGTCCCTGTGTCACTCCATCCCTCCGTCCCTGTGTCCCTCCATCCCTGTGTCACTCCATCCCTGTGCCACTCCATCCCTGTGCCACTCCATCCCTATGTCCCTGTGTCCCTGTGTCCCTCCATCCCTGTGTCCCTCCATCCCTGTGTCCCTCCATCCCTCCATCCCTGTGTCCCTGTGTCACTCCATCCCTATGTCCCTGTGCCACTCCATCCCTCCATCCCTGTGTCCCTCCATCCCTGTGTCCCTCCATCCCTGTGTCCCTGTGCCACTCCATCCCTGTGCCACCCCATCCCTGTGTCCCTGTGTCCCTGTGCCACTCCATCCCTGTGTCCCTGTGTCACTCCATCCCTGTGTCACTCCATCCCTGTGCCACTCCATCCCTGTGTCCCTGTGTCACTCCATCCCTGTGTCACTCCATCCCTGTGTCACTCCATCCCTCCATCCCTGTGTCCCTGTGCCACTCCATCCCTGTGTCCCTGTGTCCCTCCATCCCTGTGTCCCTCCATCCCTGTGTCCCTCCATCCCTGTGTCCCTGTGCCACTCCATCCCTGTGCCACTCCATCCCTGTGCCACTCCATCCCTGTGTCCCTGTGTCACTCCATCCCTGTGTCACTCCATCCCTGTGCCACTCCATCCCTGTGTCCCTGTGTCACTCCATCCCTGTGTCACTCCATCCCTGTGTCACTCCATCCCTCCATCCCTGTGTCCCTGTGCCACTCCATCCCTGTGTCCCTGTGTCCCTCCATCCCTGTGTCCCTCCATCCCTGTGTCCCTCCATCCCTGTGTCCCTGTGTCCCTCCATCCCTGTGTCCCTCCATCCCTGTGTCCCTCCATCCCTGTGTCCCTGTGTCACTCCATCCCTGTGCCACTCCATCCCTGTGTCCCTGTGTCCCTCCATCCCTGTGTCCCTCCATCCCTGTGTCCCTCCATCCCTGTGTCCCTCCATCCCTCTGTCCCTTTGTTCCTCCATCCCTGTGTCATTCCATCCCTGTGTCCCTGTGCCACTCCTGCCCTGCGCCCACTGGGGAGTCAGGGGGTGGGTGCTGGGGACACAGGGGTACCAATGCCAGTGTTGGGGTGACTGTGGGGCTATGTCCCCCCCATGTAGGTGTTGCAGGGCCCCCCACAGCCCTTCCCCAGCAGCCAGGGGGTGGGTGCTGGGGACATGGGGGTGCCAGTGCTGATGTTGGGGTGACATGTGTCATTCCCTTGCCCTTCCCCAGCAGCCAGGGGGTGGGTGCTGTGGCAGCCAGGGGGTGGGTGCTGGGGACACGGGGGTGCCAGTGCTGATGTTGGGGTGACCTTGGCGCTGTGTCCCCCCATGCAGGTGCTGCAGGCGCAGCTGGAGGCCCTGTGCCAGGGACCCCAGGGACCCCATAGCCCTTCCCCAGCAGCCAGGGGATGGGTGCTGGGGACACGGGGGTGCCAGTGCTGATGTTGGGGTGACCTTGGCGCCCTGTCCCCCCCGTGCAGGTGCTGCAGGCGCAGCTGGAGGCCCTGTGCCAGGGACCCCAGGGACCCCAGGGCCCTTCCCCAGCAGCCAGGGGGTGGGTGCTGCAGGCCTGGGGGTGCCAGTGCTGACGTTGGGGTGACCTTGGCGCCCTGTCCCCCCCGTGCAGGTGCTGCAGGCGCAGCTGGAGGCCCTGTGCCAGGGACCCCAGGGACCCCAGGGCCCTTCCCCAGCAGCCAGGGGGTGGGTGCTGCAGGCCTGGGGGTGCCAGTGCTGACGTTGGGGTGACCTTGGCGCCCTGTCCCCCCCGTGCAGGTGCTGCAGGCGCAGCTGGAGGCCCTGTGCCAGGGACCCCAGGGACCCCATAGCCCTTCCCCAGCAGCCAGGGGATGGGTGCTGGGGACATGGGGGTGCCAGTGCTGATGTTGGGGTGACCTTGGCGCCCTGTCCCCCCCGTGCAGGTGCTGCAGGCGCAGCTGGAGGCCCTGTGCCAGGGACCCCAGGGACCCCAGGGCCCTTCCCCAGCAGCCAGGGGATGGGTGCTGCAGGCCTGGGGGTGCCAGTGCTGACGTTGGGGTGACCTTGGCGCCCTGTCCCCCCCGTGCAGGTGCTGCAGGCGCAGCTGGAGGCCCTGTGCCAGGGACCTCAGGGCCCCCATAGCCCTTCCCCAGCAGCCAGGGGATGGGTGCTGGGGACACGGGGGTGCCAGTGCTGATGTTGGGGTGACCTTGGCGCCCTGTCCCCCCCGTGCAGGTGCTGCAGGCGCAGCTGGAGGCCCTGTGCCAGGGACCCCAGGGACCCCAGGGCCCTTCCCCAGCAGCCAGGGGGTGGGTGCTGCAGGCCTGGGGGTGCCAGTGCTGACGTTGGGGTGACCTTGGCGCCCTGTCCCCCCCGTGCAGGTGCTGCAGGCGCAGCTGGAGGCCCTGTGCCAGGGACCCCAGGGACCCCATGGCCCTTCCCCAGCAGCCAGGGGATGGGTGCTGGGGACACGGGGGTGCCAGTGCTGACGTTGGGGTGACCTTGGCGCCCTGTCCCCCCCGTGCAGGTGCTGCAGGCGCAGCTGGAGGCCCTGCGCCAGGGCCAGGAGAGCATCCTGAGCAGCGTGTCCTTCGCCGAGCAGGCCCTGCACCACGGCACGGCCACCGAGGTGCTGCTGGTGAAGAAGCAGATGAGCGAGCGGCTGAGCGAGCTGGCCGAGCGCCCTTTCCCCGACCAGCCCCAGCAGAACCCCCAGCTCGACTACCAGGCCGAGCCCGAGGGCCTACGCAAGTCCATCCTCAACCTGGGCGCCCTCCTCACCACCAGCGCCACGGCCCACACCACGGTGGCCACGGGCGAGGGCCTGCGCCAGGCCGTGGTGGGCCAGGCCGCCTCCCTCAGCGTCACCACCAAGGACAAGGACGGGGAGCTGGTGCGGACTGGGGGGCCCGCCTCAGCTTCACCGCCACCGGGCCCGACGGGGCCCAGGCCGAGGCCCAAGTCCAGGACAACAAGAACGGCACCTACGAGCTGCTCTACACCCCCAGGGCCGAGGGGGAGGTGGTGCTCTGCGTCCTCCTCTACGGGCAGCCCATCCGGGGCAGCCCGTTCAAGGCTCGGGCCTTCAAGGCCTCCGACGTTCCCCCGTCCCCCGAGGACGTGAAGAGGAGGGTCAAGTCCCCCGGGGGAGGAGGAGGAGGAGGAGGAGGAGGCGGCGGGGCCCACGTCAGGCAGAAGGCCGTCCGCCGCCCCTCCAGCATGTACAGCAGCGGCAAGAGGAAGGAGAACCCCATCGAGGACGAGCTCATCTTCCGCGTGGGTGAGGCATTTTGGGGGGGTAATGGGGGGTTCTGAGCCTCCCTGGGGGCAGAATGGGGGGTTCTGAGCCTCCCTGGGGGCAGAATGGGGGGTTCTGAGCCACCCTGGGGGCAGAATGGGGGGATCTGAGCCTTCCTGGGGGGTAGGGGGGAATAGGGGGTATGAGCCTCCCTGGGGGGGGGGAATGGGGGGTTCTGAGCCACCCTGGGGGGGTTGGGGGGAGAAAATTGGGGGATCTGACCTTCCCTGGAGAGGTTAGGGGGGAATGGGGGGATCTGAGCCTCCCTGGGGGCAGAATGGGGGGTTCTGAGCCACCCTGGGGGCAGAATGGGGGTTCTGAGCCTCCCTGGGGGCAGAATGGGGGGATCTGAGCCTTCCTGGGGGCAGAATGGGGGGATCTGAGCCTCCCTGGGGGGGTTGGGGGGGGAATGGGGGGTTCTGAACCACCCTTGGGGGGGAATGGGGGGTTCTGAACTGCCCTGTGGGGGTTGCGGGGGGAATAGGGGGGTCTGAGCCTCCCTGGGGGGCAGAATGGGGGGTTCTGAGCCACCCTGGGGGCAGAATGGGGGTTCTGAGCCTCCCTGGGGGCAGAATGGGGGGATCTGAGCCTTCCTGGGGGCAGAATGGGGGGATCTGAGCCTCCCTGGGGGGGTTGGGGGGGAATGGGGGGTTCTGAACCACCCTTGGGGGGGAATGGGGGGTTCTGAACTGCCCTGTGGGGGTTGCGGGGGGAATAGGGGGGTCTGAGCCTCCCTGGGGGGGGGAATGGGGGGTTCTGAGCCTCCCTGGGGGCAGAATGGGGGGATCTGAGCCACCCTGGGGGCAGAATGGGGGGATCTGAGCCACCCTGGGGGGGTTGGGGGAGAAAATTGGGGGATCTGACCTTCCCTGGAGAGGTTGGGGGGAATGGGGGTTCTGAGCCTCCCTGGGGGCAGAATGGGGGGTTCTGAGCCTTCCTGGGGGCAGAATGGGGGGATCTGAGCCTTCCTGGGGGGGTAGGGGGGAATAGGGGGGTTTGAGCCTCCCTGGGGGCAGAATGGGGGGTTCTGAGCCACCCTGGGGGGGTTGGGGGGAGAAAATTGGGGGATCTGACCTTCCCTGGAGAGGTTAGGGGGGAATGGGGGGATCTGAGCCTCCCTGGGGGGGGGAATGGGGGGATCTGAGCCTTCCTGGGGGCAGAATGGGGGTTCTGAGCCTTCCTGGGGGCAGAATGGGGGGATCTGAGCCTCCCTTGGGGGGCAGAATGGGGGGATCTGAGCCACCCTGGGGGCAGAATGGGGGGATCTGAGCCTCCCTGGGGGCAGAATGGGGGGTTCTGAGCCACCCTGGGGGCAGAATGGGGGGATCTGAGCCTCCCTGGGGGCAGAATGGGGGGTTCTGAGCCTTCCTGGGGGCAGAATGGGGGGTTCTGAGCCTTCCTGGGGGCAGAATGGGGGGATCTGAGCCACCCTGGGGGCAGAATGGGGGGTTCTGAGCCTCCCTGGGGGGCAGAATGGGGGGATCTGAGCCACCCTGGGGGGGTTGGGGGAGAAAATTGGGGGATCTGACCTTCCCTGGAGAGGTTAGGGGGAATGGGGGGATCTGAGCCTCCCTGGGGGCAGAATGGGGGGTTCTGAGCCACCCTGGGGGCAGAATGGGGGGATCTGAGCCACCCTGGGGGGGTTGGGGGAGAAAATTGGGGGATCTGACCTTCCCTGGAGAGGTTAGGGGGAATGGGGGGATCTGAGCCTCCCTGGGGGGGTTGGGGGGGAATGGGGGGATCTGAGCCTCCCTGGGGGCAGAATGGGGGGTTCTGAGCCACCCTGGGGGCAGAATGGGGGGATCTGAGCCTTCCTGGGGGCAGAATGGGGGGATCTGAGCCTTCCTGGGGGGGTAGGGGGAGAATAGGGGGGTTTGAGCCTCCCTGGGGGGCAGAATGGGGGGTTCTGAGCCTCCCTGGGGGGTAGCGGGGGGGAAATGGGGGGTTCTGAGACTTTCTGGGGGGGGAAAGGGGGGATCTGAGCCTCCCTGGGGGGGAATGGGGGGTAATGGGGGGTTCTGAGCCTCCCTGGGGGGGGAATGGGGGGTTCTGAGCCTTCCTGGGGGGGTAGGGGGGGAATAGGGGGGTTTGAGCCTCCCTGGGGGGGGGTAAGGGGGGATCTGAGCCTCTCTGGGGGGGGAATGGGGGGTTCTGAGCCTTCCTGGGGGGGGGGGAATGGGGGGATCTGAGCCTCCCTGGGGGGTTAAGGGGGGATCTGAGCCTCCCTGGGGGCAGAATGGGGGGTTCTGAGCCTCCCTGGGGGGGGAAATGGGGGGTTCTGAGACTCTCTGGGGGGGAAAGGGGGGATCTGAGCCTCCCTGGGGGGTAATGGGGGGTAATGGGGGGATCTGAGCCTCCCTGGGGGGGTTGGGGGGGGCGGAAATGGGGGGATCTGACCCTCCCGGGGGGGTTGGGGGGGGGAATGGGGGGTTCTGAACCACCCTTGGGGGGGGAATGGGGGGTTCTGAACTGCCCTGTGGGGGTTGCGGGGGGAATAGGGGGGTCTGAGCCTCCCTGGGGGGGGGAATGGGGGGTTCTGAGCCTCCCTGGGGGCAGAATGGGGGGATCTGAGCCACCCTGGGGGCAGAATGGGGGGTTCTGAGCCACCCTGGGGGGTTGGGGGGAGAAAATTGGGGGATCTGACCTTCCCTGGAGAGGTTGGGGGGGAATGGGGGGTTCTGAGCCTCCCTGGGGGCAGAATGGGGGGTTCTGAGCCACCCTGGGGGCAGAATGGGGGGATCTGAGCCTTCCTGGGGGGTAGGGGGGGAATAGGGGGGTTTGAGCCTCCCTGGGGGCAGAATGGGGGGTTCTGAGCCTCCCTGGGGGGGTAGCGGGGGGGAAATGGGGGGTTCTGAGACTCTCTGGGGGGGGAAAGGGGGGATCTGAGCCTCCCTGGGGGGGGAATGGGGGGTAATGGGGGTTCTGAGCCTCCCTGGGGGGGGAATGGGGGGTTCTGAGCCTTCCTGGGGGGTAGGGGGGGAATAGGGGGTTTGAGCCTCCCTGGGGGGGTAAGGGGGGATCTGAGCCTCTCTGGGGGGGGAATGGGGGTTCTGAGCCTTCCTGGGGGGGGAATGGGGGGATCTGAGCCTCCCTGGGGGGTTAAGGGGGGATCTGAGCCTCCCTGGGGGCAGAATGGGGGTTCTGAGCCTCCCTGGGGGGGGAAATGGGGGGTTCTGAGCCTCCCTGGGGGGGTAATGGGGGGTAATGGGGGGATCTGACCCTCCCGGGGGGGGTTGGGGGGGAATGGGGGGTTCTGAACCACCCTTGGGGGGGAATGGGGGGTTCTGAACTGCCCTGTGGGGGTTGCGGGGGGAATAGGGGGGTCTGAGCCTCCCTGGGGGGGGGAATGGGGGTTCTGAGCCTCCCTGGGGGCAGAATGGGGGGATCTGAGCCACCCTGGGGGCAGAATGGGGGGTTCTGAGCCACCCTGGGGGGGTTGGGGGGAGAAAATTGGGGGATCTGACCTTCCCTGGAGAGGTTGGGGGGAATGGGGGGTTCTGAGCCTCCCTGGGGGCAGAATGGGGGTTCTGAGCCACCCTGGGGGCAGAATGGGGGGATCTGAGCCTTCCTGGGGGCAGAATGGGGGGATCTGAGCCTTCCTGGGGGGTAGGGGGGAATAGGGGGGTTTGAGCCTCCCTGGGGGCAGAATGGGGGGTTCTGAGCCACCCTGGGGGGGTTGGGGGGAGAAAATTGGGGGATCTGACCTTCCCTGGAGAGGTTAGGGGGGAATGGGGGGATCTGAGCCTCCCTGGGGGGGTTGGGGGGGGAATGGGGGGATCTGAGCCTCCCTGGGGGCAGAATGGGGGGTTCTGAGCCACCCTGGGGGCAGAATGGGGGATCTGAGCCTCCCTGGGGGGGTAGCGGGGGGAAATGGGGGGTTCTGAGACTTTCTGGGGGGGAAAGGGGGGATCTGAGCCTCCCTGGGGGGGGAATGGGGGGTAATGGGGGGTTCTGAGCCTCCCTGGGGGGGGAATGGGGGGTTCTGAGCCTTCCTGGGGGGGTAGGGGGGAATAGGGGGGTTTGAGCCTCCCTGGGGGGGTAAGGGGGGATCTGAGCCTCTCTGGGGGGGAATGGGGGGTTCTGAGCCTTCCTGGGGGGGGGAATGGGGGGATCTGAGCCTCCCTGGGGGGTTAAGGGGGGATCTGAGCCTCCCTGGGGGCAGAATGGGGGGTTCTGAGCCTCCCTGAGGGGGGAAATGGGGGGTTCTGAGACTCTCTGGGGGGGGAAAGGGGGATCTGAGCCTCCCTGGGGGGGTTGGGGGGGCGGAAATGGGGGGGTCTGAGCCTCCCTGGGGGGGTTGGGGGGGAAATGGGGGGGTCTGAGCCTCCCTGGGGGGGTTGGGGGGGAAATGGGGGGGTCTGAGCCACCCTGGGGGGGGAATAGGGGGTTCTGAACCACCCTGGGGGGGGAATGGGCGGTTTTGAGCCTCCCTGGGGGGGTTGGAGGGAGAAATGGGGGGGTCTGAGCCACCCTGGGGGGGGAATGGGGGGATCTGAGCCTCCCTGGGTGGGTTGGGGGGGGAATGGGGGGTTCTGCCTCCCCCCTGCCTCTGTGGGGGGGTCCTTGGGATGTTCTGACCCCTCCTGGGGCTCTGGAGGGGGGTCCCCAGGGCTGTGGGGGGTTCCCGGGTGCTCTGTCCCCCCTGGCTTTGTGGGGAGGGGTCCTTGGGGCCGTGTGGGGGGGGTCCCTCGGGCTGGTGGGGGGGGTCCCCGGGGTTGTGGGGGGGTCCCTGGGGTGCTCTGACCCCCCTTGGCTCTGGGGGGGGGGTTCCTGGGGCTGTGGGGGAGTCTCCAGGGCTGTGAGGGGGTCCCCGGGGTTGTGGGGGTCCCCGAAGCTGCGGGGGGGTCCCCGGAGTGCTCTGACCCCCCGGCTCTGTGGGGGTTTCCTGGGGCTGTGGGGGGGTCCCTGCAGCTGTGGGGGGGGGTCTCCGGGATGCTCTGACCCCCCTTGGCTCTGGCGGGGGGGGTGTCCTTGGGGGCCGTGTGGGGGGGGTTCCTGGGGTTGGGGGGGGTTCCCCGAGGCTGGGGGGGGGGGGGTCCCCGGGGTTGTGGGGGGTTCCCTGAGGCTGTGGGGGGGGTCCCCGGGGTGCTGTGGGGGGTCCCTAGAGCTGGGGGGGGGTGGGTCTCCGGGGCTGTGGGGGGGTCCCCGGGGTTGTGGGGGGTTCCCTGAGGCTGTGGGGGGGGTCCCCGAGGTGCTGTGGGGGGTCCCTAGGGCTGGGGGGTGGGTCTTCGGGGCTGTGGGGGGTCCCCGGGATTGTGGGGGGTTCCCTGAGGCTGTGGGGGGGGGTCCCCGGGGTGCTCTGACCCCCCTGGCTCTGGCGGGGGGGGGGGGGGGGGGGTGTGTGTGTCCCCAGGTTTGTGGGCTGTGGGGGGGTCCCTAGGGCTGTGGGGGGGGGGGTTCCCCGGGGTTGTGGGGGGTTCCCCGAGGCTGTGGGGGGGTCCCCGGGGTGCTCTGACCCTCCCTGGCTCTGGCGGGGGGGGGGGTGTGTGTGTGTCCCCAGGTTTGTGGGCTGTGGGGGGGTCCCTAGGGCTGTGGGGGGGGGGGTTCCCCGGGGTTGTGGGGGGTTCCCCGAGGCTGTGGGGGGGTCCCCGGGGTGCTCTGACCCCCCTGGGGCGGGGGGGGGGGGGGGGGGTGTGTGTGTGTCCCCAGGTTTGTGGGCTGTGGGGGGGTCCCTAGGGCTGGGGGGGGGGGGTTCCCCGGGGTTGTGGGGGGTTCCCCGAGGCTGTGGGGGGGTCCCCGGGGTGCTCTGACCCCCCTTGCCCCCCCAGGCACCCGTGGCCGGGAGAAGGGCGAGTTCACCAACCTCCAGGGCATCTCGGCCTCCAGCAGCGGCCGCATCGTGGTGGCTGACAGCAACAACCAGTGTGTGCAGGTGGGGGCACCCCCAGACCCCACAGGGCACCCCCAAATCCCCCGGGCACCCCCAGACCACCCAGGGCACCCCCAGACCCCCCACAGCCCCCACAGGGCACCCACAGCATCCCCAGGGCTCCCCCAGCCCCCACCGCTGACAGCAACAACCAGTGTGTGCAGGTGGGGGCACCCCCAGACCCCACAGGGCACCCCCAAACCCCCCGGGCACCCCCAGACCACCCAGGGCACCCCCAGACCCCCCACAGCCCCCACAGGGCACCCACAGCATCCCCAGGGCTCCCCCAGCCCCCACCGCTGACAGCAACAACCAGTGTGTGCAGGTGGGGGCACCCCCAGACCCCACAGGGCACCCCCAAACCCCCCGGGCACCCCCAGACCACCCAGGGCACCCCCAGACCCCCCACAGCCCCCACAGGGCACCCACAGCATCCCCGGCATCCCCAGGGCTCCCCCAGCCCCCACCGCTGACAGCAACAACCAGTGTGTGCAGGTGGGGGCACCCCCAGACCCCACAGGGCACCCCCAAACCCCCCGGGCACCCCCAGACCACCCAGGGCACCCCCAGACCCCCCACAGCCCCCACAGGGCACCCACAGCATCCCCAGGGCTCCCCCAGCCCCCACCGCTGACAGCAACAACCAGTGTGTGCAGGTGGGGGCACCCCCAGACCCCACAGGGCACCCCCAAACCCCCCGGGCACCCCCAGACCACCCAGGGCACCCCCAGACCCCCCACAGCCCCCACAGGGCACCCACAGCATCCCCGGCATCCCCAGGGCTCCCCCAGCCCCCACCGCTGACAGCAACAACCAGTGTGTGCAGGTGGGGGCACCCCCAGATCCCACAGGGCACCCCCAAACCCCCCGGGCACCCCCAGACCACCCAGGGCACCCCCAGACCCCCCACAGCCCCCACAGGGCACCCACAGCATCCCCAGGGCTCCCCCAGCCCCCACCGCTGACAGCAACAACCAGTGTGTGCAGGTGGGGGCACCCCCAGACCCCACAGGGCACCCCCAAACCCCCCGGGCACCCCCAGACCACCCAGGGCACCCCCAGACCCCCCACAGCCCCCACAGGGCACCCACAGCATCCCCAGGGCTCCCCCAGCCCCCACCGCTGACAGCAACAACCAGTGTGTGCAGGTGGGGGCACCCCCAGACCCCACAGGGCACCCCCAAACCCCCCGGGCACCCCCAGACCCCACAGGGCACCCACAGACCACCCACGGCACCCCCAGACCCCCCAGGGCACCCCCAGACCCCACAGGGCACACACAGCCCCCACCGCTGACAGCAACAACCAGTGTGTGCAGGTGGGGGCACCCCCAGACCCCACAGGGCACCCCCAAACCCACAGGGCACCCACAGACCACCCACGGCACCCCCAGACCCCCCAGGGCACCCCCAGACCCCACAGGGCACCCACAGCATCCCCAGGGCTCCCCCAGCCCCCACCGCTGACAGCAACAACCAGTGTGTGCAGGTGGGGGCACCCCCAGACCCCACAGGGCACCCCCAAACCCCCGGGCACCCCCAGACCACCCAGGGCACCCCCAGACCCCCCACAGCCCCCACAGGGCACCCACAGCATCCCCAGGGCTCCCCCAGCCCCCACCGCTGACAGCAACAACCAGTGTGTGCAGGTGGGGGCACCCCCAGACCCCACAGGGCACCCCCAAACCCCCCGGGCACCCCCAGACCACCCAGGGCACCCCCAGACCCCCCACAGCCCCCACAGGGCACCCACAGCATCCCCAGGGCTCCCCCAGCCCCCACCGCTGACAGCAACAACCAGTGTGTGCAGGTGGGGGCACCCCCAGACCCCACAGGGCACCCCCAAACCCCCCGGGCACCCCCAGACCCCACAGGGCACCCCCAGACCACCCAGGGCACCCCCAGACCACCCACTGCACCCCCGGACCCCCCAGGGCACCCCCAGACCACCCACGGCATCCCCAGACCCCCCACTGCACCCCGGACCCCCAGGGCACCCCCAGACCCCCAGGGCACCCCCAGACCCCCCACTGCACCCCCGGACCCCCCAGGGCACCCCCAGACCCCACAGGGCACCCCCAGACCACCCACTGCACCCCCGGACCCCCCAGGGCACCCCCAGACCACCCACGGCATCCCCAGACCACCCACTGCACCCCCGGACCCCCCAGGGCACCCCCAGACCCCCCAGGGCACCCCCAGACCACCCACTGCACCCCCGGACCCCCCAGGGCACCCCCAGACCCCCCAGGGCACCCCCAGACCACCCACGGCATCCCCAGACCACCCACTGCACCCCCAAACCCCCCAGGGCACCCCCAGACCCCACAGGGCACACACAGCCCCCACCGCTGACAGCAACAACCAGTGTGTGCAGGTGGGACGCCCCCCAGCCCCCCGGGACCCCCTGGGACCCCTCCAGCACCCCCAGACCCCCCACAGGGCCCCCAGGGCACGCCCAGACCCCCCAGGGCACCCCCAGACCCCCCAGGGCACCCCAGGACACCCAGGGCACCCCCAGCCCCCAAAGTCGACAGCAACAGCCAGTGTGTGTGGTTCGGGGTGCAGGGCCCCCCCAGCCCCAAATCACCCCCCAGCCCCCTCCCCAGCCCCCCATCACCCCCAGAGCCCCCCCCACGGCCCTCCATCACCCCCAGAGCCCCCCCCACGGCCCTCCATCACCCCCCAGCACCCCCATCACCCTCCCAGCCCCCCCCCAGCCCCCCATCACCCCCAGAGCCCCCCCCCACGGCCCTCCATCACCCCCCAGCACCCCCATCACCCTCCCAGCCCCCCCCCCAGCCCCCCATCACCCCCAGAGCCCCCCCTCCAGCCCCCCAGAGTACCCCCTGTGCCCCCCACAGCCCCTCCCCAGCCCTCCAGCGCCCCCCCAGCGCCCCCCACCTCCCCATCGCCCCCCATAGCCCCCTCCCCAGCCCCCCATCGCCCCCCCAGCCCCCCAGAGTACCCCCATCGCCCCCCCAGCCCCCCATCACCCCCCCGCCCCCCCAGCTGTTCTCCAACGAGGGCCAGTTCCGGCTGCGGTTCGGGGTGCGGGGCCACCCCAAAGCCCCCCCAGCCCCCCATCACCCCCTCAGCCCCCTCCCCAGCCCCCCATCACCCTCCCAGCCCCCCAAAGCCCCCCAGCCCCTCCCCAGCCCCCCCCATGGCCCCCCCAGCCCCCCATTGACCCCCTCAGCACCCCCAGAACCCCCCCCCAGCCCCCCATCACCCTCCCAGCCCCCCAAAGCCCCCCCACGGCCCCTCCCCAGCCCCCCATTGCCCCCTCAGCCCCCTCCCCAGCCCCCCATCACCCCCAGAGCCCCCCTCAGCCCCCCAGAGTACCCCTTGTGCCCCCCACAGCCCCTCCCCAGCCCCTCCCCAGCCCCCCAGCCCCCCAGCCCCCATCACCCCCCCAGACCCCCTCCCAGCCCCTCCCCAGCCCCCCATCGCCCCCCCAGCCCCCCATCACTCCCCCAGAACCCCCCCAGCCCCCATCACCCCCCAGCCCCCGCCCCAGCCCTCCATCACCCTCCCAGCCCCCCAAAGCCCCCCCAGCCCCCCCCAGCCCCCCATCACCCCCCCGCCCCCCCAGCTGTTCTCCAACGAGGGCCAGTTCCGGCTGCGGTTCGGGGTGCGGGGCCACCCCAGCCCTCCCACAGCCCCCCATCACCCCCAGAGCCCCCCCAGCCCCCCATCTCCCCCCCATCGCCCCCCCAGCCCCCCATCACCCCCAGAGCCCCCCCCAGCCCCCATCTCCCCCCCATCGCCCCCCCAGCCCCCCATCACCCCCCCAGCCCCCCCCAGCCCTCCATCACCCTCCCAGCCCCCCAAAGCCCCCCCACAGCCCCCCACAGCCCTCCATCACCCCCCCAGCCCCCCCCCAGCCCCCCATCACCCCCAGAGCCCCCCCCAGCCCCCCATCTCCCCCCCATCTCCCCCCCAGCCCCCCCAGCCCTCCATCACCCTCCCAGCCCCCAAAGCCCCCCACAGCCCCCCCAGCCCTCCATCACCCCCCAGCCCCCTCCCCAGCCCCCCATCACCCCCAGAGCCCCCCCCAGCCCCCCATCTCCCCCCCATCGCCCCCCCCAGCCCTCCATCACCCTCCCAGCCCCCAAAGCCCCCCCACAGCCCCCCACAGCCCTCCATCACCCCCCCAGCCCCCTCCCCAGCCCCCCATCACCCCCAGAGCCCCCCCCAGCCCCCCATCTCCCCCCCATCTCCCCCCCAGCCCTCCATCACCCTCCCAGCCCCCCAAAGCCCCCCCACAGCCCCCCCAGCCCTCCATCACCCCCCCAGCCCCCTCCCCAGCCCCCCATCACCCCCAGAGCCCCCCCCAGCCCCCCATCTCCCCCCCATCTCCCCCCCAGCCCCCCCCAGCCCTCCATCACCCTCCCAGCCCCCAAAGCCCCCCCACAGCCCCCCCACAGCCCTCCATCACCCCCCAGCCCCCTCCCCAGCCCCCCATCACCCCCCTGCCCCCCCAGCTGTTCTCCAACGAGGGCCAGTTCCGGCTGCGGTTCGGGGTGCGGGGCCACCCCCAGCCCTCCCACAGCCCCCCATCACCCCCAGAGCCCCCCCCAGCCCCCCATCTCCCCCCCATCGCCCCCCCAGCCCCCCATCACCCCCCCAGCCCCCCTCCCCAGCCCTCCATCACCCTCCCAGCCCCCCAAAGCCCCCCCACAGCCCCCCCCAGCCCTCCATCACCCCTAGAGCCCCCTCCAAGCCCCTCCCCAGCCCCTCCCCAGCCCCCCAGAACCCCCCCCAGCCCCCCATCACCCTCCCAGCCCCCCAAAGCCCCCCCACAGCCCCCCCAGCCCTCCATCACCCCCCCAGCCCCCTCCCCAGCCCCCCATCTCCCCCCCGCCCCCCCAGGTGTTCTCCAACGAGGGCCAGTTCCGGCTGCGGTTCGGGGTGCGGGGCCACCCCCAGCCCTCCCACAGCCCCCCATCACCCCCAGAGCCCCCCCAGCCCCCCATCTCCCCCCCGCCCCCCAGGTGTTCTCCAACGAGGGCCAGTTCCGGCTGCGGTTCGGGGTGCGGGGCCACCCCAGCCCTCCCACAGCCCCCCATCACCCCCAGAGCCCCCCCCAGCCCCCCATCTCCCCCCCGCCCCCCCCAGGTGTTCTCCAACGAGGGCCAGTTCCGGCTGCGGTTCGGGGTGCGGGGCCGCTCCCCGGGGCAGCTCCAGCGTCCGACCGGCGTCACCGTGGACACCAACGGCGACATCATCATCGCCGACTACGACAACCGCTGGGTCAGCATCTTCTCCCCCGAGGGCAAGTTCAAGGTGAGGGGGGCTGGGGGGCTGGAGGGGGAGGGGAGGGGCTGGAGGGGGAGGGGAGGGGGTGGGGAGGGGCTGAGGGGGAGGGGAGGGGGTGGGAAAGGGAGGGGAGGGGCTGGGGAGGGGCTGATGGGGGAGGGGAGGGTCAGCATCTTCTCCCCCGAGGGCAAGTTCAAGGTGAGGGGGGCTGGGGGGCAGGGAAAGGGGGGACTGGGGGGGCTGGAGGGGGAGAGGAGGGGGTGGGAAGGGGAGGGGAGGGGCTGGAGGGGGAGGGGAGGGGCTGGGAGGGGCTGAGGGGGAGGGGAGAGTCAGCATCTTGTCTCCCGAGGGCAAGTTCAAGGTGAGGGGGGCTGGGGGGCAGGGAAAAGGGGGGCTGGGGGGGCTGGGGGGAGAGGAGGGGGTGGGAAGGGGAGAGGAGGGGCTGAGGGGGGAGGGGAGGGGCTGGGAAAGGGAGGGGAGGGGCTGGGGAGGGGCTGATGGGGGAGGGGAGGGTCAGCATCTTCTCCCCGAGGGCAAGTTCAAGGTGAGGGGGGGCTGGGGGGCAGGGAAAAGGGGGGCTGGGGGGGCTGGGGGGAGGGAAAAGGGGGGCTGGGGGGGCTGGGGGGAGGGGAGGGGGTGGGGAGGGGAGGGGAGGGGAGGGAAGGGGAGGGGAGGGGAGGGGAGGGGAGGGGAGGGGAGGGGAAGGGAAGGGGAGGGGAGGGGAGGGGAGGGGAAGGGGAAGGGGAAGGGGAGGGGAGGGGAAGGGAAGGGAAGGGGAAGGGAAGGGAAGGGGAGGGGAGGGGAGGGGAGGGGAAGGGAAGGGAAGGGAAGGGGAGGGGAGGGGAGGGGAGGGGAGGGAAGGGGAGGGGAGGGGAGGGGAGGGGAAGGGAAGGGAAGGGGAGGGGAGGGGAGGGGAGGGGAGGGGAGGGGAGGGGAAGGGGAAGGGGAAGGGGAAGGGGAGGGGAGGGGAGGGAAGGGGAGGGGAGGGGAGGGGAGGGGAAGGGGAAGGGGAAGGGGAAGGGAAGGGAAGGGGAAGGGAAGGGGAAGGGGAAGGAGGGGAAGGTCCGTGTCACCCCCTGACCCCCCTGACCCCCCCCCCGCCCCCCCAGAGCAAGCTGGGGGCCGGCCGGCTGCTGGGCCCCAAGGGCGTGGCCGTGGACAGGAACGGGCACATCCTGGTGGTGGACAACAAGGCGTGCAGCGTGCTCACCTTCCAGCACAGCGGCAAGCTGGTGGGGCGCTTCGGCACCCGCGGCACGGCCGACAGGCACTTCGCAGGTAGGGGACCCCCCTGGGACACCCCCAAACCCCACAGGGACCCCCCAAACCTCCCAGAGCCCCCCAAACCCCACAGGGACACACAGACCCCCCTGGACACACAGACACACACAGGGAGCTGGTGGGGCGCTTCGGCACCCGCGGCACGGCCGACAGGCACTTCGCAGGTAGGGGACCCCCCTGGGACACCCCCAAACCCCACAGGGACCCCCCAAACCCCCCAGGGACCCCCAAACCCCACAGGGACACACAGACCCCCCTGGACACACAGACACACACAGGGAGCTGGTGGGGCGCTTCGGCACCCGCGGCACGGCCGACAGGCACTTCGCAGGTAGGGGACCCCCCTGGGACACCCCCAAACCCCACAGGGACCCCCCAAACCTCCCAGAGCCCCCCAAACCCCACAGGGACACACAGACCCCCCTGGACACACAGACACACACAGGGAGCTGGTGGGGCGCTTCGGCACCCGCGGCACGGCCGACAGGCACTTCGCAGGTAGGGGACCCCCCTGGGACACCCCCAAACCCCACAGGGACCCCCCAAACCCCCCAGGGACCCCCAAACCCCACAGGGACACACAGACCCCCCTGGACACACAGACACACACAGGGAGCTGGTGGGGCGCTTCGGCACCCGCGGCACGGCCGACAGGCACTTCGCAGGTAGGGGACCCCCCTGGGACACCCCCAAACCCCACAGGGACCCCCCAAACCTCCCAGAGCCCCCCAAACCCCACAGGGACACACAGACCCCCCTGGACACACAGACACACACAGGGAGCTGGTGGGGCGCTTCGGCACCCGCGGCACGGCCGACAGGCACTTCGCAGGTAGGGGACCCCCCTGGGACACCCCCAAACCCCACAGGGACCCCCCAAACCTCCCAGAGCCCCCCAAACCCCACAGGGACACACAGACCCCCCTGGACACACAGACACACACAGGGAGCTGGTGGGGCGCTTCGGCACCCGCGGCACGGCCGACAGGCACTTCGCAGGTAGGGGACCCCCCTGGGACACCCCCAAACCCCACAGGGACCCCCCAAACCCCCCAGGGACCCCCAAACCCCACAGGGACACACAGACCCCCCTGGACACACAGACACACACAGGGAGCTGGTGGGGCGCTTCGGCACCCGCGGCACGGCCGACAGGCACTTCGCAGGTAGGGGACCCCCCTGGGACACCCCCAAACCCCACAGGGACCCCCCAAACCTCCCAGAGCCCCCCAAACCCCACAGGGACACACAGACCCCCCTGGACACACAGACACACACAGGGAGCTGGTGGGGCGCTTCGGCACCCGCGGCACGGCCGACAGGCACTTCGCAGGTAGGGGACCCCCCTGGGACACCCCCAAA
This sequence comes from Hypotaenidia okinawae, assembly GCA_027925045.1. Classification (NCBI taxonomy): domain Eukaryota; kingdom Metazoa; phylum Chordata; class Aves; order Gruiformes; family Rallidae; genus Hypotaenidia; species Hypotaenidia okinawae. Next base: position 217,818,658 of record BSDF01000001.1, read on the forward strand.
CCCCACAGGGACCCCCCAAACCCCCCAGGGACCCCCAAACCCCACAGGGACACACAGACCCCCCTGGACACACAGACACACACAGGGAGCTGGTGGGGCGCTTCGGCACCCGCGGCACGGCCGACAGGCACTTCGCAGGTAGGGGACCCCCCTGGGACACCCCCAAACCCCACAGGGACCCCCCAAACCTCCCAGAGCCCCCCAAACCCCACAGGGACACACAGACCCCCCTGGACACACAGACACACACAGGGAGCTGGTGGGGCGCTTCGGCACCCGCGGCACGGCCGACAGGCACTTCGCAGGTAGGGGACCCCCCTGGGACACCCCCAAACCCCACAGGGACCCCCCAAACCTCCCAGAGCCCCCCAAACCCCACAGGGACACACAGACCCCCCTGGACACACAGACACACACAGGGAGCTGGTGGGGCGCTTCGGCACCCGCGGCACGGCCGACAGGCACTTCGCAGGTAGGGGACCCCCCTGGGACACCCCCAAACCCCACAGGGACCCCCCAAACCTCCCAGAGCCCCCCAAACCCCACAGGGACACACAGACCCCCCTGGACACACAGACACACACAGGGAGCTGGTGGGGCGCTTCGGCACCCGCGGCACGGCCGACAGGCACTTCGCAGGTAGGGGACCCCCCTGGGACACCCCCAAACCCCACAGGGACCCCCCAAACCTCCCAGGGACCCCCAAACCCCACAGGGACACACAGACCCCCCTGGACACACAGACACACACAGGGAGCTGGTGGGGCGCTTCGGCACCCGCGGCACGGCCGACAGGCACTTCGCAGGTAGGGGACCCCCCTGGGACACCCCCAAACCCCACAGGGACCCCCCAAACCTCCCAGGGACCCCCAAACCCCACAGGGACACACAGACCCCCCAGGACACACAGACACACACAGGGAGCTGGTGGGGCGCTTCGGCACCCGCGGCACGGCCGACAGGCACTTCGCAGGTAGGGGACCCCCCTGGGACACCCCCAAACCCCACAGGGACCCCCCAAACCCCCCAGGGACCCCCAAACCCCACAGGGACACACAGACCCCCCTGGACACACAGACACACACAGGGAGCTGGTGGGGCGCTTCGGCACCCGCGGCACGGCCGACAGGCACTTCGCAGGTAGGGGACCCCCCTGGGACACCCCCAAACCCCACAGGGACCCCCCAAACCTCCCAGGGACCCCCAAACCCCACAGGGACACACAGACCCCCCTGGACACACAGACACACACAGGGAGCTGGTGGGGCGCTTCGGCACCCGCGGCACGGCCGACAGGCACTTCGCAGGTAGGGGACCCCCCTGGGACACCCCCAAACCCCACAGGGACCCCCCAAACCTCCCAGAGCCCCCCAAACCCCACAGGGACACACAGACCCCCCTGGACACACAGACACACACAGGGAGCTGGTGGGGCGCTTCGGCACCCGCGGCACGGCCGACAGGCACTTCGCAGGTAGGGGACCCCCCTGGGACACCCCCAAACCCCACAGGGACCCCCCAAACCTCCCAGGGACCCCCAAACCCCACAGGGACACACAGACCCCCCTGGACACACAGACACACACAGGGAGCTGGTGGGGCGCTTCGGCACCCGCGGCACGGCCGACAGGCACTTCGCAGGTAGGGGACCCCCCTGGGACACCCCCAAACCCCACAGGGACCCCCCAAACCCCCCAGGGACCCCCAAACCCCACAGGGACACACAGACCCCCCTGGACACACAGACACACACAGGGAGCTGGTGGGGCGCTTCGGCACCCGCGGCACGGCCGACAGGCACTTCGCAGGTAGGGGACCCCCCTGGGACACCCCCAAACCCCACAGGGACCCCCCAAACCTCCCAGAGCCCCCCAAACCCCACAGGGACACACAGACCCCCCTGGACACACAGACACACACAGGGAGCTGGTGGGGCGCTTCGGCACCCGCGGCACGGCCGACAGGCACTTCGCAGGTAGGGGACCCCCCTGGGACACCCCCAAACCCCACAGGGACCCCCCAAACCTCCCAGAGCCCCCCAAACCCCACAGGGACACACAGACCCCCCTGGACACACAGACACACACAGGGAGCTGGTGGGGCGCTTCGGCACCCGCGGCACGGCCGACAGGCACTTCGCAGGTAGGGGACCCCCCTGGGACACCCCCAAACCCCACAGGGACCCCCCAAACCTCCCAGAGCCCCCCAAACCCCACAGGGACACACAGACCCCCCAGGACACACAGACACACACAGGGAGCTGGTGGGGCGCTTCGGCACCCGCGGCACGGCCGACAGGCACTTCGCAGGTAGGGGACCCCCCTGGGACACCCCCAAACCCCACAGGGACCCCCCAAACCTCCCAGGGACCCCCAAACCCCACAGGGACACACAGACCCCCCTGGACACACAGACACACACAGGGAGCTGGTGGGGCGCTTCGGCACCCGCGGCACGGCCGACAGGCACTTCGCAGGTAGGGGACCCCCCTGGGACACCCCCAAACCCCACAGGGACCCCCCAAACCTCCCAGAGCCCCCAGGGACCCCCCAAACTCTCCAGACCCCCCAGGACACACAGACACACACAGGGAGCTGGTGGGGCGCTTCGGCACCCGCGGCACGGCCGACAGGCACTTCGCAGGTAGGGGACCCCCCAGGACACCCCAAACCCCCCCGGGGACTGAGCCCCCCCAGCCATGTGGCTGAGTACCCCCAATCCATGGGGCTGAGCCCCGCCCCCAGCCATGGGGCTGAGCACCCCCAATCCATGGGGCTGAGCCCCCCCAATCCATGGGGCTGATCCCCTCCCCCAGCCATGGGGCTGAGCCCCCCAATCCATGGGGCTGAGCCCCCCAATCCATGGGGCTGATCCCCTCCCCCAGCCATGGGGCTGAGCCCCCCAATCCATGGGGCTGAGCACCCCCAGCCATGGGGCTGAGCGCCCCCAATCCATGGGGCTGATCCCCTCCCCCAGCCATGGGGCTGAGCCCCCCAATCCACGGGGCTGAGCCCCCCCAGCCATGTGGCTGAGCCCCCCAATCCATGGGGCTGAGCCCCCCCCAGCCATGTGGCTGAGCCCCCCAATCCACGGGGCTGAGCCCCCCCAGCCATGGGGCTGAGTCCCCCAAATGCATGGGGCTGAGCCCCCCAATCCATGGGGCTGAGCCCCCCCAGCCATGGGGCTGAGCCCCCCAATCCACGGGGCTGAGCCCCCCCCAGCCATGTGGCTGAGCACCCCCAATCCACGGGGCTGAGCACCCCCCAGCCATGGGGCTGAGCCCCCCAATCCATGGGGCTGAGCCCCCCAATGCATGGGGCTGAGTCCCCCCAATCCATGGGGCTGAGCCCCCCAATCCATGGGGCTGAGCCCCCCCAATGCATGGGGCTGAGCCCCCCAATCCATGGGGCTGAGCCCCCTGCACATTCCAACCCTCCCGTGCGTGGCACAAACTGGGCACTGGGACCACCCCCGTCCCCCCCAGTGCCAGCGCTGGGCTGGGACCCCCCCAGTCCCCATCCAGGCCTGACCTCCCCCCCCGTGTCCCCCCCAAAAGGACCCCACTTTGTGGCTGTCAACAACAAGAACGAGATCGTGGTGACTGACTTCCACAACCACTCGGTGAAGGTGAGAGACACGATACACCGTGACACGATACACCGTGACACGATACACCGTGACACAATACACTGTGACATGATACACCGTGACACGATACACCGTGACACAATACACTGTGACATGATACACTGTGACACAGTGGCACACCGTGACACAATACACTGTGACATGACACACCATGATGTGATACACTGTGACACGACACACTGTGACATGATACACCGTGACGTGACACACCGTGACACAGTGACACACCGTGACATGATACACCGTGACACGACACACCGTGACACGACACACTGTGACATGATACACCGTGACATGACACACTGTGACGTGATACACTGTGACACGATACACTGTGGCATGATACACCGTGACATGATACGCTGTGACACAATACACCGTGACACAGTGACACACCGTGACACGATACACCATGACACTGTGACACACTGTGACACAACACACCGTGACACAGTGACACACCGTGACGTGATACACTGTGACATGATACACCGTGACACGACACACCGTGACATGACACACTGTGACGTGATACACTGTGACACAGTGACACACTGTGACATGATACACTGTGACACAGTGACACACTGTGACACAATACACTGTGACATGATACACCGTAACATGACACACCGTGACACGATACACCGTGACATGACACGCTGTGACACAATACACAGTGACACACCGTGACATGATACACCATGACATGACACACCGTGACATGATACACCGTGACGCGATACACCATGACATGATACACCGTGACATGACACACTGTGCCGTGATACACTGTGACATGATACACTGTGACATGATACACCGTAACATGACACACCGTGACATGATACACCGTGGCGTGATACACCTCAACACACCACCACACAATACAGCATGACACACTGCAACACTATGACACACTGTGACGTGACACGACACCGTGACACCCCGCAGCACGATACACCACGACATGACACACGCGACACCCTGCGACCTGGTGCACCGTGATGCTGCGTGACACGTGGTGACACACCATGACAGGGTACACCATGACACACCGCGACATGATACACCGTCACACTGACACACCATGACAGGATACACCGTGACACTGTGACACACCACAACATGATACACCATGACACACCGTGACACTGACACACCGCGACACGATACACCGTGACACTGTGACACAGCACGATACACCGTGACACACCACGACACTGTGACACACCGCGACATGATACACCATGACACACCGTGACATGATACACCGTGACACACCGTGACACTGACACACCGTGACACAACATGACACAAGGCACCGCGCCGCGGGTCCTGGCCAGCCCCCATCCCGTGGTGACCCCCCTGACCCCCGTGTCCCCCCCCGTCCCATGGTGACCCCCCTGTCCCCTGTGTCCTGTCCCATGGTGACCCCCCTGACTCCCATGTCCCCCCCATCCCCCGTGCCCCCCCATCCCCCGTGCCCACCCATCCCATGGTGCCCCCCCCATCCCATGGTGACCCCATCCCATGGTGACCCCCCTGCCCCCCGTGTCCCCCCCACATCCCATGGTGTCCCCCCATCCCATGGTGACACCCTGCCCCCCATGTCCCCCCCATCCCATGGTGACCCCCCCATCCCCCGTGCCCCCCCATCCCCTGGTGACCCCCCCATCCCATGGTGCCCCCCCATCCCATGGTGCCCCCCCATCCCCTGTGCCTCCCCATCCCATGGTGCCCCCCCCTGTCCCATGGTGACCCCCCTGTCCCCCGTGTCCTGTCCCATGGTGACGCCCCCTGACCCCCATGTCCCCCCCATCCCATGGTGACCCCCCCTGCCCCCCCCCGCCCCCCCAGGTGTACAGCGCGGACGGCGAGTTCCTGTTCAAGTTCGGGTCTCACGGGGAGGGCAACGGGCAGTTCAACGCCCCCACCGGGGTGGCCGTGGACGCCAACGGCAACATCATCGTGGCCGACTGGGGCAACAGCCGCATCCAGGTACCGGGGTCACCACCAACAACAACCCAACAACCCCCGCTGGGCACCCGCACCGGCACCCCCCAGTGCTGGGGGCTGCTGGGCACCGGCACCACGACACCCCCCCAACGGTGCTCCCCCAGCAGTGGTACCAGCACCATGACCCCCCCGGTGCCACTGGGTACCGGCACCACGACCACCCCCCCCCCCCCAGTGCTCCCCTGGCCAGGGGCTGCTGGGTACCAGCACCACAACGCCCCCCCCACTGCCACTGGGTACCAGCACCACGACCCCCTCCCAGGGCTGCCCCAGCTGGGGGCTGCTGGGTTCCAGCGCTGGGACCCCCTGGCACCCCCTGGCTGGGGGCTGCTGGGTCCCAGGTCCTGCCCCAGCTCCAACATGGGCGGGGGGCTCTGGGTGGAGGTCTGACCCCAAACTGGGGGTCTGACCCCGAACCCCCCACAGGGCAAGGGGGCTCAGCAGAGCGGCCATGATGTCCCACCATGATGGTGGCTGCCATGACGCTCCCAGGCAGGCCCTGGGCAGGCCTGGAGCAGGCCCCAAACAGGCACTGGCCAGGCTCCAAGCAGGCCCCAAGCAGGCCCTAAGCAGGCCCTGAGCAGGTCTCAAGCAGGCCCTGAGCAGGCCCTGGGCAAGCCCTGGACAGGCCTTGAGCAGGCCTCAAGCAGGCCCCAGGCAGGCCTCAAGCAGGCCTTGAGCAGGCCCTGAGCAGGCCCGAGCAGGCCCTGGACAGGCCTTGAGCAGGCCTCAAGCAGGCCCCAGGCAGGCCTCAAGCAGGCCTTGAGCAGGCCCCGAGCAGGCCCAAGCAGGCCTTGAGCAGGCCCCGAGCAGGCCCTGGACAGGCCTTGAGCAGGCCTCAAGCAGGCCCAAGCAGGCCTTGAGCAGGCCCCAGGCAGGCCTGGAGGGCTCAGCGCGTCCCCCTGTCCCCCTCCCCAGGTGTTCGACAGCTCGGGCTCCTTCCTGTCCTACATCAACACGGCGGCCGACCCCCTGTACGGGCCGCAGGGCCTGGCCCTCACCTCGGACGGACACGTGGTGGTGGCCGACTCGGGCAACCACTGCTTCAAGGCCTACCGCTACCTGCAGTGACCGCGGCGGGACGGGGGGCGCGACGGGCCCCCCCAGACCGCTGCCCGCCGGCGCTGCCCCCCCGGCCTCGCCCCGGCCTTCACGTGCACTTTATCCCTGGGGATGGCGGGGCCTGGCTGGGCCTGGGTTGAGGGTGGGGAGGGCCCAGTTGTACCCCACGGGCTGCCCCATGGCGGGGGCCCCCCCACTGCTGCTGCCGCCGGGGGGTCCCGGGGGACGCTGGGGGCGGGGGGAGGTGCTGAGCGGGGCTGGGGACCCCCCTCCCTGCTCTGCTTGGGGGCTGGGGGGGCGGTGTCCCGGAGCTGTGCGCCCCACGGGGCTGCCCCCCAGCGCCCCGCCGTGGGGTGAGCGTGCCTGGGCCCTGCCCCACGGCGGGTGGGTGTGGGGCCGCCCCACGCGCTGCCAAACTGTATAAATAAAGTATTCTGGAAGTACCCTGCCCCCCCCGACGCACCCCCGACCCCCCTGCCCCACCTCGACCCCATCACTGCCCCCCGACGTCCCCCTCTCCCCCCCAACCCCATCACTGCCCCCCCGATGCCCCCCTGCCCCCCCCCGACCCCATCACTGCCCCCCTGATGGCCCTCTGACCCCATCACTGCCCCCCTGATGCCCCCTGCCCCCCGACCCAATCACTGCCCCCTGACGTCCCCCTGCCCCCCTGCCCTCATCACTGCCCCCTGATCCCCCCTGCCCCCCCGACCCCATCACTGCCCCCCCGATGCCCCCCTGCCCCCCGCCATGTCCCATCGCTGCTGCCCCACGGACTCAGGAGGAGTTGGGGGGTTTGAGGGGGATTTGGGGGGTGGGAGAGAGGCCTGTGACACCCTATAGCGCCCTATGGCACCCTATAGCTCCCTATGGTGTCCTATGGCACCCTATAAAACCCAATAGCACCCTATAGCACCCTATGACACACTATGGCATCCTATGGCACCCTATGGAACACTATAGCACCCTATAGCACCCTGTGGCTTCCTATGGCACCCTATAGCACCCTATGGCATCCTATGGAACCTTGTGGAATCCTATAGCACCCTATAGCACCCAATGGAACCCTATAGCACCCTATACCACCCTATGACACCCTATGGCATCCTATGACACACTATGGCATCCTATGGCACCCTGTGGAACACTATAGCACCCTATAGCACCCTATGGCCCCCTATACCACCCTGTGACACCCTATAGCACCCAATGGCACCCTATAGCACCCTATGGCATCCTATGGAACCTTGTGGAATCCTATAGCACCCTATAGCACCCAATGGAACCCTACAGCACCCTAGGGCACCCTAGAACATGCTATAGCACTATATGACACCCTATAACACCCAATGGCACCCTATAGCACCCTGTGCCGTCCTATGGCACCCTATAGCACCCTATGGCATCCTATGGCTCCCTATAGCACCCTATGGCCCTCTATGGTACACTCTAGCACCCAATGGCACCCTATAGCACCCTATAGGACCCTATAGCCCCCTATGGCACCCTATAGCCCCATATAGTAAGCTATAGCACCCTATGGCACCCTGTGGCACCCTATGGCATGTGCTGGTGCTGGGCTGCCTGCCGGGTGCAGGGCTGAGGGTGCTGGGGAGGGTCAGGGGGTGCACCAGTACCCTCCAGTACCCACCAGTTCCCACCTGTACCCACCAGTTCCCACCAGTGCCCACCAGTGTCCACCAGTTCCCACCAGTTCCCACCAGTACCCACCAGTACCCACCAGTTCCCACCAGTTCCCACCAGTACCCACCAGTTCCCACCAGTTCCCACCAGTACCCACCAGTTCCCACCTGTACCCACCAGTACCCACCAGTTCCCACCAGTTCCCACCAGTTCCCACCAGTTCCCACCAGTACCCACCACTCCCCGTCCCAGCATCGCCTCCCAGTTCCTCCAGTGCCCCCAGTGAGCCCACCCAGACTCGCTGCCGGGGACCAGTAAAGCCCAGGACACCCCCAGACCCCCCGGGGTTTGGTGTGGGGAGGGGGGCAGGCTGGGGCAGTACTGGGCTGTGCTGGGCTGTACTGGGCTGTACTGGGATGTACTGGGCTTTGCTGGGCTGTGCTGGGCTATACTGGACTATAGTGGGCTGTACTGGGCTATATGGGGCTGTACTGGGCTGTGCTGGGCTGTACTGGGCTGTGCTGGGCTGTGCTGGGCTGTACTGGGCTGTGCTGGGCTGTACTGGGCTGTACTGGGCTGTACTGGGCTGTGCTGGGCTGTACTGGGCTGTACTGGGCTGTGCTGGGCTGTACTGGGCTGTACTGGGCTGTGCTGGGCTGTGCTGTGCTGTACTGGGCTGTACTGGGCTGTGCTGGGCTGTGCTGTGCTGTACTGGGCTGTACTGGGCTGTGCTGGGCTGTACTGGGCTGTGCTGTGCTGTACTGGGCTGTACTGGGCTGTACTGGGCTGTACTGGGCTATACTGGGCTATATGGGGCTGTGCTGGGCTGTACTGGGCTGTGCTGGGCTGTACTGGGCTGTACTGGGATGTACTGGGCTTTGCTGGGCTATACTGGGCTGTGCTGTGCTTTATTGGGCTATACTGGACTGTGCTGTGCTGTACTGTGCTGTACTGTGCTGTGCTGTACTGGGCTGTACTGGGCTGTGCTGGGCTGTACTGGGCTGTACTGGGCTGTACTGGGCTGTACTGGGCTGTACTGGGCTGTGCTGGGCTGTACTGGGCTGTGCTGGGCTGTACTGGGCTGTGCTGGGCTGTACTGGGCTGTACTGGGCTGTGCTGGGCTGTGCTGTGCTGTACTGGGCTGTACTGGGCTGTACTGGGCTGTGCTGTGCTGTGCTGTGCTGTGCTGGGCTGTACTGGGCTGTACTGGGCTGTGCTGGGCTGTGCTGTGCTGTACTGGGCTGTACTGGGCTGTACTGGGCTATACTGGGCTGTGCTGGGCTATACTGTGCTGTGCTGGGCTGTGCTGGGCTGTACTGGGCTGTGCTGGGCTGTACTGGGCTGTACTGGGCTGTACTGGGCTGTACTGGGCTGTGCTGGGCTGTACTGGGCTGTGCTGTGCTGTACTGGGCTGTACTGGGCTGTGCTGGGCTGTACTGGGCTCTACTGGACTGTACTGGGCTGTGCTGGGCTGGGCTGTGCTGTACTGTGCTGTGCTGGGCTGTGCTGGGTTATACTGGGCCATACTGGGCTGTACTGGGCTGAACTGTGCTGCGCTGGGCTGTGCTGTGCTGTACTGGGCTATACTGGGCTGTGCTGTGCTGTACTGGGCTGTACTGGGCTATATGGAGCTGTACTGGGCTGTGCTGTGCTGTACTGGGCTGTACTGGGCTATATGGAGCTGTACTGGGCTGTGCTGGGCTGTACTGGGCTGTACTGGGCTCAGAGTGGGGTGACCAGTGGGGCAGAGTCTGGCTGGAGGCCTGTGACCAGCGCTGCTCCCCAGGGCTCGGGGCTGGGCAGGGGGAGAGCTGGGGGGGGAGAGCTGGGGGGGGGAGAGTTGGGGGGGAGAGCTGGGGGGAGCTGGGGGGGGAGAGCTGGGGGGAGAGCTGGGGGGGGGAGAGCTGGGGGGGGGAGCTGGGGGGGGAGAGCTGGGGGGGAGAGCTGGGGGGGAGAGCTGGGGGGGGGAGAGCTGGAGGGGGGAGAGCTGGGGGGGAGAGCTGGGGGGGGGGAGAGCTGGGGGGGGGAGCTGGGGGGGAGAGCTGGGGGGGAGAGCTGGGGGGAGAGCTGGGGGGGGGAGAGCTGGGGGGAGAGCTGGGGGGAGAGCTGGGGGCGGGGAGAGCTGGGGGGGAGAGCTGGGGGGGGAGAGCTGGGGGGAGAGCTGGGGGGGGAGAGCTGGGGGGAGAGCTGGGGGGGGGGAGAGTTGGGGGGGGGAGAGCTGGGGGGGAGAGCTGGGGGGGGGAGAGTTGGGGGGGGGAGAGCTGGGGGGAGAGCTGGGGGGGAGAGCTGGGGGGGAGAGCTGGGGGGAGAGCTGGGGGGGAAGAGCTGGGGGGAGAGCTGGGGGGAGAGCTGGGGGGGAAGAGCTGGGGGGAGAGCTGGGGGGGGAGAGCTGGGGGGGGAGAGCTGGGGGGAGAGCTGGGGGGAGAGCTGGGGGGAGAGCTGGGGAGAGCTGGGGGGAGAGCTGGGGGGAGAGCTGGGGGAGAGCTGGGGGGGAGAGCTGGGGGGAGAGCTGGGGGGAGAGCTGGGGGGGGGGAGAGCTGGGGGGAGAGCTGGGGGGGGGAGAGCTGGGGGGGGGAGAGCTGGGGGGGGAGAGCTGGGGGGAGAGCTGGGGGGGAGAGCTGGGGGGAGAGCTGGGGGGGAGAGCTGGGGGGAGAGCTGGGGGGAGAGCTGGGGGGGGAGAGCTGGGGGGGAGAGCTGGGGGGAGAGCTGGGGGGAGAGCTGGGGGGAGAGCTGGGGGGGGAGAGCTGGGGGGGGAGAGCTGGGGGGGAGAGCTGGGGGGGGAGAGCTGGGGGGGGAGAGCTGGGGGGGAGAGCTGGGGGGGGAGAGCTGGGGGGGGGAGAGCTGGGGGGGGGAGAGCTGGGGGGGAGAGCTGGGGGGAGAGCTGGGGGGGGAGAGCTGGGGGGAGAGCTGGGGGGGGAGAGCTGGGGGGGAGAGCTGGGGGGGAGAGCTGGGGGGAGAGCTGGGGGGAGAGCTGGGGCGGGGAGAGCTGGGGGGGGAGAGCTGGGGGGAGAGCTGGGGGGAGAGCTGGGGGGGGGAGAGCTGGGGGGGAGAGCTGGGGGAGAGCTGGGGGGAGAGCTGGGGGGAGAGCTGGGGGGGAAGAGCTGGGGGGAGAGCTGGGGGGAGAGCTGGGGGAAGAGCTGGGGGGAGAGCTGGGGGGAAGAGCTGGGGGGAGAGCTGGGGGGGGAGAGCTGGGGGGAGAGCTGGGGGGAAGAGCTGGGGGGGGAGAGCTGGGGGGAGAGCTGGGGGGGAGAGCTGGGGGGGAGAGCTGGGGGGGAGAGCTGGGGGGAGAGCTGGGGGGGAGAGCTGGGGGGAGAGCTGGGGGAGGGGGGGAGAGCTGGGGGGGGGAGAGCTGGGGGGAGAGCTGGGGGGAGAGCTGGGGGGAGAGCTGGGGGGGGAGAGCTGGGGGGGGAGAGCTGGGGGGAGAGCTGGGGGGGAGAGCTGGGGGGGAGAGCTGGGGGGGGAGAGCTGGGGGGGAGAGCTGGGGGGAGAGCTGGGGGGGAGAGCTGGGGGGAGAGCTGGGGGGAGAGCTGGGGGGGAGAGCTGGGGGGGGGAGAGCTGGGGGGGGAGAGCTGGGGGGGAGAGCTGGGGGGAGAGCTGGGGGGAGAGCTGGGGGGGAGAGCTGGGGGGGAGAGCTGGGGGGAAGAGCTGGGGGGAGAGCTGGGGGGGAGAGCTGGGGGGGAGAGCTGGGGGGAGAGCTGGGGGGGGAGAGCTGGGGGGAGAGCTGGGGGGGGAGAGCTGGGGGGGAGAGCTGGGGGGAAGAGCTGGGGGGGAGAGCTGGGGGGGAGAGCTGGGGGGAGAGCTGGGGGGGGAGAGCTGGGGGGGAGAGCTGGGGGGGGGGGGAGAGCTGGGGGGGAGAGCTGGGGAGAGGGGGGGAGCTGGGGGGGGAGAGCTGGGGGGGAGAGCTGGGGGGGGGGAGAGCTGGGGGGGAGAGCTGGGGGGAGAGCTGGCAGGGGGTGGGACCCCGTGGGCCCTGGGGGTCCCTTCCAAACCCCAGTGATTCTGTGATGCTGCTGTGGTGCCAACCCCCAGGTGCTCCCCAGGGCCGGGGGAGGCTGAAGGGGGCTGGTGGTGCCATTCCCACCTCCCCGTCCCTGTCCCCATCCCCGTCCCTCAGCTTCCTGGGCCAGGGATGAAGGCGCAGTGGGATGCACCAGGCCGAGCCCTACAGCCCCCACCCCACGCTGGGCCTCCATGGATGCAGGACCAGCCTCCACGGGCCCAGCATGGAGTGGCCTCCATGGGCCTAGGACCAGCCTCCGCGGGCCCAGGACTGGCCTTCATGGGCCCAGCATGGAGGGGCCTCCACGGGCCCAGGACCAGCTTCCACGGGCCCAGAACCAGCCTCCACAGGCCCAGCATGAAGCAGCCTCTGTGGGCCCAGCATGGAGGAGCCTCCACAGGCCCAGAACCAGCCTCCACGGGCCCAGCATGGAGGGGCCTCTGCAGGTCCAGGACCGGCCTTCATGGGCCCAGCATGGAGGGGCCTCCACAGGCCCAGCACAGAGGGGCCTCCACGGGCCCAGCACAGAGGGGCCTCCACGGGCCCAGCACGGCCCAGCCTCCACAGGCCCAGCATGGAGCGGCCTCTGTGGGCCCAGCACAGAGGGGCCTCCACAGGCCCAGCATGGAGGAGCCTCCATGGGCCCAGCATGGAGCGGCCTCTGTGGGCCCAGCACAGAGGGCCTCCACAGGCCCAGCATGGAGGAGCCTCCATGGGCCCAGGACCGGCCTCCACAGGCCCAGGACGGAGGAGCCTCCACAGGCCCAGCATGGAGCAGCCTCTGCAGGCCCAGCACAGAGGGGCCTCCATGGGCCCAGCACAGAGGGGCCTCCATGGGCCCAGCATGGAGCGGCCTCTGTGGGCCCAGCACGGAGAGGCCTCCACAGGCCCAGCACCGGCCTCCATGGGCCCAGCACGGAGGAGCCTCCACAGGCCCAGCACAGAGGGACCTCCACGGGCCCAGGACCAGCCTCCACAGGCCCAGCACGGAGGGACCTCCACGGGCCCAGGACCAGCCTCCACGGGCCCAGCACGGCCCAGCCTCCACAGGCCCAGCATGGAGCGGCCTCTGTGGGCCCAGCACGGAGGGGCCTCCACAGGCCCAGAACCAGCCTCCACGGGCCCAGCACGGCGCGGCCTTCGCCCCACAGCCACGACACGAGGCCCCTTTCCACAAAAACAACCCCCACCCAGGAGTTTAATGGGGGAGAAGTGACACTAAGAAGTGTCCCCGGTGACAAGGGTGCCTGAGCCCCGGTGACAGGGTGCCCGGGCCCCGGTGACAAGGGTGCCCAAGCCCTGGGTGTTCAGGTGAAGTAATGGGGCTTCTTCACGTTGATGCCGTACTCGGCCAGGGCCGGTGTCAGGTCCTCCATGGTCAGCGTGTACTTCTTGTCCTGGGGGGGACGGTGAGGGGGCAGCGTTGGGGGGGGGGTGTGTGCTCAGCTGCCCTGCACCCCTCAGTGAATCGGGGGTGGGCTCTGGCCCCCCCTTTAAGGAGCAATTAAACACCCTCGGGGTGGCTGGGAGCGCGCTCGGCGCTGCGGAGAGGCTGCCCCCCTGCAGCCCCCCCAGACTCCCCCTCAGGGCCCTGCAGCCCCCACCCAAAGCCCCCCTGCAGCCCCCCCAGACTCCCCCTCAGGGCCCTGCAGCCCCCACCCAAAGCCCCCCCTGCAGCCCCCCCAGCTCCCCCTCAGGGCCCTGCAGCCCCCACCCAAAGCCCCCCAGCTCCCCCTCAGGGCCCTGCAGCCCCCACCCAAAGCCCCCCTGCAGCCCCCCAGCTCCCCCTCAGGGCCCTGCAGCCCCCACCCAAAGCCCCCCTGCAGCCCCCCAGACTCCCCCTCAGGGTCCTGCAGCCCCCACCCAAAGCCCCCCTGCAGGCCCCCCAGCTCCCCCTCAGGGCCCTGCAGCCCCCACCCAAAGCCCCCCTGCAGCCCCCCAGACTCCCCCTCAGGGCCCTGCAGCCCCCACCCAAAGCCCCCCTGCAGCCCCCCCAGCTCCCCCTCAGGGCCCTGCAGCCCCCACCCAAAGCCCCCCAGCTCCCCCTCAGGGCCCTGCAGCCCCCACCCAAAGCCCCCCTGCAGCCCCCCAGCTCCCCTCAGGGCCCTGCAGCCCCCACCCAAAGCCCCCCTGCAGCCCCCCCAGACTCCCCCTCAGGGTCCTGCAGCCCCCACCCAAAGCCCCCCTGCAGCCCCCCAGCTCCCCCTCAGGGCCCTGCAGCCCCACCCAAAGCCCCCCTGCAGCCCCCCCAGACTCCCCCTCAGGGTCCTGCAGCCCCCACCCAAAGCCCCCCTGCAGCCCCCCTAGACTCCCCCTCAGGGCCCTGCAGCCCCCACCCAAAGCCCCCCTGGACTCCCCCAGCTCCCCCTCAGGGCCCTGCAGCCCCCACCCAAAGCCCCCCTGCAGCCCCCCTAGACTCCCCCTCAGGGCCCTGCAGCCCCCACCCAAAGCCCCCCTGGACTCCCCCAGCTCCCCCTCAGAGCCCTGCAGCCCCCATCTCTGGCTCCCCAGAACCCCCCTGGCTCCCCAGCCACCCCACAGCTCCCCACAGCCCCCCCAGACTCCCCCAGCTCCCCGCCCCGGCTCCCCACATCCCATCCCTGGATCCCTCCTGACTCCCCAGCCCCCCCAGCTCCCCCTCAGAGCCCTTCAGCTCCCACCCCCCAGGCTCCCCACATCCTATCTCCAGATCCCCCCTGACCCTCCAGCCCCTTGCACCCCCCAGACCCTCCCAGCTCCCCCCCCCAGGCTCCCCACATCCCATCCCCAGAACGCCCCTGACCCCCCAGCCCCCCCAGCTCCCCCTCAGAGCCCTTCAGCTCCCACCCCTGGCTCCCCACATCCCATCCCTGGATCCCCCCTGACCCCCCAGCCCCCCTTGAACCCCCCTGCATCCCCCTCAGAGCCCTTCAGCTCCCGGCTCCCTGAATCCCCCCGACTCCCTAGACCCCCTCCAGCCCCCTGCACCTCCCCAGACTCCCCCAGCTCCCACCCCAGGCTCCCCACATCCCATCCCTGGATCCCCCCTCACCCCCCAGCCCCCCTGAACCCCCCTGCATCCCCCTCAGAGCCCTTCAGCTCCCACCCCCTGGCTCCCCACATCCCATCTCTGGATCCCTGAATCCCCCAACTCCCTAGACCCCCCCAGCCCCCTGCACCCCCCCAGACTCCCCCAGCTCCCACCCCTGGCTCCCCACATCCCATCCCTGGATCCCCCCTGATCCCCCAGCCCCCTGCAGCCCCCCAGCTCCCTGCACCCCCCGAGACTCCCCCAGCTCCCCCCTGGCTCCCCACATCCCATCTCCAGATCCCCCCTAACCCCCCAGCCCCCCTGCATCCCCCTCAGAACCCTTCAGCTCCCAGCTCCCTGAATCCCCCCGACTCCCTAGCCCCACCCCCACCTCTTGCAGCCCCCCTCTCCCAGCCTCCCCTTACACCCCCCCAAACCCCAAACAGAGGGTGCTGGGGGGAGCATCTGGGCTCTCCCACTCCCTTTCCCTTGTTCCCATCCTCCTTTGGGATGCTGCCGGAGGGGCGGGCGGGGGGCTGGATCCGAGTGGGTGCCAGCCACCCTTCCTGAGCTGCACCCCAGAGCCTGAGGGGGTAGTTTGGGGGTTGAGGGGGTGTCTGTGTCCCCCCCAGCCCTGTCCCACCTTGCTCTTGCTGCGGGAGCTGCCTGAGGCCGTGCCCTTCATCTTGCAGTGCTGCAGCGCGTCGTTGGCGATGTCCGAGATGAACTTCTGCGCCGCCAGCGAGATCAGGCGGATGCTGGGAAGGGGGAAAAGGGGAAAGGGGAAAGGGAAGGGGAAGGGAGGGTTCAGGCCAGGCAGCACTGCCCCAGGGCTGGAGGGATTCCTGCCTGGGGTGGCCCCTGGCACCACTCACATGCGGGGGTCGGAGGCCTCGAATCCGGCTCGGTTCAGGTAATAACCAGTCACGGCGTCTGGGATCTGCACAGGGCAGGGGCTGGAGCTGGGACACTCCCTTCCCCTCCCCTTCCCCTTCCCCTTCTCTTCCCCTCCCTTCCCTTCCTTTCCCTTCCCTTCCCCTCCCCTTCCCTACCCCTTTGCATCCCTTCCCTTCCCAGTCCCTTTCCCTTCTGCATCCCTTCCCATTCCCCATCCCTCTTCCCCTCTCCTTCTGCTTCCACATCCCTTCCCTTTCCCATTTCCCATTCCTCTTCCCCATCCCTTCCGTTTCCTCATCCCTCCCCTTCCCCTCCTTCCCTTCACTCCCCCCTTCCCTCCCCCCCCTTCCTCCCTCCATGCATCCCTTCCCATTCCCCATCCCTCTTCCCCTCTCCTTCCGCTTCCACATCCCTTCCCTTTCCCATTTCCCATTCCTCTTCCCCATCCCTTTCCCCTCCCATCCCTTCCCCATCCCTTTCCCCTTCCCCATCCCATCCCTTCCCCATCCCTTTCCCCTCCCATTCCTTCCCCCTCCCTTCCCCATCCCATCCCTTCCCCATCCCATCCCATCCTATCCCTTCCCCATCCCTTTCCCCTTCCCCATCCCATCCCTTCCCCACCCCTTCCCCCTCCCATCCCATCCCCATCCCATCCCCATCCCTGCCCTTCCCCAACACATCCCATCCCATCCCCATCCCCATCCCATCCCTTCCCCATCCCATCCCTTCCCCATCTCTTTCCCCTTCCCCACCCCTTCCCCCTCCCATCCCCATCTCTTTCCCCTTCCCTATCCCATCCCCATCCCCATCCCTTTCCCCTTCCCCATCCCATCCCCTCCCATTCCATTCCATCCTCTCCCATCCCATCCCATCCCATCCCCATCCCCATCCCCTTCCCCATCCCATCCCATCCCATCCCATCCCATCCCCATCCCCATCCCATCCCCATCCCATCCCATCCCCTCCCCATCCCATCCCCTTCCCCATCCCCTTCCCCATCCCATCCCCATCCCATCCCTTCCCCATCCCATCCCATCCCATCCCATCCCATCCCATCCCTTCCCCCTCCCACCCCATCCCCTCCCACCCCTCCCCCTCTCACGGTGGGTGTGTAATCCTCCAGCTGCATCAGGAAATCCACCAAGGGGGTGGTGGAGACCACGGGCTTCACGTCCCCGTTGGCGGCGCTGGGCGGCACGTAGACCCCATTGGACATGGCCCCCTCGGGGGCGCTGCGGCCACCGCTGCCGAGACGGGCGCTGGGGGCACAGGGGGCTCAGTGGGTGCCAGCCCCAGGACCCCCGGGCACCAGGACCCCCGGGTACCGAGCCCTCCTGTCACTGGGACCCCCCCATCACTAGGGGCACCACCCCTGCGGTCATCGGGCCCCATGGTCACTGGGACCCCTGGGCACCGGGACCCCCGGGCACCGAGCCCTGCTGTCACTGGGACCCCTGGACACTGGGACCCCCAGTCACTGGGGGCACAACCCCTGCGGTCCTGGGGGCACCGGGTCCCATGGTCATTGGGACCCCCAGTCACTGGGACCCCTGGGCACCAGGTCCCACGCTCATTGGGACCCCCAGTCACTGGGTCCTCTGGTCACAGGGTCCCATGGGCACCAGGACCCCTGGGCACCGAGCCCTGCTGTCACTGGGACCCCCCGTCACTGGGGGCACCACCCCTGAGGTCACCGGGCCCCATGGTCACTGGGACCCCCGGGCACCGAGCCCTGCTGTCACTGGGACCCCTGGACACTGGGACCCCCAGTCACTGGGGGCACAACCCCTGCGGTCCTGGGGGCACCGGGTCCCATGGTCATTGGGACCCCCAGTCACTGGGACCCCTGGGCACCAGGTCCCACAGTCATTGGGACTCCTGGTCACAGGGTCCCATGGGCACCAGGCCCCACGGGCACCGGACCCCGCGGGCACTGGGTCCCCTAAGCACCAGGTCCCGTGGTCATTGGGACCCCTGGTCACAGGGTCCCATGGGCACCGGACCCCACGGGCACCAGATCCCACGGGCACTGGGTCCCCGGGGCACCAGGTCCCCCGGTCATTGGGATCCCCGGTCATTGGGACCCCTGGGCACAGGGTCCCCTTGGCACCGGGCTCCATGGTCACTGGGCCCCCTCATGGTCACTGGGCCCCCCAGTCACTGGAAGTTCCACCCCCGTGGTCACTGGGCCCCATGGTCACTGGGCCCCACAGACAGACCCCGTGGTTACTGGCCCCACAGGCACTGGGACCCCCAGGCACCAGGTCCCACAGTCACTGTCCCCCACAGTCATTGGGACCCCCAGTCACTGGAGGTTCCACCCCCGTGGTCACTGGGCCCCATGGTCACTGGTCCCCATGGACAGACCCCGTGGTTACCGGCCCCACAGGCAGTGGGACCCCCGGGCACCAGGTCCCATGGTCACTGGGTCCCACAGTCACTGTCCCCCACGGTCATTTGGATCCCTGGGCACTGGGACCCCTGGGCACCAGACCCCATGGGCACCGGGTCCCGGGGGTACCAGGTCCCATGGTCAATGGGACCCCTGGGCACTGGATCCCCTGGTCACAGGGTCCCCTGGGCACAGGGTCTCATGGGCACCGGGCCCCACGGGCATCGGATCCCATGGTCATTGGGACACCCAGTCACTGGGTCCCCTGGGCACTGGGCCCCATGGTCATTGGCACCCCTGGTCACAGGGTCCCCTGGGCACTGGGCCCCACAGGCAGCAAGTCCCACAGTCACTGGGACCCTCCATCACTGGGTCCCCTGGGCACTGGGTCCCATGGTCATTGGCACCCCTGGTCACAGGGTCCCCTGGGCACTGGGCCCCACAGGCAGCAAGTCCCACAGTCACTGGGACCCTCCATCACTGGGTCACCTGAGCACCGGGTCCCATGATCACCGGGCCCCATGGTCATTGGAACCCCTGGGTACTGAGTACCCTGGGCCCCACAGGCACCAGATCCCATGGTCATTGGGCCCCCCAGTCACTGGGTCCTCTGGGCACCGGGCCCCACAGTCATTGGGACCCCTGGTCATTGGGTCCCCTGGGCACCGGGCCCCATGGTCATTGGGACCCCCAGTCACTGGGTCCTCTGGGCACTAGGCCCCACGGTCATTGGGACCCCTGGCCACTGGGTCTCCTGGGCACCGGGCCCCACGGGCACTGGGTCCCACAGTCATTGGGACCCCTGGTCATTGGGTCCCCTGGGCACCGGGCCCCACAGTCACTGGGTCCCCTGGGTGCCGGGCCCCATGGGCACCAGGTCCCATGGTCACTGGGCCCCCTGGTCATTGGGACCCCTGGTCACTGGGTCCCCTGGGCACTGGGTCCCATGGTCATTGGCACCCCTGGTCACAGGGTCTCCTGGGCAGTGGGCCCCACAGTCATTGGGACCCCCAGTCACCAGGTCCTCTGGGCACCAGGTCCCATGGTCACTGGGACCCCTGGGCACAGGGTCCCTCGGCACTGGGCCCCACGGGCACTGGGTCCCACAGTCATGGGACCCCTGGTCACTGGGTCCCTGGTCACATGGTCCCATGGGCACCGGGCCCCAGGGCACCGGGTCCCACGGGCACTGGGTCCCCTAGGCACCAGGTCCCATGGTCATTGGGACCCCTGGTCACTGGGTCCCCTGGGCACCAGGCCCCATGGTCATCGGGCCCCACGGGCACCGGGTCCTAGGGGCACTGGGTCCCCGGGGCACCGGGTCCCATGGTCACCAGGCTCCGTGGTCATTGGGACTCTTGGGTACTGGGTCCCCTGGGTACCGGGTCTCACAGGCACTAGGCCCCACGGTGATTGGGAACCCCAGTCACTGGGTCCCCTGGTCACAGGGTCCCACGGGCACCAGGTCCCACAGTCATTGGGACCCCTGGTCACTGGGACCCCTGGGCACCAGGCCCCACGGACACTGGGCCCCACGGGCACTGGGCCCCCCTGTCACTGGGTCCCCTGAGCACCGGGCCCCACAGTCATTGGGAGCCCTGGTCACTGGGTCCCTGGGGCACCGGGCCCCACGGGCACTGGGCCCCACAGTCGTTGGGACCCCTGATCACCGGGTCCTCTGGGCACTGGGTCCCATGGTCACCGGGCCCCATGGTCATTGGGACCCCTGGTCACAGGGTACCCTGGGCACCGGGCCCCACAGGCACCGAGTCCCACAGTCACTGGGACCTTCCATCACTCGGTTCCCTGGGCACCGGGTCCCATGGTCATTGGCACCCCTGATCACTGGGTCCCCTGGTCACTGGGTCCCATGGGCACCAGGTCCCACAGTCATTGGGACCCCTGGGCACAGGGTCCCATGGGCACCGGGCCCCACGGGCACTAGGTCCCACGGGCACAGGGTCCCCTGGTCACTGGGTCCCCTGGGCACCAGGCCCCACGGTCACTGGGTCCCCTGGGCACCGGGTCCCATGGTCATTGGCACCCCTGGTCACTGGGTTCCTGGGCCCAGGCCCCATGGTCATTGGGACCCCAGTCACTGGGTCCTCTGGGCACTAGGCCCCACGGTCATTGGGACCCCTGGTCACTGGGTCTCCTGGGCACCGGGCCCCACGGGCCTGGGTCCCACAGTCATTGGGACCCCTGGTCATTGGGTCCCATGGGCACCGGGCCCCACGGGCACTAGGTCCCACGGGCACAGGGTCCCCTGGTCACTGGGTCCCCTGGGCACCAGGCCCCACGGTCACTGGGTCCCATGGGCACCGGGTCCCGGGGGCAGGGTCCCATGGTCTTGGGACCCCAGTCACTGGTACCCCTGGGCACCGGGTCCCCAGTCCTGCCCCCCGCTCACCGGTTCGTGTCCCATCCCCACCCCCTTCCCCCTCCCCCCTCCCCCCACACTCACCGGGTCCCCTCCCTGCAGCCGCTCCTCCCGTCGTCCCCGGGGCCACCCCAGGAACACCCCCACCCCCCCCGCCCCCCCACCTCCTCCTCCTCCTCCTCCTCCTCCTCCTCCTCCTCCTCCTCCTCCTGAAGGGACCGAACCGGGTTTCCCGTCGGAAGCGCCGGGTGGGGGAGGGGCCGGGGCCACCGGGGGGGAGGGTCGGGCTCGGTGCTGCCGCTCATCGCGCGCCGCCGCCTGGGCTCGCGCCTGCGCGCGCGGAAAGATGGAAGGGGGGAGGGAGGAAGGGGCGGGGTTCCGGGGGGCGGGGGTACCCCCGCCCCCCGGAACCCCGCCCCCTTCCTCCCCTCCCTCAGCGAGTTGAACCCCGCCCCCTCCCAGTGCGCATCTCGCCACGCCCCCCTAGAGCCACGCCCCCCTCCCCCCGGAGCCACGCCCACCCTCTGCTCCCTGGCACCCCCAGGCTCATGATGCCCCCCACCCGCCAGCACCCCAAGCCCCATGGCACCCCCCAAGACCCCCAGCCCTGTGGTGCACCCCCCAGCACCCCCAGCTCAAGGCACCCCCCACCCTGTGGCACCCATAGCCCCCAGCCCCATGGCACCCCCAGCCTCATGATGCCCCCCAGCACCCCCAGCTCAAGGCATCCCCCACCCTGTGGCACCCATAGCCCCCAGCCCCATGGCACCCCCAGCCTCATGATGCTCCCCCAGCACCCCCAGCTCAAGGCACCTCCTATCCTATGGCACCCCCCAGAACCCCCAGCCTCATGATGCTCCTCCACCCCCCAGCACCCCCAGTCCCCCAGCTCTCAAGGCACCCCCCACCCTATGGCACCCCCAGCACCCCCAGCCTCATACCTCCCACCTGCCAGTACCCCCAGCCCCATGGCACCCCCCAAGACCCCCAGCCCCATGGTGCCCCCCAGCACCCCCAGCTCAAGGCACCCCCCACCCTGTGGCACTCATAGCCCCCAGCCCTGTGGCACCCCCTAGAACCCCCAGCCTCATGGTGCCCCCCCAACCCCCAGCACCCCCAGCCCTCCAGCTCAAGGCACCACCCATCCCCCAGCACCCCCAGCCTCATGATGCCCCCCAGCACCCCCAGCTCAAGGCACCCCCCAGCACCCCCAGCCTCATGATACCTCCCACCTGCCAGTACCCCCAGCCCCATGGTGCCCCCCAGCACCCCCAGCTCAAGGCACCCCCCACCCTGGGGCACCAATAGCCCCCAGCCCCATGGCACCCCCAGCCTCGTGGTGCCCCCCCAGCACCCCCACCTCAAGGTACCCCCCAGCCTATGGCACCCTCCAGCACCCCCACACCCCCCTGCCCTATGGCACCCCCCAAGACCCCCAGCCCCACGGTGCCCCCCAGCATCCCCAGCTCAAGGCACCCCCCACCCTATGGCACCCATAGCCCCCAGCCCCATGGCACCTCCAGCCTCATGATGCCCCCCAGCACCCCCAGCTCAAGGCACCTCCTACCCTATGGCACCCCCCAGAACCCCCAGCCTCATGATGCCCCACACCCCCCCAGCCCCACCACACCCCCTGCCCTATGGCACCCCCCAAGACCCCCAGCCCCATGGCACCCCAGAACCCCCTGCCCTATGGCCTCCCAGCCCACAGCACCACCCCCCAGCACCCCCAGCCTCATGATGCCCCCTACCCCCCAGCACCCCCCCTCCGGAGCCCCGCCCCCTTAGAGCCCCCGCGCGCGTACAACCTCGCCCCGCCCCCTCCCCCTGCGCGCGCAGAAACCACCTTGCCCCGCCCCCTCCCGGGAGCCCCGCCCCCTCCCGCGGGCCTACAACCCCGCTCCGCCCCCTTGGAGCCCCGCCCCTTAGTCACACGCCCCGCCTCCCCTGGAGCCCCGCCCCCTTAGAGCCCCCCGCGCACCTACAACCTCGCCCCGCCCTGCTGGAACCCCGCCCACCTCCCCCTGCGCGCGCATGGGGGGGGTGGGGCTCCTCCGGGAGCCCCGCCCCCGCGCCTACAACCCCGCTCTGCCCCCTGAGCCCCGCCCCCTAGTCCCACGCCCCGCCTCCTGAGCCTGCCCCTAGTCCCACGCCCCGACCCCGCCCCTTTACTCCCCGCCCCGCTTCTCCGGGAGCCCCGCCCCCTTAGAGTCCCACGCCCCGCCTCCCCTGGAGCCCCGCCCCCTTAGAGCCCCCGCGCTCCTACAACCTCGCCCCGCCCCCTCCTAGAACCCCTCCCGCCCCCTTCGAATCCCCGCGCAGAATCCAGCCCCGCCCTTCCCCTTGCGCGCGCACAACAACCCCCCCCCCCCCGCCGCCCCGCCCCCTCCTGGGAGCCCCGCCCCCTTCCCGGCGCGCGGTACCACGGGCGGGGGGAGGGGGAGGGGAGGGGGAGGGGAAAGGAGCGGCTCCGGCGCGCGGTGCTGTTTATTGGCGGGAGCGGCGCGCGCTCAGGGCGGGAGCAGCGCGCGCAGGAGGCGCGGGAAATCCGGGGTCCCCCAGCCCGTGGCCGGGTCCCAGCCCCGCGTGGCGCAGAACCCCCGGCCCTGCACGAGCCCGTCCAGGCACGAGACGTGGCACCCGCGCGTCACCTGGGGGAGGGGGAGGGGGAGATGCGCGTGAGCCGAGAGGGGGTCACCCGGCATCACCACCCCCCCCCCCCCCGCATCACCACCCCCCACCCCCCCCCATGGCATCCCCCGGCTTCCCCTTGCTCCCCGCCACCCCCAGCCCCATGGTGCCCCCCCCCCACACCCCCACCCTGTGGCACCCATAGCCCACAGGACCCCCAACCCCATGGCACCCCCAGAACCCCCAGCACCCCCAGCCCATGGCACCCCCAGAACCCCCAGCCCCATGGCACCCCCAGCCCCACGGTGCCCCCCAGCACCCCCAGCTCAAGGCACCCCCTACCCTGTGGCACCCATAGCCCACAGCACCCCCATCCCCATGGCACCCCCAGAACCCCCAGCCCCATGGTGCCCCCCCCCCCCCCCCGTGGCACCCATAGCCCACAGGACCCCCAGCCCCATGGCACCCCCAGAACCACCAGCCCCATGGTGCCCCCCAGCACCCCCAGCCCCACTACAGCCACTGCCTCATGGCACCTCCCAGCAACCCCTGTCCCGTATTACCCCCCCAGCCCCCTCCCCCTGCCCCCAGCACCCCTGCAGCCCCCTCCCCAGCACCCCCTGTCCCGTATCACCCCCCAGCCCCCTCCCCCTGCCCCCAGCCCCCCTGCAGCCCCCTCCCCAGCTCACATCATAGAGCACAGGGTCCTGGCCCTTCTCCTGCAGCTGGTAGAGCGCGGGGTTGAGGAAGCCCAGGGCCGGCAGCCCCCGCTGCAGCCGCCGGTCGTTGATGAGAGCCACCATGCCCCCCACCACGGGGGTGGAGGCCTGCAGAGGAAGGGGGGACACACACACACACAGCATAGAATCCCAGTATCCCAGACTGGGATGGGCTGGGAGGGACCCCAAGGGTCCCAGAGCTCCAACCTCCAGGCCTGGAGCTACACAAGGTTGACCCCAGCCAACCTGGCCTTGGACACCCCCAGGGATGGGGCACCCACCCCCTCTCTGGGCAGCCCCTGCCAGCCCCTCCCCACTCTCTCTGGACACAACTTCCCCCTAAGATCTAATTTAACCCTTTCCTCCTTTGCTGGGACCTGGGAAGGGGAAAGGGGGGGTGTTGGTTACCCCTGCTGACCCCCCAAAAGCAGGAGGGGAGCACAAGGGGATGAGGTTTGAGAAGGTCAAGTGTGGGGTGGTGCCCATGGGATGTGATGGGCTCCCAGGACTGGAGAATCCCAGTATCCCAGAATCCCAGATCCGAATCCCAGTAACCCAGAATCCCAGACTGGTTTGGGTTGGGAGGGACCCCAAGGGTCCCAGAGCTCCAACCCCCTGTCACAGGCAGGGACACCAACCTCCAGGCCTGGAGCTACACAAGGTTGCCCAGGGCCCCAGCCAACCTGGCCTTGGACACCCCCAGGAATGGGGCACCCACCCCCTCTCTGGGCAGCCCCTGCCAGCCCCTCCCCACTCTCTCTGGACACAACTTCCCCCCAGTCTCTCCTCTCCCCCTTCCCTCCTCCAGCTTCACTCCAGCCCCCTTGTCCTGCCAGGCTCTGCCCTTGAACAAGCTGATTCCCCTCCGGGTCCTCTGCTCCCTTCAGGGACTGGCAGGCTGCAATGAGGTCCCCCCACAGCCTTCTCTTCTCCAGGCTGACCCAGCCCAGCTCCCTCAGCCTCTCTCCAGAGGGGAGCTGCTCCAGCCCTCTGAGCATCTTTGGGGCTCCTCTCACCCCTCTCCAACAGCCCCACATTTTGGGGGCCCCAGCTCTGGACACAGGACTCCAGCTGAGGCCTCCCCAGGGCAGAGCAGAGAGGGGGACCGTCCCCTCCCTCAGCACCCAGCATCCCAGCCCCGTGGGGGGTGTGGGGGTGTGGGGGGGCTGGGGCCTGGCCTTACCGAGGTGCCCGACACCCAGGGCAGGGGGATGCGGTTGGTCACCACCCAGTAGTTGTCAGACAGGGCCGACAGGTCGGGGTAGGCCCGGCCGCTGCTGTTGTAGTAGGAGCTGGGGGGCAGCTCCGAGGCCGAGCGCAGGAACCGGCCCACCGCAGCGGCCTGGGGTGGGGGGGGATAAGTGGGATAAGCCTGGCAGCCTGCTCCTTAAACGCCCCCCCCCCCGCCCTTCTACCCCCCACCACAAACACAGCAGCCCCTTGTGCCACCCATGGCCTTATCCACAGCCCCAAGGTCCCATCGCAGCCCCCCAGCCCATCACAGGCCCCCCAGCCCCAGCTGCAGCCCCCCTGCTCCTCACACAGCCCCCCGGACCCATCACAGGCCCCCAGCCCCATCCACAGGCCCCCTGGCCCATCACAGCCCCCCCAGCCCATCACAGCCCCCCCAGCCCCATCCACAGCCCCCAGCCCATCACAGGCCCCCAGCCCCAGCTACAGCCCCCCGGCCCATCACAGGCCCCCGGACCCATCTGCAGCCCCCCTGCTCCCCACACAGCCCCCCTGGTCCCATCCACAGCCCCCCCGGCCCATCACAGACCCTCCAGCCCTAGCTACAGCCCCCCCAGCCCCAGCTACAGCCCCCCGGCCCATCACAGATCCCCCAGCTCCATTCGCAGCCCCCCTGCCCCTCACAGCCCCCCAGTTACAGCCCCCCAGCCCCATCACAGGCCCCCAGCCCCATCGCAGCCCCCCCCCCCAGCCCCCAGCCCCAGCTGCAGCCCCCAGCCCCATCCACAGCCCCCCTGGCCCACCACAGTCCCCCCGGCCCCAGCTGCAGCCCCCCATCCCCATCACAGCCCCATGGCCCCAGCCCCATCACAGCCCCCCAGCCCCCCAGTCCCATTGCAGCCTCCTGGCCCCATCTGCAGCCCCCCAAGCTCCCCCCAGCCCCAGCCCCCCTGGCCCATCACAGCCCCTCTGGCCCCATTGCAGCCCCCAGCCCCAGCCCCCCATGCCCATCACAGCCCCCCTGGCCCCATTGCAGCCCCCCTGGCCCCCTGGACCATCACAGCCCTCCAGCTCCAGCCCCCCTGGCCCATCACAGCCCCCCTGGCCCCATTGCAGCCCCCCAAGCTCCCCCAGCCCCAGCCCCCCTGGCCCATCACAGCCCCCCAGCCCCCTGGCCCCATTGCAGCCCCCCAAGCTCCCCCCAGCCCCAGCCCCCCTGGCCCATCACAGCCCCCCTGGCCCCATTGCAGCCCCCCAAGCTCCCCCAGCCCCAGCACCCCTGGCCCATCACAGCCCCATGTCCCATCACAGCCCCACAGCCCCAGCCCCCCTGGCCCATCACAGCCCCCCAGCCCCCATCGCTGCCCCAGGGCCCCATCCACAGCCCCCCTGGCCCCACTGCAGCCCCCCACGGCGCTGCCCCCTCCCCACCTGGTAGTCGGGCATGGGGAAGACGTTGCTGAAGCCGCCGCCGCTGATGTAGTCGGTCACCTCTGCTGTCACCAGGAAGGGGTTCTGGAAGGACGTGCCACCCACGGTGGTGACGTAGGGACTGGGGGGACAGGTGGGTATGGTGGGTGTTCACCCAACTCGGAGGCACCCCAACCCCCTTGTCCTGAGGGTCCCCCCAGCTTCCAGGGCTGCTGGTGGGGCTGACCCCCAGGAACCCCCCCAAAAAGGGCTCAAAGCCCCAGGAGCAGCAGCCAGCTCAGCGTGGAGGCCCCCACACCCCCCAAAACTCCCCAAGCCCCACATTCCCCATCCCACCCCTACCTGGAGGCTGGAAAGTTGGGCCGGAACGTGTGGTTCCCCCCTGGGACCCTCCTGCAGCCAGCACCATCGTCACCTGCCCAGGGAGATGGAGGAGGGGGTGACCCCACAGCACCCCTGCTGCCCCCCAAAAGCTCCCCAGCACCACAGGGGAAGGGTCCTCTCCCACCTCCCAGGGTGGGGGTGGTGGCTGCCCACAGAATCCCAGAATCCCAGGGTTGGAAAAGCCCTTTAAGATCACCAAGTCCAACCGTCCCTGTCCTGTGCTGACCCAGACCCCTGAGCACCTCATCTCCCCTCTGTTCAACACCCCCAGGGCTGGGGACTCAGCCCCCTCCCTGGGCAGCCTGGGCCAGGCCCTGACCCTGTTCTAGGCCCCTATTCCAGGCCCATCCCAGGCCCCGAGCCTGTTCCAGCCCCTGAGCCTGTTCCAGGCCCATCTCAGGCCCTGACCCTGTTCCAGGCCCATCCCAGGCCCTGACCCTGTCCCAGGCCCCTGTTCCACAGCCCCACAACTCTGCCAGGGAAGAACTTTGCCCTCCCAGCTGAGCTGAGCCTGCCCTGGCCCAGCTTGAGCCCATTGCCCCTTGTCCCAGCTCCTGGCCCCTGGCTGAAGAGACCAGCGCCCACCTCTCTGCACCCTCCTGGCAGGGCAGGGCAGGTGGGGAGAAGGTCTCCCCTCAGCCTCCTCTTCTCCAGGCTCAACACCCCCAGCTCCCTCAGCTGCTCCTCAGAGGATTTGCCCTCCAGCCCCTTCCCCAGCCTGGTTGCCCTTCTCTGGACTCGCTCCAGGACCTCCATGTCCTTCTGATGCTGAGGAGCCCAGAACTGGACCCAGCACTCCAGCTGCAGCCTCCCCAGTGCCCAGCCCAGGGGCACAATCCCCTCCCCAGACCTACTGGCCACACTATTGCTGACACAAGCCAGGATGCCCTTGGCCTTCCTGGCCCCCCAGGCACACTGCTGGCTCCTGGTCAGTCCCCCAGCACCCCCAGGTCCTTCTCTGCCTGACAGCTCTCCAGCCAGTCTCCCCCAGCCTGGAGCTGCTGGGGGTTGTCATGTCCCATGTGCAGCACTCTGCCCTTGGCCTTGTTAAACCTCCTCCCCTTGGGCTCAGCCCATGGGTCCAGCCTTTCCAGCCCCTCTGCAGACCCTCCCCACCCTCAGGCAGATCAACACCTCCTCCCAGCTCCGTGTCACCCCCAAACCCACTCAGGGAACAACAATTCCTTCACCCAGAGCGCAGCTCATCCCGCTGGGCTCAGCCCATCATGTCCCACTCACACTAGGCCTTGTTAAACCTCTCCCATTGGGCTCAGCCTTTCCAGCCCCTCTGCAGACCCTCCCCACCCTCAGGCAGATCAACACCTCCTCCCAGCTCCGTGTCACCCCCAAACCCACTCAGGGAACATCCAATCCCTTCACCCAGGGCGCGGCTCATCCCGCTGGGCTCAGCCCATCACGTCCCACGGGCAGCACTCTACACTAGGCCTCGTTAAACCTCCTCCCCTTGGGCTCAGCCCATGGGTCCAGCCTTTCCAGCCCCCTCTGCAGACCCTCCCCACCCTCAGGCAGATCAACACCTGCCCCCAGCTCCGTGTCACCCCCAAACCCACCGAGGGAACACCCAATCCCTTCACCCAGGGCGTGGCTCATCCCGCTGGGCTCAGCCCATCGTGTCCCACTCTACACTAGGCCTCCTTAAACCTCCTCCCCTTGGGCTCAGCCCATGGGTCCAGCCTTTCCAGCCCCCTCTGCAGACCCTCCCCACCCTCAGGCAGATCAACACCTCCCCTCAGCTCCGTGTCACCCCCAAACCCACCGAGGGAACACCCAACCCCTTCACCCAGGGCGCGGCTCATCCCGCTGGGCTGAGTCCCACTCTACACTAGGCCTCGTTAAACCTCCTCCCCTTGGGCTCAGCCCATGGGTCCAGCCTGGCCAGATCTTTGAGAGGGGCAACACCTCCCTGTTCACCATCCCCAGCCCCCCGTACCGGAGGCGAAGAGGATGGTGAGGCCGCGGGCCGCGGCCTTCATGAACTCGATGTTGACGCGCTCCATGTAGGCCCGGGACAGGCCGTCCTCGTCGTCCCCGTAGCTCACCGAGTGCACCCAGGGCAGTGAGGACATGTTGCTGAGCAGCAGCAGCCAGGCCAGGAAGGGCTCCTGGCTCTCGTGCCTCCCTGCGGGGACACAGGGGGGTTCCCAGGGGTGGGGGGCAGATTAGGGAGGGGTGGGGGGGGGCACTAGGCCTCGGCAGCGCTGAGGCATGGCTGGCTGGGAGCTCCCCAAAAACCCCACGGGCAGAACTCAGGGATCAGCACCCGGCTGTGGGTCACCCCATCACCCTGCACCCCGATGCAGGGGGGTTCAACGGGCACCCGGTCCCCCTCTGAGCATCTGTCACGGGGCTGGAGCCACCCTGGCACCCTGAGGAGGCTCAGCCAGGTCCTGGCCCCTCTCCCTGCAGCACCAGGTCCCAGGGCAGCTTGATGGATGGTCTGGTCCCATGTGCCAAGGTCCCTTCCCACCCCAACTGATCCCTCTCCATGGGGTGAGGAGAGCAGAGCCCCAGCTCCATGTCCCAAGGTCCCTTCCCACCCTGATCCCTCTCCATGGGGTGAGGAGAGCAGAGCCCCAGCTCCTTGTCCCAAGGTCCCTTCCCACCCCAACTGATCCCTCTCCATGAGGAGGGGAGAGCAGAGCCCCAGCTCCATGTCCCAAGGTCCCTTCCCACCCCAACTGATCCCTCTCCATGAGGAGGGGAGAGCAGAGCCCCAGCCCCATGTCCCAAGGTCCCTTCTCCTTTAATCTCCATGGGGAGAGGGATGGGTGAGGGATCAACCTCAGTCCCCAAAAATCAGGGCCTCCCCCCAGGCACAGCTGCCAGTGTCCCCATGGGAAGGCAGAAGCGGGGTGGCATCTCTTCTGGTCTCTCTGGGATGGGATGGGGATGGGGAGGGGATGGGGATGGGGATGGGATGGGGAAGGGATGGGATGGGGATGGGATGGGGATGGGATGGGATGGGGATGGGATGGGGATGGGGATGGGATGGGGATGGGGATGGGGATGGGGATGGGGTGGGGATGGGAATGGGGATGGGGATGGGGATGGGGATGGGATGGGGAGGGGGATGGGGATGGGGATGGGATGGGATGGGATGGGATGGGGAAGGGGATGGGGAGGGGAGGGGAGGGGAGGGGAGGGGAGGGGAGGGGAGGGGAGGGGAGGGGGAGGGGAGGGGAGGGGATGGGATGGGATGGGATGGGGATGGGATGGGATGGGGATGGGATGGGATGGGGATGGGATGGGATGGGGAGGGGGGGGGGGGGGGATGGGAATGGGGATGGGGATGGGGATGGGGATGGGGATGGGGATAGGATGCTCTGGATGCTGGAGCTTCATGCTATGTGAATCCAAGGAAGGGGATCCCCTTGGGAACCAGCTCCAGCTCGGGGATCCCCCCATGGTGGCAGGAGAAGCGCTCTGGGGACGTGCCACCCCCAGCAGACACCCAGCAGCCTGGTGACCAGCACGTCCCAGCAAGAGAGGGGCGGTGGGACGCGCCCCTGGTGTCACCACGCTCAGTTCCCAGTCACGGGGTCAGGTCCCAGTCCCGGGGTCAGTCCCCAGTCACCACATGGTAACACCAGTCCCAGGGTTAGGTCCCAGTCCCGGGGTCAGGTCCCAGTAATGGGGTCACTTCCCAGTCACCACATGGTAACACCAGTCCCAGGGTCAGTTCCCAATCCCGGGGTCAGGTCCCAGTAATGGGGTCAGGTCCCAGTCACGGGGTCACTTCCCCAGTCCCGGGGTCACTGCCCCAGTCACAGGGCCAGGTCCCAGTCCCGGGGTCAGGTCCCCAGTCCTGGGGTCACATCCCCAGTCACAGGGTCAGTTCCCAGTCCCAGGGTCAGGTCCCCAGTCACAGGGTCACTTCCCAGTCACAGGGTCAGGTCCCAGTCACCACATGGTAACACCAGTCCCAGGGTCACTTCCCCAGTCACAGGGTCAGGTCCCCAGTCCCGGGGTCAGGTCCCCAGTCAAGGGGTCAGGTCCCCAGTCCCGGGGTCAGGTCCCCAGTCCCGGGGTCAGGTCCCCAGTCACAGGGTCACTTCCCCAGTCCTGGGGTCACTTCCCAGTCCCGGGGTCAGGTCCCAGTAATGGGGTCAGGTCCCAGTCACGGGGTCACTTCCCCAGTCCCGGGGTCACTTCCCCAGTCCCGGGGTCAGTTCCCAGTCACAGGGCCAGGTCCCAGTCCCAGGGTCAGGTCCCAGTCCCAGGGTCAGGTCCCCAGTCCTGGGGTCACATCCCCAGTCACAGGGTCACTTCCCCAGTCACAGGGTCACTTCCCCAGTCCTGGGGTCACTTCCCAGTCCCGGGGTCAGGTCCCAGTAATGGGGTCAGGTCCCAGTAATGGGGTCAGGTCCCAGTCACGGGGTCACTTCCCCAGTCCCGGGGTCACTTCCCCAGTCCCGGGGTCAGTTCCCAGTCCCAGGGTCAGGTCCCCAGTCACAGGGTCACATCCCCAGTCACAGGGTCACATCCCCAGTCACAGGGTCAGTTCCCAGTCCCAGGGTCAGGTCCCAGTCCCAGGGTCAGGTCCCCAGTCACAGGGTCACTTCCCAGTCACAGGGTCAGGTCCCAGTCACCACATGGTAACACCAGTCCCGGGGTCAGTTCCCCAGTCACAGGGTCAGGTCCCCAGTCCCGGGGTCAGGTCCCCAGTCAAGGGGTCAGGTCCCCAGTCCCGGGGTCAGGTCCCCAGTCCGGGGGTCAGGTCCCAGTCACGGGGTCACTTCCCCAGTCACGGGGTCACTTCCCCAGTCCCGGGGTCACTTCCCCAGTCCCGGGGTCAGGTCCCAGTAATGGGGTCAGGTCCCAGTCACGGGGTCACTTCTCAGTCCCAGGGTCACTTCCCCAGTCACGGGGTCACTTCCCCAGTCCCGGGGTCACTTCCCCAGTCCCGGGGTCACTTCCCCAGTCCTGGGGTCACTTCCCAATCACTACATGGTGACACCAGTCACAGGGTCAGTTCCCCAGTCACAGGGTCACTTCCCAGTCCCAGGTTCACGTCCCCAGTCCCGGGGTCAGGTCCCCAGTCACCACACGGTGACACCAGTCACAGGGTCACTCCCCAGTCCCGGGGTCACATCCCCAGTCCCCACACGGTGACCCCAGTCACTGGGGGTGCCTTTGGAGTGGCAAGTTCAGGGTGTGTGTGTGTTTTGGGGGGAGGGGGGCTCCACCCCAGTACCTGCGTTGCTGAAGACCCACGTGGAGATGTTGGCGCCCGTGCTCATGATGTACTCCACGTCCAGGCTGGCCTCCAGCCCGGCCTTGCCCCTGCCCTGGTGTCCCACCACCCTGTCA
The DNA here is from genome assembly GCA_027925045.1 of Hypotaenidia okinawae. Classification (NCBI taxonomy): domain Eukaryota; kingdom Metazoa; phylum Chordata; class Aves; order Gruiformes; family Rallidae; genus Hypotaenidia; species Hypotaenidia okinawae. Next base: position 217,851,397 of record BSDF01000001.1, read on the forward strand.
ACCTGGGAACGGTGTCCGAAGCCACCACCGAAGAGCTGCATGAACTCAGCCAGGTCAGCCTGGTGGAAGTACTGCTCCAGGAACTGGGGGGACAGACAGACAGACAGAGCACACAAAGGGTGAGGGTCCTGGGGGGGGGGGTGGGGTTTTGGGGTGCTTTTCTCCTAAAAACACCAAGCCAAGTTCTTTTTCCCCCCCAACCCAGCGTGGAAAGCTGGCCCAGCATGTGTCTCCAAGATGGCAGCACAGCACAAGCTCCACCAGCACCCCAAAAAAACACCAACACCCCCCCACAGCCCCTCAGGAATCCACCAGGAACCCCTCCCCATAGCCCCCCAGGAACTCCTCCACACAACCCCCCAGAAACCCCTCAGGAACCTCCCCCCAGCCCCCCAGGAATCCCCCAGGAACCCCTCAGGAACCTCCCCCCCAGCCCCCAGGAATCCCCCAGGAACCCCCCCATAGCCCCCCAGGAACCCCTCAGGAACCCCCCCACAGCCCCCCAGGAACCCCCCAGGAACCCCTCAGGAACCTCTCCCCCCAGCCCCTCAGGAACCCCTCAGGAACCCCCCCACAGCCCCCCAGGAATCCACCAGGAACCCTGCCCCACAGCCCCCCAGGAAGCCCCCCCACAGCCCCCCAGGAATCCACCAGGAACCCTGCCCCACAGCCCCCCAGGAATCCCTCAGGAACCCCCCCCAGCCTCCCAGGAATCCCTCCCCATAGCCCGCCAGGAAACCCCCTCAGCCCCCCAGGAATCCCCCAGGAACCCCTCAGGAACACCCACCCCAGCCCCTCAGGAATCCACCAGGAACCCCCCTCAGCCCCCCAGGAACTCCTCAGGAACCGCCCCCCAGCCCCCAGGAATCCCTCCCTATAGCCCCCCAGTCCCGGAGTCAGTTCCCCAGTCCCAGGGTCAGTTCCCAGTCCCGTAGTCAGTCCCCCAGTTCCAGGGTCACTTCCCCAGTCACCACGTGGTGTCACCAGACAGTGGGTCAGTTCCCCAGTAATGGGGTCACTTCCCCAGTCCCCGGGTCAGGTCCCCAGTCCCAGGGTCACTTCCCCAGTTCCGGGGTCACCTCCCAGTCCCGGGATCACTTCCCAGTCCCAGGGTCACTTCCCAGTCAAGGGGTCAGGTCCCCAGTCCCGGGGTCACCTCCCAGTCCCGGGGTCACCTCCCAGTCACTGGGTCAGATCCCCAGTCACGGGGTCAGGTCCCAGTCACGGGGTCAGGTCCCAGTCACGGGGTCACTTCCCCAGTCCTGGGGTCACTTCCCAGTCACAGGGTCACTCCCCAGTCCCGGGGTCTGTCCCCCATTCCCGGGGTCAGTCCCCCAGTCCTGGGGTCACTTCCCCAGTCACCACGTGGTGTCACCAGTCAATGGGTCAGTTCCCAGTCCCGGGGTCACCTCCCAGTCCCAGGGTCACCTCCCAGTCCCAGGGTCAGGTCCCAGACGTGGGGTCAGGTCCCAGTCCCGGGGTCACTCCCCCAGTCCTGGGGTCACTCCCCCAGTCCCGGGGTCACTTCCCAGTCACCACGTGGTGTCACCAGTCAATGGGTTAGTTCCCAGTCCCAGGGTCAGATCCCCAGTCCCGGGGTCCCCTCCCAGTCCCAGGGTCAGTCCCCCAGTCCCGGGGTCACCTCCCCAGTCCCGGGGTCACTCCCCAGTCCCGGGGTCAGGTCCCAGTCCTGGGGTCAGGTCCCCAGTCCCGGGGTCAGGTCCCCAGCCCCGGGGTCACTCCCCAGTCCCAGGGTCACCTCCCAGTCCCGGGGTCAGGTCCCCAGTCCCAGGGTCGGGTCCCCAGTCCCAGGGTCACTCCCCAGTCCCGGGGTCCCCTCCCAGTCCCGGGGTCAGTTCCCCAGTCCCGGAGTCCCCTCCCAGTCCCGGGGTCACTTCCCCAGTCCCGGGGTCAGATCCCCAGTCCCGGGGTCAGATCCCCAGTCCCGGGGTCCCCTCCCAGTCCCAGGGTCAGTTCCCAGTCCCAGGGTCAGGTCCCCAGCCCCGGGGTCACTCCCCAGTCCCAGGGTCACCTCCCAGTCCCGGGGTCAGTTCCCCAGTCCCGGAGTCCCCTCCCAGTCCCGGGGTCACTTCCCCAGTCCCGGGGTCACTTCCCCAGTCCCGGGGTCAGGTACCTGGGCACAGGCCTGGCTGTTGTTGGGCAGCTGCCCGATGTCACCTCCTGTCATGTTGTACCTCTTCCTGATGACAGCCGGTGTCACCCCCAGGTGGAAGGCCGCTGGCCCCTCCCGCCACAGCTCCCAGTCCCTCCCAGTCCGGGCTCTGCTCAGCACCTTCCTCTCAGCAGGGAACCGGTGCAGACCCCCGACTGGGCAGGGAGCCGAGTGGGATGGGCAGGGGGGGGTGAGGGCTTGGGGCTCCGGGGTGTGGAACCACAGCCCGCCCCCCCCGCCTCAGCACCCTCACCCTGCCCTCAGGGTGCCCTCAGTGGGGTGCAGGAGGCTTGGGGGGGGGTGGGGGTGTCCCCTCAGCATCCTCACCCTGCCCTTAGGGGGTGCAGGAGGCTTGGGGGGGTTGGGGGGATTGGGGGAGGTTGGGGGGTGTGTGGGTGTCCCCTCAGTATCCTCACCCTGCCCTCAGCGGGGTGGGGAGGTTGGGGGGTGGTGGGGGTCTCCCCTCAGCACCCTCTCCCTGCCCTCAGGGTGCCCTCAGCAGGGTGCAGGAGGCTTGGGGGGGGGGGGTGGGGGTGTCCCCTCAGCATCCTCACCCTGCCCTTAGGGGGGTGCAGGAGGGTTGGGGGGGTTGAGGTGTCCCCTCAGCATCCTCACCCTGCCCTCAGTGGGGTGGGGGGTGGGGGTGTCCCCTCAGCATCCTCACCCTACACTCAGCGGGGTGCAGGAGGCTTGGGGGGGTTGGGGGGGGGTGAGGATGCTGAGGGGACACCCCCACCACCCCCCAACCCACTTAGGGCAGGGTCAGGTGCTGAGGGGACCCCCCCACCCCTCCCTAATCCCCCCCAAGCCTCCTGCACCCCACTGAGGGCAGGGTGAGGGTGCTGAGGGGACACCCCCACCACCCCCCAACCCCCCCACCTCCCTGAGGGCAGGGTGAGGATGCTGAGGGGACCCCCCCACCCCCCCCCCCCCCCCCAACCCCCCCACCCCACTGAGGGCAGGGTGAGGGTGCTGAGGGGACACCCCCACCCCCCCAAACCTCCTGCACCCCCCTGAGGGCAGGGTGAGGGTGCTGAGGGGCACCCCAGCCCCCCAACCCCCACCCCACTGAGGGCAGGGTGAGGATGCGGGACACCCCCACCCCTACCCCCCCCCCCCCGAGGGCAGGGTGAGGGATGCTGAGGGGACCCCCCCACCCCTCCCTAACCCCCCCAAGCCCCCCAACCCCCCTACCCCACTGAGGGCAGGGTGAGGATGCTGAGGGGACACCCCCACCCCCCCCAACCCCCCCACCTCCCTGAGGGCAGGGTGAGGATGCTGAGAGGACACCCCCAGCCCCCCCAACCCCCCTAACCCCACTGAGGGCAGGGTGAGGATGCTGAGGGGACACCCCCACCCCCCCTAACCCCCCAACCTCCTGCACCCCGCTGAGGGCAGGGTGAGGATGCTGAGGGGACACCCCCCCCCCCCCCCCACAACCCCCCCCACCCCCCTGAGGGCAGGGTGAGGATGCTGAGGGGACACCCCCACCCCCCCTAACCCCCCAACCCCCAAACCCCCCCACCCCCCTGAGGGCAGGGTGAGGATGCTGAGGGGACACCCCCACCCCCACCCAGCCACCTGGAGATGGCTGGTCCTGGGTGCTCCAGTGCCTGACACCCCCCCCCAACACCCCCTCCCACCCCATCCACCCCCCCGACCCCCCAAAACAGCCTCCCCAGGTGGGACCTACCGAAGTCCAGGTGCTGGGCCAGCTCCTTGGGGACAGTGTAGGGCAGCGGGGAGCGGGCGGCGCTGCGCCCACCCTTCACGTACTGGTGGAACTGGGCGCCGGGCAGGAGGCTCTCAGCCACCCTGTGACACAGGGACAGCCACCCTGTGAGCCCAGTGCCCAGCCTGGCACCCTCAGCCTGGGGCCCAAACCAGTACCCACCATGGTGCCCAGCCCAACACCCAGCCTGGCACCCAGCATGGCACCCAGCCCAGTGCCCACATGGTGCCCACCATGGCACCCAGCCCAGTGCCCACCATGCTGCCCACTACAGCACCCAGCATGGTGCCCACCATGGTGCCCAGCCCAACACCCAGCCTGGCACCCAGCATGGCACCCAGCCCTGTGCCCACCATGGTGCCCAGCCCATCACCCACCATGGTGCCCAGCCCAACACCCAGCCTGGCACCCAGCATGGCACCCAGCCCAGTGCCCACCATGGTGCCCAGCCCAACACCCAGCCCAGCACCCACCATGGCACCCAGTCCTGTGCCCACCATGGTGCCCAGCCCAACACCCAGCCTGGCACCCAGCATGGCACCCAGCATGGTGCCCACCATGGTGCCCAGCCCAACACCCAGCCTGGCACCCAGCATGGCACCCAGCATGGTGCCCACCATGGTGCCCAGCCCAACACCCAGCCCAGCACCCACCATGGTGCCCAGCCCAACACCCAGCCTGGCACCCAGCATGGCACCCAGCCCAGTGCCCACCATGGTGCCCAGCCCAACACCCAGCCCAGCACCCACCATGGCACCCAGTCCTGTGCCCACCATGGTGCCCAGCCCATCACCCACCATGGTGCCCAGCCCAGTGGGGCCCAGCCTGATGCCCAAACTAGAACCCAGCCCAGTGCCCACATGGTGCCCACCATGGCACCCAGCCCAGCACCCAGCCTGGCACCCAGCCCAGTGGGGCCCAGCTTGATGCCCAACCTAGCACCCTGCCCAGTGCCCAGCCTGGTGCCCACCACAGTGCCCACATGGTGCCCACCATGGCACCCAGCCCAGCACCCAGCCTGGTTCCCAGCCCAGTGCCCACCATGGCACCCAGCCCTGTGCCCACCATGGCACCCAGCCCAGTGCCCACCATGGCACCCAGCCCTGTGCCCACCATGGCACCCAGCCCTGTGCCCACCATGGTGCCCAGCCCATCACCCAGTCTGGCATCCACCATGGAGCCCAACCCAGTGCCCACCATGGTGCCCACTACAGCACCCAGCCCTGTGCCCAGCCCAACACCCAGCCTGGCACCCACCATGGTGCCCACCATGGCACCCAGCCCTGTGCCCACCATGGCACCCAGCCCAACACCCAGCCTGGCACCCAGCATGGCACCCAGCCCGGCACCCAGCATGGTGCCCAGCATGGCGCCCAGCCCAGTGCCCACCATGGCACCCAGCCCAGTGCCCACCATGGTGCCCACTACAGCACCCAGCCCAGTGCCAATCATGGTGCCCACCACAGTGCCCAGCCCATCACCCAGCCTGGCACCCACCATGGCACCCACCATGGCACCCAGCCCTGTGCCCAGCCCAACAACCAGCCTGGCACCCAGCATGGTGCCCAGCCCAGTGCCCACCATGGCACCCAGCCCTGTGCCCACCACAGTACCCACATGGTGCCCACCATGGCACCCAGCCCAGCGCCCACATAGTATCCACCATGGTACCCAGCCCAGTGGGGCCCAGCTTGATGCCCAAACTAGCACCCAGCCCAGTGCCCACCACAATGCCCACCACAGCACCCACCATGGCACCCAGCCCAGCACCCACCATGGCACCCAGCCCAGTGCCAATCATGGCACCCAGCCCAGTGCCCACCATGGCACCCAGCCCAGCACCCACCATGGCACCCAGCCCAGTGCCCACCATGGCACCCAGCCCAACACCCAGCCTGGCACCCAGCATGGCACCCAGCCCAGTGCCAACCATGGCACCCAGCCCAGTGCCAACCATTGGCGGTGCCCAGCCCAACACCCAGCCCAGTGCCCACATGGTGCCCACCATGGCACCCAGTCCAGTGCCCACATGGTGGCACCCAGCCCAGTGGGGCCCAGCTTGATGCCCAACATAGCACCCAACCCCAGCACCCATATGGTGCCCAGCCCAGTGCCCACATGGTGCCCACCATAGTGCCCAGCCCAGCACCCACCATGGCACCCAGCCCAGTGGGGCCCAGCTTGGTGCCCAACCTAGCACCCAGGCCAGCACCCAGCCTGGTGCCCAGCCCAGTGCCCACCATGGCACCCAGCCCAGCACCCACCATGGCACCCAGCCCAGTGGGGCCCAGCCTGATGCCCAAACTAGCACCCAGCCCAGCACCCAGCCTGGCACCCAGCCCAGTGGGGCCCAGCTTGATGCCCAACCTAGCACCCTGCCCAGTGCCCAGCCTGGTGCCCACCACAGTGCCCACATGGTGCCCACCATGGCACCCAGCCCAGCACCCAGCCTGGTTCCCAGCCCAGTGCCCACCATGGCACCCAGCCCAGTGCCCACCATGGTGCCCAGCCCATCACCCAGCCTGGCATCCACCATGGAGCCCAACCCAGTGCCCACCATGGTGCCCACTACAGCACCCAGCCCTGTGCCCAGCCCAACACCCAGCCTGGCACCCACCATGGCACCCAGCCCTGTGCCCACCATGGCACCCAGCCCAGCACCCAGCCCAGTGCCCACCATGGCACCCAGCCCAGCACCCAGCCCAGTGCCCACCATGGCACCCAGCCCAGTGCCCACCATGGTGCCCACTACAGCACCCAGCCCAGTGCCCAGCATGGCACCCAGCCCAGTGCCAATCATGGCACCCAGCCCTGTGCCCACCATGGCACCCAGCCCAGCGCCCACATAGTATCCACCATGGTACCCAGCCCAGTGGGGCCCAGCTTGATGCCCAAACTAGCACCCAGCCCAGTGCCCACCACAATGCCCACCACAGCACCCACCATGGCACCCAGCCCAGCACCCACCATGGCACCCAGCCCAGTGCCCACCATGGTGCCCAGCCCAGTGGGGCCCAGCTTGATGCCCAACCTAGAACCCAGCCCAGTGCCCACATGGTGCCCACCACGGCACCCAGCCCAGCACCCAGCCTGGTGCCCAGTTCAGTGGGGCCCAGCTTGATGCCCAACCCAGCACCCAGCCCAGTGCCCACCACAGTACCCACATGGTGCCCACCATGGCACCCAGCCCAGTGCCCACACGGTGCCCACCACAGCACCCAGCCCAGCCCCCACCACATCACCCATCCTGGTACCCACCACGACGCCCATCCCGGTGCCCACCCCCAGCCCCCACCCCAGCAGCCCCCCACCCTCCCCACCCCCCTCCCCAAGGCCTCCTCACCCCACGGGCATGTGACACTCCAGGAAGTCCAGGGTGGCGACGCCGCTGCAGTTGGTGACGCCGTGAGCCCGCAGCCACCGCGTCACCGCGCCCAGCGTGGCCGGGCCCGGCTGCACCACGTCCCTCACCTGCTCCAGGGACAGGTACCGGCCTGAGGGTGCACAGGGAGGGGGGTCAGAGCACCCCAAGGGGTGGGGAGGGGGCTGCCAGGGGCGTGGCACAGCTCTGCCTCACTCCCAGTATCCTAGAATCCCAGTATCCCAAACTGGGATGGGTTGGGTTGGGAGGGACCCCAAGGGTCCCAGAGCTCCAACCCCCTGCCACAGGCAGGGACACCAACCTCCAGGCCTGGAGCTACACAAGGTTGACCCCAGCCAACCTGGCCTTGGACACCCCCAGGGACGGGGCACCCACCCCCTCTCTGGGCAGCCCCTTCCAGCCCCTCCCCACTCTCTCTGGACACAACTTCATCCAACCCCTCTGCTGCTCCTCCAACCCCTCTGCTCCTCATCCAACCCCTCTGCTCCTCATCCAACCCCTCTGCTCCTCATCCAACCCCTCTGCTCCTCATCCCAACCCCTCTGCTCCTCATCCCAACCCCTCTGCTCCTCAATCCAACCCCTCTGCTCCTCATCCAACCCCTCTGCTCCTCATCCAACCCCTCTGCTCCTCATCCCAACCCCTCTGCTCCTCATCCCAACCCCTCTGCTCCTCATCCCAACCCCTCTGCTCCTCATCCATCCCCTCTGCTCCTCATCCCAACCCCTCTGCTCCTCATCCCAACCCCTCTGCTCCTCATCCCAACCCTTCTACTCCTCATCCAACCCCTCTGCTCCTCCTCCAACCCCTCTGCTCCTCAATCCAACCCCTCTGCTCCTCCTCCAACCCCTCTGCTGCTCCTCCAACCCCTCTGCTGCTCCTCCAACCCCTCTGCTGCTCCTCCAACCCCTCTGCTCCTCCTCCAACCCCTCTGCTGCTCCTCCAACCCCTCTGCTGCTCCTCCAACCCCTCTGCTGCTCCTCCAACCCCTCTGCTCCTCCTCCAACCCCTCTGCTCCTCCTCCAACCCCTCTGCTCCTCCTCCAACCCCTCTGCTCCTCCTCCAACCCCTCTGCTGCTCCTCCAACCCCTCTGCTCCTCCTCCAACCCCTCTGCTCCTCCTCCAACCCCTCTGCTCCTCCTCCAACCCCTCTGCTCCTCCTCCAACCCCTCTGCTCCTCATCCAACCCCTCTGCTGCTCCTCCAACCCCTCTGCTCCTCATCCAACCCCTCTGCTCCTCATCCCAACCCCTCTGCTCCTCATCCCAACCCTTCTACTCCTCATCCAACCCCTCTGCTCCTCATCCAACCCCTCTGCTCCTCAATCCAACCCCTCTGCTCCTCAATCCAACCCCTCTGCTCCTCATCCATCCCCTCTGCTCCTCAATCCAACCCCTCTGCTCCTCAATCCAACCCCTCTGCTCCTCATCCATCCCCTCTGCTCCTCATCCAACCCCTCTGCTGCTCCTCCAACCCCTCTGCTCCTCATCCCAACCCCTCTGCTCCTCCTCCAACCCCTCTGCTCCTCATCCCAACCCCTCTGCTCCTCAATCCAACCCCTCTGCTCCTCATCCATCCCCTCTGCTCCTCATCCAACCCCTCTGCTCCTCCTCCAACCCCTCTGCTCCTCATCCAACCCCTCTGCTCCTCAATCCAACCCCTCTGCTCCTCAATCCAACCCCTCTGCTCCTCATCCCAACCCCTCTGCTCCTCATCCCAACCCCTCTGCTCCTCATCCAACCCCTCTGCTCCTCAATCCAACCCCTCTGCTCCTCAATCCAACCCCTCTGCTCCTCAATCCAACCCCTCTGCTCCTCATCCCAACCCCTCTGCTCCTCATCCATCCCCTCTGCTCCTCATCCAACCCCTCTGCTCCTCCTCCAACCCCTCTGCTCCTCATCCAACCCCTCTGCTCCTCAATCCAACCCCTCTGCTCCTCCTCCAACCCCTCTGCTCCTCAATCCAACCCCTCTGCTCCTCATCCCAACCCCTCTGCTCCTCATCCAACCCCTCTGCTCCTCAATCCAACCCCTCTGCTCCTCATCCATCCCCTCTGCTCCTCAATCCAACCCCTCTGCTCCTCAATCCAACCCCTCTGCTCCTCAATCCAACCCCTCTGCTCCTCATCCAACCCCTCTGCTCCTCAATCCAACCCCTCTGCTGCTCCTCCAACCCCTCTGCTCCTCATCCCAACCCCTCTGCTCCTCAATCCAACCCCTCTGCTCCTCATCCAACCCCTCTGCTCCTCATCCATCCCCTCTGCTCCTCATCCATCCCCTCTGCTCCTCAATCCAACCCCTGCTCCTCCAACCCCTCTGCTGCTCCTCCAACCCCTCTGCTCCTCAATCCAACCCCTCTGCTCCTCATCCCAACCCCTCTGCTCCTCAATCCAACCCCTCTGCTCCTCATCCAACCCCTCTGCTCCTCATCCATCCCCTCTGCTCCTCATCCAACCCCTCTGCTCCTCAATCCAACCCCTCTGCTCCTCCAACCCCTCTGCTGCTCCTCCAACCCCTCTGCTCCTCATCCCAACCCCTCTGCTCCTCAATCCAACCCCTCTGCTCCTCATCCCAACCCCTCTGCTCCTCAATCCAACCCCTCTGCTCCTCAATCCAACCCCTCTGCTCCTCATCCAACCCCTCTGCTCCTCATCCCAACCCCTCTGCTCCTCATCCAACCCCTCTGCTCCTCATCCAACCCCTCTGCTCCTCATCCAACCCCTCTGCTCCTCATCCAACCCCTCTGCTCCTCATCCAACCCCTCTGCTCCTCATCCAACCCCTCTGCTCCTCATCCAACCCCTCTGCTCCTCAATCCAACCCCTCTGCTCCTCAATCCAACCCCTCTGCTCCTCATCCAACCCCTCTGCTCCTCAATCCAACCCCTCTGCTCCTCATCCAACCCCTCTGCTCCTCATCCACCCCCTGCTCCTCAATCCAACCCCTCTGCTGTGTAGGCCCTGCTCATCCCACCCCTCAGCTCCCCATCCCACCCCCTCAGCCCCCAATCCCCCCTTTCCCCCCACCCCCCAGGTCTCCCCCTCACCGTATCGTGGGGACCGGGGGTCGGACAAGGCGCTGACGAGCCGGGCGAGGCGGCCGGTGCCGCGCTGCCGCAGGGCGAAGGTCAGGCCTAGGCCGTGCTGGGGGGCAGGCGCCCGGCCTGGCTCCAACCAGGGGGGATACTGGGCAAGGATGGACGTTTAAAGGGGGGGAGGTGTTTTTGGGGGTACCCTGGAGCCAGGCCCAGCCTAAACCCACCCCCCCCCCCCCCAGGTAGAACTTACCGGAAGGGTTGGTCCCACTCCGGGGCCAGGCCTGCGGCCCAGCTCCAGGCCACGCACAGCACCAGTACCACCAGCACCCCCCAGTTCCTGTGGTGGGTGGGCAGGGAAGGGTGCTGCAGGGCCTGGCAGTGCCCCCTAGCATGGGGAGACCCCCCCTGCCTCCCTGCATCCCCCCCAGTCCCCATCCCCTCTGGTCCTTCTTACTGCTGGCCCAGGGAACCCCCCCCCCCCCCAATTCCCTGACTCCCCCAAGCTGGGAGACCCCCTGAGGCCTCACCTGCTCCCCATCCCCCCCCAGGACCTCTCCCCACTCACCCACACCCCCTCTGAATCCCTGTCACCCCCAGGCAGGGAGCCCCCCACCCCTGCCACCCCCATGACCCCACAGCCAGGAGCCCCCTCTGCCCCCCCAGAGTCCCTGTCACTCCCATGCTGGGAGCCCCCTGCCCCCGTGCTGGGACCCCCCACCCCATGACCCCCAGGTCAGTGAAGCCCCCCCACCCTCCTGAGACCCCATGACCCCCAGGCCAGGAGGTCCCCCCACCCTGGGGCCACGTCACCCATGCTGGGACTCCTCCTCATCCACCCTCCCACCCCTCCCCCCAGGCAGCGAGCCCCCCACCCCTGCCCCCCCATGACCCCATAGCCAGGAGCCCCCTCTGCCCCCCCAGAGTCCCTGTCACCCCCATGCTGGGAGCCCCCTGACCCCCTGCTGGGACTCCCCCACCCCATGACCCCCAGGCCAGGAGGTCCCCCCACCCCAGGGCCACGTCACCCATGCTGGGACCCCTCCTCACCACCCCCCACTCTGAGTCCCTGTCACCCCCAGGCAAGGAGCCCCCCACCCTTACACCCCCATGACCCCATAGCCAGGAGCCCCCTCTGCCCCCCCAGAGTCCTTGTCACCCCCATGCTGGGACCCCCCACCCCATGACCACCCAGGCCAGTGAAGCCCCCCCACCTTCCTGAGACCCCATGACCCCCAGGCCAGGAGGTCCCCCCACCCCAGGGCCATGTCACCCGTGCTGGGACCCCTCCTCACCCCCTCCCCCTGTCACCCCCAGGCAGGGAGCCCCCCACCCCTGCACCCCCATAGTCAGGAGCCCCCTCTGCCCCCCCTGCTGGGACCCCCCCCACCCTATGACCCCCAGGCCAGGAGGTCCCCCCACCCCAGGGCCACATCACCCGTTCTGGGACCCCTCCTCACCCCCCCACCCTGAGTCCCTGTCACCCCCAGGCAGGGAGCCCCCACCCCTGCCACCCCCATGACCCCATAGCCAGGAGCCCCCTCTGCCCCCACAGAGTCCCTGTCACCCCCATGCTGGGAGCTGCCCCCACGGCAGAGAGACCCCCCAAGCCCAAGACCCCCCCCCCCAGTCCCTGTCACCCCCATGCTGGGAGCTGCCCCCACGGCAGAGAGACCCCCCAAGCCCAAGACCCACCCCCCCAGTCCCTGTCACCCCCATACCAGGAGCTGTGCCCTCCCCCGAGTCTGTGTCACCCATGCCAGGACCCCTCCCACCCTCCCTGTGTCCCTGTCACCCCTGTGCAGGGACCCTCCCTCCCAGCTGCCCCGGTTACCCCCGTGTTGGGAGCCCCCCACCCCCGTTACCCCCGTGCTGGGAAGCCCCCCAGCCCCCCAGCTCTGTGTCACCGGTGCTGGGACCCTCCCCACCCCCAAGTCCCTGTCACCCCGGTGCTGGGAGCCTCTGTGACCCCTGGGCCTGGAGCCCCCGTGACCCCATGACCATGTCTCAGGAGCCCCCCATTCCTGCTGCCCTGGTACCAGGAGCCCCCAGTACCCGGTGCCCCCAGTGCCCCTAGTGCCCAGTGACCCCGGTGCCCAGTGACCCCGTTACCCCTGGGCCTGGAGCCCCTGTGACACCATGACCGTGTCCTGGGAGCCCCCTCCATTCCTGCTGCCCCAGTGACAGGAGCCCCCAGTACCCAGTGACCCCGGTGACCCCGTTACCCCTGGGCCAGGAGCCCCCTTAACCCATGACCGTGTCCCGGGAGCCCCCCCATCCCCGGTGCCGGGACCCCCCAGTACCCAGTGCCCCCGGTGCCCAGTGACCCTGTTACCCCAGGGCCGGGACCCCCGTGACTCCATTACCCCCAGGCCTGGAGCCCCCGTGACCCCGTTACCCCCAGGCTGGGGAGCTCCCCCCACCCCTTGAGTCCTTATCACCCCGGTGCTGGGAGCCCCCATGACCCCTGGGCCTGGAGCCCCTGTGACCCCGTTACCCCCGGGCCTGGAGCCCCCCTTAACCCATGACTGTGTCACGGGAGCCCCCCACATTCCCGTTGCCCCGGTGCCAGGAGCCCCCAGTACCCAGTGCCCCCAGTGCCCCTGTCACCCCTGGGCCAGGATCCCCCGTGACCTGATGACCGTGTCCCGGGAGCCCCCCGCCCCCACTGCCCCGGTGCCGGGAGCCCCTGTTGCCCAGTGACCCTAGTGACCCTGTTACCCCCAGGCAGGGGAGCTCCCCCCACCCCCGAGTCCTTGTCACCCCGGTGCCCGGTGACCCTGTTACCCCTGGGCCGGGAGCCCCCCCTGTTCCTGCTGCCCTGGTGCCAGGAGCCCCCAGTACCCAGTGCCCCCAGTGACCCCGTTACCCCTGGGCCGGGAGCCCCCCTATCCCTGCTGCCCTGGTGCCAGGAGCCCCCGGTACCCAGTGCCCCCAGTGCCCTTGTTGCCCTGTGACCCCAGTGCCCGGTGACCCCGTTACCCCCGGGCCGGGGAGCTCCCCCCACCCCCGAGTCCTTGTCACCCCGGTGCTGGGAGCCCCCGGGACCCCATTACCCTCGGGCCTGGAGCCCCCGTTAACCCATGTGTCCCGGGAGCCCCCCCATCCCAGCTGCCCCAGTGCCGGGAGCCCCCAGTACCCAGTGACCCCGCTGCCCAGTGACCCCGTTACCCCTGGGCCTGGAGCCCCCGTTAACCCATGACCGTGTCCCGGGAGCCCCCCATCCCCGTTGCCGGGAGCCCCCAGTACCCAGTGCCCCCGGTGCCCCCGTTGCCCGGTGACCCCGTTACCGCCAGGTCTGGAGCCCCCGTTAACTCATGACCGTGTCCCAGGAGCCCCCCTCCCTTGTTGCCCAGTGACCCCAGTGACCCCGTTAGCCCCAGGCCGGGGAGCTCCCCCCACCCCCGAGTCCTTGTCACCCCGCTGCCCGGTGACCCCGTTACCCCTGGGCCGGGACCCCCGTGACCCCATGACCGTGTCCCGGGAGCCCCCCCATCCCCGCTGCCCCAGTGCGGGGAGCCCCCGGTACCCAGTGCCCCCAGTGCCCCTGTTGCCCAGTGACCCCATCACCCCCGGGCCGGGAGCCCCCGTGACCCCATGACCGTGTCCCGGGAGCCCCCCCCCATCCCAGCTGCCCCAGTGACAGGAGCCCCCGTTGCCCGGTGCCCCCGGTGACCCCGTCACCCCTGGGCTGGGACCCCCAGGACCCCATGACCGTGTCCCAGGAGCCCCCCCCACCCTGTTGCCCAGTGACCCCAGTGACCGGTGACCCCGTTACCCCCGGGCCTGGAGCCCCCGTGACCTGATGACCGTGTCCCGGGAGCCCCCCCCTCCACCCTGGCTGCCTCGGTGCCGGGAGCCCCTGTTGCCCAGTGACCCCGTTGCCCGGTGCCCCGGTTGCCCCCGGGCCTGGAGCCCCCGTTAACCCATGACCGTGTCCCGGGAGCCCCCCTATCCCCATTGCCCCGGTGCCGGGAGCCCCCAGTACCCAGTGCCCCCGGTGCCCCCGTTGCCCGGTGTCCCCGTTGCCCGGTGACCCCGTTACCCCCGGGCCTGGAGCCCCCGGGACCCCATGACCGTGTCCCGGGAGCCCTCCCATCCCCGTTGCCCCGGTGCCGGGAGCCCCCAGTACCCAGTGCCCCCGGTGCCCCTGTTGCCCAGTGACCCCAGTGACCGGTGACCCCGTTACCCCTGGGCCGGGACCCCCGTGACCCCATGACCGTGTCCCGGGAGCCCCCCGCCCCCACTGCCCCGGTGCCGGGAGCCCCTGTTGCCCAGTGACCCCGGTACCCGGTGCCCCGGTTGCCCCCGTTGCCCGGTGCCCCCGTCACCCCCGGGCCTGGAGCCCCCATGACCCCATGACCGTGTCCCGGGAGCCCCCCGGTGCCGGGAGCCCCCTTTGCCCGGTGCCCCCGGTGCCCCCATGCCGGGACCCCAGCCCCCCCTCCTCCCCTCCCCCCGTTACCCCCGCGCCATCCCGCCGCCTCCCGCCGCAGCGCCCCGATCACGTGGGTGAGCGCCTGATTCCCCCGTCACGTGACACCGGGAGCCGCGGTCACGTGGCGCCCCGCCACACCGGGCCCGGAGCCAGCCCGTTCCTACGGCGGGAGGGACGCGGGCCACGCCCCCTGTCCCAGGCCACGCCCCCTGTCCCAGGCCACGCCCCCAAGTCTAGGCCACGCCCCCCGCCCCCCCACCCCCGTCCCTGGGCTGAGCCTGGGCTGGGGGCTGAGGGGTCCCTGTGGGGCTGGTGGGCCCGGGCTGGGGGGTTCAGGGGTCCCTGTGGGGTTGGGGGCCCTGGGCTGGGGGGCAGGAGCCTGGGTGGGCCCAGGCTGGGGGGTGCAGGGGTCCCTGTGGGGCTGGTGGGCCCAGGCTGGGGGGTGCAGGGGTGTCTATGGGGCCCATGGGCCCAGACTGGGGGGTGCTGGGGTCCCTGTGGGGTTGGTGGGCCCAGGCTGGGGGGCAGGAGCCTGGGTGGGGCTGGGCTGGGGGGTGCCGGGTCCCTGTGGGGCTGGTGGGCCCAGGCTGGGGGGTGCAGGGGTCCCCATGGGGCTGGTAGGCTTGGGCTGGGGGGCAGGAGCCTGGCTCAGCCTGGGCTGGGGGCTGAAGGGTCCCTGTGGGGCTGGTGGGCCCGGGCTGGGGGGTTCAGGGGTCCCTGTGGGGTTGGGGGCCCTGGGCTGGGCGGCAGGAGCCTGGGTGGGCCCAGGCTGAGGGGTGCAGGGGTGTCTATGGGGCCCATGGGCCCAGGCTGGGGGGTGCAGGGGTCCCTGTGGGGCTGGTGGGCCCAGGCTGGGGGCAGGAGCCTGGGTGGGGCTGGGCTGGGGGGTGCCGGGTCCCTGTGGGGCTGGTGGGCCCAGGCTGGAGGGTGCAGGGGTCCCCATGGGGCTGGTGGGCTTGGGCTGGGGGCAGGAGCCTGGCTCAGCCTGGGCTGGGGGCTGAGGGGTCCCTGTGGGGCTGGTGGGCCCAGACTGGGGGGTGCAGGGGTCCCTGTGGGGCTGGTGGGCCCAGGCTGGGGGGTAGGACCCTGGGTGGGCCTGGGCTGGGGGGTGTAGGGGTCCCTATTGGGTTGGTGGGCCCAGGCTGGGGGGCAGGAGCCCGGGTGGGCCCAGGCTAGGGGGTGCCGGGTTCCTGTGGGGCTGGTGGGCCCAGACTGGGGGGTGCAGGGGTCCCTGTGGAGTTGGGGGGCCCGGGCTGGGGGGCAGGAGCCCGGGTGGGCCCAGGCTGGGGGGTTCAGGGGTCCCTGTGGGGTTGGGGGACCTGGGCTGGGGGGCAGGAGCCTGGGTGGGGTGGGCTGGGGGGTGCAGGGGTCCCTATGAGGCCCGTAGGCCCAGACTGGGGGGTGCAGGGGTCCCTGTGGGGCTGGTGGGCCCAGACTGGGGGCTAGGACCCTGGGTGGGCCCAGGCTGGGGGTGCAGGGGTCCCCATGGGGCTGGTGGGCTTGGGGGCAGGAGCCCGGGTGGGCCCAGGCTGGGGGGTGCAGGGTCCCTGTGGGGCTGGTGGGCCCAGGCTGGGGGGTGCAAGGGTGCCCATGGGGTTGGGGGCCCTGGGCTGGGGGCAGGGGCCTGGGTGGGGCTGGGCTGGGGGGTGCAGGGGTCCCTATGAGGCCCATAGGCCCAGACTGGGGGGTTCAGGGGTCCCTGTGGAGTTGGGGGGCCCGGGCTGGGGGGTTCAGGGGTCCCTGTGGGGTTGGTGGGCCCAGGCTGGGGGGTGCAAGGGTGCCCATGGGGTTGGGGGCCCTGGGCTGGGGGCAGGAGCCTGGGTGGGGCTGGGCTGGGGGTGCAGGGGTCCCTATGAGGCCCATAGGCCCAGACTGGGGGGTTCAGGGGTCCCTGTGGAGTTGGGGGGCCCGGGCTGGGGGGTTCAGGGGTCCCTGTGGGGTTGGTGGGCCTGGGCTGGGGGGCAGGAGCCTAGGTGGGGCTGGGCTGGGGGGTGCCGGGTCCCTGTGGGGCTGGTGGGCCCAGGCTGGGGGGGTGCAAGGGTCCCCATGGGGTTGGGGGCCCTGGGCTGGGGGGCAGGAGCCTGGGTGGGCCTGGGCTGGGGGTCTCTATGGGGCCCATGGGCCCAGACTGGGGGGTGCAGGGGTCCCTGTGGAGTTGGGGGGCCTGGGCTGGGGGGCAGGATCCTGGGGGCAGCAAGGTGTGTCCCCCCCAGGGGCTTGTCCCCCAGTCCCAGGCCTGGTCCCCCAATCCCAGGGTTTGTCCCCTGATCCCAGGGCTTGTCCCCCAATCCCAGGGCTTGTCCCCCAATCCTGGGTCTTGTCCCCCGATCCCAGGGCTTGTCCCCCAATCCCGGGTCTTGTCCCCCAATCCCAGGGCTTGTCCCCCAATCCTGGGTCTTGTCCCCCGATCCCAGGGCTTGTCCCCCAATCCTGGGTCTTGTCCCCTTGCCCAGGGCTTGACCCCTGATCCCAGGTCTTGTCCCCTTGCCCAGGGCTTGTCCCCTTGCCCGGGGGCAGCCCCAGAGGGCTGTTTCAGAGGCGGCTGGTGATGCAGAGGCTGCTGTGACCCCAAATATCCCCCCTTCCCCCCGGGCCCCTTTGGCTCAGCTCCCCATGGCCTCGTCCCAGCCCCGGCCTGTGGTTCCAGCAGTTCCCAGTTGCTTTCCTGCTGCTGCTGAGCCGAGTCCAAGGCAGGAAGAGACCGGGACAATGGGAAAACCACCTGCCTGGCCCCCGCTGCCGCCTCTCCCACGCACCCAGGGGACAGGGCAGGGAGCATCTCCTGCCCCAGAGGAGGAGGAGGAGGAGGAGGGATGGTGCTGGGTCGGCGTGGGGCAGGAGAAGGCCCCTTTTCCTGGGAAAAGCAGCCCCACACCCTTCCCAGTTTGGCCCTGGGTTCACAGCTGGATACAGGACACCCCTCAGCACCCCTGCTACATCCCCCCAGCCCCTCCCTGGGGGTCCTGGGTGGCTTCCAGTGCCACCCTGCCCCTAGTTCTGGTGTGTTCTGGGGACACCCCAGCTCCTCAGTGGGTGCTGCTGGTACCTGTGGGAATCCCTGGGGAGCAAGCGGGGAGCCAGGGGGGCACGGTGGGCACAGGGGTGGGGGCCAGGGGATGCACAGGGGTGGGGGCCAGGGGACCCAGCCGAGCCCTGTGCCCCCACCTCGGCGGTGGGAAGAGCTTCCAGCCGTGGGGTGGCTGCCAGCCCCTGTGCTGGGGGGTGGAAGCTGGGGGGCTGCCCTGGGTGCTGTCCTCACTGGTTCCCCCCAAACCCCCTCTGTGGTGCTGGAGGGGGGACCCCCGCATCCCTTGGCCCCCACCCCTGTGCCCACCGTGCCCCCCTGGCTCCCCGCTCAGCACCCCTGCTACATCCCCCCAGCCCCTCCCTGGGGGCCCTGGGTGGCTTCCAGTGCCACCCTGCCCCTAGTTCTGGTGTGTTCTGGGGATGCTGGGGTCCCCCCTCCAGCACCACAGAGGGGGTTTGGGGGGAACCAGTGAGGACAGCACCCAGGGCAGCCCCCCAGCTTCCCCAGCCCCGGCACAGGGGCTGGCAGCCACCCCACGGCTGGAAGCTCTTCCCACCACCGAGGTGGGGGCACAGGGCTCGGCTGGGTCCCCTGGCCCCCACCCCTGTGCATCCCCTGGCCCCCACCCCTGTGCCCACCGTGCCCCCCTGGCTCCCCGCTCTCTCTCCCCAGGGCTTCCCACAGGTACCAGCAGCACCCACTGAGGAGCTGGGGTGTCCCCAGAACACACCAGAACTAGGGGCAGGGTGGCACTGGAAGCCACCCAGGACCCCCAGGGAGGGGCTGGGGGGATGTAGCAGGGGTGCTGAGGACCCTGTGAGGGGATGGAGATATGCAGGGAGGTGTGTGGGACACCCCCCCCCAGCACCCCAACGAGCAGGGCAGAGGGGCAGGGCACAGAGGCGGTTTGGGAACAGCTGGAGGTGACCTGGGTGCCAGGCCCACGCTCTGCCTGGGGTGCTGGGCAGCCCATCACCCCATTCCTGGTTCCCAGCCCACCCAGCAGCCCCCAGGGCCTGGCTGTGCTGGCTGGGGGCTGGGTGCTGCAGCCCACCCAGCTGTCCAGCTGCTCCCAGCTCCGGGCTGGGCTCCTAAGTGGGATGAGATTTGTTCCAAGAGATTATTCCCTGGATCCATCTGGCCAGCCAAGATTAGGTTGCCCTGACAGAGCTAATTACTCTAACGAGCATCTGCTGCTCATCTGCCGAGCTGGCCAGCAGCAGGCAGGGGCCAGGAGAACCCCCACATCCAGGGAAGCTGCTGGGGGGATGCTGGGTGAGGAGGGTGTCCCCTCCTCACAGTCGGGATTCCTGAGGTCAGGCAGTGTCGGGGGGGACACGGACAGACAGCAACACCCAGGTCCTTCCTGGGGCTCAGCCTCAGAGCAGCCAGTGTGCCCAGTATGCCCAGCACACCCAGTGTTCCCAGGTCTTCTTGAGGCTACTGCTTAGACTCACAGAATCACTTCATCACCAGGTTGGGAAAGCCCTTTAAGCTCATCGAGTCCAACTGTCCCTGTCCTGTGCTGCCCCAGACCCCTGAGCACCTCATCTCCCCTCTGTTCAACACCCCCAGGGCTGGGGACTCAGCCCCCTCCCTGGGCAGCCTGTTCCAGGCCCTGACCCTGTCTCAGGCCCTGACCCTGTTCCAGGCCCATCCCAGGCCCTGACCCTGTCCCAGCCCCTGACCCTGTCCCAGGCCCCTGTTCCACAGCCCCACAGCTCTGCCAGGGAAGAACTTTGCCCTCCCAGCTGAGCTGAGCCTGCCCTGGCCCAGCTTGAGCCCATTGCCCCTTGTCCCAGCTCCTGGCCCCTGGCTGAAGAGACCAGCGCCCACCTCTCTGCACCCTCCTGGCAGGGCAGGGGAGGTGGGGAGAAGGTCTCCCCTCAGCCTCCTCTTCTCCAGGCTCAACACCCCCAGCTCCCTCAGCTGCTCCTCAGAGGATTTGCCCTCCAGCCCCTTCCCCAGCCTGGTTGCCCTTCTCTGCACTCGCTCCAGGACCTCCATGTCCTTCTGATGCTGAGGAGCCCAGAACTGGACCCAGCACTCCACCTGCAGCCTCCCCAGTGCCCAGCCCAGGGGCACAATCCCCTCCCCAGACCTCCTGGCCATGCTGGCTCTGACACAAGCCAGGATGCCCTTGGCCTTCCTGGCCCCCTGGGCACACTGCTGGCTCCTGGGCAGGTGTCATCCGTGTTGCTCTGTAAGACCAGCTGTGTGCACACGTGTGGATGTGCCTCGCACACGTGTGTGTCCATCGGCGGGACGTGCTGAGCCCCTCCCCTGGTTCTACCTGGGCTGGGGCACGTGGCAGCCCCTCACAGAGGGGACTTGTACCATGGAGTCACACTCATGGTGCTGGTAGCCCAGTGGGGGCAACAGCCCAGCCAGCGCCACGTGTGCAGCGACGCCAGGACACGTGTAGCCACACCTTGCACCAGGCCACATGGAATCCCAGACTGGTTTGGGCTGGGAGGGACCCCAAGGGTCACAGAGCTCCAACCCCCTGCCACAGGCAGGGACACCAACCTCCAGGCCTGGAGCTACACAAGGTTGACCCCAGCCAACCTGGCCTTGGACACCCCCAGGGATGGGGCACCCACCCCCTCTCTGGGCAGCCCCTTCCAGCCCCTCCCCACTCTCTCTGGACACAACTTCCCCCCAATCTCTCCTCTCCCCCTTCCCTCCTCCAGCTTCACCCCAGCCCCCTTGTCCTGCCAGGCTCTGCCCTTGAACAAGCCCATTCCCCTCCTGTTCCTCTGCTCCCTTCAGGGGCTGGAAGGGGCTATAAGGTCCCCCCCACCCCAGTCTTCTCTTCTCCAGGCTGACCCAGCCCAGCTCCCTCAGCCTCTCTCCAGAGGGGAGCTGCTCCAGCCCCCTGAGCATCTCCGGGGCTCCTCTGACCCCTCTCCAACAGCCCCACATCTTCCTTGTCCTGGGGCCCCAGCTCTGGACACAGGACTCCAGCTGGGGCCTCCCCAGGGCAGAGCAGAGAGGGACAATCCCCTCCCTGTCCCTGCTGCCACCCCTCTGCTGATGGAGCCCAGGATCCCATCACCCTTCCCAGCTGCAGGATCACACTGCTGCTCATGGGGAGCTTCTCATCCCCCCTGACACCCAGGTCCTTCTCCTCAGGGCTGCTCCCCAGGAGCTCTTCTCCCAGCCTGTATCTAGGTCTGGGATTCCTCCAGCCCAAGCTCATCACCTCACCCTTGGCAGTGTTGAACCTCATTAGGTTCACCCAGGCACGCTGAGCCCCGCCATGCCTCAGGCCTACCTCCGGCCTACCTCGGGCCTACCTCCGGCCTACCTCCGGCCTACCAGCCGGGCCTGTGCTTCCCGGCACGGCGCGGTGACGCTGCCCCCCGCTCTCTACAAACACGTGTGGTTTATTTAAGGCATTTCTTTTGAGAAGTTGGCACTTGGGTCCAGGCTGGTGCCGGAAGGGCCCCGGCCTTGCAGGCCGAGGCGCGGCGCCCGATACATGCAGCTCAGCGAGACACGATACAAAAAGTACAGAGTAAAAAACAAAAACAAAAACAAAACAGGGCTCGTAGTACAACGTGTAAAAAATAAATAACTGGGGGCTCAGCTCGGCTCCTGGGGCCCCCGGGGGGCCTGTGGCACCCCCTCCCCAAAACCAAAGCGGGGCTGCTGCGTGTCTGACCCTTCTATGTGGCGTGACCTATCCGTGTCCTAAACATGCCGGGGGAGCACACGGCATCCTTGGCATGCTCCCCGCAGTGCCCGTGAGCGGGACAGGCTGGCCAGGAGAGGAGGGATGAGGGGTGCCCGCCCCAAAAGCCTCCGCGGCCTGTCTGTGTGCTGAGTGAGGCAGAACCTGGCCTCCCCCACCATCGCTGCTGCAGAGCCCTGCCCCGCGCCCAGGGCAGCTCCCAGGGCTGCTAGCACCGGGGATCCCCTCACATGGACGTTGTGGGGACCTGGGGTGCAACCCCACCACTACCGGGGACAGGCTGGGGCACTGAGGCGGGGGGAGTGGATGGGGCTGAGGCCACGACCGGGATTGGGCTACGCTGGTTCTTAGTGGGAAACAGTGGGGGGAAATTGGGCAAAAGTGAGAGTTTTTGGTGGCTGTGATAAAACGTTTGGGGCTGCAGCCACAGTGTGACATGCTTCAGGCTGGGGCTGCAGCGTGGGACTAGGGAAAGGAGTGATGAGTGAGGAATTTCTTCAGTCCCTCCCCCCCCCCCTTCCCTCAGATGACTGGGTGTCCTCCTTGACACCCCCAACACGCTCCTGCCCGGGCTGGCTCATATTTGGGGCTCCCACAGCGTCCCACGAGCCCTGCCCCCGTGTCTGTATGTGGGTGGCGGTGACTGTGAGCACCCAGGGCCGTGGTGGCAGACCCTAGGACCCCCTCTCCCAGGGCGCAGGGCCGGCTGCGTGCGTGGTGCTGGAGTGAGGATGGGGACCAGCCCCATTGGCGTGTGGCTCCATCCCACGCTCACGACGTGGCGCAGAGCAGCCCCAGCACGGACTTTGGGGGGCTCCCAGTGGCCTCCCACTGCCCTGGAGAGCCAGGCACACGGCAGGGCCTGGGGGGAGCCCGGCTGCACAGCATCCCACCCTATGGTTGCCACCACGCCAGCGCCTGGCCACGCAGCTTTCTGGGGCATCCCCCCACCCACACCCCCCAACCTGCCCACCACAGCCACAGGCCGGGGCAGCTGGAGTTGGGGGGTCTTCATGGGCTTGTGCTGCTGAGGGGCCATGTTGCAGCCTTCTCTGGGGCCAGGCTGGCTCGGGGTGAGCTCTGCTGCTGCCCTGATGCTGCACGGCCGGCCTGGCACCTGGGCAGCGCCCGTGCCCGGTGCCCCAGCCAGGCCCCAGCCCAGGGAGGGAGCAGGCCCCAGGGGCAGCTCCCCTAGGAACGGGGCTCTCACCTCCCCACCCAGGCCCCAAGGACCAGGGGCTCCCCAGCAGCTCCAGGCAGGAGATCCCTTAAAAGGGTGACGTGCAGCAGTGGAGGGGTTCAAGAGCCCTCCCAAAGATTCCTCTTTGTCCCCAGGAGCCACGGCCAGGCGAGCAGAAAGCGGGTGCTGCCTGCTCTTCCCACTCCAGCTTGGCCTGGGCTGGGGATCCCCTCGCTATCAGGAAGCGGGGCTCAGCCACCCCCCCACCCCCGTCCCCTCCATCCCCACAGGCAGCGTGGGGAGGGGTTGGGGGGCTGTGGCTGTGCCCCCTGCCCTGGCAGCGTTCCCCCCAGCTCCTGCGTGGAGGGGCCAGCGGGGACGGCTCGGCGTCCCGCTGCAGCCTGGCTGGCTCTGCTCCCAGCCCCCGCTCAGAGTACCGTGAGGCACCATCCCGCCAGGCACCCGCCTGGGACACCAGGAGCAGCACAAGGAACTGTCACCCCCGGGGCGCTGGCACCCAGGATCAGCGGTCCAGAGGGCTTCACACCCAGCGCTGAATCTGCCAGACCACAGGGAAGCCACGGGAGCCAGCGGCCCCAAAGGACACGGGAACCCACGGGATGCCCCGAGCCGGGGAAGGTGCTGGGACGAGCAGGATTAGCACCCACGCAGAGCAGCTCTGGCCTTGGTACCCCCACCCCGCCCTTGTCCCGGCTCCGGACCCCCACGGCTGCAAGTTGGGGCAGAGGAGTCCAAGGGGGCCCAGGTCTAAATCCTGAGCTCGGCCTCCTCGGGGGCTCCAGCGAGTGCTCGGCGCTGATGGCGGAGGCGGAAGGCCCCTGTGAGATGCCAAAGGGCGAGACCACGGGGGAGCGGGCGGCCAGCGGGGACAGCGAGGGGGAGAAGCTGGGCGACATGGCAGAGGAGGAGATGGAGCCCTCGTGGCTGATGGGCGAGCGGCGCAGGGAGGACGGGTGCGGGAAGGTCCTGCCCGCCGGCGGCTTGGGAGGCACAGACTTGGCGCCCGGGTGAGCCACCGAGGTGATGAGGGGCGGGGGATCGATGCGGGGCTTGGGCTCTGCCTTGGGCTTGGTCGGGAAGGGCTTCCGCAGGGAGCTCTCATCCTTGAGGCGGGCGATCTCGGTGAAGACGCTGGCCAGCGGCTGGAACTGGGGGCACCAGTTCAGCAGGTAATCCCAGTTGTAGCTACCGCGGAGCTCCTCGTCGCTGGCCACGATGGCGGTGAGCGAGCCCTCCACAGAGGGCTTGCCGTCCTCGGGGAAGCCATAGTCCTGGGGCTGGGAGGAGACGCTGAGGCCGCAGCGCACGCCGAGGAAGGCGCTGCCTCCCCCGTCCTCGCGGTACAGCTGCTGCGGGGCCGCACCCGGCAGCAGCAGCCCGGAGCCCTTCTTGCTCTTGAACCATTGGGCGCTCTCCAGGGCCGCTGGCTCACAAGAGATGTCCGAGAGCTGGTCGGCGTCTTGCTGGATGCCGGAGTCGGGGCCGCGGGCGGAGATGTGCTCCTGCATGGAGGCCGTGATGCTGGCCACCCGCGGGTACTCGTTGATCATCCGGATCTCATCGTCCTCGGCGGCTTCGGCGGAGCCTCGGCCGCTGGAGTGCGAGGGGTCCAGCGAGCCGCCCCGGGTGTAGGGCCCGGCCGGCTCAGCCCCGTAGCCTGGCAGGGCCTGGTGGTAGATGTGCTCACCCCCTGCGAGCGCCGGCTCCTCGCGGCCCAGCTTCTGCAGGGAGCCGCTCTGCACGCGGCCCAGCGGCCCGTCGCCCTCCGGCTTCTCCCGGCCCCGGCGGTGCCGGGAGCGGATCAGGGCCAACACGATGGCCACGGCAGCCAGCACCACCACAACCCCCAGCGAGGCGGCCACGGCCACCAGCAGCAGGTTGAGGTCCGGGGCCAGGCCGAAGGAGGTGTGAGTGACGTCGATGGTGACCTGCGCCGAGGCCAGGCGGGAGGCGGGCAGGGGGCTGCGCGCCTGCACCTCCAGGCTCATCTCCCGGGGCTCCCTCTTAGTGTGCCCGGCCCCGGCCTGGGGCTGACTGTCCACACGCAGGTAGATGGTGCCCGTGGTTTGGTTGATGGCAAAGTAGGGCGAGGGCTTTGCCAGGGAGTACAGTACGACACCGTCAGCCCCTTCGTCCTCATCCGTGGCCAGCACCCGCCCGATGCTCTGCCCTTTGCGGGCGCCCTCGGGCACCTCGAAGTTGAAGGAAGGGCTCAGGAAGATGGGGTCATACTCATCCTCCCCTGTCACCAGCACCCTCACGGTCACCGTGGCGGAGGCGTTGCCGGCGTCGGTGGCCCTGACGAGGAGCTGGAAGGCTTTGGCTCGCTCGTAGTCGAAGGTGAGTCGGGAGCGCAGCTCCCCGGAGCTGCTGTTGACGGCGAAGGCGTCTCGTCCCTCGGCCATGCCGGGCTCCCCCACCGGCTGCTCCAGCACCGCGTACCGCAGCTCCCCGAAGACACCCGTGTCGGCGTCGATGGCGTGCAGCGTGGTGACCAGCGTGCCTGGGGGCAGGTTCTCCCTCATGCTGGCGCTCAGCACCTCCACCGGGAAGTAGGGCTTGTTGTCGTTGACATCCTTCACCTCGACGGTCACCGGGACCAGCGCAAAGTGCCCACCCGGCACGTCCATGGCCTGCACCACGAGGGTGTGCACAGCCTGGGCCTCCCTGTCCAGGGGCCGTGCCAGGCTCAGGGCCCCGGTGCTTTCGTGAAGCTGGAAGAGCCCGTGCTGGTCACCGGAGCTGATGGTGTAGCGAACGTGGCCGCGGGGCCCCGAATCGGCATCATGGGCCACCAGGCGCAGCAGCTCGGTGCCGGGGGCCGCGCTCTCGCTCACCGCCGTGCGGTACTCGGCCCGGGCGAACACGGGTGGGTTGTCGTTGACGTCCCTCACGGTGATGAGCACGGGCACCGTGGCGCTGCGTTGGGGCAGGCCCCGGTCCGAGGCCGCCACTGTGAGGTTGTAAACCGGGATGGCCTCGAAATCCAAAGGTTCCACCAGCACCAGGGCGCCCTGCGTGCGGAGGCGTCCCCCCGCCCAGGCCACCCTGCTCTCCACCTGGAAGGCGTTGCCGCCGTTGCCGCTGACGATGGTGTAGTCGAACCCGGCGTTCTCCCGGGAGAGGTCGGCGTCGCCGGCCTCCAGCGTCAGCACCGTGGTCCCCGGGGCCAGGTCCTCGGGGACGCTGGCGTTGTAGCGCGGCACCTGGAAGCTGGGGCTGTGGTCGTTCACATCCAGCACCTGGAGCTGCACCGTGGCCCAGGACGAGAGGCTGGGGGAGCCGCCGTCGCGGGCCTCCACCACCAGGTCCAGGGTGGGTTGGCTGGCATCGAATTCCACCCGCCGGATGGTGAAGAGGGTCCCTGTGGGGGACACGGAAGCCAGTGTCAGCGTGGGGGCCACTGGGGAGCTTGGAAGGGTCGTGGGGTTGTTTACTGGCTGGTGGACCAGGCATCGGGGATGGTGCAGGGTGGCCCCACCACCACGCCTGCCACCCCAAAAACCTAGTGAGGGGGGCTGAGCCTGGGCTAGAAACCCCCCCAAAATACAAACCACCCCCCCAGCAGCTGCCAGCCCCCCTTCCCCCCACACACACCGTTGCTGGGGTCGATGGCGACGTCAGGGCTGGGCACAGCCAGGTGGAACGTCACGTCCCCGTTGCTCCCCGAGTCTGGGTCGGTGGCGCTGACGGTGAGGATGCTGCTGCCCGCGGGCGTGTGCTCCGGCAGCGTCACCTGCAAGAGGAGGAAGCCCCAGTTGGCACCGGGTGCCCCACGCTGGCTCCTGCTCCCCCTTGGATGGAGGCAAGGCTGGGGCTGGCCGGGGCAGCCAGAGCCAAGGTGCTGAACCCACCCCTTCCCCGTGAGCTGCTGCGGGGCTGGTGCTTGGAGGGGGTGGGGGTGCCTGTCCCACCTGCACCCAACCAGCTCCAGCACCTACCCCCTGCCCCTTTGCTCTGCAGAGCAATGTAAGAAGGGGCAGTTCCCCTGCAGAAGGTGGTTGAGCCCAATCAAAGCCTCTCCTGTCTCCCTGGTGTGCCACACCAGCGGGCACAGCCGGCTTGGTCCCAGCTCCCACAACCCTGGAAGTGGTTCTGGAGCTTCCCAGCTCCCTATCCCTCTGCTCTGGAGATGTGGTGGGTTTTATGAGCCACCTTCCATCCAGCAACATGCCCCTGGGGCCAGGTCTGGCCAGAACCACTCGTCCCATCCCTCTCACGACCCATCTCCCACCACTTTGGGCTGCTCCCACTCATCCCCACAAGCACTGTCACCCCCACACAGCCCGTGGCTGTGGATCCCAGCGCTGCCTTCAGCCCTCAGACCACACCAGGGACTGGGAGTGCCAGGAATCACAGAATCCCAGTCTGGTCTGGGTTGGGAGGGACCCCAAGGGTCACAGAGCTCCAACCCCCTGCCACAGGCAGGGACACCAACCTCCAGGCCTGGAGCTACACAAGGTTGATCCCAGCCAACCTGGCCTTGGACACCCCCAGGGATGGGGCACCCACCCCCTCTCTGGGCAGCCCCTGCCAGCCCCTCCCCACTCTCTCTGGACACAACTTCCCCCCAGTCTCTCCTCTCCCCCTTCCCTCCTCCAGCTTCACCCCAGCCCCCTTGTCCTGCCAGGCTCTGCCCTTGAACAAGCCCATTCCCCTCCTGTTCCTCTGCTCCCTTCAGGGACTGGAAGGGGCTATAAGGTCCCCCCACAGACTTCTCTTCTCCAGGCTGACCCAGCCCAGCTCCCTCAGCCTCTCTCCACAGGGGAGCTGCTCCAGCCCCCTGAGCATCTCCGTGGCTCCTCTGACCCCTCTCCAACAGCCCCACATCTTCCTTGTCCTGGGGCCCCAGCTCTGGACACAGGACTCCAGCTGGGGCCTCCCCAGGGCAGAGCAGAGAGGGACAATCCCCTCCCTGTCCCTGCTGCCACCCCTCTGCTGATGGAGCCCAGGATCCCATCGCCCTTCCCAGCTGTGGGAACACACTGCTGCTCATGGGGAGCTTCTCATCCCCCCTGACCCCCAGGTCCTTCTCAGCAGGGCAGAAATATCTCCTCCACATCTCCCTGCAGCTGCTGCCAGAGCCATGCTAAGGGTTGAGATGGCTCTCTGCTCTTCAGACTGAGCTGTCAGCCTTCTTGGAGGGTGGACATCAGCTCTGGACAAGCCTGGTGGCAATTTTAGGAAGCCTAAGGTTTTTCTGGAGGCAAGACCACCTCCACTGCTGTTGGTGCCTCTGTGGATCTGAAATGGCATTTGTATGTGGAGACTGTGTAGGTGCTGCTCCTCCAACCCCTCTGCTCCTCATCCAACCCCTCTGCTGCTCCTCCAACCCCTCTGCTCCTCAATCCAACCCCTCTGCTGCTCCTCCAACCCCTCTGCTCCTCCTCCAACCCCTCTGCTCCTCCTCCAACCCCTCTGCTCCTCAATCCAACCCCTCTGCTGCTCCTCCAACCCCTCTGCTCCTCCTCCAACCCCTCTGCTCCTCATCCAACCCCTCTGCTGCTCCTCCAACCCCTCTGCTCCTCCTCCAACCCCTCTGCTGCTCCTCCAACCCCTCTGCTCCTCATCCAACCCCTCTGCTCCTCCTCCAACCCCTCTGCTCCTCAACCCATCCCCTCTGCTCCTCATCCATCCCCTCTGCTCCTCAATCCAACCCCTCTGCTCCTCATCCAACCCCTCTGCTCCTCACCCAACCCCTCTGCTCCTCATCCATCCCCTCTGCTCCTCAATCCAACCCCTCTGCTCCTCATCCAACCCCTCTGCTCCTCATCCAACCCCTCTGCTCCTCATCCAACCCCTCTGCTCCTCACCCAACCCCTCCATCGCGCTTTGTGCCCCTGTCTGTGCATCTGCCACGCCATCTCCACGTGGGAGGCCGCGTGGAGGGCTGCTCTCCAGGAGCTCTTCTCCCACCCTTCTCCCACGGTGGACCCTCTCAAGGGGCTCTCTGCGCCTCCTATGGCTGTGTGAGCAGGGCAGGAGGGGTCCCCCCAATCGTGTGTGTCCCCCCACCACCACCACCTCCAGCCCCCTTACCTGGTAGAAGCCCTGGCTGAAGGTCGGCGCGTTGTCGTTGACGTCCTCCACCAGCACGGTGAGGTTGGCCTGTGTCTGGTGCTGGCTGTCTGAGGCACGCAGGGTGAGGCTGTAGCGGCGGCGCCGCTCGTGGTCCAGGGACCCCGTCAGGGTGACCCCCCCCCGTAGCGCAGCACCCCGAAAGTGCCGGCGGCGTCGCCCTCCAGCCCCAGGCTGTAGGAGAGCGCGGGGCCCGAGTCCACGTCGTTCCCGGTCAGCTGGGCTATCTGGGTGCCCAGCAGCGTGTCTGTGGGAAGGGAAAGGGGGAGAGGGGCAGCATCTTCTCCCTGGGGGGGGGGAAGGTCTGGCTCCTTGTGGGGGGGACGGGAGCTGAGCGTGGAGCTCGAGCGCCAAGGATGGAACAGGGGATTGGAGGGACGGGTGAGAGGAGAGATTGGGGGGAGAACTGGGAAGGCAGTTGGACTGGGGGGGCTGGAGCAGCTCCCCTCTGGAGAGAGGCTGAGGGAGCTGGGCTGGGTCAGCCTGGAGAAGAGAAGACTGGGGTGGGGGGACCTTATAGCCCCTTCCAGTCCCTGAAGGGAGCAGAGGAACAGGAGGGGAATGGGCTTGTTCAAGGGCAGAGCCTGGCAGGACAAGGGGGCTGGGGTGAAGCTGGAGGAGGGAAGGGGGAGAGGAGAGATTAGGGGGAAGTTGTGTCCAGAGAGAGTGGGGAGGGGCTGGAAGGGGCTGCCCAGAGAGGGGGTGGGTGCCCCATCCCTGGGGGTGTCCAAGGCCAGGTTGGCTGGGGTCAACCTTGTGTAGCTCCAGGCCTGGAGGTTGGTGTCCCTGCCTGTGGCAGGGGGTTGGAGCTCTGTGACCCTTGGGGTCCCTCCCAGCCCAGACCAGTCTGGGATACTGGGATTCTATGAATCCTGGGGTCCCAGTCACCCCTCAGGAGCTGGGCATGGGGTGAGAGCAGAGGGGGGCTTCTTCCTGACCCACCGACCCACCACCCTTGGCAGGGGGATGGGCTGGCCTCTCTGGGGGGTCTTCCTCCTGACCCACCACCCTTGGCAAGGGGATGGGCTGGCCTCTCTGGGGGGCTTCTCCCCAACCCACCACCCTTGGCAAGGGGATGGGCTGGCCTCTCTGGGGGGTGGGTGCTTCTTCCTGTCCCACCCCCTTAAGCTCTTGCTCCTGGAGCTGAGCCACACTTACTCTCTGGGACCCGCACCTCCCAGGGCACGGGGATGGTGGGGCTGTTGTCGTTGACGTCCATCACCACCACGGTCAGCGTGGCCGAGCCCACGAGCGGCGGCGTCCCTCTGTCCATCGCCGTCACCACCAGGCTGTGGGTGAGCACAAAGGGCCCAGGCACCAGGCTCAGTGGGTGCTGGGGTGTGGTTTTTGGGGGTGGGGGGTGGGGGAGGAGTGCTTCATCCCCCCCAGCAGCTCAGGGTGGGTCCACGTGGATCTATGGGCAGCCCCTGGGGCGGTGGGGGCAGCTGGGATGATCCCAGCGGATGTGAGGGTGCTCAGTAGATGGATGGAGCTGTAGCTTAAGAGCCAATTAATTAACATAACTTTAATTAGTGTGCTTTGAGAGGGGATTTGGATGGACTTTAGGAGGATCTGGCTGTGACCAGGTGTTTCAAGAGAGCAGCTACAAGATTGAACCCTGGCACTGGAACACCCTTGGAGATAAAGAAAGAAGGAGATAGGGGAGTCATAAATAATGAGACTAATGACCAATTAAGAGCCAGAGTCAACCAATTAAGAGGCAGGTTCCTAACTACTCTGTGCAGGAACGTGGTTTAGAGACTATGGAGAAAACCATAAAGGTCATGAGAGAGAGGAAGACGTCCAGCCTTCATCCCTGAAGACCACCAGGAGACCCCCTGAGTGTCCCTGAGCTGCTCTATCTGGGAGGAGTTAATGCAAATGACTTCCTGGGGGTAATTTGCATAAATCTGCCTGTTGAAATCCTAATGAGTATGGAGAGTTCATCTGTATCAAGAGGAGAGACTGGGCTGTACTGGGGGCACCCAGGGGGATGGATCCCCTGTGTGCCCAGCGCTGCAGGGAAGGACCCTGCTCCAGAGGCCCCGGTTCCATGCTGAGCATCTGGGCTGCACGTGTGGGGAGAGGGGGTGGGCAGGGGGGAGCAGGGGGGCAGAGATGGGGGGGTGTTTGGAGGGGAGAAGCGTTGCACCCAGCTCCTGGGATGTGGGATGAGGTAGTGGAAGAGCAGGGGGCAGGTCTGGATCCCATGGCCACCATCCCATGGGCTTCATCCCACACCCATCATCCCATGGCCACCATCCCATGGCCACCATCCCATGGCCATCATCCCATGGCCACCATCCCATGGCCACTATCCCGTGGGCATCATCCCATGGCCACCATCCCATGGCCACCATCCCACACCCATCATCCCATGGCCACCATCCCATGAGCATCATCCTATGGCCACCATCCCATGGCCACTATCCCATGGCCATCATCCCAAGGCCACCATCCCATGGCCACCATCCCATGGCCACCATCCCATGGCCATCATCCCAAGGCCACCATCCCATGGCCACCATCCCATGGCCACTATCCCATGGCCATCATCCCAAGGCCACCATCCCATGGCCACCATCCCATGGCCACCATCCCACGGCCACCATCCCATGGCCATCATCCCAAGGCCACCATCCCATGGCCACCATCCCATGGCCACTATCCCATGGCCATCATCCCAAGGCCACCATCCCATGGCCACCATCCCATGGCCATCATCCCAAGGCCACCATCCCATGGCCACCATCCCATGGCCACCATCCCATGGCCATCTGTCACACCTCCAGTGCCCTTTGTTCCCCTTGGAAACACTAAGCCCAAGTTCCTGCTGCTTGGCAGGAACTACATCGTTCCCGCTGAGGACGCCGCGGGAGCTCTGGGTGGCACCAAGGAGCAGAGCATCGGTGGCACCGGTCTGGCTCCACTCACCGTGTCTGGGACCAGATCTCCCTGTCCAGGATGGCAGCAGTAGTGATGGTGCCGGTCTGGGGGTCGATGTGGAACAGCCCCGTCATGGGCAGCGACTGGTTGATGGAGTAAATCACCTGCCCGTTGGCTCCTTGATCCAGATCATCTGCCAGGACCTGCCAAGCCCAGAGAGGTTCAGCACTGGGGGGGCTGCAAACCCTGCTCACCCCAAGGCTGGACATGTCTGGAGGTGTCAGCCCTGGGCCCGTGGCACTGCCACCCCCAGGAGAATCCCAGAATCCCAGAATCCCAGCCTGGGCTGGGCTGGGAGGGACCCCAAGGGTCCCAGAGCTCCAACCCCCTGACACAGGCAGGGACACCAACCTCCAGGCCTGGAGCTACACAAGGTTGACCCCAGCCAACCTGGCCTTGGACACCTCAGGCTCCTCTTCTCCAGGCTCAAGAGCCCCAGCTCCCTCAGCCTCTCCTCATCAGGAAGGGGTTCCACTCCCTCCATCCCCTTGGTGTCCCTGTGCTGGGCTCTTCCAAGGAGTTCTGTGTCCTTCTGGAGCTGAGGGGCCCAGAACTGGACCCAATATTCCAGCTGGGGTCTCCCCAGGGCAGAGCAGAGGGGGAGCAGGACCTCTCCTGACCTACCAACCACCCCCCTTCTCACACAGCCCAGGATGGCATCAGCCTTCTTGGCCAGAGAATCCTAGAATGTTCTGGGTTGGGAGGGACCCCAAGGGTCCCAGAGCTCCAACCCCCTGCCACAGGCAGGGACACCAACCTCCAGGCCTGGAGCTACACAAGGTTGACCCCAGCCAACCTGGCCTTGGACACCCCCAGGGACGGGGCACCCACCCCCTCTCTGGGCAGCCCCTGCCAGCCCCTCCCCACTCTCTCTGGACACAACTTCCCCCCAGTCTCTCCTCTCCCCCTTCCCTCCTCCAGCTTCACCCCAGCCCCCTTGTCCTGCCAGGCTCTGCCCTTGAACAAGCCCATTCCCCTCCTGTTCCTCTGCTCCCTTCAGGGGCTGGAAGGGGCTATAAGGTCCCCCCCACCCCAGTCTTCTCTTCTCCAGGCTGACCCAGCCCAGCTCCCTCAGCCTCTCTCCAGAGGGGAGCTGCTCCAGCCCTCTGAGCATCTCCGTGGCTCCTCTGACCCCTCTCCAACAGCCCCACATCTTCCTTGTGCTGGGCCCCAGCTCTGGACACAGGACTCCAGCTGGGGCCTCCCCAGGGCAGAGCAGAGAGGGACAATCCCCTCCCTGTCCCTGCTGCCACCCCTCTGCTGATGGAGCCCAGAATCCCATCACCCTTCCCAGCTGTGGGAACACACTGCTGCTCATGGGGAGCTTCTCATCCCCCATGACCCCCAGGTCCTTCTCCTCAGGGCTGCTCCCCAGGAGCTCTTCTCCCAGCCTGTATCTAGGTCTGGGATTCCTCCAGCCCAAGCTCATCACCTCACCCTTGGCAGTGTTGAACCTCATGAGTTTCCCCCAGTCCCACCTCTCCAGCCTGTCAGGATCCCTCTGGATGGCTTCCTGTCCTTCTGTGGTGTCACCCACCCCACTCAGCTTGGTGTCACCCACACACTGGCTGAGGCTGCACTCCATCCCATCATCCATGTCACCGATCAAGGTGTTACAGAGCCCCCGGTCCAGAGACAGACCCCTGGGGGACCCCGCTTGTCACCGGCCTCCATCTGGACACAGACCCACTGACCAAACCCCCTTTGTCCACCTTCCCTCAACCAGTTTCTGACCCACTGGATTTTGGTTCCACCCCTTCAGAGGTCAGGATGGGGTGGGGGAGGGTGTCAGGGGCCTGGCGCAGGTCCAGGGAGACCCCCCATGTCCCCGCCCGTCCCCGGGGTTGGTACCTGGATGATGGGGGAGTCGTAGCTCTGCGACTCCCAGATGAAGGCCACGTAGTTCTGGAGCTGGAAGCGTGGCAGGTTGTCGTTGACGTCCTGCAGGTTGAGGATGAGGGCGGTGAAGCCGAAGGAAGCCGCCGTCTCCGCCTGCACCACCAGCCGCAGCCGGGGGCTGGCCTCAAAGTCCAGGCTGCTGGAGTCCTGCACCGAGATGGCTCCTGTGGGGAGGGGGACAGCAGGGTGGGAGGGTGCAGGGAGCGCAGGACCACAGAGCTGGAGGGGGTGGGAAGGGACCTCCAGAGCCCATGGGGTCCAACCCCTCCTTGCCAAAGCAGGGTCCCTGGGACAGGGCGCACAGGGCTGGTGTCCAACCCTCCTAAGCTGGGGGTCCCTCCCAAGCTGGGACACCCTCCTGACCTTCCCAAACTGGGACACGCTCCCAACATCTCCAGAGAAGGCAACTTGCAGGAAGGAGGTGGAGGATAGGGACCTGTGGGGACAGGGCACACAGGGCTGGGATCTCTCCAGAGAAGGAGACTCCACACCCCCTGGGCAGCCTGGCCCAGGGCTCCCTCACCCTCACCAGGAAGAAGTTCTTCCCCACATTGGGGGGAACTCCCTGGGCTCCAACTTGAGCCCATGGCCCCTTGTCCTGTCCCCACAGACCCTGAGCAGAGGCTGCCCATGTCCCCCTGTGTCCCCCCTTCAGCTCTTGATCCCCAGGGATCAGATCCCCTCTCAGGCTGCTTCTCTCCAGGCTGAACAGCCCCAGCTCCCTCAGCCTTTCCTCACAGGGGAGATGCTCCAGGCCCTTCAGCATCTCCCTGTCCCTCCTCTGGACTCTCTCCAGGAGATCCCTGTCCTTTTTATCCCAGGGAGTCCAGCACTGGACACAACACTCCAGCTGGGGCCTGAGCAGGGCAGAGCAGAGGGGGAGGATCCCCTCCTGTGACCTGCTGGCCACGCTCCTCCTGATGCCCCCCAGGATCCCCTTGGCCTCCTTGGGCACACTGCTGGCTCACGGCCACCCTGTCACCCACCAGCACCCCCAGGTCCTTCTCCACAGAGTGTGGAGTGATGCTCCAGCACATCCCCCTGTCATCTTCTCCGTTGATCCCCTGCTCTGACCAGCCCCTGCTCGTCCATCCCTTTTTGGAGACTCAAGGAACGTGCTGAGCTCTTCTGAGCACCCTCCAAACTGTCATCTGCCTCAGTGGTCCCAGTCAGCTGCCCTGGGTGATGGAGCTGGCACCCTGCTCACACTCAAGCACGTGACAGTCCCACTGGGGAGCCACCATCTGAGGTCCCAGCAGCTTCCAAACAACCTGTTAGGTGTCAAGGCTCATCCTGCTCCAGGAGCAAGTCCCAGCTCCCAGCCAAAGTTAATTAACTTCAGTGATTAGTCCTGGTCCAACCCTTGCAAGGACTCTGCAGGAGCTGCCAGCAGTTCTGCTGGGCACCTGAGGACAGACAGACGGACGCCCCTGTCCTCCTGAGCGCCTGGGCTTCCCTAAGGAGGAGGTGTTGCTCTGCTGCCTGAGGGTGGAGGGCAGCCAAAAGGCTCCACTGAGATGACTGGCAGCATTCCCACTGAATCCCAGGGTTGGGAAAGACCTTTGGGGACCATCGAGTCCAACCATCCCTGTCCTGTGCTGACCCAGAGCCCTGAGCACCTCATCTCCCCAGGGGAGTGAGACCTCTCCCAGCCTGGGGTCCTGTCCCAAACCATCCAGGAGGTGCAAGGAAACCAGGTTGGAAGAAGAAGCTCCAGCCTGAACACCCAAGCTCCTGGCACTGGCTTTGTCATCCCGCAGAATCCCAACACAGTGTGGGCTGGAAGGGACCTTCAGAGGCCACCCAGTCCCACCCTGCAGTGAGCAGGGACATCAGTGTAGACACAGCTCTCTAGGCCAGGGTTTAGTTGGCAGGGGAGAACTGGACAGACAGTTGGACTGGGGGGGCTGGAGCAGCTCCCCTCTGGAGAGAGGCTGAGGGAGCTGGGCTGGGTCAGCCTGGAGAAGAGAAGACTGGGGTGGGGGGACCTTATAGCCCCTTCCAGCCCCTGAAGGGAGCAGAGGAACAGGAGGGGAATGGGCTTGTTCAAGGGCAGAGCCTGGCAGGACAAGGGGGATGGAGTGAAGCTGGAGGAGGGAAGGGGGAGAGGAGAGACTGGGGGGAAGTTGTGTCCAGAGAGAGTGGGGAGGGGCTGGCAGGGGCTGCCCAGAGAGGGGGTGGGTGCCCCGTCCCTGGGGGTGTCCAAGGCCAGGTTGGCTGGGGTCAACCTTGTGTAGCTCCAGGCCTGGAGGTTGGTGTCCCTGCCTGTGGCAGGGGGTTGGAGCTCTGGGACCCTTGGGGTCCCTCCCAGCCCAGACCAGTCTGGGATCTCAGAGGTCTTTTCCAACCTTAAGGATTCTATGATCTTCAACCAGATCAGGTTGCTCAGAGCCCTGTTCAGCCAGACCCTGAATGTCTCCAGGGATGGGGCATCTGACACCTCTCTGTGCTGGGGGGTGACAGGTTGGTCCTGATGCTGCCACTACTTCTGCCTCCTGAACTGGGGCCAGGAGGTTTTGGAGGGACCCCCAGAGAGGTCCCTGAGTCCCTCCAAGGAGGCCAC
This sequence comes from Hypotaenidia okinawae, assembly GCA_027925045.1. Taxonomy (NCBI): domain Eukaryota; kingdom Metazoa; phylum Chordata; class Aves; order Gruiformes; family Rallidae; genus Hypotaenidia; species Hypotaenidia okinawae. The sequence goes on from BSDF01000001.1 coordinate 217,887,565, forward strand.
TGAATCCCTCCAAGGAGGTCCCAGAATCCCTCCAAGGAGGTCCCAGAATCCCTCCAAGGAGGTCCCAGAATCCCTCCATGGAGAAACCAGAACCATACTGGGAGCTGTGCTGGGGGATGACAGGTCGGTACCCGTGTCCTGATGCTGCCACTACTTCTGCCTCCTGAACTGGGGCCGGGAGGTTTTGGAGGGATCCCCAAGGAGGTCCCAGAATCCCTCCAAGGAGGTCACTGAATCCCTCCAGGGAGGTCCCTGAGTCCCTCCCTGGAGAAACCAGAACCATACTGGGAGCTGTGCTGGTGGATGACAGGTTGGTCCTGGTGCTGCCACTACTTCTGCCTCCTGAACTGGGGCCAGGAGGTTTTGGAAGGGACCCCTAGGGAGGTCCCTGAGTCCCTCCAGGGAGCTCCCTGAATCCCTCCAAGGAGGTCCCAGAATCCCTCCAAGGAGGTCACTGAATCCCTCCAAGGAGGTCCCAGAATCTCTCCAGGGAGGTCCCAGAATCCCTCCAGGGAGGTCCCTGAGTCCCTCCAAGGAGGTCCCTGAGTCCCTCCCTGGAGGAACCAGAACCATACTGGGAGCTGTGCTGGGGGATGACAGGTTGGTCCTGGTGCTGCCACTACTTCTGCCTCCTGAACTGGGGCCAGGAGGTTTTGGAAGGGATCCCCAAGGAGGTCCCAGAATCCCTCCAAGGAGGTCCCTGAATCCCTCCAAGGAGGTCCCAGAATCCATCCCTGGAGGAACCAGAACCATACTGGGAGCTGTGCTGGGGGATGACAGGTTGGTACCCGTGTCCTGGTGCTGCCACTACTTCTGCCTCCTGAACTGGGGCCAGGAGGTTTTGGAAGGGATCCCCAAGGAGGTCCCAGAATCCCTCCAGGGAGATCCCTGAGTCCCTCCAAGGAGGTCCCAGAATCCCTCCATGGAGAAACCAGAACCATACTGGGAGCTGTGCTGGGGGATAACAGGTCGGTACCCGTGTCCTGATGCTGCCACTACTTCTGCCTCCTGAACTGGGGCCAGGAGGTTTTGGAGGGATCCCCAAGGAGGTCCCAGAATCCCTCCAAGGAGGTCACTGAATCCCTCAAGGAAGGTCCCTGAGTCCCTCCAAGGAGGAACCAGAACCATACTGGGAGCTGTGCTGGTGGATGACAGGTTGGTCCTGGTGCTGCCACTACTTCTGCCTCCTGAACTGGGGCCAGGAGGTTTTGGAAGGGACCCCTAGGGAGGTCCCTGAGTCCCTCCAAGGAGGTCCCAGAATCCCTCCAAGGAGGTCCCTGAGTCCCTCCCTGGAGAAACCAGAACCATACTGGGAGCTGTGCTGGGGGATGACAGGTTGGTACCCGTGTCCTGATGCTGCCACTACTTCACCTACTGCTCCAGAGGGGTGGGAGGGTGTTCCTGGGCCTTGGTGGGGGATGGACACCCAGGCAGTGGCAGAGCAGGGACAGGCTCCCAGCTGCTGTGTCCCTGGGTGGTGCTGGAGCTGTACCTGAGCTGGGCTGGATGAGGAAGGCGTTCCTCTCATTCCCGCTGACGATGCTGTAGGTGATGCGCCCTGAGGAGCCCCCGTGTGCAGGGCCTGGAGCTTTGCCACAGCAGTGCCTGGAAGAGAGGGGGATGGGGTGAAAAGGGGGAGCAGACACCCAGGGCTTGGGGTGGGGGTGGGTGAGCACCACGTCCTGGTCCCGTGTGACAGGAGAACAGCTCTGCCTGGAGAGGCTGCTACATCTAACAGAAGCTTGGGGGTGGAACCAGGACTCGTGGGGCTTGTCCACAGCCCCTCTGTGGTGCCACTGGGACTCCTGGAAACCTTCTGGGATCAGCCAGGACACCTGTGATAGCCCAGAGCTTGTCCACAGCCCCTCTGTGGTCCCACTCTGACTCCTGGAGCCCTTATGGGAGCTGCCAGGGCAGCTGTGATAGCCCACAGCCTCTCTGTGGTGCCACTGGGACTCCTGGAGACCTTCCAGGAGCAGCCAGGGCAACTGTGACAGCCCACAGCTTGTCCACAGCCCCTCTGTGACTCCTGGAGACCTTCTGGGAGCAGCCAGGGCACCTGTGATACCCTACAGCTTGTCCACAGACCCTCTGTGGTGCCACTGGGACTCCTGGAGCCCTTCCAGTAGCAACCAGGGCACCTGTGATACCTTCCAGCAACCTGAACACCCTGAGACAAACCCAGGGGCAGGACCCTGAGCAGCCTGGGCACCAATCAGACCCTTCAGCCAGCCCTTTGGGTCTCCCCAAAACCTAAGAGGGCTTCCCAAGACCCACCCCCACCCAGAGGTTGAGTTTCCCAAAGATTGAGTTTCCAGAGCTTGAGTTTCCCAAAGCTTTGAGTTTCCCCAAGCTTGAGCTACCCAAAGCTAGAGTTTTCCAAAGGTTGAGGTACCCAAAGCTAGAGTTTCCCCAAGCTTGAGTTTGCCAAAGCCTGAGTTTCCCAGAGCTTAAGTTTCCTAAAGCTTGAGTTTCCCAGCACTTCAGTTTCCCAAAGCTTGAGTTTCCCAGAGCTTGAGTTTCCCAAACCTTGAGTTTCCCAAAGCTTGAGTTACCCAGAGCTTGAGTTTCCCAAAGCTTGAGTTTCCCAGAGCTTGAGTTACCCAAACCTTGAGTTTCCCAAAGCTTGAGTTTCCCCAAGCTTGAGTTTCCCAAAGCTTGAGTTTCCCAAAGCCTGAGTTTCCCAAAACTTGAGTTACCCAAACCTTGAGTTACCCAAAGCTTGAGTTATCCAAAGCTTGAGTTACCCAAAGCTTGAGTTATCCAAAGCTTGAGATTCCCCAAGCTTGAGTTTCCCAAAGCTTGAGTTTCCCAGAGCTTGAGTTTCCCAAAACTTGAGTTACCCAGAGCTTTGAGTTTTCCAAACCTTGAGTTTCCCAAAGCTTGAGTTTCCCAAAGCCTGAGTTTCCCAAAGCTTGAGTTACCCAAACATTGAGTTACCCAAAGCTTGAGTTATCCAAAGCCTGAGTTTCCCAAAGCTTGAGTTATCCAAAGCTTGAGATTCCCCAAGCTTGAGTTTCCCAAAGCTTGAGTTTCCCAGAGCTTGAGTTTCCCAAAGCTTGAGTTTCCCAAAGCTTGAGTTTCCCAAAGCTTGAGTTTCCCAAAGCTTGAGTTTCCCAAAGCTTGAGTTTCCCAAAGCTTGAGTTTCCCAAAGCTTGAGTTTCCCAGAGCTTGAGTTACCCAGAGCTTGAGTTTCCCAAAGCTTGAGTTTCCCAGAGCTTGAGTTTCCCAAACCTTGAGTTTCCCCAAGCTTGAGTTTCCCAGTGCTTGAGTTACCCAAAGCCTGAGTTTCCCAAAGCTTGAGTTTCCCAGAGCTTGAGTTACCCAAAGGTAGAGTTTTCCAAAGCTTGAGTTATGCAAAGCTTGAGTTTCCCAAACCTTGAGTTTCCCAAAGCTTGAGTTTCCCAAAGCTTGAGTTTCCCAGCACTTGAGTTACCCAAAGCTTGAGTTATCCAAAGCTTGAGATTCCCCAAGCTTGAGTTTCCCCAAGCTTGAGTTTCCCAAAGGTAGCGTTTCCCAAAGCTTGAGTTTCCCACATCTTGAGGTTCCCAGAGCTTTGAGTTTCCCAAAGCCTGAGTTTCCCAAAGCTTGAGTTTCCCAGAGCTCTACCAGCCCCATCCCCCTCCTGCCCTGTCCCATTTCACCCCAGCCCTTGCTGGTCCCTCTGTCCATGGGGGGTGGGTACCTGGGGCAGCGTTTTCTGGCAGAGCCACCTCGCTGGCGCCGCGGGGGAAGCGCAGCCCCTGGTAAGGTTCTTCCTGCACGTGGATCACCACCACGCCGGTGGAGGAGAGCGCTGGTTGTCCCAGGTCGGTGGCCAGGATGAAGAGGGTCCTGTGGCGCTGGCTGAGCGAGCCCAGGGGCTGCAGGAGCTGGATGTCCCCCGTGTAGGAGTTGATGGCGAAGGCGGAGCTGGGGGTGGCCAGGCGGTAGAGGATGGAGGCGTTGGCGCCGGCGTCCCTGTCCTCTGCCTTCATGGTGGCCACCACCTGCTTGAGGGGGTGTGGCGGGACAGGTTGAGGCTGAGGGGGCTGTGCAGGAAGGCAGGGGCGTGGTCGTTGACGTCCCTGACGGTGACGGTGACGCGGACGGCCGCGCTCTTGGGCTCCCAGGGGGCCGAGTCCACCGCCTTGGCCAAGAAGCTGTAGCTGGCTTGACGCTCCCGGTCCAGCTCCCGGGCGCTGCGGATGCTCCCGCTCCCCGGCTCCACCTGGAACATCCCCAGGGATTCGTTGCCCAGGTAGTAAGAGACTTGCCCGTTGGTGCCTTCGTCGGGGTCCTCAGCCACCAGCTGCAGCACCAGGGCACCCACGGGCAGGTCCTCCGGCACCTCCACCGCGTAGGCGTCCTGGGCGAAACCCGGCGCGTTGTCGTTGAGGTCCAACACCCTCACGCTGACTGAGGTGGTGGCGCTGAGCGGAGGGGTGCCGTGGTCTTGCACCACCACTCTCAGGTTGTAGGAAGCGACTCGCTCCCGGTCCAGGGCGCGTGAGGTGGAGAGGACACCAGAGGCGGGGTCCAGGGTGAAATCTTGCCCTGGGTCTCCACCTGGGTGAGAAGGAGAAGGAGAAACGAGGCAGTGGGAGTACAGCTGGTACAAGGAAACACCTGAGGGGACAGCGTGGGGTTCATCCCACCACTGCCAGGCAGAGAGAGATGCTCCCTGGAAGGTTCAAGTGGGATTGAACCTCCTTGGTCCAGGGTGGGTGTGTGTGTGGTGAGGGGGTGTGAAGGGTGTGGGTGTGTGTGTGGGGGGGTTGTGGACAGGTCAGGGCTGCTGCCACAGGGACCTGCACAGCCTGGTCAGGGCAAAGGGACCTCAAGCTGTGTGTTCCAGAGCAGGGATGGAGCTGGTCCAGGCTTGGGGAGCCAGATGGGAGGTTAAAGCTGGAGGAGGGAAGGGGGAGAGGAGAGACTGGGGGGAAGTTGTGTCCAGAGAGAGTGGGGAGGGGCTGGCAGGGGCTGCCCAGAGAGGGGGTGGGTGCCCCGTGTCTGGGGGTGTCCAAGGCCAGGTTGGCTGGGGTCAACCTTGTGTAGCTCCAGGCCTGGAGGTTGGTGTCCCTGCCTGTGGCAGGGGGGTTGGAGCTCTGGAACCCTTGGGGTCCCTTCCAACCCAGCCCAGGCTGGGATTCTATGAAGAGCCCAGCGATGAGGCAGAGCAGCCTGTCCAGATCTCAGGGTGCTCTTTACTGGGGGTGGGGGTGGGGGGCAGAGAAACTAGAGGTCTGAGACGTGGCAGGAGCTGGTGTGGTTTGCAGCAGGAGGGCCACGGGGGATGTTTCCCAGAGCCACCCAGGGTGAGGAGCCCTCACTGAGCCCCAGGGAGGAAGCCCCAGGGCTGCTGGTGGTGCTGTACCTGCCAGGCGGTATTCCAGGCGCCCGTTCTCGCCCCCGTCGGGGTCGGTGGCCCGCAGGGTGTAGAGGGCCACCTGGCTTTGGTTCTCTGGGACCTCCACAGAGCAGGACTCGCTCTCCAGGTGTGGTGCGTGGTCATTCTCATCCCCGACCGTGATCCGCACGGTGGCCTTGGAGAGGTTGGGGGGCAGCCCCCATCCCGGGCATAGACTGCAGGGACACAGGATGAGCACCCTGGCTGGCCTGGACCTTCTATCGAGGTCCTAGACAACCACAGTGGCAGCCAGGGGTTTCTACATATCCAAACCACCCAGCAACAACCTCCCAGACACTGCCCCTGGCCTGTCCTCCCTGCAACCTGCCCTGCCCAGCAGTGGGGAGCACAGAACCACAGAATCCCAGGATCCCAAGGTTGGGAAAGCTCTTTGAGACCATGGAGTCCAACTGTCCCTGTCCTGTGCTAAACCAGAACCCTGAGCACCTCATCTCCCCTCTGTTCAACACCCCCAGGGCTGGGGACTCAGCCCCCTCCCTGGGCAGCCTGGGCCAGGCCCTGACCCTGTTCTAGGCCCCTATTCCAGGCCCATCCCAGGCCCTGACCCTGTTCCAGGCCCCTGTTCCACAGCCCCACAACTCTGCCAGGGAAGAACTTTGCCCTCCCAGCTGAGCTGACCCTGCCCTGGCCCAGCTTGAGCCCATTGTCCCTTGTCCCACCTCCTCTGCTCCAGGCTCAACACCCCCAGCTCCCTCAGCTGCTCCTCAGAGGATTTGCCCTCCAGCCCCTTCCCCAGCCTGGTTGCCCTTCTCTGCACTCACTCCAGGACCTCCATGTCCTTCTGATGGTGAGGAGCCCAGAACTGGACCCAGCACTCCAGCTGCAGCCTCCCCAGTGCCCAGCCCAGGGGCACAATCCCCTCCCCAGACCTTCTGGCCACCTATCCCCTCCCCTGTGCCACCCCACCCCCCTCCCCAGGCAGTGACCCCCCTGCACACAGCAGCACAGCCCTACCCATCAGCACGTGATGCTCCTGCTCCTCGCGATCCAGGACACGCGTGGTGACAATAAGCCCCGTCTGTGGGTGGATGGAGAAGGGCCCCCCAGAGAGACCCCCGTAGGACACCTGCCCGTTGGCACCTGCAGGGAGGAACACGGTTTTGGGGGCAGCCCCACAGCAACTCCAGGGTCTCCTGGCCTTGAAACCCTGCACCTCCCTCCTCCCAGGCTTCCCACCCAGGGGTCCCACAGGCAATGGGGGGAGAGGATGACCTCAGTCCCCGTCAGGTAAAGCTGGGGCAGAGATGTGTGGTGGAGGATGGGGGGTCCCTCAGCCCAGCTCAGCTTGTGGAAGGGAAGATGGGATGAGGAATTTCTGAGGAACAAAGGGAATCACAGTCCCTGGTCTCATTCTCAGCTTCTCCCAGGACTCAGCCCATCCCTCATCTCCAGGGAGGGTGATGAACCTTCCCTCCACGGCCAGCCAGGGCTCTCCAAACCAGGCTGGGACTGGGGAGCAGAACACACCCAGTCCTGGGGGAAGCACCTCCTGAAAGAACCCCCTGACTCAATTAGGCAGCCTCGTTCTCCCCCTGCATCCTCACCCAGGTCCCGGTCCAGGGCCAGCACCTGCAGCACAGGGCTGCCAGCTGGCAAGTTCTCCATGATGTGAGCTTCATACTCGGGCTTCTCAAAAGCTGGAGCCTCGTCGTTGACATCCAGCACCAGCACGGTGAGTAGCTGGGTGGCAGAGCGCCGCGGGAAGCCGTGGTCCATGGCCACCACCGTCAGGTTGTGCTGCAACACCTCCTCCCTGTTCAGGGCCCGCACGATGGACAGCGCCCCTGCACACGGAGGGTGGGATGAGCTGGGACCACAGGGCTCCCAGGGCAGGGCTCTGGGCTCTGGGCTGAGCCAGGGGTCTCCAGGGAGACACCAGCATCGTGCCAAGCAGGTGGAACGCTCAGGGCTCTCCACAGCACCAGGGTCTCCTTCCTCTGGGGTCCCCCAGCCCACACCCTCCCCCTGTGCACCAAGGCCACATCCTTGGGCATCCCTGCACCACTCTCAGCCCCCCCATGTTCTCAGGGTCTCCCTCCTCTGGGGTCCCCAGCCCATACCCTCTCCCTGTGCACCAAGGTCACATCCTCAGGTGTCCCTGCACCATTCTCAGCCCCCCTCACGTTCCCCAGGGTCTCCATCCTCCTGTGCACCAAGGCCACATCCTTGGGCATCCCTGCACCACTCTCAGCCCCACCATGTTCTCAGGGTCTCCCTCCTCTGGGGTCCCCCAGCCCACACCCTCCCTCTGTGCACCAAGGCCACATCCTTGGGCATCCCTGAGCCATTCCCAGCCCCTCCATGTTCCCAGCATCTCCCTCCTCTGGGGTCCCTCAGCCCACACCCTCCCCCTGTGCACCAGGGTCACATCCTCAGGTGTCCCTGCACCATTCTCAGCCCCACCATATTCCCAGGGTCTCCATCCTCCTGTGGCACCAAGGCCACATCCTTGGGCATCCCTGAGCCATTCTCAGCTCCCCCATGTTCTTAGGGTCTCCCTCCCCTGGAGTCCCCCAGCCCACTCCCTCCCCCTGTGCACCAAGGCCACATCCTTGGGCATCCCTGTGTCATTCTCAGCCCCCTCATGTTCTCAGGGTCTCCCTCCTCTGGGGTCCCTCAGCTCACACCCTCCCTCCGTGCACCAAGGCCACATCCTTGGGCATCCCTGAGCCATTCCCAGCCCCTCCATGTCCCCAGCATCTCCCTCCTCTGGAGTCCCCCAGCCCACACCCTCCTCCGGGGTCCCCAGCCCACTCCCTCCCCCTGTACACCAAGGCCACATCCTTGGGCATCCCTGAGCCATTCCCAGCCCCTCCAAGTTCTCAGGGTCTCCCTCCTCTGGGGTCCCCAGCCCACTCCCTCCTCTGGGGTCCCCCAGCCCACACCCTCCCTCTGTGCACCAAGGCCACATCCTTGGGCATCCCTGAGCCATTCCCAGCCCCTCCATGTCCCCAGCATCTCCCTCCTCCGGGGTCCCCAGCCCACACCCTCCCTCTGTGCACCAAGGTCACATCCTCAGGTGTCCCAGCATTGTTCTCAGCCCCCCACATTCCTAGGGTCTCCCTCCTCCTGTCCACCAAGGTCACATCCTCAGGTGTCCCTGCACCATTCTCAGCCCCACCATGTTCCCAGGGTCTCCCTCCTCTGGGGTCCCCCAGCCCACACCCTCCCCCTGTGCACCAAGGTCACATCCTCAGGTGTCCCAGCATTGTTCTCAGCCCCCCTACATTCCCAGGGTCTCCCTCCCCCTGTCCACCAAGGTGACACCCTCAGGTGTCCCTGCTGCCCGCGCCGCCCCCTTCCTGTCCCCTCACCAGTGCTGGGGTTGAGGTGGAACCGCCCGTCGCCGTTGCCCGCTCGCAGCAGGTAGCTCACGCGCCCATTCTCTCCCAGATCCTCATCCTGGGCCACCACGTGCAGGGCCACGAAGCCCGTGGGCTGGTCCTCCATGACGCTGACAACAGCCGGCGAGAGGAAGACGGGCGCGTTGTCGTTCTCGTCGGTGACAAAGACCCGGGCGGTGACGGCGGCCGAGCGACGCTGGCTGACGTTGCGGGCCTGGTCTTTGGCCTCCACCACCAAGAGGAAAGAGGCAACGGCCTCCCTGTCCAGGCCTTGGCGAAGGGTCAGCACCCCTGAGCGGCCCTCGAGCTGGAAGGGAGCCCCGGGGGCTCCTGGTGAAGCAGGGTGTAGCGCACCTGGCTGTTGGGACCCACCCCGTCTCCATCCAGGGCCTGGAAGGTGAAGATGGAGGAGCCCACCTGGGCGTTCTCGGGTACCACGATGGTGATGGGGTCTTCAGGGAAGGCAGGGGCCTGGTCGTTGCAGTCTTGCACGTGGATCTGCACCAGCACCAGTCGGCTGGAGGGGTAACCGCGCCGCGTGTCCTCGGCGCTCACCTGGAGGACGTGCCGCGCCCCAGCCTCGTAGTCCAACTCGCGGGCGGCGTAAATCTCCCCCGTCACACTGTCAACCACAAAGGTGCCGTCCCCACCGCCTCCCACCACCGTGTAGGTCACCTGTCCTCGCCCAGGGGCATCCGGAGGGGCCACCGAGCCGATCACGGAGCCCGGCTTGACCCCCTCGAGGGGCTGAAGGGTCAGCACGGTGGCGTCGGGCCGCGGCAGCACGCGGGAGGATGGCAGCACCTGTGGGGAGAGGTGGCAGTGAGGGGGGTGCAGCAGGGTGAGGAGATCCAGGAGGTCCTTCTGGGAAGCCAGCCGAGGGAGGGGGACACGTGGGGACTGCAGAAAGAGGGTGTTGGGAGGGGAGGTCTCAGCTCCTGTGGCCTAATGGGTGAACACCGACCTGGAAGACACACGGAGGATAAGCATGGGGGTGACACGGGGTGAAAGATGAGCTTCCCCTGGGTGGGGAGGCTGGGCCAAGGACAGATGGAGCTGCTCAGCGGGCAGAGAAGGTCCAGGGGCTGTATGACCAAAGTGTATCAATACCTGAAGGGAGGGTGCAAAGGGGATGAAGCTGAACGCCCCGTGGCACCCAGTGCCAGGCCCAGAGGCACAAGCTGAAACACAGGAGGCTCCTCTGAACACCAGGAAACACTCGGCACTGGGAGGGTGACTGAGCACTGGCACAGGCCACCAAGGGAATGGAGCCTCCATCCTTTGAGACAAGTCAACAGCCACCAGCACACGGTCCTTGATTCCCTGGTCCTTGACTCTCTGGCCCTTGATTCCCTGGTCCTTGACTCCCTGGTCCTTGGTTCCCAGGTCCTTGATTCCCAGGTCCTTGATTCCCTGGTCCTTGACTCCCTGGTCCTTGATTCCCTGGCCTTTGACTCCCTGGTCCTTGACTCCCTGGTCCTTGACTCCCTGGTCCTTGATTCCCAGGTCCTTGATTCCCTGGTCCTTGACTCTCTGGCCCTTGATTCCCTGGTCCTTGACTCCCTGGTCCTTGGTTCCCAGGTCCTTGATTCCCAGGTCCTTGATTCCCTGGTCCTTGACTCTCTGGCCCTTGATTCCCTGGTCCTTGATTCCCTGGTCCTTGATTCCCAGGTCCTTGATTCCCTGGCCTTTGACTCCCTGGTCCTTGACTCCCTGGTCCTTGACTCCCTGGTCCTTGATTCCCAGGTCCTTGATTCCCTGGTCCTTGACTCTCTGGCCCTTGATTCCCTGGTCCTTGACCCCCTGGTCCTTGATGCCCCGGTCCTTGATTCCCTGGTCCTTGATTCCCTGGTCCTTGACTCCCTGGTCCTTGATTCCCTGGTCCTTGATTCCCTGGTCCTTGATTCCCTGGTCCTTGATTCCCTGGTCCTTGATTCCCTGGTCCTTGATTCCCTGGTCCTTGATTCCCTGGTCCTTGATTCCCTGGTCCTTGACTCTCTGGCCCTTGATTCCCTGGTCCTTGACTCCCTGGTCCTTGATTCCCTGGTCCTTGATTCCCTGGTCCTTGACTCTCTGGCCCTTGATTCCCTGGTCTTTCACTCCTTGGTCCTTGATTCCCTGGTCCTTGATTCCCTGCAGAGGCCACAGACACAACTCTGTGGAACACGAGCAAAAGTGGGTGAGGAGGAGAAGTTGCCTCATCATCCAGATGAGAGGAACAGGGAAGAAAGATAACCCAGCGTGACCCAAAGATAACCAAACACCACCAGTACCCTGCTGAGAAGTAAATCTGGGGCTGGGGGTGTATCTGGGGGTGGGAGAGAGGATCCATGAAGAGCACTAGGGATATCTGAAGGGAGAACATGTTGAAGAACCCAGTGCATTCATGGGAAGGAGCTGGGGAAAGAAGAACCCACAGCAGTCCTGTCAGCCTTGGGGGGGTCAAAACCACTGGCTGTCAAGCTGTCACCCTGTGGTGGAGATGCCAGTGAGCACTCTGGGGACAACCAACCTGGCCCCAACACTCTGAAGGCTGTAGAACAACTTTGATGAGGAGAACAGGGCAGGGCACAGAAAGGCAATGGTATAATCACAGAATCCCAGAGCTGTAGGGGTTGGAAGGGACCTCCTGACCTCTGTCAGGCAGAGAAGGACCTGGGGGTGTTGGGGGACTGACCAGGAGGCAGCAGTGTGGCCAAGAAGGGCAACAGCATCCTGGCTTGTGTCAGAGCCAGCGTGGCCAGTAGGTCTGGGGAGGGGATTGTGCCCCTGGACTGGGCACTGGGGAGGCTGCAGCTGGAGTGCTGGGTCCAGTTCTGGGCTCCTCAGCATCAGAAGGACATGGAGGTCCTGGAGCGAGTGCAGAGAAGGGCAACCAGGCTGGGGAAGGGGCTGGAGGGCAAATCCTCTGAGGAGCAGCTGAGGGAGCTGGGGGTGTTGAGCCTGGAGAAGAGGAGGCTGAGGGGAGACCTTCTCCCCACCTCCCCTGCCCTGCCAGGAGGGTGCAGAGAGGTGGGCGAGGGTCTCTTCAGCCAGGGGACAGGACGGGGCGCGAGGGGCGGATGGTGCAGGGCAGAGGGGAGGGGGTGGGTGGGGGGTACCTGGACACGGATGATGGCCGAGGTGCTGCGCGGCACCGCGCCGCGGTCGCTGGCCGTGGCGGTGAAGACGTACTCGGCGCGCTCAGCCCGGCGCAGCACCGCAGCCGTGCGCAGCTCCCCCGTAGCCATGTGCAGAGTGAAGCGCTCGGCCCAGGCTCCTGGGAAAGCAGAGAACCCCAGGCTGGGCTGGGCTGGGCTGGGAGGGACCCCAAGGGTCCCCGAGCTCCAACCCCCTGCCACAGGCAGGGACACCAACCTCCAGGCCTGGAGCTACACAAGGTTGACCCCAGCCAACCTGGCCTTGGACACCCCCAGACACGGGGCACCCACCCCCTCTCTGGGCAGCCCCTGCCAGCCCCTCCCCACTCTCTCTGCAAAGAACTTCCCCCCAGTCTCTCCTCTCCCCCTTCCCTCCTCCAGCTTCACCCCAGCCCCCTTGTCCTGCCTTTATCTCCCCTTTGAACAAGCCCATTCCCCCCCAGGTCCCTCAGGGGGCTGAGGAGCAAAGCCCCCCCCAGCCCTGTTCCCAAGGCTGCTCTCCAGCCTCTGCTCCCCCCAGTCTGTACCTACACCCAGGACTTCCCACCCCACCTGGAGAACTGGACAATGGGGAAGGGTTTGGGTGGGGAAGGGTCTCTGGAGCCTCTCTGGGCAGCCCCTTCCAGCCCCTCCCCACTCTCTCTGGACACAACTTCCCCCCAATCTCTCCTCTCCCCCTTCCCTCCTCCAGCTTCACCCCAGCCCCCTTGTCCTGCCAGGCTCTGCCCTTGAACAAGCCCATTCCCCTCCTGTTCCTCTGCTCCCTTCAGGGGCTGGAAGGGGCTATAAGGTCCCCCCCACCCCAGTCTTCTCTTCTCCAGGCTGACCCAGCCCAGCTCCCCTAGTCTCTCCTCATAGGGGAACTCCACCCAGAAAGGTGAAGTGATGCTGGGAGAGGCAGGGAGGAGGGAGGGCAGGGGCAGGGTGGGATAGAGGAGGGGGTGCAGTGGCACAAGGACTGGGCAGTGGGCACCCATCTGCCTGGGCTGGTGATGGGTGTGGGGCAGAGCAGCCTGTCTGTCAGTCCTGCAGCTCGTACCTGTCAGTGAGTAGATGATGGTCCCGTTCTCACCCTCATCAGGGTCCTTGGCTTGCAGGGAGGCAACAAGGAGTCCGGATGGTTTCTCCTCCAGCACCTGCAGCACAGCACAGGGAGGAGATGAGTGACCCAAGGTACCTTGCAGACCATCCCCACACCCCCTGAGTGACACAAGGGACCTTGCAGACCATCCCCACACCCCCTGAGTGGCACAAGGGACCTTGCAGGCTGTCCCCATCACCCCCTGAGTGACACAAGGGACCTTGCAGACCATCCCCAGACCCCCTGAGTGGCACAAAGTACCTTGCAGACCATCCCCACACCCCCTGAGTGACACAAGGGACCTTGCAGACCATCCCCACACCCCCTGAGTGACACAAGGGACCTTGCAGACCATCCCCATCACCCCCTGAGTGGCACAAGAGACCTTGCAGACCATCCCCATCACCCCCTGAGTGGCACAAAGGACCTTGCAGACCATCCCCACACCCCCTGAGTGGCACAAGGTGCCTTGCAGACCATCCCCATCATCCCCTGAGTGGCACAAGGTGCCTTGCAGACCATCCCCATCACCCCCTGAGTGGCACAAGGTACCTTGCAGACCATCCCCACACCCCCTGAGTGACACAAGGGACCTTGCAGACCATCCCCAGACCCCCTGAGTGACACAAGGGACCTTGCAGACCATCCCCAGACCCCCTGAGTGGCACAAGAGACCTTGCAGACCATCCCCATCACCCCCTGAGTGGCACAAGGTACCTTGCAGACCCCCTGAGTGGCACAAGAGACCTTGCAGACCATCCCCACACCCCCTGAGTGACACAAGGGACCTTGCAGACCATCCCCACACCCCCTGAGTGACACAAGGGACCTTGCAGACCAACCCCATCACCCCCTGAAGTGGCACAAGGGACCTTGCAGACCATCCCCAGACCCCTGAGTGGCACAAAATACCTTGCAGACCATCCCCACACCCCCTGAGTGACACAAGGGACCTTGCAGACCATCCCCAGACCCCCTGAGTGACACAAGGGACCTTGCAGACCATCCCCAGACCCCCTGAGTGACACAAGGGACCTTGCAGACCATCCCCAGACCCCCGATGCAGACCATCTCCAGCCCATCCCTGTGTGCTACTGGTTCCCTGCATGTGGAAAAGAGAAGGGGAATCCCAGCAAGGACCTGAGGGGAGCCCATCCAATGGGATGAGGTTCAACAAGGCCAAGGGCAGAGTGCTGCACATGGGACATGACAACCCCCAGCAGCTCCAGGCTGGGGGAGACTGGCTGGAGAGCTGTCAGGCAGAGAAGGACCTGGGGGTGCTGGGGGACTGACCAGGAGCCAGCAGTGTGGCCAGGAAGGCCAAGGGCATCCTGGCTTGTGTCAGAGCCAGCGTGGCCAGGAGGTCTGGGGAGGGGATTGTGCCCCTGGGCTGGGCACTGGTGAGGCTGCAGCTGGAGTGCTGGGGCCAGTTCTGGGCTCCTCAGCATCAGAAGGACATGGAGGTCCTGGAACGAGTGCAGAGAAGGGCAACCAGGCTGGGGAAGGGGCTGGAGGGCAAATCCTCTGAGGAGCAGCTGAGGGAGCTGGGGGTGTTGAGCCTGGAGCAGAGGAGGCTGAGGGGAGACCTTCTCCCCACCTGCCCTGCCCTGCCAGGAGGGTGCAGAGAGGTGGGCGCTGGTCTCTTCAGCCAGGGGCCAGGAGCTGGGACAAGGGGCACTGGGCTCAAGCTGGGCCAGGGCAGGGTCAGCTCAGGTGGGAGGGCAAAGTTCTTCCCTGGCAGAGTTGTGGGGCTGTGGCCCAGGCTGCCCAGGGAGGGGGCTGAGTCCCCAGCCCTGGGGGTGTTGAACAGAGGGGAGATGAGGTGCTCAGGGCTCTGGCTCAGCACAGGACAGGTGTGGTTGGACTCGATGATCTCAAAGGGCTTTTCCAACCTGGTGGCTCTAGGAAGAGGAGGGAAATGTTACTGCAGCTGCACAAGCTGCTGGCACCAGGCTGGGGAGGGGGAACCAGAGGAGCTGGACTTGTTTAGCCAGGCCAGGCAGGGATGGGACTGGCTCTGTAAACACTGGGGAGAGGGGAGGGAAATTCCAAGGGGAGGGAGAAGGGCTGGTTAAGCAGAAACACAACTTTGGCAGGGGAACAAATGAGCCTGAAGTGGCCAGAAATGAGTTTAGGCTGGGAATGAAGAGATGGTTTCTAACTCCCAGCTCAAGGAATCTGGGGCAGCATTTCTGAGCAGCGTTGGGAGGCAGGAGACCTTCTAAATATAGCTTGGCTGTTGATGAAGGGGAGTTGCTGTGTGAACACCTCAGAGGGGGTCGTGCTCAGGAGGCCCCTTCCAACCTCCCCTCTGTCACAGGCTGGGGCAGGGCCTGCCCCCTGTGCTGTCCCTAATTGCCCTCAAGCAGGGTACAAGGGGGTCCTGCTCGGTGTGCAGGGTCATGATGCTCTGCCAGGAGGGATCAAACTCCATCCAAGAAGAGCAGGGGCTGGGCAGAGGGGTTGGATGAGGAGCAGAGGGGTTGGAGGAGCAGCAGAGGGGTTGGAGGAGGAGCAGAGGGGTTGGATTGAGGAGCAGAGGGGTTGGATTGAGGAGCAGAGGGGTTGGATTGAGGAGCAGAGGGGTTGGAGGAGGAGCAGAGGGGTTGGATTGAGGAGCAGAGGGGTTGGAGGAGGAGCAGAGGGGTTGGATTGAGGAGCAGAGGGGTTGGATGAGGAGTAGAGGGATTGGATGAGGAGCAGAGGGGTTGGATTGAGGAGCAGAGGGGTTGGAGGAGCAGCAGAGGGGTTGGATGAGGAGCAGAGGGGTTGGAGGAGGAGCAGAGGGGTTGGAGGAGCAGCACCTACACAGTCTCCACATACAAATGCCATTTCAGATCCACAGAGGCACCAACAGCAGTGGAGGTGGTCTTGCCTACAGAAAAACCTTAGGCTTCCTAAAATTGCCACCAGGCTTGTCCAGGGCTGATGTCCACCCTCCAAGAAGGCTGACAGCTCAGTCTGAAGAGCAGAGAGCCATCTCAACCCTTAGCATGGCTCTGGCAGCAGCTGCAGGGAGATGTGGAGGAGATATTTCTGCCCTGCTGAGAAGGACCTGGGTGTCAGGGGGGATGAGAAGCTCCCCATGAGCAGCAGTGTGTTCCCACAGCTGGGAAGGGCAATGGGATCCTGGGCTCCATCAGCAGAGGGGTGGCAGCAGGGACAGGGAGGGGATTGTCCCTCTCTGCTCTGCCCTGGGGAGGCCCCAGCTGGAGTCCTGTGTCCAGAGCTGGGGCCCCAGGACAAGAGAGATGTGGGGCTGTTGGAGAGGGGTCAGAGGAGCCCCGGAGATGCTCAGGGGGCTGGAGCAGCTCCCCTCTGGAGAGAGGCTGAGGGAGCTGGGCTGGGTCAGCCTGGAGAAGAGAAGACTGGGGTGGGGGGACCTTATAGCCCCTTCCAGCCCCTGAAGGGAGCAGAGGAACAGGAGGGGAATGGGCTTGTTCAAGGGCAGAGCCTGGCAGGACAAGGGGGCTGGGGTGAAGCTGGAGGAGGGAAGGGGGAGAGGAGAGACTGGGGGGAAGTTGTGTCCAGAGAGAGTGGGGAGGGGCTGGAAGGGGCTGCCCAGAGAGGGGGTGGGTGCCCCATCCCTGGGGGTGTCCAAGGCCAGGTTGGCTGGGGTCAACCTTGTGTAGCTCCAGGCCTGGAGGTTGGTGTCCCTGCCTGTGGCAGGGGGGTTGGAGCTCTGGGACCCTTGGGGTCCCTTCTACCCCAGACCATTCTAAGAGGCAACAAACAGGGTCTGTATGGAATAAACCTCCTGTGGAACCTTCTCAGCTCCCAGCAGTTTGTGGCTGGGGCACTTCCTGAGCCAGAGATCATATTTTTGTTCAGTGGCCTTTGAAGGGTTGTTTTTTTTTTCTTCTTTCCATGAATTCATCTAGTTTTGAAGCCATGCAGCTTCTGGCAAAGGCTTCACCATTTAATTATGTTCTGCATGGAAAAGTCCTGCCTTGGTTTATTTTAAACCTGCTGCCTGGTCAGTCCTTCCCAAGCTGGCTAGGTGTTGTCCTGTGAGAAGAGCATCTTCTAATCTCTCTTTCTCTGTGCCACCTGCTGCACACCTCTGGTATATTCCTGCTGTGTCTTCCACACCAAAGAATGTTCATGTCCTTTCTTTCTGCATGGAAACTGTTATCTCCTCAAGGTCTCATGAATGTCCTTCTCTGAACCTTTTGGTTGCTGCTGACTGACCAGGAGCCAGCAGTGTGGCCAGGAAGGCCAAGGGCATCCTGGCTTGTGTCAGAGCCAGCGTGGCCAGGAGGTCTGGGGAGGGGATTGTGCCCCTGGGCTGGGCACTGGGGAGGCTGCAGCTGGAGTGCTGGGGCCAGTTCTGGGCTCCTCAGCATCAGAAGGACATGGAGGTCCTGGAGTGAGTGCAGAGAAGGGCAACCAGGCTGGGGAAGGGGCTGGAGGGCAAATCCTCTGAGGAGCAGCTGAGGGAGCTGGGGGTGTTGAGCCTGGAGAAGAGGAGCTGGGACAAGGGGCAATGGGCTCACAAGCCTGAGATCCCCCTTGCCAGGCAGTTTTTCAAGCTGAGTGCTGGCTGGACACACACTTGTCCAGGCTGTGCAAGGGGTGGCTGTGACCAGGAACAGGGAGGGGAAAAGGACTCTCCATCTCTGGAGATATTCCAGACCCATCTGGATGCCGACCTGTGCAATATGAGCTGGGGAGCTGCTTTGGCAGGGGGTTGGACCCCATGAGCTCTTGAGGTCCCTTCCAACCCCTATGATTCTGTGATTCTATGATTCCATGATTCCATGATTCTATGATTCAATGATTCTGTGATTCAATAATTCTGTGATCCTGTGATTCTGTGATTCTATGATTCCATGATTCCATGATTCTAGGCTTCTATGATTCCATGATTCTATGATTCCATGATTCTATGATTCTATGATTCCATGATTCCATGATTCTAGGATTCTATGATTCTGTGATTCTAGGACTCTATGATTTTATGATTCTATGATTCTGTGAGTCTATGAATCCATGATTCTAGGATCCCATGATTCCAGGATACCATGGTTCTATGATTCTATGATTCTGTGATTCCATGATTCCATGATTCTAGGCTTCTACCTCTGTGATTCCATGATTCTGTGATTCTAGGATTCCATAATTCTATGATTCTGTGATTCTATGATTCCATGATTCTGTGATTCCAGGATACCATGATTCCATGATTCTATGATTCCATGATTCTGTGATTCCATGATTCTAGGCTTCTATGATTCCATGATTCTGTGATTCTATGATTCCATGATTCCATGATTCTGTGATTCCATGATTCTAGGCTTCTATGATTCCATGATTCTGTGATTCTAGGATTCCATAATTCTATGATTCTATGAGTCTATGATTCCATGATTCTATGATTCCATGATTCTGTGATTCCAGGATACCATGATTCCATGATTCTATGATTCCATGATTCTATGACTCCAGGATACCATGATTCTATGATTCCATGATTCTATGATTCCATGATTCTATGATTCTGTGATTCCAGGATACCATGATTCCATGATTCTGTGATTCCATGATTCTAGGCTTCTATGATTCCATGATTCTGTGATTCTATGATTCCAAGATTCCATGATTCTATGATTCCCCTACAATTCTATGATTCCATGATTCTATGATTCCATGATTCTATGATTCTGTGATTCTAGGATTCCATGATTCCATGATTCTGTGAGTCTAGGATTCCATGATTCTATAATTTCATGATTCTATGATTCCATGATTCTATAATTCCATCATTCTATGATTCTGTGATTCTATGATTCCATGATTCTGTGATTCCATGATTCTAGGCTTCTATGATTCCATGATTCTGTGATTCTAGGATTCCATGATTCCATGATTCTATGATTCCATGATTCTAGGCTTCTATGATTCCATGATTCTGTGATTCTAGGATTCCATAATTCTATGATTCCATGATTCTATGATTCTATGATTCCATGATTCCATGATTCCATGATTCTATGATTCCATGATTCTGTGATTCTAGGATTCCATGATTCTATGATTCTATGATTCCATGATTCTGTGATTCCATGATTCCATGATTCTAGGCTTCTATGATTCCATGATTCTGTGATTCTAGGATTCCATAATTCTATGATTCCACGATTCTATGATTCTGTGATTCCAGGATACCATGATTCCATGATTCTGTGATTCCATGATTCCATGATTCTAGGCTTCTACGATTCCATGATTCTGTGATTCTATGATTCCAGGATTCCATGATTTTGTGACTTTGTGATTCTAGGATTCCATAATTCTATGATTCTGTGATTTTATGATTCTATGATTCTATGATTCTGTGATTCCAGGATACCATGATTCCATGATTCTATGATTCCATGATTCTATGATTCTGTGATTCTAGGATTCCATGATTCCATGATTCCATGATTCTATGATTCCATGATTCCAGGATTCCAGGATATCTGTATTTCATTTGCCCATCTCACCTGCATTCCACACGCCCATCCTACCACGCCTTGGTGAGATTTACCAGGCTTGGGGATGGACACAACTTAAGTCTGCTTATCTCCCCCTCCTTAACCCCCACCCCCACCCCCTTAGGTGTCCCTGCCTGCTCTGCTGCCCCCAAACCCCGAGGTGACCTTACCCCTGCCCCAGCCCTACCTGGACAGGCAGCTCCTGGCCACTGGCCACGTGCAGGAAAGCCGGGGCGTTGTCGTTCTCATCCAGCACGGTGACGTAGACGGTGCCGGTGGCACTGCGGGGCGGTGCTCCCCCATCCTGCACGATCACCAGGAGCTGGTAGCTGGACTGCTGCTCCCGGTCCAGGCTGTGCTTGGTGCTGAGCTCCCCTTGGAGGGAGAAGAGAAGGACACAGCTCAGCCCAAAAACCTCTTTAGAGAGGAGAGCCTGTGCTCAAAGGATGGGGTTGAGGAGCCCAGCGCTGCAGGGGTAGGGAGATGGTGGGAGGGTTGGAGGGCCTCTGGTCTAGAGCAAGGCTGGGAGAGCTGGGCTGGCTCAGCCGGGAGAGGGAGAGGGAGAGGGGAGGGGGAGGGAGAGTGGGAGTGGGAATGGAGGAGAGAGGAGAGGAGAGGAGAGGAGAGGAGAGGAGAGGAGAGGAGAGGGAGAGGAGAGGGAGAGGAGAGGGAGAGGAGAGGGAGAGGAGAGGGAGAGGAGAGGGAGAGGAGAGGGAGAGGAGAGGGAGAGGAGAGGGAGAGGAGAGGGAGAGGAGAGGGAGAGGAGAGGAGAGGAGAGAAGAGAAGAGAAGAGAAGAGAAGAGAAGAGAAGAGAAGAGAAAGAAGAAGAAGAAGAAGAAGAGGAAGAAGAAGAAGAAGAGAAGAGAAGAGAAGAGAAGAAGAAGAAGAAGAAGAAGAGAAGAAGAGAAGAGAAGAGAAGAGAAGAAGAAGAGAAGAGAAGAATGAGAAGAAGAAGAAGAAGAAGAAGAGAAGAGAAGAAGAAGAAGAAGAGAAGAGAAGAAGAGAAGAGAAGAGAAGAGAAGGCTGCTTCTGGGGAGAGCTCTGAGCCCCTTCCCATCCCTCGAGGGGCTCCAGGAGAGCTGGAGAGGGGCTGGTGCCCAGGGCAGGGAGGGCCAGGCCCAGGGGAACGGCCTCCAGCTGCAGGAGGGGGATGGAGAGGGGCTGGGGGGCAGAAATCCTTCCTGGGGAGGGGGGAGGCCTTGGCCCAGGGTGCCCAGAGAAGCTGGGGCTGATCCCTGGCAGGGCTCAAGGCCGGGTTGGATGGGGCTGGGGACACCCTGGTCTGGGGAGGGGGTGTTCCTGCCCATGGCGGGGGGCGGGGGGGCACTGGGGGGCTCTGAGGGCCCTTCCCACCAGCCTGTGATCCCATGATTCTATCAACACTCTGTTACAGCACCGGCCTGGCCCACATCACTTTTGACCTGGCCCGGGCCTTCTCCTCAGCCAGGCCCTTGCCCAGGCAGCCACCCACCTGTCTGTGTGTAGATAAGGAAGTTGGGATCGTGCTGGAGCAGGCGGTAGGTGAGCCGGCTGTTCTGCCCAGCGTCCCTGTCAGTCGCCATCACCCTCCCCACGCTGCTCCCAGGGGCCTGATTCTCAGGGACGGTGAAGAAGTAACGCTCCTCGCTCAGCCGGGGGCTGTTGTCGTTCTCATCGGTGACGCTGATCCGGACGGTGCTGGTGCCTGTCTTCCGGGCTTCCCCCCGGCCCCGCCGCCACCAGCTGAGGCCAACACCGTGAGCACGTACAGGTCCCTGGTCTCCCTGTCCAGGGCGCTTTTGACGTAGAGCCAACCGCTCTCCGGCACGATGCCGAAGCTGGCGGCATCCCCGTCGGCCCGCAAGTGGTAGGTGAGGCTGAGGGATTCGGCCTCCCGCGCCAGGGCCCGGACTTGGAGGAAGCGCGTGGAGACAGGGATGCCCTCCCTCACCTCCACGCGGTAGGTGAGGGTGTCAAAGATGGGCCCGTTGTCGTGCTCGGCCTGCACGTGGACCAGCAGGGTGAAGGTGGAGCTGAGCTGGGGTAGGCCGCCATCCCGGGCCGCGATGGACAGCGTGTAGGCCGCGCTGGCTTCGTACTGCAAGGCCCCCACCAGCCGCACGGCCCCCGAGGAGCGCTCCACGCTGAAGGTGCCGTCGCCTCCCGACACCAGCTCAAAATTCACCTGGCCGTTGGCGCCGCTGTCGCGGTCCTCAGCCTGCAAGGTGTACACCACGGCGCCGGGTTCCGTGGCCTCGGGCAGCAGGATGGAGTCGGAGGAGGCCGGGAAGGCCGGCGCGTTGTCGTTCACATCCGAGATGGAGATCTTCACCCGGGTGCTGCTGTAGGCAGGAGGGGAACCACTTCGGGCCTGCACATCCAGGATGAGGACTGCCTGGGACTCGTGGTCAAGGGGCAGGCTGGTGAAGAGCTTCCCGGAGGCGGAGTCGATGGAGAAGTAGCCGTGAGGATCCCCCGAAGAGATGGAGTAGAAGATGTCATCGGCATGGTCTGTGGACAAGGCAATGAAGACAGGAGTCCCAGACTGGGCTGGGTTGGGAGGGACCCCAAGGGTCCCAGAGCTCCAACCCCCTGCCACAGGCAGGGACACCAACCTCCAGGCCTGGAGCTACACAAGGTTGACCCCAGCCAACCTGGCCTTGGACACCCCCAGGGATGGGGCACCCATCCCCTCTCTGGGCAGCCCCTGCCAGCCCCTCCCCACTCTCTCTGGACACAACTTCCCCCCAGTCTCTCCTCTCCCCCTTCCCTCCTCCAGCTTCACCCCAGCCCCCTTGTCCTGCCAGGCTCTGCCCTTGAACAAGCCCATTCCCCTCCTGTTCCTCTGCTCCCTTCAGGGACTGGCAGGCTGCAATGAGGTCCCCCCACAGCCTTCTCTTCTCCAGGCTGACCCAGCCCAGCTCCCTCAGCCTCTCTCCACAGGGGAGCTGCTCCAGCCCCCTGAGCATCTCCGTGGCTCCTCTGACCCCTCTCCAACAGCCCCACATCTTCCTTGTCCTGGGGCCCCAGCTCTGGAGATCCCAGAACAGGGTTGCTCTGTGTGGTACTGGGCTTTCAGGATGATGCAGAGACAAGGAGAGTGACTGGATAGGAAAGGGACAAGCCTGTACCTGGAGGGTTCTGAGCCCGGACAGTCCCCACGCTGGCACCCTGCAGCATGTCCTCAGGCACTGTGAAGAAGTACTGAGCTTGCTCAAAGACAGGGGGTGAGACGGTGCCCTCCACGATGCTGATGTTGACCCGGGCGTTGGGCTGTGCCTGGAGGCCCCCGCCGTCCTGCGCAGAGATCACCAGCTGCAGCAGGGTGTTGGCTTTCCCACTCAGGGACCATGAGAGGGAGATGACACCTAGGGAAGAAAAGAGTTCAGAGGGCACCATGCCTGAAGCTCAGCTTCTCACCTGGCAGGCCAAACCCTGAGACAGAAAAGAAAGACCTCAGGGGGAAGCAATCATTATGTGTCATGGGGATGGGGTGGGTTTGCCATGGAAGAACTGGAGTCAAGAGGAGGAATCCTCCTGGGAAAGCCACCCCAAATCCTCCTTTTTCAACCTTTAAGACCAGCCCTTGGCTAAGGAGTGGTAAGGGATGGGGGAAGTGAGCTGGGAAGCACATCCTGGGAAAGGGAAAGAAGGGAATAGGGCTCTGAGCGTGGGGCACAGGGTGTGGGTCACGATGCAGAAGGTGGGATCCATGCTGTGGGGAGACTCTTGGGAGAAAATGTAGAAGGGGGACAATCCTTGACAGGTCCTACAAAGGAGGTGGCCCTGCATGAGGATGGTTGGTAGGCTTGCCTCATCCCAGTCACGTTCTGGGAACTGGGGGACCGCTGCAGAGAGATGCCAGTGCTGAGCACAGGTCACCTTCCCACCCTGCTGAGAGCTCCTCATGCCCACCTTCTCATGGCCCAGCAGAATCTGCTTGGGCTTTGGCAGGGCAGATATGCAGCAGTGGAAAGGTGAGACTGGGTGTGACAGAGAGTTGTGGGGAAGGAAGGTAATCTGAGCAGGGGAGAGGAGGGAACTGGGCAAGGACAAACCAAGCAGGATGCAGCTCGATAGGGCAAAGCAAGGAGCATGCAGGAGGAAAGGTGCAGTGAGCCAGGAACGAGGAATGAAGGAAGATGGGATAAATGAGGGAGAAGAAGGAAGATGGGACAAGTGAGGGAGAAGAAGGAAGATGGGACAAGTGAGGGAGAAGAAGGAAGATGGGATACATGAAGGAGAAGGAAGATGGGATAAATGAGGAACAGAGCAGGGAGCAGAACCAAGAAGCCAGAGATGGGGTCTGGGAAGGGGCTGCCAGCAGCTCGAGAAGCTGAGTCAGGTAACACAGGGCTGGGAGAGGAGCAGCCATGTTCTGATCACAGAATCAGAGAATCACAGGGGTTGGAAGGGACCTTGAGAGCTCATGGGGTCCAACCCCCTGCCAAAGCAGCTCCCAACTCGTATTGCACAGGGTGGTGTCCAGATGGGGCTGGAATCTCTCCAGAGAAGGAGACTCCACACCCCCTGGGCAGCCTGGCCCAGGGCTCCCTCACCCTCACTCTGTTAAAGTTCTTCCCCATGTTGCTGTGGAACTCCCTGTGCTCCAACTTGCAGCCATTGCCCCTTGTCCTGTCCCCACAGACACTGAGAAGGGGCTGGCTGATTCCCCCTGCATCCCCTGCTTAAGATAATTATAAACATTAATTAGGTCCCCCCTTAGTCTTCTTCTCTCCAGGCTGAACAGCCGCAGCTCCCTCAGCCTTTCCTCCCAGGGGAGATGCTCCAGGCCCTTCAGCATCTCCCTGTCCCTCCTCTGGACTCTCTCCAGGAGATCCCTGTCCCTTTGATCCCAGGGAGCCCAGACCTGGACACAACACTCCAGCTGGGGCCTGAGCAGGGCAGAGCAGAGGGGGAGGATCCCCTCCTGGGACCTGCTGGCCACGCTCCTCCTGATGCCCCCCAGGGTCCCCTTGGCCTCCTTGGGGACACTGCTGGCTCACGGCCACCCTGTCATCAACAGGTGTCAGACTGCGCTGCTGAGATGGGACAAGCCGCCACCCTTCCGCTGCCTTTTACCCCTGCCTGCACCCTGCTGCTCCCGTCGCTGCCCCACTCTGAGGAGACCTCAGAGACCTCTGAGGAGACCTCTGAAGAGATCTCTGAGGAGACCTCTGAGGAGACCTCTGAGGAGACCTCTGAGGAGACCTCTGAGGAGACCTCTGAGGACACCTCTGAGGAGACCTCTGAGGAGACCTCTGAGGACACCTCTGAGAACACCTCTGAGGAGACCTCTGAGGAGACCTTGGAGACCTCTGAGGAGACCTCTGAGGAGACCTCTGAGGAGACCTCTGAGGAGACCTCTGAGGAGACCTCTGAGGAGACCTCTGAGGACACCTCTGAGAACACCTCTGAGGAGACCTCTGAGGACACCTCTGAGAACACCTCTGAGGAGACCTCTGAGGAGACCTCTGAGGACACCTCTGAGAACACCTCTGAGGAGACCTCTGAGGAGACCTTGGAGACCTCTGAGGAGACCTCTGAGGAGACCTTGGAGACCTCTGAGGAGACCTCTGAGGAGACCTTTGAGGAGACCTCTGAGGACACCTCTGAGGAGACCTCTGAGGAGACCTTGGAGACCTCTGAGGAGACCTCTGAGGAGACCTCTGAGGAGACCTCTGAGGACACCTCTGAGAACACCTCTGAGGAGACCTCTGAGGAGACCTCTGAGGAGACCTTGGAGACCTCTGAGGAGACCTCTGAGGAGACCTCTGAGGAGACCTCTGAGGACACCTCTGAGGAGACCTTGGAGACCTCTGAGGAGACCTTTGAGGAGACCTCTGAGGACACCTCTGAGGAGACCTCTGAGGACACCTCTGAGGAGACCTCTGAGGAGACCTCTGAGGAGACCTCTGAGGACACCTCTGAGGAGACCTCTGAGGAGACCTTTGAGGAGACCTCTGAGGAGACCTTTGAGGAGACCTCTGAGGAGACCTTGGAGAGCTCTGAGGAGACCTCTGAGGAGATCCCTGAGGAGACCTCTCACCTGTGTCCTTGTTGAGGGAGAAGAGGGGGGCGAGTTCCCCAGGACGATGCGGTAGGTCACCTTGCCGTGCAGCCCCTCGTCCTTGTCGTGGGCCGTGACGCGCAGCACGGCGGTGCCCGGCATGCTCTGCGTGCTGATGCTGGCAGCGTACTCCAGCGGGTAGAACACCGGCCGGTTGTCGTTGATGTCCTCCAGGAAGACCTTCACGTACACCATGGAGTTCAGCCCACCCTGTGGAAGGATTTGACATCCAGAGGTGGTGCAAGGGAGAGGTGTCAGGATCGCTGAGTCAGCGGGCCGGCTCAGCAGCACCACGTCGCATCACAGTATCAGAGGGGTGGGAAGGGACCCCCCAGAGCCCATGGGGTCCAACCCCCTGCCAAAGCAGCTCCCCAGGACAGGGGCTGGAATCTCTCCAGAGAAGGAGACTCCACACACCCCTGGGCAGCCTGGCCCAGGGCTCCCTCACCCTCACCAGGAAGAAGTTCTTCCCCACATTGGGGGGAACTCCCTGGGCTCCAACTTGAGCCCATCACCCCTTGTCCTGTCCCCACAGACACTGAGAAGAGGCTGCCCATGTCCCCCTGTGTCCCCCCCTTCAGCTCTTGATCCCCAGGGATCAGATCCCCTCTCAGTCTCTTCTCTCCAGGCTGAACAGCCCCAGCTCCCTCAGCCTTTCCTCCCAGGGGAGATGCTCCAGGCCCTTCAGCATCTCCCTGTCCCTCCTCTGGACTCTCTCCAGGAGATCCCTGTCCCTTTGATCCCAGGGAGCCCAGACCTGGACACAACACTCCAGCTGGGGCCTGAGCAGGGCAGAGCAGAGGGGGAGGATCCCCTCCTGGGACCTGCTGGCCACGCTCCTCCTGATGCCCCCCAGGGTCCCCTTGGCCTCCTTGGGGACACTGCTGGCTCACGGCCACCCTGTCATCAACAGGTGTCAGACTGCGCTGCTGAGATGGGACAAGCCGCCACCCTTCCGCTGCCTTTTACCCCTGCCTGCACCCTGCTGCTCCCATCGCTGCCCCACTCTGAGGAGACCTTGGAGACCTCTGAGGAGACCTCTGAAGAGATCTCTGAGGAGACCTCTGAGGAGACCTCTGAAGAGATCTCTGAGGAGACCTCTGAGGAGACCTCTGAGGAGACCTCTGAGGAGACCTCTGAGGACACCTCTGAGGAGACCTCTGAGGAGACCTCTGAGGACACCTCTGAGGAGACCTCTGAGGAGACCTCACAGCCAACCTGTCACCCACCCCGTGGCCTCCCCAGCACTCACCCCGTCCACAGCGGTGATGGTGAAGTCGTAGGCCGTCATGCCCTCGTCGCGGTCCAGGGGCTGCACGGTGCAGAGCTGCCCGCTGTGCTTGTCGATGCTGAACTGGGTTGGGACAACGCTGCCGATGCCGGAACCGATGGAGTAGGAGAGGGAGCCGAAGGTGCCGCTGTCTGCATCCGTGGCTGTCACCTGGGGGAGGGAAGGAAGGAACTCTATGTGTGAGCATCACGAAGAAAACCACCAACCAGACCCAGCCCATCACTGCCACCACCTCCACAACCCCGGGCTCCGTGCCCCACAACCACTGAGCAGCCCTCAAGGGTGCCCGCAGTGGAGCAGACTGACTGTTACCTCCCCAGCCCTGGGATGCTGGTCCCAGACAAGCCACCACTCTGTCTGCAGCTCTTCCTGCAAGAGAGCACGGCCTCTTGTGTGGCCAAGTGGGGGTTGCTGGCTGCAGGCAGTGCTGCGTGCAGCCATGGGGCACCCTAGGTCAACCTCTGCTGCCCCGGTCACCATAGAATGGTCTTGGTTGGAAGGGACCCCAAGGACCCCCCATGAGGGGACACAGAGGTGGGGCAGCACAGCACTGCAGGCCTGCAAGGGCTGCACCATGCTTTCTACCTATGGGGCTGCTGTGGGTCCCTGCCCCACCACAGGGCCCTTGTTTCAGGTGATACAGCCCTTCTTGCATCCCTGGGGCAACATCCACCACCCAGGCCAACAGACCAGGCTCAGCACAGGGAAAGGCCAAATGGGGATGGAGGGCAGACAGGCCAAGGATCACACAGGTCACAGAACCACAGAATCACAGGGTTGGGAAAGACCTTGAAGGTCATCGAGTCCAACCGCCCCTGTCCTGTGCTGACCCAGACCCCTGAGCACCTCATCTCCCCTCTGGTAAACACCCCCAGGGCTGGGGACTCAGCCCCCTCCCTGGGCAGCCTGTGCCACAGCCCCACAACTCTGCCAGGGAAGAACTTTGCCCTCCCAGCTCAGCTGACCCTGCCCTGGCCCAGCTTGAGCCCATTGCCCCTTGTCCCAGCTCCTGGCCCCTGGCTGAAGAGACCAGCGCCCACCTCTCTGCACCCTCCTGGCAGGGCAGGGGAGGTGGGGAGAAGGTCTCCCCTCAGCCTCCTCTGCTCCAGGCTGAACCCCCCAGCTCCCTCAGCTGCTCCTCAGAGGATTTGCCCTCCAGCCCCTTCCCCAGCCTGGTTGCCCTTCTCTGCACTCGCTCCAGGACCTCCATGTCCTTCTGATGCTGAGGAGCCCAGAACTGGCCCCAGCACTCCAGCTGCAGCCTCCCCAGTGCCCAGTACAGCTAGGAGGTTGAAGGCAGCTTATCAAGGAAGAGGAGCCAGGTCCTTCACAGAGCTGCTCTACAGGACAACCTCTCTACACCGTCCTTTCATAGAATCCCAACTTGGTCTGTGTTGGAAGGGACCCCAAGGGTCACAGAGCTCCAACCCCCTCCCACAGGCAGGGACACCAACCTCCAGGCCTGGAGCTACACAAGGTTGCCCAGGGCCCCAGCCAACCTGGCCTTGGACACCCCCAGGGACGGGGCACCCACCCCCTCTCTGGGCAGCCCCTTCCAGCCCCTCCCCACTCTCTCTGGACACAACTTCCCCCCAATCTCTCCTCTCTCCCTTCCCTCCTCCAGCTTCACCCCAGCCCCCTTGTCCTGCCTTTATCTACCCTTTCAGATGCCGAGCATCCAGCAGCCAGGCACCCACCCAGCACCCAGCTTGATCAACCAGCTGGGGAGAACATTCCAGGAGCTGCCCCTCTGCTCCTTCTTTTCTGCAAAGGTGCTTAAACCAGGAAGCAAACCAGCCCCTTTCACCATGACAGGCTCCATGCTGCTGCCAGAGCTCTGTGCCTGGCTGCCTGGGGCTCTGAGGATGATGGGTGAGGGTGGGATGATGGGTGAGGGTGGGATGATGGCTGAGGGTGGCATGATGGGTGAGGGTGGCATGATGGGTGAGGGTGGGATGACAGCTGAGGGTGGGGTGATGGGTGAGGGTGGGGTGATGGGTGAGGGTGGCATGAGGGCTGAAGGTGGGATGATGGGTGAGGGTGGGATGATGGCTGAGGGTGAGATGAGGGCTGAGGGTGGGATGATGGGTGAGGGTGGGATGAGGGCTGAGGGTGGGATGATGGGTGAGGGTGGGATGAGGGGTAAGGGTGGGATGAGGGCTGAGGGTGGGATGATGGGTGAGGGTGGGATGAGGGGTAAGGGTGGGATGATGGGTGAGGGTGGTATGATGGCTGAGGGTGGGATGATGGGTGAGGGTGCTGTTGCCCTCTGACAGCCTGGGCTCACAAGACCCAAGGGCACATGAGCTGCACCAGCTTTTCTGTTTCCAGACACAGCAGGAGGATCAAACCTGCTCCCCACTCACAAGGCCCCTGGTTCTTCCTCGGGCTCCCCACAGAGCCCAGGCCAGCAGCAACCACCCTCTTCCTCCTGACCCCAGCCCCGCTGCCCGCAGCTCACCCCCCAGCTGGGAGCTCTGCGCACAGAACAAAGCTGGAGGCCGGAGCCAGGAGGGAGGCAGCTGGGCCAGGCCCCGGGTGAAGCGGAGTTCAGGCCTCCTCAGCCACGGCTCCTCCCAGCAGCAGCGCTGGGGCCTGGGCTCCCGGCGCAGGAACGCTGCACGCTGGCCAAGGAAAGGGCCCGGCTGGGGGGCTGCAAACAGCTCCTTTCTTTGGGCAGGGCCCCGGGCCTGAACCACTCACCCCATGGGCAGACAGGGAGGAAGGAGGAAGAGGGTGCGAGGAGAACGGCTGGGCCTGGGATGGAGGGATACATCCCGCTGAGGTGGGACCTCCCTTCCCTCCCTGTCTGTATGCTCAGCACCCCAGGCAGGGGAGGCAGAACCTGGGAGAACCCCTGGCCATTCCTCCTGCCCAGAGATCCACAGCTTCCAGGGAGAGGAAGCAGAACCTGGGAGAACCCCAGGCCATTTCTCCTGCCCAGAGAACCTGAGAGATCCACCCTGCCCAGAGATCCACAGCTTCCAGGGAGAGGAAGCAGAACCTGGGAGAACCCCTGGCCATTCCTCCTGCCCAGAGATCCACAGCTTCCAGGCAGGAGAGGAAGAACCTGGGAGAGACCCTGGCAAATATTTCTCCTGCCCAGAGATCCACAGCTTCCAGGCAGGAGAGGAAGAACCTGGGAGAACCCCAGGCCATTTCTCCTGCCCAGAGATCCACAGCTTCCAGGGAGAGGAGGCAGAACCTGGGAGAACCCCTGTCCATTTCTCCTGCCCAGAGATCCACAGCTTCCAGGGAGAGGAGGCAGAACCTGGGAGAACCCCAGGCCATTTCTCCTGCCCAGAGATCCACAGCTTCCAGGGAGAGGAGGAAGAACCTGGGAGAACCCCAGGCCATTCCTCCTGCCCAGAGATCCACAGCTTCCAGGGAGAGGAAGCAGAACCTGGGTGAACCCCTGGCCATTCCTCCTGCCCAGAGATCCACAGCTTCCAGGGAGAGGAAGCAGAACCTGGGTGAACCCCTGGCCATTTCTCCTGCCCAGAGATCCACAGCTCCCAGGGAGGAGAGGCAGAACCTGCAGCACTCCCTCTCCAGCTCTCCTGCCCCGCTTCCTGCATCCGAGGGGGTGAGCTGGGAGCCCACCTCCCACAAGCACCATGCTCCCTGCACGCAGTGTTTGCTCCCCAGCCCAGCAGCAGCTGCCAGAAGCAGCACCATGAAACAGGATCCCCCTTCCTGCCCCAGCTGCAGAGCGCTCAGGGTCACAGATGCCATGACAGCAGCCCAGCCAGAAGGTGACTTTGGGAAATAGGACCCACCTGCCTCCCGTTCTCCCCCCTCCAAATTCAACATCCTCCCTTCCTCCCTCCTGCCTCAACTCCCTTTGCTGAGGAGCTGTTAGTGTTGAGAGCATAAATCTGGCCTCCCTCACGCAGCATTCAGCACTGGGGAGGCTGCACCTTGAGTGCTGGGTCCAGTTCTGGGCTCCTCAGCATCAGAAGGACATGGAGGTCCTGGAGCGAGTGCAGAGAAGGGCAACCAGGCTGGGGAAGGGGCTGGAGGGCAAATCCTCTGAGGAGCAGCTGAGGGAGCTGGGGGTGTTGAGCCTGGAGCAGAGGAGGCTGAGGGGAGACCTTCTCCCCGCCTCCCCTGCCCTGCCAGGAGGGTGCAGAGAGGTGGGCGCTGGTCTCTTCAGCCAGGGGCCAGGAGCTGGGACAAGGGGCAATGGGCTCAAGCTGGGCCAGGGCAGGGTCAGCTGAGCTGGGAGGGCAAAGTTCTTCCCTGGCAGAGTTGTGGGGCTGTGGAACAGGGGCCTGGAACGGGGTCAGGGCCTGGAAACAGGGTCAGGGCCCAGGATGGGCCTGGAACAGGGTCAGGGCCTGGAACAGGGTCAGGGCCTGGGATGGGCCTGGAATAGGGGCCTAGAACAGGGTCAGGGCCTGGCCCAGGCTGCCCAGGGAGGGGGCTGAGTCCCCAGCCCTGGGGGTGTTGAACAGAGGGGAGATGAGGTGCTCAGGGGTCTGGGGCAGCACAGGACAGGGATGGTTGGACTCGATGGTCTCAAAGGGCTTTCCCAACCCTGGGAGTCTGTGTAACAGGGAGAACACTCAGGAAGCAACATTTCGAGCTCTGCTGTGTTGGGATAAGGCCCCTAGACCCAGTACTCTGTCCAGTCTCAGCCCATCTACGCTTCAGAGGATGGAGACAAATCTGGGAAAGCCCAAGGGGTGTGAGTAGAGGTGGGGAAAAAACAGGATCACAGAGCTGTAGGGGTTTGGAAGGGACCCCCAGTGCCCATGGGGTCCAACCCCCTGCCAAAGCAGCTCCCCAGGACAGGTCACACAGGTCGGTGTCCAGACAGGGCTGGAATCTCTCCAGAGAAGGAGCGAGTCCAGAGAAGGGCAACCAGGCTGGGGAAGGGGCTGGAGGGCAAATCCTGGTGAGGGTGCTGCAGGGGCTCCTCTCAGGCTCAGGGCTCTGCCTCCTGCTCCCACATATTCCAGCAGCAGCATTGTCCAGCCCTGAGCAGAGCGTTGGGCTGTCCTGCAGACAGCTTGACCCCATTTCCCTCTCACTTCCCAGGGAAACATCAGGAGCTTCAGGAGCTACAGAAACACCAGCTACTGAGCCAGTGTTTGGGGTGGGTGCTAAACACTGAGCTTGGGGCTGCCCTGTCCCAGCTCCTAGCAAAGTTCCTGGGAAAATCACACAATCCTAGGGTTTGGAAGGGACCTCCAGAGATTGAGTCCCACCCCCTGCCAAAGCAGGGTCCCTGGGACAGGGCACACAGGGCTGGAATCTCTCCAGAGAAGGAGACTCCACACCCCCTGGGCAGCCTGGCCCAGGGCTCCCTCACCCTCACCGGGAAGAAGCTCTTCCCCAGGTTGGGGAATCCTTGAATAGCAACCAGCTGTCTTAGAGGCTCTTCCTCCTGGGGCTTTGTCCCATGGTACTCTACCAAGAAGGTGCCTGAAGAGGCTGAAGCCTGCTCTTCTGAAGTCCAGGGTGGTGAGCTTACTGAGAGCCCTCCCTGCAGCCCTAAGGATCTTGAACTCGGCCAGGTTGGCTGGGGCCCTGGGCAACCTTGTGTAGCTCCAGGCCTGGAGGTTGGTGTCCCTGCCTGTGGCAGGGGGTTGGAGCTCTGGGACCCCTGGGGCCCGTCCCAACCCAGACTAGTCTGGGATTCTATGATCTCTGAGATCTTTTCCAACCTTAAGGATTCTATGATCTTCAACCAGATCAGGTTGCTCAGAGTCCCGTTCAGCCTGAATGTCCCCAAGGATGGGGCATCTGACACCTCTGACAGGCTGCCCAGAGAGGGGGTGGGTGCCCTGTCCCTGGGGGTGTCCAAGGCCAGGTTGGCTGGGGTCAACCTTGTGTAGCTCCCGGCCTGGAGGTTGGTGTCCCTGCCTGTGGCAGGGGGTTGGAGCTCTGGGACCCTTGGGGTCCCTCCCAACCCAGACCATTCTATGATTCTCTGATTCTCCAGTCCTGTGAGCCCATCACATCCCATGGGCACCACCCCACACTTGACCTTCTCAAACCTCATCCCCTTGGGCTCACCTCCTGCTTTTGGGGGGTTAGCAGGGGTGACCAACATCCCCCCTTTCCCTTCCAGGTCCCAGCAAAGGAAGGAAGGGTTAAATTAGATCTTAGGGGGAAGTTGTGTCCAGAGAGAGTGGGGAGGGGCTGGCAGGGGCTGCCCAGAGAGGGGGTGGGTGCCCCATCCCTGGGGGTGTCCAAGGCCAGGTTGGCTGGGGTCAACCTTGTGTAGCTCCAGGCCTGGAGGTTGGTGTCCCTGCCTGTGGCAGGGGGTTGGAGCTCTGGGACCCTTGGGGTCCCTCCCAGCCCAGATCATTCCATGATTCTACGATTCCTTTCATGGTCACTGCAGCCAAGGCTGCCCTTGAGCTTCACATCCCCCAGCAGTCCCTCCTTGTTGATGAGAACAAGGCCCAGCATGACACTGCTCCTTGTTGGCTCCTCTGTCAGTTGGGAGAGGAAGCGTTTCATCCACTCATTCCAGGAGCTTTCTGGATTGCCTGTGCCCTGCTTCGCACTCCTCCATGAGGCCCCAGGCCTTGTGAACGTGATGCTACTCCAGCCTATCTGTCTATAGAGGGCCTCATCTGCTCAGTCTCCCTGTTTGGGTGGTCTCCCGCAGACCTCCACCACCGTGTCCCCTGCCCTTGTCCTCCCTTTAATCCTGACCCTTAAGAGCTTGGCTGTCTCCTCACCCATCCCCAGCTGGAGCTCCGTGTTCTCCAGCTGGTCACTGACACAGAGATGACAGTCCCTCACTGTGTCCCTGGCCTAGTGTTCCTAAAGGCACTCCATCCACAGAGGCCATGATGCCACAGCTCCAGGATGCCAGGAAGCTCACAGCCTGGCAGGTGTGTGCACCTCCCTGGCTCCTCCTGTTTTATTCCCCGTGCTCTGTGTGTGTTTGCAGAGCTGCTGAGGTTTGGGTGGCTCCAGAGAGTGGTCTGTGAGGCTGAGGGTGGTGACCCCGGAGTTGTGACATCCCAGATGTTCCCAGTCACAGACCCAGCCAGACCAGCAGTGAGGAGGAAGCTGTGGGCCACTGTTTCTACGGCTCATCACGTTCTCTGTTGAAGACCTACTTCTACCCTCTGAGGAGCAGCTGAGGGAGCTGGGGGTGTTGAGCCTGGAGCAGAGGAGGCTGAGGGGAGACCTTCTCCCCACCTCCCCTGCCCTGCCAGGAGGGTGCAGAGAGGTGGGCGCTGGTCTCTTCAGCCAGGGGCCAGGAGCTGGGACAAGGGGCAATGGGCTCAAGCTGGGCCAGGGCAGGCTCAGCTCAGCTGGGAGGGCAAAGTTCTTCCCTGGCAGAGTTGTGGGGCTGTGGCACAGGGGCCTGGGACAGGGTCAGGGCCTGGAACAGGGTCAGGGCCTGAGATGGGCCTGGAACAGGGTCAGGGTCTGGAACAAGGTCAGGGCCCAGGATGGGCCTGGAATAGGGGCCTAGAACAGGGTCAGGGCCTGGGCCTGAGACGGGGTCAGTGCCTGGAACAGGGTCAGGGCCTGGGATGGGCCTGGAATAGGGGCCTAGAACAGAGTCAGGGCCTGGCCCAGGCTGCCCAGGGAGGGGGCTGAGTCCCCAGCCCTGGGGGTGTTGAACAGAGGGGAGATGAGGTGCTCAGGGGTCTGGGTCAGCACAGGACAGGGACAGTTGGACTTGATGAGCTCAAAGGTCTTTTCCAACCTGGTGATTCTGAGATTCTACTGCCCCTAAGCCTTACCCTGCCGTTGTAAGACTGAGGGGTGGATGTTCTCAGAAACCCTCTCTGATTTGGTATTGGTGGGAGGACCAGGAAACCCATCCCCTTCCTGGATAACCCAGATGCACGCTCAGAGCGTTCTCTATCCTGTAGGACCCCGTTCTCTGCTGGGAAATCCTTGGCCATCGGGAGATCATGGCCTCATGAACTCATCTGCTGTTGCATGTGGGGTGTGTTTCTGACAGCAGTCACCTCCTGGGTCTTGAAGAGAGAGGAGGCTGTGGCTCAGGGTCCAGCAGAGCATCCTGCTCAAGTCAGGGCCGGGGTTTCTGAGCAGCCCAGGGCCAAGCGCTCCCGCCTACCTCTTGGCCTTGTTAAGAGGTGCTTGGCAGCAAGCTCAGCCTTTCTCTGGAACCTGCTGCAGCTGTACACAGCACATGGAGCAGGACTCCCTCTCCGTGTCTTGTCTGCCTTACAGTGTGCTCCTGGAACAACCCAGCCTCATGTAGCACCCACTCAGACACGGGCAGCACCGGTGCTCCCCGGCGCCGCACACGGTGCTTAGCCATGGCCAGGTCCAGCCTGCAACAGGCTACCACAGCTCCCCTATGTTCCACAGCACACCCCATCACCACCTGCCTCTGGTGCCCCACACAGCTCCATCATGCTCCAGGACACACACAGAGGCTCCCACAGGCACTAGGACCAGCGCCTTTCACAGAATCATTGAGGTTGGAAGGGACCCACAGGGCCCACGGGGTCCCACCCCCTGCCAAAGCAGGGTCCCTGGGACAGGGCACACAGGGCTGGGATCTCTCCAGAGAAGGAGACTCCACACCCCCTGGGCAGCCTGGCCCAGGGCTCCCTCACCCTCACCAGAAAGAAGTTCTTCCCCACATTGGGGGGAACTCCCTGGGCTCCAACTTGAGCCCATCGCCCCTTGTCCTGTCCCCACAGACACTGAAAAGGGGCTGGCTGATTCCCCCTGCAGCCCATGCTTAAACATTAATTAGGTCCCCCCTTAGTCTTCTCCTCTCCAGGCTGAACAGCCCCAGCTCCCTCAGCCTTTCCTCACAGGGGAGATGCTCCAGGCCCTTCAGCATCTCCCTGTCCCTCCTCTGGACTCTCTCCAGGAGATCCCTGTCCCTTTGATCCCAGGGAGCCCAGCACTGGACACAACACTCCAGCTGGGGCCTGAGCAGGGCAGAGCAGAGGGGGAGGATCCCCTCCTGTGACCTGCTGGCCACGCTCCTCCTGATGCCCCCCAGGGTCCCCTTGGCCTCCTTGGGGACACTGCTGGCTCACGGCCACCCTGTCACCCACCAGCACCCCCAGGTCCTTCTCCCCAGAGCTCCTCTCCAGCAGCTCCCCCCAGCCTGTCCTGATTCCAGCAGTTTTTCCTTCCCAGGTGCCAGACTCTCCACTTGCTTGTGTTGAACTTCATTAGGTGTCTCCCTGCCCAGCTCTCCAGCCTGGCCAGGTCTCTCTGGATGGCAGCTCAGTGTCCTGCGTGTCACCCACTGAAAAGCTTCAAAGTCACCAGTGCTGGGCCAGGAAATCCTGGAGCTGAAGCTGGGACAGTGTGCCCAGGAGACAGCAGTACCTGAGGGGAGCCCCTGGCTCACAGACCCTGGGTCTCACAAAGAATTTGAGGCCAACCAGGGGTGACACACCGCTGGATCTGCTGTTCACTGGGACTGACTGAGGATGTGGCCATCAGAGGTGGCCTTGGCTGCAGTGACCACGAAGTAGTGGTGTTCAGGATCCTCAAGGCAATGAGGAGGGAGAGGAGAAAAAGTCCAGACCCTGGACTTCAAGCAAGATTCCTGCTTACACAGGGAAGTGCTAGGTGGGAGGGATCCCATGGGAGTCAGCTCTGAAGGCCAAGTGAGCTCAGGAAAGCTGGCAAGCCTGCAGGACAGCATACTCCAGGCACAAGAACAGCCCATCCCAGGACTCAGGAAAACAAGGAGACCTATCAGCAGATGGCCTTGGCTAAGCAGGGGCCTTGGGGCTAAGCTGCAATACGAAAAGGCAGCATATGGGACGTGGGTGCAGGGCAAGCTGCAGAGGAAGAGCTTATAAACATTGCCCAGGCGTGTAGGTGTCAAGCCAGCTCAGCTGGGCTTCAGGTTTGCAAGGAGAATTGAGGGTGCTAAGAAGAGCCTCCACCACCACGCTGGTCATAAAAGGTTGAATAAGGGCCCGTTTCTGGGTGTGGTGGGTGATTTAGTGACAGCAGACACAGGTAAGACTGAGACACTTCATGACTCCTTCACCCCAACAAGGTCTCCCAGGCCTCTGTGCTGCTTGAAAACATTCAGGCAGGGATGAAGACTGAGTCAGGATGTCCTCTGTGAACCTGATCCATACTAATCCACGGGATCCAACTGGCTGCATCAAGGGATGCTGGCAGAAAAGGACTTGCAGGGCTGCTCTTTCAAAGGTGGTGGAGATTAGGAGAGATCCCTCACCTAATATTGCACCCTACCTTCTAAAAAGGGCAAAAGGATGATAGGAAGATCTATGCTGTTGTGAGCCACGCTTTGGTCCCTGGGAGAATCATGAAGTGAGTCCTCTTGGAGCATGTTTTTGGGTACATGGAGGAGCCTGGGAAGGGAACAGCCAGCGTGGACTGACCACCCTGGTTGCTTTCTGTGATGGGATCTGTGGTTGAAGGGATGACAGCTGTGGATGACAACTGCCTTGACCTTAAGAAGGATTTTGACACCTCCTCCTATGATTCATAAATTATAGGACATGTTAGGTGGGAAGGGTCCTTCAAAGCACATCCAGTCCCACCCTGCAGTGAGCAGGGACATCTTCACTAGAGCAGGGCGCTCAGAGCCCCATCCACCCTGACCTTGAATGTATCCAGGGATGGGGCCTCCAGAGCCCCATCTACCCTGACCCTGAATGTCTCCAGGGATGGGGCCTCCAGAGCCCCATCAAGCCTGACCTTGAATGTCTCCATGGATGGGGCCTCCACCACCTCTCTGGGCACCCTGGGCCAGGGATCTACCACCCTCAGAGAGAAGAATTTTTTCCTAACACCCAACCTAAATCTCCCCTTTTCCAGTTTAACCCATCCCCCCTCGTCCTGTCGCTCCATGCCCTCAGGAACAGTTCTTCCCCAGCTTCCTACAGGCACCTCTCAGGGACTGGAAGGGGCTCTAAGGTCTCTTCTCCAGGCTGACCTCAGCCTGGCTTCACAGAAGAGGTGCTCCAGCCCCCAGGTCATTTCTGTGGCCCTTGGATTCTCATATCCAAGGCAGGATGTTACAGTATGGGCTGGACAACTGGGTGTCTGAAAGACAGGTTGGAGAGTTGGGCTCAGGGTGAGGTGTAACACCACAGGGACCAGCCTGGGGACCTCTCCTGCCTGACATCCTCAGCAAGGACCCCGTGCAGGCACAGAGGACACACTTGTCAAGGTTACAGGTGGCACCAACCTGGGGAGGGGGAAGCAGCTGACAGACTCCAGGGCAGAACTGTGCCCCAAGGACCAAGGGCAGGTGGGATGAAGAGGCCAAGAACAGCATGGAGCTCAGCAAGGACAGAGGCCAAATCCTGCTCTGGGAGGCAGAGCAGCTCTGTAACAGCCCAGGCCAGGGCTGCCAGGAGCAGCTCCAGGGAAAATGCCCTGGGTAGGCAGTGAGCAGGACATGAGGCCTAGCACACTCTGGCAGCAAGGAGAGCCCAGCAGCACCCTGGCCTGCATGAACAGGGGTACAGAGGCACAGAGTCACACGGATGGAAAAGCCCTTTAAGACCATCAAGTCCAACCATCCCTGTCCTGTGCTGACCCAGATCTCTCAAGGAACTCAGAAGGGACCCCAAGGACCCCCCATGAGGGGACACAGAGGTGGGGCAGCACAGCACTGCAGGCCTGCAAGGGCTGCACCATGCTTTCTACCTACGGGGCTGCTGTGGGTCCCTGCCCCACCACAGGGCCCTTGTTTCAGGTGATACAGCCCTTCTTGCATCCCTGGGGCAACATCCACCA
Source organism: Hypotaenidia okinawae (assembly GCA_027925045.1). Taxonomy (NCBI): domain Eukaryota; kingdom Metazoa; phylum Chordata; class Aves; order Gruiformes; family Rallidae; genus Hypotaenidia; species Hypotaenidia okinawae. Next base: position 217,926,065 of record BSDF01000001.1, read on the forward strand.
CCCAGGCCAACAGACCAGGCTCAGCACAGGGAAAGGCCAAATGGGGAGGGAGGGCAGACAGGCCAAGGATCACACAGGTCACAGAACCACAGAATCACAGGGTTGGGAAAGACCTTGAAGCTCATCGAGTCCAACCGCCCCTGTCCTGTGCTGACCCAGACCCCTGAGCACCTCATCTCCCCTCTGTTCAACACCCCCAGGGCTGGGGACTCAGCCCCCTCCCTGGGCAGCCTGGGCCAGGCCCTGACCCTGTTCCAGGCCCATCCAAGGCCCTGACCCTGTCTCAGGCCCTGACCCTGTCCCAGGCCCCTGTTCCACAGCCCCACAACTCTGCCAGGGAAGAACTTTGCCCTCCCAGCTCAGCTGACCCTGCCCTGGCCCAGCTTGAGCCCATTGCCCCTTGTCCCAGCTCCTGGCCCCTGGCTGGAGACCAGCGCCCACCTCTCTGCACCCTCCTGGCAGGGCAGGGGAGGTGGGGAGAAGGTCTCCCCTCAGCCTCCTCTGCTCCAGGCTCAACACCCCCAGCTCCCTCAGCTGCTCCTCAGAGGATTTGCCCTCCAGCCCCTTCCCCAGCCTGGTTGCCCTTCTCTGCACTCACTCCAGGACCTCCATGTCCTTCTGATGCTGAGGAGCCCAGAACTGGACCCAGCACTCGAGGTGCAGCCTCCCCAGTGCCCAGTACAGCTAGGAGGTTGAAGGCAGCTTATCAAGGAAGAGGAGCTAGGCTCTTCACAACGTTGCTCTACAGGGCAAGAGACCGTAGGTCTCAGTGGGAATGAGAACTTCAGGCTGGACAGTGGGGAAAGCTTTTTCCCCATGAGGACTGTCCAGTACTGCAGCATGTTGCCAAGAGAGGTTGTGCAGCCTCCAAACTTGCAGGTTTTCAAGCCACTACTGGCCAAGGCTGTGAGCAGCCTGGTCTGACCCCACTTTGAGCAGAGGGTGGTCCTGAGGCCTCTCCAATCTGAATTACTCCATGACTCAGTGGATCCAGCTGCTGCACCCTTTTACACCAGTAAAGCCACTTACTGTGACAGACAGAGCTTTGCACTGCTGCTCTTCTGCTGCTCTCTGGCTCCTTGTCCAGCGCCCAGAGTGATGCTGTGCTACACCCCCTGGCTCCCAACTGCTGCACGCTCAGCAGTAGCTCCACATCTGCTGCAGCAAACCCAGCCAGTCCCAGCATCAGATGCCCTCCCCCCGACTTCTTCTCCCAGTCTCATGCAGGCTGGTTCCTAAGTCTTCCCCTGAGCCCAGGCACTCCTTTCCTGTGCCCATGGGGCCTGGCAAATGCAAGGCATTTGGGAGGGCTCCAGTCCCCAAATCCCTGTTAATCTTCTAGGCAGAGGGCTACAGGAGTAGTTGAGTTTTGCTCAGGTATCTGTGTCCCTACCAGAGGGCAGGAGCCTTGCACCAAGAAGTGTGCAGCACCCCTGTATCCCTCTGTATCCCCTCTGTATACCACCCTGTGGCTCTGCAGCTGACTCACTTCTGTCCCAAACCCACAGCATCCTGAGGTCCAGTGGTGGACACAGGTACAGGTTCCCAGGAGGTCTTTCCAACAGAATCCTGGCATCACAAGGTTCCTGCTGCCTGACACTGGTGAGTAGAGGCTTTTTAGGGTGGGATATATGGGATATTGGACCGCTACGTGATATATTGAAGTGCTGTTTGTAGTGTCACTGCAGGTCGATGTGTCTGGGAGATGTAGATGCTACACTGCCCTGCCAGGAGGGTGCAGAGAGGTGGGCGCTGGTCTCTTCAGCCAGGGGCCAGGAGCTGGGACAAGGGGCAATGGGCTCAAGCTGGGCCAGGGCAGGGTCAGCTCAGCTGGGAGGGCAAAGTTCTTCCCTGGCAGAGCTGTGGGGCTGTGGAACAGGGGCCTGGAACAGGGTCAGAGGCTGGAACAGGGTCAGGGCCTGGAACAGGGTCAGGGCCTGGGATGGGCCTGGAATAGGGGCCTAGAACAGGGTCAGGGCCTGGAACAGGGTCAGGGCCTGGGATGGGCCTGGAATAGAGGCCTAGAACAGGGGCCTGGAACAGGGTCAGGGCCTGGGATGGGCCTGGAATAGAGGCCTAGAACAGGGGCCTGGAACAGGGTCAGGGCCTGGGATGGGCCTGGAATTGGGGCCTAGAACAGGGTCAGGGCCTAGAACAGGGTCAGGGCCTGGGATGGGCCTGGAATAGAGGCCTAGAACAGGGTCAGGGCCTGGAACAGGGTCAGGGCCTGAGATGGGCCTGGAATAGGGGCCTAGAACAGGGTCAGGGCCTGAGACAGGGTCAGGGCCTGGGATGGGCCTGGAATAGAGGCCTAGAACAGGGTCAGGGCCTGGCCCAGGCTGCCCAGGGAGGGGGCTGAGTCCCCAGCCCTGGGGGTGTTGAACAGAGGGAAGATGAGGTGCTCAGGGGTCTGGGGCAGCACAGGACAGGGATGGTTGGACTCGATGGGCTTAAAGGGCTTTTCCAACCTTGGGTTTCTGTGTTGAGGGACTGAGCCCAGGACCAGAAACCATCAGCATCCTTAGGGGCAAAGCTGTGTTTCAGTGCAGACTCAGAGAGAAGATGTTTAGTTTAGGCAGTCGTGACTCAGTGCTGTGGCCATGCCCCAGAGCAGGATGGGACAGAGGGGACAGAGGCACCCGAACACCGACAGCTGCCGGCTGGGCAGCGAGCCCTCACACACAGCCCCAGAGGGATGTTTCATATACTGGGCAGCCTCTGTGTGCCTTCACATGTTGTTTGAGACCACTCTGAAGAGGCTGAGGATGTCCTCAGGTCCATCCACAGGACAGACAGTGAATACACAGAGACACCATCAGCTGGATACCATAAACTCCGGTCCCTGGGTATCATGACAGTCATGGGAGGGCTGGTTCATCAGGGGCACGCCAGCCAGCGGGGTGCCAACTGTGAACACACCAAAATGCCAAGGGTTAAAGTGAAATAGCTACAGCTGGGCACAGTCTGGGTGCCAGGGGGGAGAACTGGGACAGGCCCGAAGGATGGAGGGCTGGGGGGCAAAGGCGTAGGGCAGTAAAGGTGAAGGGGCTGGAGGGCAAATCCTCTGAGGAGCAGCTGAGGGAGCTGGGGGGGTTGAGCCTGGAGAAGAGGAGGCTGAGGGGAGACCTTCTCCCCACCTCCCCTGCCCTGCCAGGAGGGTGCAGAGAGGTGGGCGCTGGTCTCTTCAGCCAGGGGACAGGAGCTGGGACAAGGGGCAATGGGCTCAAGCTGTGCCAGGGCAGGGTCAGCTCGGCTGGGAGGGCAAAGTTCTTCCCTGGCAGAGCTGTGGGGCTGTGGCACAGGCTGCCCAGGGAGGGGGCTGAGTCCCCAGCCCCTGGGGTGGGGAGATGAGGTGCTCAGGGATCTGGTTTAGCTTTGGATGGGAATGGTTGGACTTGATGATCTTCAAAGGGCTTTTCCAACCTTGTGATTCTGTGAATGCCCAAGGAACTTCACCAATACTGGTAGCACAAGGCTGGGAAATGCTACCCTTGGGTTTGCATTAAGAATAGTTTGGGTTGGAGGGGATCTTTACAAGGTCATCAAGCAGGGACATCTTGACATCTTCAACCAGATCAGGCTGCTGATGTCAAGTTGGGAGAAGCAACTGGATGAAAGCGACTGTTGAGATAGTTTATTCCTTCCCTGTAATGGGTGCAAACAAACCAGCACGTGCCCCTCAGGAGCTGAGAACGTGCTGAGGAACCCAGGGGATGAATCTGAGGCTGTTTTTTGGAGACTTTTCTGAGGTACAGAAGAGGCTGCTACACAGAAGGGATCAGGGAATACTTCAGGGGCTGGAACCCCAAGTGATCACTGTAATTACATGGAAATATAGCTGTTTGCTTTCAATTCCCAACTGGATTTGTATCTGGCAAGGGATTTCCAAGGCAAGAAGAAGGGCTTCTGGGCTTCTGTAAGCATGCAGATGACAAAACGCAGGCCTGGGGCTGAAGGAGAGAGGGGATCTGTTGACATGGGGCAGGTAAAAGGTGCTTGATGATTTCTTTGGCGTAGTCTTCACCAGTAAGATCAGGCTTCAGGATGCTCCAGGCACTGAGTTCCAGAGATGGGGGTGAAGGAGGATACACCCTTGAAGAGGATCAGGTCAGGGAACTCTTGAAGAAACTGGACATATGGTCCCTGGCAGGATGCACCCATGAATGCTACGGGAGCTGGCAGCTGTCACTGTGAGGCCACTCTCAGAAGCTTCCCTCAATCCTAGTGTCTGGGAGAAGTGCCCAAACACAGCAGGAAGGTAAATGCCACTCCTGTATGCAAGAAGGGAGAAGCAGAAAGACCGAGGTAACTACAGGCCAGTCAGCCTCACCTTCATCCCTGAGAAGGTGATGGAACAGCTAATCCTGGAAACCATTGCCATGCACAGGCAGGACAAGGAGCTGTCAGCTTCACCCAGGGGGATGTCATGCTTGAGCAACCTGATAAATGACTGGCCTGGTAGAGGAAGGAATAGCAGTGGACGCTGTCTATCTGGACTCCAGCAAGGCCTTTGACTCTGCCTCCCAAAAGATCATAGAATCATAGACTGGTCTGGGTTGGAAGGGACCACAAGGGGAAATGGGCTCAAGCTGCCCCAGGGCAGGGTCAGATCAGATGTGAGGGAGAAGTTCTTCCCTGGCAGAGTTGTGAGGCTGTGGAACAGGCTGCCCAGGGAGGGGGCTGAGTCCCCAGCCCTGGGGGTGTTGAACAGATGGGTAGCTGAGGTGCTCAGGGATCTGGTTCAGCACAGGACAGGGATGGTTGGATTTGATAATCTTAAAGGGCTTTTCCAACCTGGTGATTCTGTGATCCTGAGCAGCACAGCCCCATGCTGGGGTCCTCAGCTGCATCACCTTTAGGAGTCAAGGCTTCCCCTTCCCACAGGCCCATCTAGAGGGCAACACCAGAGCCCCTCAAACACAACCCAGCCATCCTGCTGACCCACACCCCCCTTCTCCACGGTGCTGGAAAGGATGGAGAGAGCTTCTCAGAGCAGCTCAGGCCTCCATTCTCTGGCTGTCCTCCCCACCTCCAGCCAGCGCAGTCAGCAGGCAGGGAGCTCATCTGGAGCCCTGCCCTGGCTGGATCTCTGCTACGCACATGTTACGCTGTGGCTTTGGCAAACATCTGGCTCTGGGTTCCCGCCCCTCAGAGTGACGGCTCTTGGTGGGAGAGGAGGGGAGGCTGGCGCCAGTGTGGTCAGCGATCCCACGCACGGCTCCCTTTGCCTGAGTGCGTGCCAGGCCTCCTGCCCTCCCCAGCCCCTGGCACAGCCGCTGACCAGTTAAAAGCAGCCGGGGAGCGGCCGTGGCTGCTATTTCGGGAACTGTCTCTGGCTCCTGGGCTGCATCCCGGCCTCCAGCACGCTCGGGCCTCGGGGGAGTAAGCTGGGGTCAGGGTTCGGGCCCAGCGATTGTCCGAGCGCACGTGGCCGAGGCAAGGGTCAGACATGGAGGCTGCAGGGAGCACCGTGTCCGGGGGAACCCCCTGTGAGGCTGCCTGCACCCCGAGGCTCCCTGTGGCCTCAGGGCATGACAAGGGCTCTGGATGGTGGCCCCACCACCATGGGCAGGTGCAGGGCTGCCACAGCCATACACAGTGGGGTATGGAGAACCAGGGCGGCCTATGGACTCCATTGCTGCTCTGGGATGGGGCAAGGCCCTCAGCTTTGAGGAGGAGGAGGGGAAACGGAGCATTTTCAAGGGGGTAGGTGGAAGGTGAGGCTGGGCAAGAGGCTCAGGAGCCGGGAGGTGAACACTGCCTTCCTGGGAGTCCATCTGAGCGCAGGGGCTGGATGCTGGGCCTCTGCGGCGTGCTCAAGGGGAAGGCTTGAGTGGGGCAGCAGTAGTGCAGGGTGGGAAGTGACAGGGGGAGAAGAGGAAGCCACAGCCTCCCAGGGGATGCATTGGTGCCAAGGAGGACTCCACACTGGGGTGCTGGGCTGGGTATTGGCTGTGTAGAGCTCAGAAAGGGGGTGCTCACTGACAGTGTTCAACCCTGTGAAGTGGGACATGGCTGGGCAAGATGTGTTGGCGGGACTGGGGCTGCACGAGATGGAGCCTGCTGGGAAATGACCCTGGAGAACAAGGCAGGGGTTGGGAAGAGGCTGTGGCATCCCAAGGGCCATGCAGAGGAGGGACTGCACTGCCACGGAGGGCTGCCATGGGGCGTACCTGGTGGGGGGAGACTGGCAACTGCAGCTGGCAGCAACCAGGGGCAGAACGAGGAGAGGGGACTGAGGGGTTGGGGGTATGCTGGTGGGCTGGGGGTCAAGTGGGGGAGCCATGAAGGCAGCATGCACAGGTGTGGGGCAGGGGGGCTGCGGATGGGGCTGGGGCTGGGGCAGGGCGCGAGCAAGGCCTACGGGAGGAAGGGGGAGTTGTAAGGGGCCTGGGGCTGAGGCAGAGGGTGAGGGAAAAGGGGCAGCTTTGAGGGGGCCGGGGATGGGCCTAGAGGAAGGAGGGAGCTGTTTGAGGGGCTGGAGGTGGGGGGGACGGGAGAGGGAGGAGCAGAGCATGGGGGGAGAGGAGCGCGAGGGGCTGGGGCCTCTCGGCTGCAGTGGAAAAGCTGCTGCAGCTCCAGGGGAAATGCTACTTGAATTAATCATGGCGCTAGCTGCTGTGCCAAGCCCAGGAGGAGGCTGCTGGCAGCGCAAGGAAATAACTTTCACAGGAATTTGGAACAAACGCAGCTCTTCTGGCGGTAACAACAGCGCTCACCTCCCCCCACAACCTCCCCATGTACCAGCATCTCCCCCCCCCCCCGCCGTGTCCCCACTCCTGCTGTACCCCCAGACTCTCCGGCACTACAGCCTGAGCGATGCGCTCCCTCCTTCCCCTCACCCTGCTCCCCAGCAAGCTCAGCTTGGCCTGGGGGAGCGTGCTGCCTCGCTGCTGGGGAGGGGGAGGCCTGTTTGATGTCGTGCAAAGGTCTGAAAATAGGTTCAGGCTATTTCCCTTGTCCCAAGGAAATGTAATGCCTGTAGTAACGTCCTCCCCACCTCCTGCCACTCTCCCTGGCAGCTAAGCTGGTGAGCAGTAGTGCTCTTGCCATCCCAATCCTCGTGCATGGCTACTCCCCATGCCCTCCCACAGCTGCCCCTTTCAGCAGCACAACTGATGCATGAGGATAATAACCCTTCAAGACTTTCTTTTCAGCAACACGGTACCTGTGCCCTGGGCCAGCCTACAGAGCTTCATGCAGGTCTTCCTATCCGGGGCAGAGCCCAAAGAGGCTGCCCTCTGGGGCTGGTGTGTGCAGCCCAGCCAGCTCCACAGAATCCAACATCAGTACAAACCCCCTCAAAACCCCAAGGTAAGACTGTGCCTTAGGTGTGCTGCTGGTTTGGCTTTTGATTCCTGATGGAATCGATTGTGGGTATCAATCTCCCATCCCATCTCGTTCATGGTTCTGGCAAATCAGCTGCCAGAGGGGACAGGCACTACCCACTTTAGCATGACAAGTTAGGTCCAGAAAGCCAGTATCTGACCAGGCATGGAGCCTCCTGGTACAAAGTCAGGTTTTTAAACCAAATTCAAGCCATCAGGGTGATTTTATACCAGAACAGCGCTTCACACCACGTACCCATGGCATCTGAATGTTGTCTGATGAGTCCTAAAGCTTCTATGTTACCAGCTCATGGACACAGAGAGAACCAGAGACAACCAGCTGGTGCCTCTCCATCGCTCTGCTTTCTGCTGGTGGTGTGTTCAGGGATTCCCTGGGCTCCTTCTCTGCTGGTGTTTCTCCCTCTCACCCCAGACTTGAACTGTAAGCTTGGTATTTCCTTTGCTTAGCGCTCACCTAGCGCCTGCCACTGTGGGACCTGGCCCGTGACAAACACAAGTAATAAATAAAAGAAGATGCTGTGAGATCCTTTTCCTTTCCTCAGGAGCTCAGAGCAGCCGCCTGCTCTGCTCATCTCTCCTCCTACACCAGACACAAAGACAGACCTGGCAGAGAGGACAGTGTGTTGAGGGAGCAGGAGGCGTGCAGCTCCTCTTCAAGCCTCTTCTGGTCACTCACATGGACCCTCTACTTGCCCATCATTCTCTGCCCAAGGCGAGCAGATACCACTAAACACAGACCACGTCTTCCCAAGGTTCTTGGGGTCCTTGGAGGCTGTCCTTGGAGGCACATCACAGTGGCAGGGCTTGCTCATGGCCTAAGCACTCATGGAGCCCCATGTGGGTCTGGGCTATATTCCAGACCTTGACAGAGACCCTCTAACCTCCCAAGCCAGGATGAGCCCTGGTGCCTAGAAGCCACAATTGGGAGCAATCGCACACAGGGACAGCACAGCTGACGTGGGCAACCCCGTGGGACACGGTGTTGGCTGCCGCCCACCGAGCACCCTGACAGCACTTCTGCAGCCCTACTGTTTGGGGCAAGAGAGGGCTGGAGCAGCTCTCCTCTGGAGAGAGGCTGAGGGAGCTGGGCTGGGTCAGCCTGGAGAAGAGAAGACTGGGGTGGGGGGACCTTATAGCCCCTTCCAGCCCCTGAAGGGAGCAGAAGAACAGGAGGGGAATGGGCTTGTTCAAGGGCAGAGCCTGGCAGGACAAGGGGGATGGATTAAATCTCAAGGAAGGAAGGTTTACATTGGATATTAGGGGGAAGTTTTTTACAGAGGGAGTGGGGAGGGGCTGGAAGGGGCTGCCCAGAGAGGGGGTGGGTGCCCCGTCCCTGGAGGGGTTCAAGGCCAGGTTGGCTGGGGTCAACCTTGTGTAGCTCCAGGCCTGGAGGTTGGTGTCCCTGCCTGTGGCAGGGGGTTGGAGCTCTGGGACCCTTGAGGTCCCTCCCAACCCAGCCCAGTCATGAGATTCGATGAAGAGGGGTGCCATGGCTGAGGGGTTGCACACCAGGCAGCTGTGCTCTGAGGCCTGGGCTCCCTGCCCTGGCTCTACCCGGCTCCCCGACCTGGCTCGCTCCCGCTGCGGCCCAGTGCCGAGCCGGCAGCCTGGCCAGCCTCCTTTCCCATCCTCTCACGTTTCCCCGGCTCAGAGGAAGCAGCAGCAGATGTGTGAGCTGTTTGCTTTGTGCCGAGGCCACGCGGGAGTTACCTGTGCTCAGCCCAGACGCCTCGTTTCCAAACGAAACACCAGGCCTGAGCCAAGACCAGCAAAATCCGGCCAAACCCTCAGTCGCTGCCGGCCACTGGGCCAGCACCTTCCCCTCTGCAGAGCAGAGCCGGCCCCTGCGCTACACCGGCCTCCCCAGCCAGGCAGCCATGAGCTGCACCAGCTTCTTTGTGGCATCCCCAGCTCCTCCACGGGTCCTGTTCTCCCTCCTCCCTGTCCCTGCACTTGCAGCGAGGAGCCCAGCCGCCATCTCCGATTGCATTTCCAGAACGCCTTCCCACACGGCGAGCGGCACTGAGCAGGAAGGCATGGAGAAGGGGGAGAGAGACAGAGAGAGGGGGGCCTCCCTTCGGGGGCTGCTGCAGCCAAGACATCCTCACACACGCCTGGAGCCTCCATCCTCACGCAGGGACACATGGCTCCTCCAACTCCCACCCTGTCCTTTCCCCATCTCTGTGCCCAGACCTGGGCCTGTCCCCGTCGCCACCCTCCTGGGGAGATTGTTGCTCTGCACAAACCAAACCCAAATCTTCTTCCTCCTCATCTCCCATCCACTTCTTCTGCCCAGGCTCCCCCCAAAACCCACCCTGACCCATCCCCTAACCCCCCCGCCCTCCGAGGTCTGCCCCATCCTCAACTTGCCCCTGCCCGATGTCCCTTCTTTACCCTACCCCTCTATTGTTCCCACACAACTCCTCCTTTCCTGCACTGTCCCCCACACTCCTGCCCCATGTCCCCTGTACTCCCCCACCCCACAAGCCCCTCTCCAGCACTCCTACCCCACACCATCAGTTCCCTACACCCACCTCCCTGGCATCACCCACCTGCCCATACCCTGCCGTGCCCCGGAGCGCACCCCAGCACACCCCAGAACTGCTCCTTGCCAGCTCCACTTCCTCCTCCAGGCCCATCTGGAGCCCCTTTTCCCTTGCCAGGTCACAGGATCTCCTCCTGACTTGCCTCATGGACCCCAGACTTCCTGCTGCCCCTCACCCCCTCCTCCTGCCCCCATGGGCACCGCTCCCCCTCACACCCCCAGCCAGCCATCCCAGCACCCCACAACTCCAGCAAAGAGGCGCCCCAAACTTCACAGGTGCTTGTCCTGACGCACAGCTCGGGCCTTGCCTTGGCGGGCAGCGCCTTGCTGCGCTACCCCACCAGTCCCTAGGCCCCACAACCTCCCCAGTCTGGCTCAGCCAGGCGCCGTCGCCGGCCCGTAGCGACCAGGGCTCCAGAGCCTGAGCTGGGACTGAAACAGCAAACACAGGGACACAAAACATCCACCACACTAATGGCACCGCTGGCACTTTGTGGGGTCCACAGAGGCTGTCGGGGCAGCACCTCTCCAGGCCTCAGCTGTGAGGCTGCTGCAGCACGCACGTCTCAGCTCACGTCCCTCAGGGCTGTTTCCAAGGCCATAGGACCATACAGACCGCACATAATCAACGCCAACGTTCACAACCAGCCTCAGAGACGCTCCTGAACTTAGGGCAGTGACCTCAGGTGGGTACAGAGGAGTCAGCGGCTTGGCTACGAGCAGCTTCCTACAGGCCTTACCCATGTTCCTGAGCAGCACGTTGAGCGCCCCGGCCTTTTACACCTGCAGAAGCAAAGCCTGGCACAGTTGGCCCCAGCCTTAGCTGAGGCCAGCACCGTGCTCTGCACAAAGGACATCCCTGAGGTGTGTCTGTGCTATCAGTGATACCACCCAGTACTCTTGGACAGAAGGAGCCCAACTGCTGTGCCCCATTTCCATCTCACGCTGATGATGGGAGACCTCTGCCCTACCATTTCTGCTGCAAACAATGTCCATCGAGCCAGGAGAACTGCACCAAAACAGCCTTTGGTGGCAGGTGCTCCCCATCCTAACCCTCTCACAGCCCCTCCTCGAGCTCAGGTCCTTGGCAGTGTCACCTACCTGTAAGAAGCAGGTCCCAACAGGCGTGTTCTCCTTCAGGGACACGTTGTAGAAGTTACTCCTGAACACCGGTTCGTTGTCATTGACATCCTGAAGGGCCACGTGCACCACGGCTGAAGAAGACAGGGCAGGGCTTCCCCTGTCCGTGGCCACCACAGTCAGCTGAGGCTGAGGCTCCTTCTCGTAATCCAGTGGGGCAGCAGTGGTGATGATACCCGTGGCGGGGTCAATGGCAAACCAGCTGGAGTGGGTGTCGGGGCCATGCAGGATGCTGTACTCCACCTCCCCGTTGGGCCCTTGGTCCTTGTCACGGGCTGTCACTTGCAGGACAAAGCTGCCAGGGTACACGACCTCGGGGATGCTCTGCTTGTACTCCTGCTGGTCGAAGAGAGGGGGTTGTCGTTGACGTCCATCACCTGCAGCACAAAGGCCGATTCAGCCCGCAGCGGTGGTGTTCCCGAGTCGGTGGCTGTCACCCGTAGATCATAGGAGTCTCTTTCCTCCCGGTCCAGAAGCTGGTCCACACATATCAGGTAGATGATGTTGTCCTTGGTAGTGAGGGCAAACTTGCCGTCCCCTCCTTCCAGCGTGACGTTGACGTTGGAGTACTCGCCGTAGTCTGGGTCGGACACGGAGATGCGTGCCACGTACTGGCCAGGCTGGGCCCCCTCCGAGATCTGGGGGGAGCCGTCCTCGCTCAGGAAGATGATGGTCATGGTGGGCTGGTTGTCATTGTAGTCGCGCACATGAATGGTGACAAAGGCCGTGGTGACCTCGGGGTGGACAGCCTTATCCCTTGCCTGCACCACCAGCTCATGCACCTTCCTCACTTCATAGTCCAGACCCTTGTTGAGCTTGATGACTCCGGTCCGGGAGTCAATGGTGAAGTACTGGTCGGGGTCGCTCTGCCGTCGGTTGATCTCATAAACCACGTCCCCGTTGTCACCCTCGTCCGCGTCAGAGGCAAAGACCTGCAGGATGCTGCTGCCAGGCTTCAGGTTCTCTGAGATGAGGGTGTGGTAGCGGCTCTGGTTGAAGGTCGGAGCGTTGTCGTTCACGTCCTGGATCGACACGTCCAGTGTCATCTGGGTGCTGCGGGGAGGAGAGCCACCATCATAGGCTTCCAGCAGCAGCGAGTAGGAGGAGCGGTTCTCCCGATCCAAGACGTTGCTGACCACCAGGTCCAAATACAGGACCCCGTTGGGTCCCCGACGTGTTTCCAGGCGGAAGGCCTGCCCCACGTTCTCTCCTTTAATCACATAGCCCTGGGTGTTGAGTAGGCCGCTGTCGGCGTCGAAGGCCGGGTCCAAGGGAAACCTGCTGCCAACGGGGGTGTGCTCCGGGATCTGGAAGGTGCTGTGCCGCTTGGGGAAGGCCGGAGCGTGGTCGTTGATGTCGTTCACTTGGATGTTCACTTCTACCGTGTTGCCCTCTGCGGTGACAGCGATGAAGCTGTAGTGATCCCGAGTCTCTCGGTCCAGGACGCGAGCCGTTTTGATGATCCCCGTGTTCTCGTCGATCCCCAGGTCAGTGGCGACGCCGCTGCCCTCCTGCGATGAGATGAAATACATGTAGGCACTAGTCCCGGGGGGCAGGCCGGCGCTGATGTCCCCGATGATCGTGCCAGCTGGCTGCTCCTCATCTATTTGTAGATCCAGGGTGCTCAGGACGGCAGAGCCCTTCCCTGCTCTCAGGGCCCCGAGAATCAGCAGCTCCAGCAGAAGGATGGCTGGCCCCTTCGTCTGCTCCATTGCTGGTGACTCGGCGGCGGAGCTGAGGGTGGCTCGACCTTCTCTGCAGCTCTAATCCTGCGTGGAATGCAGACCAGAGGATGCTGGTTAGGAGGGAACAGCTAAGGACGGGCAGAAAACCACCGCCCCACGGAGAGGGAAGGCCTCCCGCCATGTATCTGCTGCCCACGTGCTCCGTAACGTGTCTCCCTCAACACAGAGAGGAGGTGGGAGCAGGGGGTGCCCAGAATGAAGGGCCAGGACAGCACCCCAAGTCAGCTGAGCAGGTCACCCCTGAGAGCATGCTGAGGTCAGCAGCCAGCACCCCATCACAGGGGCCACATCTCCTGCGCAGGCCAAACGGTCCTTCCACCAACCTCCAGCATCGCGGCCGTTACCCCGGGGAGCAAAGGGCTCCTGTGCCTTGAACTGGCTCCTGTGGGGCTGGGAGGTGGGTTTAGGGGGGACTGCAAGAGGACAGAGGGTTTGGGACATACAGCACCTCCCTATCCTGAAAAAAGCTGTTCCTAAACTGGCAGAGAGCTCAACAAGCACCACCACCCCCCCCCCCAACCCCAGCACCCCCAGCAGCATGCTTTTCGGGCGTAAAGGTGCCAACCCCCTCTCCTCCCCTCCCCATGAAGGGGATCTGGCATCCCTGGGAAGGGAGGCAGCAGGGCCAGGGTGGGCTTGCATCCAGTGACCAATAAATCCGAAGCGCCCAGGGATGCCCCTGCAGCTGGGAATAGCCCAGGATCAAACCAGACAGGCCCCATTGTTAAGCCTGGCCCAAGGATCTGTGGACGCCCCGAGCTGGTACCATGGAGGGTGGTGGCGGTAGAGCAGGAACGCAGCAACTCCCTGGGAACTGCCTGCTGCTCCCAGCTCCTTTCCCGGTCCCACACCCTCCTCTGCTCCCTCTCCTCCTTTGTCTCCTGCTCCTTCTGGCTCCTTCACTCCATTTCCCCCTGCCGTAGCTTCATTTCACTGCAGCGGTTGGGGGAGGGAACGAGCAGGGAGGAGCAGATCCCAGCAGCCACACACCCCACTGATGGACACCCATGGACAGGGTCCCGCTTGCCCAAAGCTTGCCAGCAACACCCCCCAAACCCCACCTCAGGGCTCTGCCCACCCTCCCTATGAACAGCCAGAGGAAGGCAGCAAGGAAGGGAGCCGGTGGAGAACCCCAGCAGCCCCCAGAGCTGCTCTCGGTCCCCGGTAAAGGAGGCTTAGTGGTCTGCAGGGATGGCGGCAGCATGAGCTCACTCTTGGACTCTCTTGAAAGCCTTTTGCTGCTGGTCCCATAACCACGCTCAGGAGCCACTCATGTCAGGAGCAGGGGGCGGGGGCAGGAACCCTTCCCTGTCTCAGGGGGTGGAGGTGGCTGACTTTGGTTTGGGGACTGAGAACCGCCAGCCCTCCAGCTAAAGAACCCCACAGCCACATTAACCCTTTCAAGGGGGTGTGTGTGTGTAGGATGGTTTATTTCCAGGGGGGGGATGTAGGATGGTTTATTCCCTGGGGCCTCTTTCCAGTGTCAGCTCAGCTGCTTGGACTGGTTTTTCCCCTGAGGAAATTCTGGGTTTGGGACTGAGAGAAAAAGACTCAAGAGTGTTTATCACCCACCAAGGGGTGTTTGTTTGCTGCAGAGGGCACCCAGAGCCTGAGCTCCCTAACACCGTGCACCCAGCAAGTCTGAATCCTCATCACCTCTCAGCAGCAGGAGCTGGATGAAGTTACTTTTATTTTATCCCTGTGGGCTGCTAGCTGGGGGTCTGCACCAACCCAGTGGTCCCAGACTGGTTTATCTCTCCGTTGGAGCTGGTTACATGTCCCCAGCTGAAGGGGGTGGTGGTGGGGGGGAATGTTTAACTGCTCCCACCCAGAACAGGCAGCGCAGGGGGATGGGAGCCAAGTCTGCTTCTGCTGACAGAACAGCACCATCCTAACTGTGACCCAGCAGCTCAGGTCATGGGAAGGTCTAAGGAAGGTCTAAAGCCTTGGCAAGAGGTTAGCCAAATAAAAAGGAGAGTAGAAAAGCAGGGAGAGGGACAAGGCTCCCAGGGGCAGCCTCAGTGGCTGAGGACAGGCTGCCCAGAGAGGGGGTGGGTGCCCCATCCCTGGGGGTGTCCAAGGCCAGGTTGGCTGGGGTCAACCTTGTGTAGCTCCAGGCCTGGAGGTTGGTGTCCCTGCCTGTGGCAGGGGGTTGGAGCTCTGGGACCCTTGGGGTCCCTCCCAACCCAGACCAATCTGGGATTCTCTGACCTGTGGGACTCAAGGCTCAGGCTGTGTTCCACTGCTAGCCCCATGTCAGCTCAGGTCTCCAGAGACCCTTCCCCACCCAAACCCTTCCCCATTGTCCAGTTCTCCAGGTGGGGTGGGAAGTCCTGGGTGTAGGTACAGACTGGGGGGAGCAGAGGCTGGAGAGCAGCCTTGGGAACAGGGCTGGGGGGGGCTTTGCTCCTCAGCCCCCTGAGGGACCTGGGGGGGAATGGGCTTGTTCAAAGGGGAGATAAAGGCAGGACAAGGGGGCTGGGGTGAAGCTGGAGGAGGGAAGGGGGAGAGGAGAGATTGGGGGGAAGTTCTTTGCAGAGAGAGTGGGGAGGGGCTGGCAGGGGCTGCCCAGAGAGGGGGTGGGTGCCCCGTCCCTGGGGGTGTCCAAGGCCAGGTTGGCTGGGGTCAACCTTGTGTAGCTCCAGGCCTGGAGGTTGGTGTCCCTGCCTGTGGCAGGGGGTTGGAGCTCGGGGACCCTTGGGGTCCCTCCCAGCCCAGATCATTCTATGACAGGATGAAGCTGAAAGGTGCCAGGTCGTGCCAGGGCACAGATTGGGGGCTGGGGGGGGGGGGGGAGAAACCCTACACGGTTTGATTAGTGATGTGGCTCTTGAGAAGCATCAGGGAGCACAGCCAGGTTTTGTGGACTGCTGGGGGGGAGGAGAGAAACTCTAAGAGCAAATCTGGGGGGTGTGAAGGGCAGCTGAGAGCACCAGGGCAACCAGGGAACTGAAACTAGGGTCCTTGGGCTGGGGAACCGGTGAAGGAAGTGTGAGAATCTCCCTTTCCATCCTCCCTGGATACAATTAGTAGTCCAAGAGCTTAGCTACCTCTTGGCTAGGAGGTGCCACAGCACCAGTCCGGGATGGGGAGGGGGTCAAGCCTGGTACCAGCAGCCCCACTGCTCCTGTGAAGCTTGCAGGCTTGGTGGCAGAGGAAGACAAGCAGTGACCTCAGTGGATGCAGAGTCACCAAATCCCAACAGCTGCTTCCAATTATCAGGCAGCTCCGTGCTGGGGGCTGGCTGGAGAGCTGGGGGCCAGCCTGCCTGTGTAAGGCGAGCCAGACTGCCCAGCTCCCTCCCCAGCCCTCCCACCACCGGGCACCCAGCTCCCCCAGTAAGAAAACAGCAGCAGAAGCCTCTAAAGAAAAGGGAGAGTCTGGCCCAGGGAGGGGTTTGGGCTTCCAGAGCTGCAGCAAGGAGGTTGAAGGGAAGAGCAGCTAAAATGGAGCGAGCCACAATCCACACAAGCAGCTTGGGGCTGATGGGCCAAGGCCCCAGGAGAGCCCAGCCTGCATGCACTAGGTAAGGGACATTTAGGGACAGAATTAGAGGGGCCACTGCTGGCAGGAGGGGGTTCAGCTGTTTAAAAGGGCAGACAATAGCAGGACAAGGGGGAATGGATTAAAGCTAAAGGAAGGAAGGGTTAGATGAGATCTTAGGGGGAAGTTGTGTCCAGAGAGAGTGGGGAGGGGCTGGCAGGGGCTGCCCAGAGAGGGGGTGGGTGCTCCATCCCTGGGGGTGTTCAAGGCCAGGTTGGCTGGGGTCAACCTTGTGTAGCTCCAGGCCTGGTGGTTGGTGTCCCTGCCTGTGGCAGGGGGTTGGAGCTCTGGGATTCTTGGGGTCCCTCCCAGCCCAGCCCAGCCCATGATTCTATGATCCTCTGATCCTTGCCTGCCTGGCAGTGGCACCTCTCACCTCCCCATCAGCCGTGAGGAAGGGGAAGCAGGCCCACAGCGGCCCCAGCAGAGGAGCTGGGAAGATGGCACCCAGGGTGCATGCCAGGACCAGATGTCAGAGCCCTTGCTGTGTGTGCAGAGGCTCCATCAAAGCCGCAGATGCTGCTGCCGTACCCAAAGCCTCACATGAGCGGCCGTGACTCATGTCACGATGCCTTTGAGACTCCAGTCCAGAGGAGAAAGGCCTCAGAAGCCCAAGTTTAAACTTTGCTGAGCACCTGGAATCTGCTTTTCTCTTCTCCACACAGATCTCTCTGAAGGAGTTTCAGATTATCCACCCTGGAAACAGACACAGCCTGGGCTTGCCAGCAGCACAGCCTTGGGCTAACAACTCCTCTACTTCTTCTGCCACTACCTCTCCATGCCTCCTGGCCCTCCTGCTATCTCCCATCTCTTGGTGGGAGGTACCAGCACCCTAATGCTTCCTCCCAGCCCAACCACAGAGCCTCATCTCCCTCTGAGAGCAGCTCTGGGCGGTGACCTGAGGTGCTGACCGTCCTCTCAAGCTCCGCTGCATTTATCCCCCCCCCGCCCTGCATCCCACCTCTGTGCCACGCCGGGGGTTCCCGCAGGCCGCCCCCTCCTCTGGAAACACTTCTCCCACAAAGGAAGCTCTCCGAATAAAACTCCCTCGCACGCTCGCCAGTTCTCACAACCCCTCCTCGCACCCACCCCAGCGCCGAGCTGGCCCCTGCCACACCGCACGCCCATCCAGAGGTGCTGCAGGACCCTCCCTGCGCCCCCCTCCTTCCCCTCCCCCTCTCCCCCCAGGATATGGGGGGTTTCCCTCCCGCAGAGCCCGACCCCTGGGACTTCGGGCTGCTGGTTCCCCTCTTGCGGGTGCTCCCCAGCCCCGGAGCATCCCGCGCAGGGCACCCTCCGTGCCGGAGCTCTGCCAAACCCCCCCCCCCAACCCCATCCCGGCTCCGCAACACAACCCACACCCCCCTCCTCCACCACCCCTCCCACCCCCGGCCCGGCGCCTCCGCGGCTCCTCTGCCGCGTCCGCTCCGCTGCGGCTCTGCCCCCGCATCAGCACCCGCGGCGGCGGCCCCCCGCCGTCCCGCACCGCCCCGCACCGCCGGCGAGACGCGGGCGAGGCCGGTCCGGCCGCCGATGCTGCGCCGCAGCCGCGCCGCGCCCCCCCCGCCTTCCCCTTCCAGCTCCCCCCTCCCCTCCAGCTCCATTGTCTGCGCGGCGGAGGCAGAACAAAGCGCCCGGTGCCGGTCCCGGTCCCGGTCCCGGTGCCGCCGTGTAGCGATGCGGATGCTCGGAGCAGCGGGCGAAGGAGGGAGGAGGGGGGAATCGGGTTGGGGGTGGGGGGCAGGAGGGGCGGCATCCGCTCGGTCCCCAGCCCCGGCACTTACACCGTGCGTCCCGCTCCGGCGGCGATCGCATCCCGCAGGATCCAGCCCCGTCAAGACGTCCCGCAGCCGCTCCGGTACCCCCGGGTATCCCCGGTACCTCCGGCGTCCGGTCTCTTCCCTACCCCTGAGCGCTCCGGGTACCCCCAGCGCTCCGGTGCCCTCCGGTCCCTCGTCCACCCCCGGTGTTTGCCCCCCCCCTTGTGTGTCGGCTTCGCCTCCGGGTCCCGCGGCCGCTCCCCCCCCCCGGTGCCGCGGTGAGCCCCCGCGGAGCTCTCGGCGGCGGGGTCGGAGCTGGCTTGGGCGCGGAGGCTCCTGCTGAAACCCGACCCAGCGCCGCCCTCAGCTCCCCCCCCGGTCCCCCCACCGCCCCCATCCCCGCCCCGCCACCGGAGCGCGCCGGCGGAGCGCGGCCCCGGAACGGGGATGGGGCAGCGGGTCCTGGGGGGCCGGGACGGGGCAGCGGGTCCGGGGGGAGCCGGGCCGGGGGGGCCGGGACGGGGCAGCGGGTCCGGGGGGCCGGGACGGGGCAGCCGCTCCGGGGGCAGCGGGTCCGGGGGCAGCCGGGACGGGGCAGCGGGTCCGGGGGGCCGGGACGGGGCAGCGGGTCCGGGGGCAGCGGGTCCGGGGAGGTCGGGACGGAGCAGCCTCTCCGGGGGCAGCGGGTCCGGGGGGGCCGGGACGGAGCAGCCGGGACGGGGGGGCCGGGCCGGGGCAGCGGGTCCGGGGGGAGCCGGGACGGGGCAGCTGGGACGGGGCAGCCGGGACGGGGCAGACGCTCCGGGGGAAGCCGGGACGGGGAAGCGGGTCTGGGGGGGCCGGGACAGGGCAGCCCGTCCGGAGAGGGCCACGGGGGAGTGTCGGGGAGAAAGTCGGCACGGAGATGTGGGGAGGGGTGCAGGGGGGTGGGAATGGCCGCGGTTGAGGCGAGGAGGGATGGGGAGGGAGCAGCGGGCACCGGGAGCTCGGGGAAGCGGGATGGGGTACGCGGGAGGCAGGGAAGGGTGGGATGGGACAGGGTGAGGTGGCCAGGCAGGAGCTGGAAGGGGGCTGTGGGGGACACGATCTCAGAGGCACAGCTTGTTCTCTGCTACCTGCCCCAGCTCCAGCCTGTGCCCGAGGACCTGAGACCTGCCAGCAGCACCTCGGCTCACATCAGGCTGGAAGGTACCCAGCTCAGAACTGGCCCGATGCCCTGGCCACGCTCACCTTGCTCTGGGGGCACCCGGGAGCACCCCTCCCCAACCAGCCCCTTTTTATGGGCAAGTGCTGTCAGCTGGGGTGGAAAACAGCCCAGGCAAACTCAGCTCCTCTGGGGTGACCCAGCTCACCTGGGCTGGCCAGAACCAGGGCAGTGTGAGAGGCTGATATCTACATGTATAACCTATGGAATGGGTTTGGCTTCTGACTTGCCCCTGGGCTGGGCACTGGTGAGGCTGCAGCTGGAGTGCTGGGGCCAGTTCTGGGCTCCTCAGCATCAGAAGGACATGGAGGTCCTGGAGCGAGTGCAGAGAAGGGCAACCAGGCTGGGGAAGGGGCTGGAGGGCAAATCCTCTGAGGAGCAGCTGAGGGAGCTGGGGGTGTTGAGCCTGGAGAAGAGGAGGCTGAGGGGAGACCTTCTCCCCACCTCCCCTGCCCTGCCCTGCCAGGAGGGTGCAGAGAGGTGGGCGCTGGTCTCTTCAGCCAGGGACCAGGAGCTGGGACAAGGGGCAATGGGCTCAAGCTGTGCCAGGACAGGGTCAGCTCAGCTGGGAGGGCAAAGTTCTTCCCTGGCAGAGCTGTGGGGCTGTGGGACAGGCTGCCCAGGGAGGGGGCTGAGTCCCCAGCCCTGGGGGTGTTGAACAGAGGGGAGATGAGGTACTGAGAGATCTGGGTCAGCACAGGACAGGGATGGTTGGACTTGATCTTAAAGGGCTTTTCCAACCCTGGGATTCTGTGTAACTCTCCTCAGAAAATGCACATGATTTTCTACAACTCCCAACCTCCTCTACCCCCAAATCTTACTTTTCAAAGGCTGAACCCATGGAAATACCACACCTGACCCTTCTCCTCCAGTCTCTCCCACCAGCACTGACAGCTCTTCCACCCTGTTGATCAGAGCAGCTTTCTGACGTGCCACGGTTGGGAAATCCACCTCACAGACCACGGTGTGAGGCAGGAGACCCACGTCCTTCCAACGGAAGTACAAGGAGTCAAAGCCAGCACCCAAAGACAGGATCTGCAGGGAAAGGATCAGAAACAGTCACCCTCAGCTCCAGCAGCAGCTCAGTGTGAAAAATACTGAGGGACATCATCTGCAGAGGGACTAAATCAGCCCATCTCCTGCAAGAGACAGGGGAATCCTGACTATTGCCCCCTCCCAGGTATTCCTCAGGTGACAAATGGACAGTCCCAGCACTGACAGTCAGACCGAGGCTTTCTGGGGAAAGGGCACCCTGCACCCTCCTGGCAGGGCAGGGCAGGTGGGGAGAAGGTCTCCCCTCAGCCTCCTCTGCTCCAGGCTCAACGCCCCCAGCTCCCTCAGCTGCTCCTCAGAGGATTTGCCCTCCAGCCCCTTCCCCAGCCTGGTTGCCCTTCTCTGCACTCGCTCCAGGACCTCCATGTCCTTCTGATGCTGAGGAGCCCAGAACTGGCCCCAGCACTCCAGCTGCAGCCTCCCCAGTGCCCAGCCCAGGGGCACAATCCCCTCCCCTGTGCCTTTCTGGGGAACAGGATCCCAAAAGACACCCCACTAAGGTACCAAAGTGCCAAGAGGACTGACACCTACACCTGGCTGACACCTACACCCTGACACAGAAATGATACCTGTGACCTGGGGTGGCTTTGGGTCCTCAGCAGGAAGGCTTGAACACAGTGATCCACAGCACGGGCACGGATGTAGTAACCCCTGGGGAATGAAATCCAGTTGAATTCGCTGCCCAGGAGCCCTTCTGCTGCAGCACTGGCATCTCCCATGCCAAAACCCTGACTTCTTCCTTCTTTCTTGGCTCCTACACACCAGCCCCACACTTCCAGACCTGCCCTGGGAGATGTCAGAGGATTCTGTCCTACCTAGAGCTTGGCAGTAAGTACAGATGGACTGCACTCAGTGAGTGTATCAACCACTGAGACTATGGATAACCCAGAGAAAACTGGGATATCCTAGTTGGACCAGTTCTGGGTTGCATCTATAAATAGTCACTGGATGAACAAGCATGGATCCAGAGAGTGAGATCATAGAATCATAGGGGTTGGAAGGGACCCCCAGAGCCCATGGGGTCCCACCCCCTGCCAAAGCAGGGTCCCTGGGACAGGGCACACAGGGCTGGGATCTCTCCAGAGAAGGAGACTCCACACCCCCTGGGCAGCCTGGCCCAGGGCTCCCTCACCCTCACTGGGAAGAAGTTCTTCCCCACATTGGGGGGAACTCCCTGGGCTCCAACTTGAGCCCATCACCCCTTGTCCTGTCCCCACAGACACTGAGCAGAGGCTGCCCATGTCCCCCTGTGTCCCCCCTTCAGCTCTTGATCCCCAGGGATCAGATCCCCTCTCAGGCTGCTTCTCTCCAGGCTGAACAGCCCCAGCTCCCTCAGCCTTTCCTCCCAGGGGAGATGCTCCAGGCCCTTCAGCATCTCCCTGACCCTCCTCTGGACTCTCTCCAGGAGATCCCTGTCCCTTTTTTCAAGTCCCAAGCTGAGTTACAAGAGCTTTGCTAGTTGGGAACCAGCAGAATTGAGGGCAAGGCAGATGAAACAATGAGCAGCAGGACTCCCAGCCTGCAATATTCATGATATGATGCAGCATCATTAGACAAGGAAGGAGCAAGGAGCAATGTGTTAAGCCCCACGATTTCCCAGGGTTTGCTGTGCTGGAGAACTTCTCCAAGAAGGAGGCAAGGTTGAAAATCAAGTGTTCAGGGCAGTTAGGACTGTGCTGGATATCCAGAGCCCTGGAAAATAGTCTGTGGGAGTCAATACCAGGCTGCCATGAGAAGAATGGGAAGGGAGGGGAGGTGACTGCTGGGCATCCTTACTGAAGTATGAGGTAGTATAAGCGTGGTGTTAGGACCACAGCTCAATCCAGCTGCTTCCAGCAGTGCCAGAGCTTCACCAAATATCCAAGACTGTAGACATCCTCATAAATTAACAGAAGCCATGAACTCTACTCGCTCTACCTTAAAACCATCCATCTCATGCAGCCCAGGGAAAGGACCTGGGCTCCAGGTTGCTCCTGAACAGACCCTGTGGTGCAGAATTGGGTCTGCTGCAAGAATTTTATGTCCCAGGAGCTTTGTGTCCACCTGAACAAGCAGGAGGTGCAGAAAAACTCTTCCACCATAAAGTTCATTGAGGTGACATCCATCACCAGTGCACCAGCAGCATTGCCTTTTGACCAGGCTGTGAATATAGAGCCACAAATCCAAGATACCACCTCTCCTCAGTGAAAGGATCTTCTAACTCTACGTTTCAAGAGCATTCCAAGTGGCAGAGGCAAACTGAGGATGATAGAATCATAGGATGGTCTGGGTTGGGAGGGACCCCAAGGGTCCCAGAGCTCCAACCCCCTGTCACAGGCAGGGACACCAACCTCCAGGCCTGGAGCTACACAAGGTTGCCCAGGGCCCCAGCCAACCTGGCCTTGGACACCCCCAGGAATGGGGCACCCACCCCCTCTCTGGGCAGCCCCTGCCAGCCCCTCCCCACTCTCTCTGGACACAACTTCCCCCCAATCTCTCCTCTCCCCCTTCCCTCCTCCAGCTTCACCCCAGCCCCCTTGTCCTGCCTTTATCTCCCCTTTGAACAAGCCCATTCCCCCCCAGGTCCCTCAGGGGGCTGAGGAGCAAAGCCCCCCCCAGCCCTGTTCCCAAGGCTGCTCTCCAGCCTCTGCTCCCCCCAGTCT
The DNA here is from genome assembly GCA_027925045.1 of Hypotaenidia okinawae. Classification (NCBI taxonomy): domain Eukaryota; kingdom Metazoa; phylum Chordata; class Aves; order Gruiformes; family Rallidae; genus Hypotaenidia; species Hypotaenidia okinawae. The sequence goes on from BSDF01000001.1 coordinate 217,949,046, forward strand.
GTACCTACACCCAGGACTTCCCACCCCACCTGGAGAACGGGACAATGGGGAAGGGTTTGGGTGGGGAAGAGTCTCTAGAGCCTCTCTGGGCAGCCCCTTCCAGCCCCTCCCCACTCTCTCTGGACACAACTTCCCCCCAGTCTCTCCTCTCCCCCTTCCCTCCTCCAGCTTCACTCCAGCCCCCTTGTCCTGCCAGGCTCTGCCCTTGAACAAGCCCATTCCCCTCCTGTTCCTCTGCTCCCTTCAGGGGCTGGAAGGGGCTATAAGGTCCCCCCACAGCCTTCTCTTCTCCAGACTGACCCAGCCCAGCTCCCTCAGCCGCTCCCCATCCAACCTTGCCTTGAACACCCCCAGGGATGGGACATAACACTTCCAGGACCTCACCTGGAAACACTTCCTCCTGTGTAAGGGAGAGCTGTGACCTCCCTTCCCTCCTCCCCCTCCAGCCCCAGCCATGGATGTTTTTAGCAGGTGCCTGCCTTCCTTTTATTTTTAACATCCAGTCTGAACACAGGAAGCCTTGACTTGCTGTGGGCATCCGGGAATCAGAGCTGAAGCACATCCTAGAAGGATTTCCTGTTTGGGACTTGGGAGCCAAGCTCCAGCTTGCAAGAGCTGGAGGCTCTGAGAGACTTTAGTCCAGCTGGGACACGGGCCAGATTGCTCCTGTCATTTTCAGGAGGAAGATGCCACCTAGCAGGAAGGTGCTAAACTGCCAGAGCTCTTCCTACCTGCTGTGGGTGAGGGTGGGGACACCCCAGGTCTGGTCTGTGTGGGGATGCACAGAGGGTGAGGGTCATGCAGTGCTGGCAAGATGCAGGAAGGCCCCACCTGGAGTGTTGTGTCCAGGTCTGGGCTCCCTGGGATCAAAGGGACAGGGATCTCCTGGAGAGAGTCCAGAGGAGGGACAGGGAGATGCTGAAGGGCCTGGAGCATCTCCCCTGGGAGGAAAGGCTGAGGGAGCTGGGGCTGTTCAGCCTGGAGAGAAGCAGCCTGAGAGGGGATCTGATCCCTGGGGATCAAGAGCTGAAGGGGGGGACACAGGGGGACATGGGCAGCCTCTGCTCAGGGTCTGTGGGGACAGGACAAGGGGTGATGGGCTCAAGTTGGAGCCCAGGGAGTTCTCCCCCAATGTGGGGAAGAACTTCTTCCTGGTGAGGGTGAGGGAGCCCTGGGCCAGGCTGCCCAGGGGGTGTGGAGTCTCCTTCTCTGGAGAGATCCCAGCCCTGTGTGCCCTGTCCCAGGGACCCTGCTTTGGCAGGGGGTTGGACCTGATGAGCTCTGGGGGATCCCTTCCAACCCCTGTGATTCTATGACATCCTGTTCACAGCGACTGGGAAAGGGTGATGTTCCACATCCTCCTGGCAGGGAGAAGGGGGTGCAGCCAGCTTGCTCCCCTGGGCTTCAGGAGAGCAGAATTTGGCCTCCTCAGGGAACTGCTGGGGAGAGGGCAATGGGACAAAGCCCCAGAGGGAAGAGGGACACAAGCCAGCTGGGAGGATTCAAGAGTCACCTCCTCCCAGCCATCCCATGATCAATGGATCCCAGCAAAGAGGAAATGAGGCAAACCCACCAAGAAAGGATGAATAAGGAGCTCCTGGGCAAAGTCAAACACAAAACACCCCAACCTGGTGAAGAGCTTCTTCCCAGTGAGGGTGAGGGAGCCCTGGGCCAGGCTGCCCAGGGGGGTGTGGAGTCTCCTTCTCTGGAGAGAGTCCCGCCCTGTGTGTCCTGTCCTAGGGACCCTGCTTTGGCAGGAGGTTGGACTCAATCTCTGGAGGTCCCTTCCAAACCCTAGGATTGTGTGATTTTCCCAGGAACTTTGCTAGGAGCTGGGACAGGGCAGCCCCAAGCTCAGTGTTTAGCACCCACCCCAAACACTGGCTCAGTAGCTGGTGTTTCTGTAGCTCCTGAAGCTCCTGATGTTTCCCTGGGAAGTGAGAGGGAAATGGGGTCAAGCTGTCTGCAGGACAGCCCAACGCTCTGCTCAGGGCTGGGCAATGCTGCTGCTGGAATATGTGGGAGCAGGAGGCAGAGCCCTGAGCCTGAGAGGAGCCCCTGCAGCACCCTCACCAGGATTTGCCCTCCAGCCCCTTCCCCAGCCTGGTTGCCCTTCTCTGGACTCGCTCCTTCTCTGGAGAGATTCCAGCCCTGTCTGGACACTGCCCTGTGTGACCTGTCCTGGGGAGCTGCTTTGGCAGGGGGTGGGACCCCATGGGCACTGGGGGTCCCTTCCAAACCCCTACAGCTCTGTGATCCTGTTTTTTCCCTACCTCTACTCACACCCCTTGGGCTTTCCCAGATTTGTCTCCATCCTCTGAAGCATAGATGGGCTGAGACTGGACAGAGTACTGGGTCTAGGGGCCTTATCCCAACACAGCAGAGCTCGAAATGTTGCTTCCTGAGTGTTCTCCCTGTTACACAGACTCCCAGGGTTGGGAAAGCCCTTTGAGACCATCGAGTCCAACCATCCCTGTCCTGTGCTGCCCCAGACCCCTGAGCACCTCATCTCCCCTCTGTTCAACACCCCCAGGGCTGGGGACTCAGCCCCCTCCCTGGGCAGCCTGGGCCACAGCCCCACAACTCTAATTTTTAGTTCTAATTAAAGGTTTCCACACTGAGATCTTCAGAAAGATTAAAAAAAAAAAACCAAACCCAAACCCCCCAGGTGATTTCCTAAGATCTGTAAGAAAGAAATTGGGGATGATGTTTCAGCTGAGCAGATGAAGGCAGCAACGGGGTCAAACTGTAGTTACACACCTAAAGAGCAACAGTTACATGGGATTGTCATGGAATAGGGTCAGGTCTGGAGTTGTGGGGCTGTGGCACAGGGGCCTGGGACAGGGTCAGGGCCTGAGACAGGGTCAGGGCCTGGGATGGGCCTGGAATAGGGGCCTAGAACAGGGTCAGGGCCTGGGATGGGCCTGGAATAGGGGCCTAGAACAGGGTCAGGGCCTGAGACAGGGTCAGGGCCTGGGATGGGCCTGGAATAGGGGCCTAGAACAGGGTCAGGGCCTGAGACAGGGTCAGGGCCTGGGATGGGCCTGGAATAGGGGCCTAGAACAGGGTCAGGGGCTGGGACAGGGTCAGGGCCTGGGATGGGCCTGGAATAGGGGCCTAGAACAGGGTCAGGGGCTGGGACAGGGTCAGGGCCTGGGATGGGCCTGGAATAGGGGCCTAGAACAGGGTCAGGGGCTGGGACAGGGTCAGGGCCTGGGATGGGCCTGGAACAGGGTCAGGGCCTGAGACAGGGTCAGGGCCTGGCACAGGCTGCCCAGGGAGGGGGCTGAGTCCCCAGCCCTGGGGGTGTTGAACAGAGGGGAGATGAGGTGCTCAGGGGTCTGGGGCAGCACAGGACAGGGATGGTTGGACTCCATGATCTCAAAGGGCTTTCCCAACCCTGGGAGTCTGTGTAACAGGGAGAACACTCATGGGATGCAGGAAGCAACGTTTCTAGCTCTGCTGTTTGAAAAAAGGGGAGATGAGGTGCTCAGGGATCTGGTTCAGCTCAGGATGGGAGCGGTTGGACGTGAGGATCTTGAAGGTCTTTTCCAACCTGGTGCTGCTGTGACTCTGTGAAGCTGCCTCATCCATTTCAGCCCCTGAGCCAAGACCCAGCCTGAAATCAACATTTCCAGAGAGGGAGTTTGAGCTGAGCTGAGCCTTCTGCTACTTGACTGCTCCACTTCCTGCCCTGGCTTCTTCTTCCATCCTCCTCTCCTGGAATCTCTTCCATCCCCTTCCTCTGCAGCGGGGGTGACCTCACTTGGCAGCAGCCCCTGCGAGCGCGCCGCACCGTTCTCAGAGGTGCCTCTCCAAAAAGCTGCTTGTTAAGGCCTGGGCTTCCTCCTCCTCCTCCTCCTCCCTGGTAGCAAACAAGTCTCCTTCTGTTCCCCTGAAAATCAGCTGGGAGGAAGTGAGATGGGGAGGTGGTTTCCGAAATCCTGGGGATTGTGATGGCAGAGGCAGCAGTGGCTGGGGTGGGGGGTGGGGAGCTGCAGTTGGGGGAATCCAGCTTCTTTTCATCTGAGGTGGACACGTGCCGTTGATCAGCAGCGTTCACACCCCAGGCATCACCAGCAGCCCCACATCAGGAGGCCTGCAAAAGGGAGAAAACATCCAGGAGTATCCCATCCCTATCTCCATCCCCATCCCCATCCCTAACCCATCCCATCCCCATCCCATCCCCATCCCCATCCCACCCCCATCCTACCCCACCCCCATTACAACCCATCCCCATCCCATCCCCATCCCCATCCCACCCCATCCCATCCCCATCCCCATCCCATCCCCATCCCAATCCCCATCCCAATCCCCATCTCATCCCCATCCCCATCCCATCCCCATCCCCATCCCCATCCCACCCCCATCCCCATCCCCATCCCATCCCCATCCTACCCCCATCCGCACCCCCATCCCATCCCCATCCGCACCCCCATCCCATCCTCATCCCACCTCAACCCCACCCCCATCCTATCCCCATCCCATCCTCATCCCATCCCATCCCATCCCATCCCATCCTATCCCCATCCCATCCCACCCCAACCCCATCCTATCCCACCCCAACCCCATCCTATCCCCATCCCACCTCATCCCATCCCCATCCGCACCCCCATCCCATCCCCATCCCATCCCCCTCCCATCCCCATCCCCATCCCCATCCCATCCCACCCCATCCCCATCCCAGGGACCGTGGCTTTGCTTGGGAGGAGCCTTCTATAAATAGGCAGGAGATGATTTCAGAGTGGAAAATGTTTGTCCAGGAAGGAAAAGCTCTGAGATCAGCCGAGTCAAAGTCTCACCCACACGGTGCTGCTGCTGCTGGGACTCCAGCGGGATCCTCTGCTTGGCCCCAGGGAGCTGGGAGCGGGCTGCAGGCACCATGCTGAGCTCCAGGATCCATGGACCTGGGGGGTCTCTGCATCCATGCCCCTGGGGGGTCTCCTCACCCATGGACCTGGAGGTCTCTGCATCCATGTCCCTGGGGGTCTCTGCATCCATGTACCTGGGGGTCTCCTCACCCATGGACCTGGGGGGTCTCTGCACCCATGGACCTGCGGGTCTCCTCACCCATGGACCTGGGGGGTCTCTGCATCTATGTACCTGGGGGGTGTGTCTCTGCACCCATGTCCCTGAGGGTCTCCTCACCCATGTACTTGGGGGTCTCCTCACCCATGGACCTGGGGGTCTCCTCACCCATGTCCCTGGGGGGTGTGTGTCTCTGCACCCATGTACCTGGGGGTCTCCTCACCCATGTACCTGGGGGGTCTCCTCATCCATGTACCTGGAGGTCTCTGCACCCATGTCCCTGGGGGTCTCCTCATCCATGTCCCTGGGGGTCTCTGCACCCATGTCCCTGGGGATCTCTGCATTCATGTCCCTGGGGGTCTCCTCACCCATGTCCCTGGGGGGTCTCCTCACTCATATCCCTGGGGGGTCTCTGCATCCATGTCCCTGGGGGTCTCTGCACCCATGTCCCTGGGGGTCTCTGCACCCATGCCCCTGGGGGTCTCCTCACACATGTACCTGGGGGTCTCTGCACCCATGTCCCTGGGGGGTCTCCTCACCCATGTCCCTGGGGGTCTCTGCACCCATGTCCCTGAGGTGTCTCCTCACCCATGTCCCTGAAGGGTCTCTGCACCCAAGACCCCGTGTTCGAGCCCCGCCCTGTCGCGGGGTGGCGGGTTCGAGCCCCGCTCTGGCACGCAGGGGCAGGCCCCGAGCCCGGGCCTGGTGGTTCCTCCGGGACAGAGGATGACCAGCCGGCGGCCGGGCCTTCACTTGGCCTCTGGCACATGAGACGTTCCCCCCACAGCCGCCCCGACCCGGGGTAGGGGGATGATGCCCCGCAAACAGCACGGCCCGGGGGGCAGTGGGGGGGGGCGGGAGCCCGCGGGGCCAGGGCCGGCCGGCCGGGGCTGCACAGCGCCCCCTAGCGGGCATCGCGGAGTCAGCGCCCGCGCTGATGTTCTGAGACACCCCCCCGCCCCTCCCCAAACACCGGCCAGGCCGCGGCCCGAGCTGCCCCGAGGCACAGAGAGTCACTGGTCTGGGAGGGACCCCAGGGGCCACAGAGCTCCAACCCCCCTGCCACAGGCAGGGACACCAGCCTCCAGGCCTGGAGCTACACAAGGTTGACCCCAGCCAACCTGGCCTTGGACACCCCCAGGGACGGGGCACCCACCCCCTCTCTGGGCAGCCCCTGCCAGCCCCTCCCCACTCTCTCTGCAAAGAACTTCCCCCCAATCTCTCCTCTCCCCCTTCCCTCCTGCAGCTTCACTCCATCCCCCTTGTCCTGCCAGGCTCTGCCCTTGAACAAGCCCATTCCCCTCCTGTTCCTCTGCTCCCTTCAGGGGCTGGAAGGGGCCATAAGGTCCCCCCACCCCAGTCTTCTCCATGCTGACAATCACTTCTCTGAGTGTCACAGCTGTGTCACCGCTGGGCTACAAAGGGCACTTGGGTCCCAGTCACAGGGTTGGAAAAGACCTTTGAGATCACTGAGTCCAACCGTCCCTGTCCTGTGCTGACCCAGACCCCTGAGCACCTCATCTCCCCTCTGTTCAACACCCCCAGGGCTGGGGACTCAGCCCCCTCCCTGGGCAGCCTGTCCCACAGCCCCACAGCTCTGCCAGGGAAGAACTTTGCCCTCCCAGCTGAGCTGACCCTGCCCTGGCCCAGCTTGAGCCCCTTGCCCCTTGTCCCAGCTCCTGGTCCCTGGCTGAAGAGACCAGCGCCCACCTCTCTGCACCCTCCTGGCAGGGCAGGGCAGGTGGGGAGAAGGTCTCCCCTCAGCCTCCTCTGCTCCAGGCTCAACACCCCCAGCTCCCTCAGCTGCTCCTCAGAGGATTTGCCCTCCAGCCCCTTCCCCAGCCTGGTTGCCCTTCTCTGCACTCGCTCCAGCACCTCCATGTCCTTCTGATGCTGAGGAGCCCAGAACTGGCCCCAGCACTCCAGCTGCAGCCTCACCAGTGCCCAGCCCAGGGGCAAGTCAGAAGCCAAACCCATTCCATAGGTTATACATGTGGATATCAGCCTCTCACACTGCCCTGGTTCTGGCCAGCCCAGGTGAGCTGGGTCACCCCAGAGGAGCTGAGTTTGCCTGGGCTGTTTTCCACCCCAGCTGACAGCACTTGCCCATAAAAAGGGGCTGGTTGGGGAGGGGTGCTCCTGGGTGCCCCCAGAGCAGGGTGAGTGTGGCCAGGGCATCGGGCCAGTCCTGGCATCAGGCAACACTCTGTAATCATTTGAGCAACCTCAAATATTCTAGGGTTCTGTGACTGCTTATTGTCTCCCCTTAAGCCCAAAACACCGTGTCACTGTCACCTAACACTGAGAAGACAGTCATCCAGTGCCCTAACATCAAGGAGGACAATCACACAGTCATAGAATGGCTTGAGTTTGAAGGGACCTTTAAAAATCAGCTTGTCCAACACCCCCTTGCCCTGGTCAGGGACATCTTTAACTAGACCAGGTTGCTCAAAGCCCCATCCAACCTGATCTTGAACTCTTCCAGTAAGCAGATGGGTTAAACCCTTCTCATATCACCTTAAAGAACACCTGCACAGGATGGTTTCTCTCCTCCTCCCATTTAAATTGTGAAGCACTTTCTGTACCTACAGAGGATGCTGGTCCCACAGCTATGGCTTGGGGTCCCAGGGTTTGAGCACAGTGCTAGTTTCCCCTCCAAATTATTTTTTCCTGAGTCTCAGCGTGATTTTAAATGTAACTTTTCAGAGTTCACACTTGTCTCCTCAATGATATTGCCTTTGATGAGCGTGAACGTGGAAGGATGCTCTCTCTGGGCGATGATGGGAGCCCTTGGCAGCGTGTCACAGGCACCCAGAGCAGGCCAGGTTCCATTTCCAGTTGTTTATAGCGTTTATAACTGCCTTTCTTACCAAATCTAAACACCTTCCAGAGAGCCATCAGGCAATAGTAGCTAAAGCTCTTTGAAGAGCCCTGCTGAGATCATCCCCTTCCCAGGGACTGAAGTGACACCGACTGTCCTGTAGTTCCCTGGATCTTCCTTTTTAGCCCTTCTTGGAGACAGGAGTGAGATTTGCTTTCTTCCAGCGCTCAGTCACCGCGAGGTAATCAAGAGTGGCCTTGCAGTGATGTCATCCAGGTCCCTCAACACTTGCTGGTGCATTCTTTCTGGCTAGATTCCAGGAATTTTTTCCCCCTCCAAGTATTCCAAGGCAGCTTCAACTCTTTCTGCTGCCATCCTGAGTTTTAAGTCGCTTGTCTTCTACCAGTGTAAATAACTTCAGCTCTTATTTGCCAGGACGATCCCATAATCATAGAATCATAGAATGGCATGGGTTGGGAGAGACCCCAAGGGTCCCAGAGCTCCAACCCCCTGCCACAGGCAGGGACACCAACCTCCAGGCCTGGAGCTACACAAGGTTGACCCCAGCCAACCTGGCCTTGGACACCCCCAGGGACGGGGCACCCACCCCCTCTCTGGGCAGCCCCCTCCAGCCCCTCCCCACTCTCTCTGGACACAACTTCCCCCTAAGATCCAATTTAAACCTTCCTTCCCTCCATAACCATGGAAATACTTTGCACTTGGCTCTGTGAAGAGCAACCTTGTTTTGAGAGGATCCAGTTTGCTACTTCATTGCTTCTTCCCTGTTTATTGTTCAGCTGGTGTTGGTGTCACCTGCAAACTTCCTCAGCAATGGCATCTTTAATCACCAAAGATACCTAAGCAGCACCGAGCTTCCAATATTCCTTCTGTCAGATTTTCTCTCTGAGGCATCTCAGTGTGTTTAATGCAGCTTTAGATGGATGTACAGATGGACACCCTCCCCTCAACCAGGTTGCCCAAAGCCCCATCTAATCTGGCCTTAAACACTTCCAGGGATGGGGCTCCCACAGCCTCTCTGGGCACCCTGTACCAGGGCCTCCCCACCCTCAGAGGGAAGAATTCCTTCCTGATGTCTAAGCTAACCCTGCCCTCTGCCAGCTTGGAGCCATCAGCCCATGTCCTGTCCCTGCCCTCCCTGGTGACCAGCCCCTTTGAACAAGCCCATTCCCCCCCAGGTCCCTCAGGGGGCTGAGGAGCAAAGCCCCCCCCAGCCCTGTTCCCAAGGCTGCTCTCCAGCCTCTGCTCCCCCCAGTCTGTACCTACACCCAGGACTTCCCACCCCACCTGGAGAACTGGACAATGGGGAAGGGTTTGGGTGGGGAAGGGTCTCTGGAGACCTGAGCTGACATGGGGCTGGCAGTGGAACACAGCCTGAGCCTTGAGTCCCACAGGTCAGAGAATCCCAGACTGGTCTGGGTTGGGAGGGACCCCAAGGGTCCCAGAGCTCCAACCCCCTGCCACAGGCAGGGACACCAACCTCCAGGCCTGGAGCTACACAAGGTTGACCCCAGCCAACCTGTTCCTGTAAGACCCCTTTAAGTATTGGTAGGCTGTAATTAGGTCTCCCTGGAGCCTTCTCTTCTCCAGGCTGAACAGCTCCAGCTCTCTCAGCCTGGCTTCACAGGAGAGGTGCTCCAGCCCTCTGATCATCCTCGTGGTCTCCTCTGGACCCTCTCCAATGGCTCCATGTCCTTCTTGTGCTGAGGGCTCCTGAGCTGGATGCAGCACTGCAGGGAGGGTCTCACCAGAGCAGAGCAGAGGGGGAGAATCCCCTCTCTAGATCTGCTGCTCACACTTCTTTTGATGCAGCCCAGGATTTGATCCTTCTGGGCTGTGAGTGCCTGTTGTTGCCCGATATCCAGCCTCTCCTCCATCAATACCCCTAAGTCTTTTTCTCCATCATATCATCCCCCAGCTTGTATTGATAATGAGGATTGTCCCCACCCATGTGCAGGAGCCTGCACTTGTCCTTACTGACCTTCATGAGGTTAATAATAATATGATAATATTTATAAGAATAATATTTTCTGGTTTCTTTCCTGTCAAAGGTGAAGGACTCTTCTTAGCACCTTCCCATGTGGGTCCCATCCAGTGTCCAGATCTGCACTGAGACAACCTCTCCAACATCACTCCCCTAAGAAACACAGGGCTGGGCAGTGGCTTTAGCATCCTCTGCCTCATCATGTCACAGGATTAACGATGTGCAGCTTCCACACCCCTGTAACCCTGGGAACTGTCACCCCTCACCCACATCACCCAACTCCAGGTCTTCCATCAATTCTTTATTTCTCAAATAAAGAAGCAAAACACAAGGTTTAAGTGTCACCGACAGAAAATGGGTCACCTTCCCTGGGTGTGTTTAACAGATGGGTAGCTGAGGTGCTCAGGGATCTGGTTCAGCACAGGACAGGGATGGTTGGACTTGATCATCTTAAAGGGCTTTTCCAACCTGGTGATGCTGGGAAATGAGCACACCTCCCAGCACTTGCTTGGTGCCCGAGGGATTTTGTGCATCACAGGTATTGTGTCTCATTCACACTGTTTAATATCTTCATCAATGACCTTGATGAGGGAACAGCATCCACCCTCAGCAAGGACCTGATGATCCAGAGCTGGGAGGGGTGGGGGACATGCAGGACACTGAGCTGCCATCCAGAGAGACCTGGCCAGGCTGGAGAGCTGGGTAGGGAGAAACCTCATGGAGTTCAACAAAAGCAAGTGGAGAGTCTGACCCCTGGGAAGGAAAAACTGCTGGGATCAGGACAGGCTGGGGGGAGCTGCTGGAGAGGAGCTCTGTGGAGAAGGACCTGGGGGTGCTGGTGGGTGACAGGGTGGCCATGAGCCAGCAGTGTGCCTCGGTGGCTAAGGGAGCCAATGGGATCCTGGGGTGCATCAGGAGGAGTGTGGGCAGCAGGTCAAAGGAGGGGATCCTCCCCCTCTACTCTGCCCTGCTCAGGCCCCAGCTGGAGTGTTGTGTCCAGTTCTGGGCTCCTTGGTATAAAAAGACAGGGATCTCCTGGAGAGAGTCCAGAGGAGGGACAGGGAGATGCTGAAGGGCCTGGAGCATCTCCCCTGTGAGGAAAGGCTGAGGGAGCTGGGGCTGTTCAGCCTGGAGAGAAGCAGCCTGAGAGGGGATCTGATCCCTGGGGATCAAGAGCTGAAGGGGGGGACACAGGGGGACATGGGCAGCCTCTGCTCAGTGTCTGTGGGGACAGGACAAGGGGTGATGGGCTCAAGTTGGAGCCCAGGGAGTTCCCCCCCAATGTGGGGAAGAACTTCTTCCTGGTGAGGGTGAGGGAGCCCTGGGCCAGGCTGCCCAGGGGGTGTGGAGTCTCCTTCTCTGGAGAGATCCCAGCCCTGTGTGCCCTGTCCCAGGGACCCTGCTTTGGCAGGGGGTTGGACCTGATGAGCTCTGGGGGTCCCTTCCCACCCCTGTGATTCTAAAACACCATCTGCAGACTTCATCTTCCCTCCTAGAGCAAATTATTCCTTGGAATGCTGCACTTGAAATCCTCCTGGTGTGTTAACTGGGATTACAATCAAGGGGGAAAAAATGCAGGTAAGAAATGTCTGTGTTTGTGATGGGGAGAAGAAAGAGGAGGAGAGTGAAAGCAAGGCAAGAGAGAAAGAAGAGGTTATTTCATGTTCCTTTCCTGTGGGAGGAAGCAGAGAGCTCTTACAAAGAAGGAAGTGAAAGCAGGAGGAGGACTTCAAGGAACGAGCAAAAACAGGCTAAAGGAACCTAAAAGTGAGGCCAAGGGAGTGACCAACACCTTGAACCTTCCCATTTTAAACCAGGCAGAATGAGAGCAAGGGGGGAAAGGCAGTGAAGTGGCAGAATTCATGTGTTTAGGGGAGTTTGATGTGTTTATGGGAGTGCAGGAGATCCCAGGAGCGTGTCAGGGCTGAGGACTTTCAGGGTTGGGCGTTGAGTGGAAGGGGCAACGAGTCAAGGGGAGAGGAGAACAGAGCACGAGGAGAATCAGCCAGTGAGCGATGACTGTGGGCAGAAGAGGGTGAACCACAAGCTGGGAGGAGAGAGAAAGGCAGGTGGACCTGGTGAGAGCTACAGAGAAAAGCTGAACACAGCAGTGTGGGGAAAAGAGGGAAGGGAGCAGGGTAGGGGAAGAGGCAGAGATGGGAGAGCAGCGGCGCAGCGCTCCCCCACAGCCTGACCTGACTGAAGCAACAGCATCCCTGAGGAGCTGAGACCTTGAGTAGTGTCAAATAAAGGCCCTGAAAGTCTCTGAAGGCTTCAGGACATGGACAGGGAGGTGATGAAGATGCCAGGGAGAGATGGGTGTTTTGCAGAGGGCATCTCAGAAGCAGCAGAAGGGAAGGGGAGGTTAGAACCAGCGAGGTGACCTGGTGAGCAGGCAGAAAACAGGGGAGGAAATGTTAATCAGACTGAGGAGGAGGAGGAGGAGGGAAGGAAGGAGCAGCTCTGCCAATAGGGATGCAAGGTTGAGATTTACAGTGACACTGGGGAAGCAAAAGCAGGGCAGGAACAGGATCTAGCAAAGAGAATGTGAATGTTAACAGATAAGGGTCATGAGATGGAGAGTTAGCACCAGCAAGACAGGTGGAATCAGAGAATCCCAGCCTGGGCTGGGCTGGGAGGGACCCCAAGGGTCCCAGAGCTCCAACCCCCTGCCACAGGCAGGGACACCAACCTCCAGGCCTGGAGCTACACAAGGTTGACTCCATCCAACCTGGCCTTGGACACCCCCAGGGATGGGGCACCCACCCCCTCTCTGGGCAGCCCCTGCCAGCCCCTCCCCACTCTCTCTGGACACAACTTCCCCCCAGTCTCTCCTCTTCCCCTTCCCTCCTCCAGCTTCACTCCAGCCCCCTTGTCCTGCCAGGCTCTGCCCTTGAACAAGCCCATTCCCCTCCTGTGTCTCTGCTCCCTTCAGGGGCTGGAAGGGGCTATAAGGTCCCCCCCACCCCAGTCTTCTCTTCTCCAGGCTGACCCAGCCCAGCTCCCTCAGCCTCTCTCCAGAGGGGAGCTGCTCCAGCCCTCTGAGCATCTCCATCTGGCCCTCCTGTGTGAATGGCACATAGACAAGAACCTTCCCTGAAAGCTTTTGAAAACTGCTGAGTGGGCAATTTGCCTAGCAGGACCCCAAAGTACTGGCCTGTACTAGGCTGCCCAGGAGGAAAAGAGGATGATTGGAAGGCCAGGCATACAAATGAAGACCAGAACATCTTCCACACATCTGCAACGTTCCCTGCTGGGTTATGAACAGCAGGAGCCCGGGCTCTATGTCAGTCCTTAGGACAGGTTAGAAGGACAAAGCCAGGGTTCCATCCTCCATAGCACAATGCCACCTCAAGCAGAGGTGAAAGGTGGGACAGGAGTGAGAAAAGCCTCCTGGGCTTCCCTTCCATTGGTACTTGGGGTTTGCTTCACTCTCTTGCTCTGGGTCTGGCAGAGGGAGTCCTCTCCTCTTGGGAAAAACTCTGTTCTCCATCTTCTTAGGAGCTGGTCTCATCCTCCTTCCCACGGGGTAGGAACATACTCCACTCCTGCAGCCCTTCTCATGAACAGACTGGACCAGGACAGCACCATTCATCACCTTCTCCCACAGCAAGCAGGCTGGCTGCTCCACACTGATGAGGGATAATTAAAACCTTCCTGGGTACTGCTTTCTCCACTCAGAATAGAAAGTGCCTCCCTCTTCGTTCTGAAACCCATCCCTGGCCCAGAAGAAAGGCTGGAAGTCTCTGGCAAGTACAGATGGCACCACAAGAAAGCAGGGGCCAGGGTGATTTATGTTCTTTCCTCTCTTGCCATCTATGTGTGGGGCCCCAGAGTGTTGACATTGTCGCTCAGATGCTATAAACAAGGCCAAATTCATGGTCCAGAGACTCCCTGGAGACTGGGCAGATGTTTCTGTGTTGGGTTAGGAGCTCCTGGGAGCAGAGATAAGAGCAGGATGAAGCTGAGAGAATGGGAAGGTGCAGGAGTGGGGTTTAGAGTGCTGGAGATACTTTCCCTTGGCTGGTCCTGTTCATCTGAGCCTCCTAGGAGGAAACTGGTGAATGTGATGCTGGTTTTAACGTTAGGTGGATGAAGAATTCCCACCTGGGGAAAGCAGGACCATGTCTCCTGGCAAACAGGTCAATGGAATAGCAGTGATCCTGGAAAGATTGGGATATTGGTGGGAAATAGGTACCTGCCAGAGGAACAGAGAAGGCATCATAGAATCACAGCATCACAGAGCTGTAGGGGTTGGAAGGGACCCCCAGAGCCCATGGGGTCCCACCCCCTGCCAAAGCAGGGTCCCTGGGACAGGGCACACAGGGCTGGAATCTCTCTAGAGAAGGAGACTCCACACCCCCCTGGGCAGCCTGGCCCAGGGCTCCCTCACCCTCACTGGGAAGAAGTTCTTCCCCACATTGGGGGGAACTCCCTGGGCTCCAACTTGAGCCCAGCGCCCCTTGTCCTTTCCCCACAGACACTGAGAAGAGGCTGCCCATGTCCCCCTGTGTCCCCCCTTCAGCTCTTGATCCCCAGGGATCAGATCCCCTCTCAGGCTGCTTCTCTCCAGGCTGAACAGCCCCAGCTCCCTCAGCCTTTCCTCCCAGGGGAGATGCTCCAGTCATAGGGAAGGTGCTCATGTACCTGGGACCCTGACAAAAATTACTCCAAGTCCAAGTACAGGTTGGACATAATTTTCTGATAGTCCTGTTGCTCCACAGTGGTTAATCTTACAACCATTTTAAAACTAAAGCCCCCATGCCTTCAATATATGTGTCAATATATGTTTCTTCAATATATGTGTCCAGTTCTGGGCTCCTCAGCATCAGAAGGACATGGAGGTGCTGGAGCGAGTGCAGAGAAGGGCAACCAGGCTGGGGAAGGGGCTGGAGGGCAAATCCTCTGAGGAGGAGCTGAGGGAGCTGGGGGTGTTGAGCCTGGAGCAGAGGAGGCTGAGGGGAGACCTTCTCCCCACCTCCCCTGCCCTGCCAGGAGGGTGCAGAGAGGTGGGCGCTGGTCTCTTCAGCCAGGGGACAGGAGCTGGGACAAGGGGCAATGGGCCCAAGCTGGGCCAGGGCAGGGTCAGCTCAGCTGGGAGGGCAAAGTTCTTCCCTGGCAGAGCTGTGGGGCTGTGGCACAGGGGCCTGGGACAGGGTCAGGGCCTGGGATGGGCCTGGAACAGGGTCAGGGCCCGAGACAGGGTCAGGGCCTTGGATGGGCCTGGAACAGGGTCAGGGCCTGAGACAGGGTCAGGGCCTGGCCCAGGCTGCCCAAGGAGGGGGCTGAGTCCCCAGCCCTGTGGTGTTGAACAGAGGGGAGATGAGGTGCTCAGGGGTCTGGGTCAGCACAGGACAGGGATGGTTGGACTCGATGATCTTCAAGGTCTTTCCCAACCCTGTGACCCTAGGATTCTGTGTGATGTGTTACTTAAGATGGGGAAAATCAGCAGGTGCAGGAACTCTGGGGTGGATCAGGAGATGAAGAGCGCCTCCCACCAAGCAGATGAGAGGCAGAGTGGGGGTTGCTATCACTTGGTATGAAGTGTATGAACATCTATTTGTAAGAAGACTTGGAGACATTTTTTCAGTAAGCTCTGGTAGTTTTTCATAGCAGTACCTGCAGTCAGGCTCTTGTCCTTCAGCGTGGAATGGACAACACAATAATGAAGTTCTGAATGACTAACAGGGAGATTTAGGACTAAACAGGGAAGCAAACCTCCTAAGATATCAGCAGACCTCCACTGGTGGTATTCAAACAGGCACAGGATTGTCTTGCTCAGAAATGCATGTTGGTTGTGTAGATAATGGCAATCATCACTTCCTCTTAGCATGTGTGGTCCACTGTTCTGCCCAGGGCTGAGACTGTGTTAATCAGTGTCACCAGACATGTCATCTTCAGTCAGTAAATACCAGAGCACTGGTAACTTCCCAAGAGCTTTTGGTCCAAGACCTCTGCAAAACACAACCAAAAGAACACCACAGCCCCACCTCAACCCTCATTGCCCATACATCTCCTCAGCTGGTTCTTTTCACCCTCCTTGTTGATTGGGCAAATCAAGCCCATTATATGCACATGTTATCCCTCCAGGATAGTATTTTACCCACATCCTTACCTCAGTTTCCCCTTCTCTACTGCACAATCTCTACAAGGCAATAACACAAACCACTTCTGTTGTGTTTTACAAGTTCCTGCCCTCCCCAACTTCTGTGACAAGCCACAGGATAACTGCTTCTTCTCTCCACTTCCAACATCTCTGCCATTGGTATCTAAGGGTATCTTCTACACTTTATTTCCATCACAGTTTTTGGAGGAGAAGAGATTCCACTGGTCACCAAAGAAGGAGCAAATCACACTGTCTTCCTCCACAGTGATGGATTTCTTTTTTTTTTGAGATGTTTGCATTCTTATCAATGACTAGGAAGCTGATTCCTGTGATGGTGTTCAAAATGTTCAAGGTCAGGTTGGACAGGGTTTCAAGCAACCTGATCTAGTTGACGGTGTCCCTGACCATGACAAGGGGAAGGTTGGACTAGATGATCTTTAAAGGTCCCTTCCAGTCCAAACTCATTTCTGTGATTCTGTGATGGTATCTTGCTTGGTTAATCACAGTCTCTTTGATGTCATAGGTGTATTTTGTGAATCTTAGAATGGCATGGGTTGAGAGGGACCCCAAGGGTCCCAGAGCTCCAACCCCCTGCCACAGGCAGGGACACCAACCTCCAGGCCTGGAGCTACACAAGGTTGACCCCAGCCAACCTGGCCTTGGACACCCCTAGGGACGGGGCACCCACCCCCTCTCTGGGCAGCCCCTGCCAGCCCCTCCCCACTCTCTCTGGACACAACTTCCCCCCAATCTCTCCTCTCCCTCTTCCCTCCTCCAGCTTCACCCCAGCCCCCTTGTCCTGCCAGGCTCTGCCCTTGAACAAGCTCATTCCCCTCCTGTTCCTCTGCTCCCTTCAGGGGCTGGAAGGGGCTATAAGGTCCCCCCCACCCCAGTCTTCTCTTCTCCAGGCTGACCCAGCCCAGCTCCCTCAGCCTCTCTCCAGAGGGGAGCTGCTCCAGCCCCCTGAGCATCTCCGGGGCTCCTCTGACCCCTCTCCAACAGCCCCACATCTTCCTTGTCCTGGGGCCCCAGCTCTGGACACAGGACTCCAGCTGGGGCCTCCCCAGGGCAGAGCAGAGAGGGACAATCCCCTCCCTGTCCCTGCTGCCACCCCTCTGCTGATGGAGCCCAGGATCCCATCGCCCTTCCCAGCTGCAGGATCACACTGCTGGCTCCTGGGGAGTTTCTCATCCCCCATGACACCCAGGTCCTTCTCCTCAGGGCTGCTCCCCAGGAGCTCTTCTCCCAGCCTGTATCCAGGTCTGGGATTCTTCTGGCCCAAGTGCAACACCTGACCCTTGGCAGTGCTGAGCCTCATTAGGTTCAGCCAGGCCCACCTTTCCAGTCTGTCAAGATCCCTCTGGATGGCTTCCTGTCCTTCTGTTGTGTCTACTGTGAAGTATTCAGGTTGTACAAACAAGATTTCTGGGTGCATGGAAGACTTAGAAGCCCTCTAAGTCCTCTCAGTTTTGCCGCCCTGGCTTTAGCTCGACAAGGCCTTGCCCTGTCACCGAGGCCTCTCTGTGCTCATTTACACGGCGACAAAATGATCAAGCCCTGAGACTCATACTGTGCATCCTCCTGGATCCAGTTCTCCCCACATTGTCCCAGCCTGGCAGCTGGATCCAGCCTTCCACTCCTGCAATGACTGGGAGTAAGGAGACAAACGCCGGCAGCGCCAGAACCAAGTGTTTGGGGTCGCCATGTTTTTGAGGCCCAGTCCTGCTGCTCAGCTCACCACACAAGGACTGGGCTGCAGCTGGTAATCCTCAGGATGCATCAAAGTGGATCCAGCAGCAGAAGAGGTGAGGGAACGTGCTTGCAGCGGATCAGAAGCACAGATGTTGTGTTGCTGAGTCAGCCCAGAGAAAGAGCCAAAGGCCTTCGGCCCACCTGGAATTGAAGCCAGAGCCTGGGTACTGAGGATACAGGATCCCAGAATCACAAGGTCAGGAAAGACCTTGAAGATCATGGAGTCCAACCATCCCTGTCCTGTGCTGCCCCAGACCCCTGAGCACCTCATCTCCCCTCTGTTCAACACCCCCAGGGCTGGGGACTCAACCCCCTCCCTGGGCAGCCTGTGCCACAGCCCCACAGCTCTGCCAGGGAAGAACTTTGCCCTCACATCTACAGTGGCCCTGTGATTCACAGAATCAGAGAATTACAAGGTTGGAAAAGACCTTTGAAGATCATCACGTCCAACCAATCCCATCCTGAGCTAAACCAGATCCCTGAGCACCTCATCTCCCCTTTTTTTAAGGGTAGATGATCTGATCTGATCTGACCCTGCCCTGGCCCAGCTTGAGCCCATTGCCCCTTGTCCCAGCTCCTGGCCCCTGGCTGAAGAGACCAGCGCCCACCTCTCTGCACCCTCCTGGCAGGGCAGGGGAGGTGGGGAGAAGGTCTCCCCTCAGCCTCCTCTGCTCCAGGCTCAACACCCCCAGCTCCCTCAGCTGCTCCTCAGAGGATTTGCCCTCCAGCCCCTTCCCCAGCCTGGTTGCCCTTCTCTGCACTCGCTCCAGGACCTCCATGTCCTTCTGATGCTGAGGAGCCCAGAACTGGCCCCAGCACTCCAGCTGCAGCCTCCCCAGTGCCCAGCCCAGGGGCACAATCCCCTCCCCAGACCTCCTGACCACGCTGGCTCTGACACAAGCCAGGATGCCCTTGGCTTTCCTGGCCACACTGCTGCCTCCTGGTCGGTCCCCCTACTGCCAGAGAACCCTTCTCTGGGAAATCCCTCCCGTTCCATCTCTCCTCTGGTTCAGCAGTGCTGGTGTCCCACCTTCCATGCTGGGTCGCCTTGGCCCCGCCGCTCTCTCTGCTGCGCTCCCTGTTATTCATTTGGGGTTCTCTGACGTCAGCTCTGAGGTCAAGCAGGCAGGGCCACACCTCCCCCTCTCCTGCTCCCAAACACAAAAGGCTATAGATAGCTGCTGCAGCAAATGCTTCTCATTACGTTCTCCCCTCTCCTCAGACCGCCCACCCGGCTGGGGGTGGGAGCAGCATGGGGCCCCTAGATGCCTGTGCTGCTCTGCTATGTGTTTTCTGTTATTTGGGGTGAGTTGTGCATTCCTCACAAGCTTTGAATGTCATGCAGAGCCCCAGGGGAACCCTGGGAGGAGAGACCAGGCAGGGGAAGGTTGCCCATGCACGCCAGGGAAGAGGCATCCCCTCCCCCTTGTCAGCCAGAGAAGATGTCCAAACCAGAGGGACATGCCAGGTCTATGACAGCATACCCTCCCCACACAGCATCCATCCCCTCTCCAATGCAGGACCCCCACTCCCCACCAGCAGAACTTGCTCAGCTAGCCTTAGTCTGGCAGGACACAGACTGAGAGGTGATAAATCTCTTTGCTTGAGTGTTGGGGCCAAGAAGGAGAAGGAACAATTGCAGATGGAGACTGTGCACGGAGAATTGATGGATATAAATTGGCCACTGATACACGTGCAGAGAAATCTGGATGAGATTTTGGGCTATGACAGCAATCATGCTCCACACCACCCTTCCAAAGGAGCAGGGATGTAGAAGCAGAAATCCCATCTGCTTCTAAACTGGAGCCTGATAAAATGATGAGCTGGAGGCCAGGCCAGGAACTAGAGTAGCATCCCCCAGGGCTCAGTCTTGGGTCCAGTTTTGTTCAGTATCTTTATCACTGGGCTGAATGAAGGGATTGAATGTTCCCTCAGCAAGTTTGCAGATGACACTAAACTGGGAGGAGGTGTTGATCTGGCTGAGGGTGGGGAGGGTCTGCAGAGGGGTCTGGACAGGCTGGATCCATGGGCTGACCCAAGGGGATGAGGTTCAACAAGGCCAAGGGCAGAGTGCTGCACATGGGACATGACAACCCCCAGCAGCTCCAGGCTGGGGGAGACTGGCTGGAGAGCTGTCAGGCAGAGAAGGACCTGGGGGTGCTGGGGGACTGACCAGGAGCCAGCAGTGTGCCTGGGGGGCCAGGAAGGCCACTGGCATCCTGGCTTGTGTCAGCAATAGTGTGGCCAGTAGGTCTGGGGAGGGGGTTGTGCCCCTGGGCTGGGCACTGGGGAGGCTGCAGGTGGAGTGCTGGGTCCAGTTCTGGGCTCCTCAGCATCAGAAGGACATGGAGGTCCTGGAGCGAGTGCAGAGAAGGGCAACCAGGCTGGGGAAGGGGCTGGAGGGCAAATCCTCTGAGGAGCAGCTGAGGGAGCTGGGGGTGTTGAGCCTGGAGAAGAGGAGGCTGAGGGGAGACCTTCTCCCCACCTCCCCTGCCCTGCCAGGAGGGTGCAGAGAGGTGGGCGCTGGTCTCTTCAGCCAGGGGCCAGGAGCTGGGACAAGGGGCAATGGGCTCAAGCTGGGCCAGGGCAGGGTCAGCTCAGCTGGGAGGGCAAAGTTCTTCCCTGGCAGAGCTGTGGGGCTGTGGCCCAGGCTGCCCAGGGAGGGGGCTGAGTCCCCAGCCCTGGGGGTGTTTACCAGAGGGGAGATGAGGTGCTCAGGGGTCTGGTTTAGCTTAGGATGGGATTGTTTGGACTTGATGATCTTCAAAGGTCTTTTCCAACCTGGTGCATCTGTGATTCCATGATTCCAGGATTTTATATCCATGACAGCTAGGGATTGGGAACACTGCCCCAAGACTGGCTGCACACCAACTCCTCATCCTTTCCCAAGGACATCTGACAGAGAGACTCCCCAGACCACAGATGTGGTGCCTTGTCCCAAGGAAGGGAAACTAACCTCCCACCCCACCCTCCCCAACTCCCCATTTGGGTCTGTGTCTTTATGTGAAGCCCAAGACAATCAGGTCATGTTTCAGTGTCTTCTCACAGAGTTTGCACTGTTATGGATCTAGAAACGCTGGGCTGGGAAGGACTTCCTGGGATGGCTGGATGCAGTGAGCTCCATGGCCACTCCCCACCTCCCTGCCACGTGTTTTGTTCCATCACAATTCTCAGGATGCTGTGAGGAGCCAGCAGGATGGGCTAGCTTTCCCTCTAAGTCTTTAACCCATGGCTAGATCCAAACAGCGTTTCCAGATCCCAGAGATGTTGATGAGATCAACACAACGATGAACAACAGCTGGGAAGAGGAATCCTGTAGGAAAAGGAAGCCTTGACCTCTGCAGGGATGCTGAGCACATCCAGAATGCCAACAGAGATACGGGAGCCACCACCACAGGCTCACAGCATCGCAGGGTTGGAAAAGACCTTGAAGATCATCAAGTCCAACTGTTCCCATCCTGAGCTAAACCAGATCCCTGAGCACCTCATCCACCCTTTTTTTAAACACATCCAGGGAAAGTGACTCAACCACCTCCCTGGGCAGCCCATACCATCATGTGCTGCATCCCGTGCCATCCCAGCAGCATCCCATTCCATCCCAGCAGCATCCCATGCCATCCCAGCAGCATCCAGACCATACTTCAGGTGTGCCTGGCATCACCCAAATGGCTGTGCTCTGTACCTTGGAGACAATTCCCCACATAGCTGTTGATGAGAAGAGCTCCTGGGGAGCAGCCCTGAGGAGAAGGACCTGGGTGTCAGGGGGGATGAGAAGCTCCCCATGAGCAGCAGTGTGATCCTGCAGCTGGGAAGGGTGATGGGATCCTGGGCTCCATCAGCAGAGGGGTGGCAGCAGGGACAGGGAGGGGATTGTCCCTCTCTGCTCTGCCCTGGGGAGGCCCCAGCTGGAGTCCTGTGGCCAGAGCTGGGGCCCCAGGACAAGAGAGATGTGGGGCTGTTGGAGAGGGGTCAGAGGAGCCACAGAGATGCTCAGGGGGCTGGAGCAGCTCCCCTCTGGAGAGAGGCTGAGGGAGCTGGGCTGGGTCAGCCTGGAGAAGAGAAGACTGGGGTGGGGGGGACCTTATAGCCCCTTCCAGCCCCTGAAGGGAGCAGAGGAACAGGAGGGGAATGGGCTTGTTCAAGGGCAGAGCCTGGCAGGACAAGGGGGCTGGAGTGAAGCTGGAGGAGGGAAGGGGGAGAGGAGAGACTGGGGGGAAGTTGTGTCCAGAGAGAGTGGGGAGGGGCTGGCAGGGGCTGCCCAGAGAGGGGGTGGGTGCCCCATCCCTAGGGGTGTCCAAGGCCAGGTTGGCTGGGGCCCTGGGCAACCTTGTGTAGCTCCAGGCCTGGAGGTTGGTGTCCCTGCCTGTGGCAGGGGGTTGGAGCTCTGGGACCCTTGGGGTCCCTCCCAGCGCAAACCAGTCTGGGATTCTGAGATTCTAAGAAATGCCAGCACCACGCTGCTGCTTGAGCTTTATGGGTCCCAGCTGGAGAGGTGCACACTAGCCACTCCACATTTTGGGATCCCAGCTTTATTTAAGGTGCAATCTACTAATTGGTGGCTTGCCAGACGTGTGGTGCCACTGAATGGGAAGTGGGCACGTTACTCGTGGCATCTCACGTAGCTCAGGCTCCCGCAGCTCCTCTCCAGCCCCTAGGACACACTCCAAAGAGAATTAACACCCAACCTTCCCCTTCCTCCAGCAGACACTCCCACGGCCCTGCCTGCTTGTCCCCAACACCATCAGGGATGGCCGGGGTCCCAGGGGTGGCCAGGGTCCCAGTGGTGGCCAGGGTGCCAGGTGCTGCCGGGGTCGCAGGGGCTGCCGGGGTCCCAGGGCAGTTGGGGTCCCAGGGGCATCCAGGATGCCAAGGGCTGCCGGGGTCCCAGGGGCTGCTGGCGTCCCAGGGGCGACTGGGGTCCCAGGGGCAACTGGGGTCCCAGGGGTGACTGGGGTCCCAGGGCTGCCGGGGTCCCAGGGGTGACTGGGGTCCCAGGGCTGCCAGGGTCCCAGGGAGGCAGCCAGGGTCTCAGGGGCAGCTGGTGTCCCAGGGGTAGCTGGGATCCCAGGGGCGGCCAGAATCCCAAGGGCAGCTGGGATTCCAAGGGTGGCCGGGGTCTCAGGGTAGCCAGGACCCCAGGGCTGGCCTGGGTCTCAGGGGCGGCCAGGATGCCAAGGGCAGCTGGGATCCAGGGGAGACTGGGATCCCAGGGGTGGCCGGGATCTCAGGGGCAGTTGGAGTCCCAGGGGCAGCCGGGATGCCAAGGGCAGTCAGGGTCCCAGGGGCTGCCGGGGTCCCAGGGGGGCAGCCGGGGTCTCAGGGGTGGCCGGGGTCCCAGGGGCAGCTGTGATCCAGGGGAGACTGGGATCCCAGGGGTGGCCGGGGTCCCAGGGGCGACCGGGGTCCTGGGGCTGCTGGGGTCTCAGGGGTGGCCAGGATGCCAAGGGCAGACGGAGATTCCAGGGGCAGCCGGGATCCCAGGGGCGGCTGGGATCCCAGGGGGCAGCCGGGGTCCCGGGGGGCCGGTGTCCCAGGGGCTGCCGGTGTCCCGGGGGCTGCCGGGGTCCCGGGGGCTGCCGGTGTCCCAGGGGCTGCCGGGGTCCCGGGGGCTGCCGGTGTCCCGGGGGCTGCCGGGGTCCGGGGGGCTGCCGGGGTCCCGGGGGCTGCCGGTGTCCCGGGGGCTGCCGGGGTCCCGGGGGCTGCCGGGGTCCGGGGGGCTGCCGGGGTCCCGGGGGCTGCCGGGGTCCCGGGGGCTGCCGGTATCCCGGGGGCTGCCGGGGTCCCGGGGGCTGCCAGGGTCCCAGGGTGGGGGGGCGCTGTCCCAGGGGCGGATCGGGCCCGGCCCGGTCCCGTTACCGAGGAGGCGGAGGGCGCTGGCCCAGCAGGGGGCGCTCTGCCCCGGTAGCTCTCCCCGTCCCGGACGCGGGGTGGCGTCACTTCCGGCGCGGCGGTCGCGCTGCGCTCGGCGGGGCGGTCGCCATGGGCCGGGGGCGGCCGGCAGCCCCGCGCCCCGCCGCCGTGAGTGGCTGCCGGGCGGCGCCGGGGGGTCCCCGGGTGTCTCTGCGCCGGCGGGGGGAGGCGGACGCGGGGAAGCGGGGGGGATGGGGGCGTGAACGGGGCTCGGCGGCACCGGCGGGGCTTCCCTCCCCCTCCCTCTTCCCGCTTCCTTTCCCTTTCCCTTTCCCTTTCCCCTTCCCCTTCCCCTTCCCCTTCCCCTTCCCCATTTCCTTCCGCTTCCCTTTCCCTTTCCCCTTCCCCTTCCCCTTCCCTTTCCCCTTCCTCTCCCTTCCCCCCTCCCTTCCCCCTTCCCTTCCCCCCTCCCTTCCCCCCTCCCTTCCCCCCTCCCTTCCCCCCTCCCTTTCCCCCTTCCCTTTCCCCCTTCCCCAGCGCCGTGTCCTTGTCCCAGCAGGTCCAAGGCACTGGCAGCAGCAGCGCTGTCAGCAAGTGCTCAGCAGCGGAGCGGGGCTACATCCAGGACCGGTTCCTGCGGCTCCTGGCGGGGGGACAGCGGCGGCGGCGGGCCCCCCTCATCCACCGGTGAGGTACTGGGCACTGGGGAGGCTGCAGCTGGAGTGCTGGGGCCAGTTCTGGGCTCCTCAGCATCAGAAGGACATGGAGGTGCTGGAGCGAGTGCAGAGAAGGGCAACCAGGCTGGGGAAGGGGCTGGAGGGCAAATCCTCTGAGGAGCAGCTGAGGGAGCTGGGGGTGTTGAGCCTGGAGAAGAGGAGGCTGAGGGGAGACCTTCTCCCCACCTGCCCTGCCCTGCCAGGAGGGTGCAGAGAGGTGGGCGCTGGTCTCTTCAGCCAGGGGCCAGGAGCTGGGACAAGGGGCAATGGGCTCAAGCTGGGCCAGGGCAGGGTCAGCTGAGCTGGGAGGGCAAAGTTCTTCCCTGGCAGAGTTGTGGGGCTGTGGAACAGGGGCCTGGGACAGGGTCAGGGCCTGAGACAGGGTCAGGGCCCAGGATGGGCCTGGAAGAGGGTCAGGGACCGGGATGGGCCTGGAATAGGGGCCTAGAACAAAGTCAGGGCCTGGCCCAGGCTGCCCAGGGAGGGGGCTGAGTCCCCAGCCCTGGGGGTGTTGAACAGAGGGGAGATGAGGTGCTCAGGGATCTGGCTCAGCACAGGACAGGGATGGTTGGACTTGATGATCTTCAAGGTCTTTCCCAACCCTGTGACCCTGGGATTCTGGGGGTAAAACATGCCACCCAGCTGGTTCCTAACCACGGCCAGTGTTCAGTGCTGCTGAAAGCTACTTGAGGTTTGGAAATGAACATGCCAAGAAGTGTTGCCATGTCAGTAGTTTTCTCATTCTCAGGAGCATTGCAGCTCACTGCAGGTGTTTGCTGGAGCAGGGAAACACTAAGGCCAAGGGGATCCTGGGGGGCATCAGGAGGAGCGTGGCCAGCAGGTCCCAGGAGGGGATCCTCCCCCTCTGCTCTGCCCTGCTCAGGCCCCAACTGGAGTGTTGTGTCCAGGTCTGGGCTCCCTGGGATCAAAGGGACAGGGATCTCCTGGAGAGAGTCCAGAGGAGGGACAGGGAGATGCTGAAGGGCCTGGAGCATCTCCCCTGGGAGGAAAGGCTGAGGGAGCTGGGGCTGTTCAGCCTGGAGAGAAGCAGCCTGAGAGGGGATCTGATCCCTGGGGATCAAGAGCTGAAGGGGGGGACACAGGGGGACATGGGCAGCCTCTGCTCAGGGTCTGTGGGGACAGGACAAGGGGTGATGGGCTCAAGTTGGAGCCCAGGGAGTTCCCCCCAATGTGGGGAAGAACTTCTTCCCGGTGAGGGTGAGGGAGCCCTGGGCCAGGCTGCCCAGGGGGTGTGGAGTCTCCTTCTCTGGAGAGATCCCAGCCCTGTGTGCCCTGTCCCAGGGACCCTGCTTTGGCAGGGGGTGGGACCCCGTGGGCTCTGGGGGTCCCTTCCAACCCCAGTGATTCTATGATCTCACTCTCTGGATCCATGCTTGTTCATCCAGTGACTATTTATAGATGCAACCCAGAACTGGTCCAACTAGGATATCCCAGTTTTCTCTGGGTTATCCATAGTCTCAGTGGTTGATACACTCACTGAGTGCAGTCCATCTGTACTTACTGCCAAGCTCTAGGTAGGACAGAATCCTCTGACATCTCCCAGGGCAGGTCTGGAAGTGTGGGGCTGGTGTGTAGGAGCCAAGAAAGAAGGAAGAAGTCAGGGTTTTGGCATGGGAGATGCCAGTGCTGCAGCAGAAGGGCTCCTGGGCAGCGAATTCAACTGGATTTCATTCCCCAGGGGTTACTACATCCGTGCCCGTGCTGTGGATCACTGTGTTCAAGCCTTCCTGCTGAGGACCCAAAGCCACCCCAGGTCACAGGTATCATTTCTGTGTCAGGGTGTAGGTGTCAGCCAGGTGTAGGTGTCAGTCCTCTTGGCACTTTGGTACCTTAGTGGGGTGTCTTTTGGGATCCTGTTCCCCAGAAAGGCACAGGGGAGGGGATTGTGCCCCTGGGCTGGGCACTGGGGAGGCTGCAGCTGGAGTGCTGGGTCCAGTTCTGGGCTCCTCAGCATCAGAAGGACAGGGAGGTCCTGGAGCGAGTGCAGAGAAGGGCAACCAGGCTGGGGAAGGGGCTGGAGGGCAAATCCTCTGAGGAGCAGCTGAGGGAGCTGGGGGCGTTGAGCCTGGAGCAGAGGAGGCTGAGGGGAGACCTTCTCCCCACCTCCCCTGCCCTGCCAGGAGGGTGCAGGGTGCCCTTTCCCCAGAAAGCCTCAGTCTGACTGGCAGTGCTGGGACTGTCCATTTGTCACCTGAGGAATACCTGGGAGGGGGCAATAGTCAGGATTCCCCTGTCTCTTGCAGGAGATGGGCTGATTTAGTCCCTCTGCAGATGATGTCCCTCAGTATTTTTCACACTGAGCTGCTGCTGGAGCTGAGGGTGACTGTTTCTGATCCTTTCCCTGCAGATCCTGTCTTTGGGTGCTGGCTTTGACTCCTTGTACTTCCGTTGGAAGGACGTGGGTCTCCTGCCTCACACCGTGGTCTGTGAGGTGGATTTCCCAACCGTGGCACGTCAGAAAGCTGCTCTGATCAACAGGGTGGAAGAGCTGTCAGTGCTGGTGGGAGAGACTGGAGGGGAAGGGTCAGGTGTGGTATTTCCATGGGTTCAGCCTTTGAAAAGTAAGATTTGGGGGTAGAGGAGGTTGGGAGTTGTAGAAAATCATGTGCATTTTCTGAGGAGAGTTACACAGAATCCCAGGGTTGGAAAAGCTCTTTCAGATCAAGTCCAACCATCCCTGTCCTGTGCTGCCCCAGACCCCTGAGCACCTCATCTCCCCTCTGTTCAACAACCCCAGGGCTGGGGACTCAGCCCCTCCCTGGGCAGCCTGTGCCACAGCCCCACAACTCTGCCAGGGAAGAACTTTGCCCTCCCATCTGCTCTGACCCTGCCCTGGCCCAGCTTGAGCCCATTGCCCCTTGTCCCAGCTCCTGTCCCCTGGCTGCAGAGACCCTCGCCCACCTCTCTGCACCCTCCTGGCAGGGCAGGGGAGGTGGGGAGAAGGTCTCCCCTCAGCCTCCTCTGCTCCAGGCTCAACACCCCCAGCTCCCTCAGCTGCTCCTCAGAGGATTTGCCCTCCAGCCCCTTCCCCAGCCTGGTTGCCCTTCTCTGCACTCGCTCCAGGACCTCCATGTCCTTCTGATGCTGAGGAGCCCAGAACTGGACCCAGCACTCCAGCTGCAGCCTCCCCAGTGCCCAGTGCAGGGGCACAATCCCCTCCCCAGAACTACTGGCCACACTATTGCTGACACAAGCCAGGATGCCAGTGGCCTTGCTGGCCCCCCAGGCACACTGCTGGCTCCTGGTCAGTCCCCCAACACCCCCAGGTCCTTCTCTGCCTGACAGCTCTCCAGCCAGTCTCCCCCAGCCTGGAGCTGCTGGGGGTTGTCATGTCCTGGCCCCCTGGGCACACTGCTGTCTCCTACTCCTGTCCCAAAGAAATCCAGTTGATAGGCTTGGCCTTGTGAGTGGTTCCATGTGGGGTTGATTCTCCTCTTTGTCCCTTGTGGTCTCAGTTCTGTTTCAACACTGTAATGAGATTGAACAATTTCTCTTCCCCAGGAGTTATTACCTGTTCTGGAAAGAACTACAAACTGCTGGGACTGGATTTATCTGAGCTGTGTGAGCTGGAAAGAGCCCTGGAGGAAGCAGGAATGGACAGTGAAATCCCCACCCTCTTCATAGCAGAAGTGGTCCTTACCTACATAGAAAATAGTAGGTTGGTCAAACTCAACTCTCTTGGCTGGGTGGTCAGATGAAAAGAAGGAGCTGCTTTGTGTCACCTGAGGCTGGGAAACCTGGTGTGTTATAACTAAAGGCTTGGGAATTCTGTGGAAGTCAAAACCAGCTCTTCCCATCATAATTGTGATGGGGTAATCGATGTCCATGTGACACAGTCCTGGGCCAGGCTGCCCAGGGGGGTGTGGAGGCTCCTTCTCTGGAGAGATTCCAGCCCCATCTGGATGCTGAGCTGTGTGAGCTGTCCTAGGGACCCTGCTTTGGCAGGGGGTTGGACCTCTCTGGAGGTTCCTTCCACCTCCTGTGATCCTAAAAGGGAGAAAAAAGAAAGGAGGGAAAAAAAAAAGGAGCAATTTGGAGTGTTCTGTTCTTAATCTCTAAATTCTCTGCACAAATGTGATTGTGCCCCTGGACTGGGCACTGGTGAGGCTGCAGCTGGAGTGCTGGGTCCAGTTCTGGGCTCCTCAGCATCAGAAGGACATGGAGGTCCTGGAGCGAGTGCAGAGAAGGGCAACCAGGCTGGGGAAGGGGCTGGAGGGCAAATCCTCTGAGGAGCAGCTGAGGGAGCTGGGGGTGTTGAGCCTGGAGCAGAGGAGGCTGAGGGGAGACCTTCTCCCCACCTCCCCTGCCCTGCCAGGAGGGTGCAGAGAGGTGGGCGCTGGTCTCTTCAGCCAGGGGCCAGGAGCTGGGACAAGGGGCAATGGGCTCAAGCTGGGCCAGGGCAGGGTCAGCTCAGCTGGGAGGGCAAAGTTCTTCCCTGGCAGAGCTGTGGGGCTGTGGAACAGGGGCCTAGAACAGGGTCAGGGCCTGGCCCAGGCTGCCCAGGGAGGGGGCTGAGTCCCCAGCCCTGGGGGTGTTGAACAGAGGGGAGATGAGGTGCTCAGGGGTCTGGTTTAGCTCAGGATGGGATTGGTTGGACTTGATGATCTTCAAAGGTCTTTTCCAACCTGGTGATTCTGTGATTCTGTGAATGGGGGAGGAGAGATGTTTGCAAGTCATACAGTCATAGAATGGTTTGCATTGGAAGAGACCTTAAAGATCATCTAGTTCCAACCCCCTGCCATGGGCAGAGGCACAGGCCACTACTGCAGGTTGCACAGGGCTTTGGGCACCCTCCTGGCAGGGCAGGGGAGGTGGGGAGAAGGTCTCCCCTCAGCCTCCTCTTCTCCAGGCTCAACACCCCCAGCTCCCTCAGCTGCTCCTCAGAGGATTTGCCCTCCAGCCCCTTCCCCAGCCTGTGGATCCAGGGGTCTCCACAGCTTCTCTGGGCACCCTGTGCCAGGGCCTCACTGCCCTCACAGTGAAGAATTTCTTCCTCATGTCTAATCCCCATCCACCCTCTTCCAGTTTAAGCCCATTACCTGTGGCCTATCACTACCACCCTGATAAAGAGTCCCTCTCCAGCTTTCCTGTGGGCCTCCCTGTAGGTCCTGGAAAGCTGCAATAAGGCCTCTCATTAGATGAGAGACTGGGGGGAAGTTGTGTCCAGAGAGAGTGGGGAGGGGCTGGCAGGGGCTGCCCAGAGAGGCGGTGGGTGCCCCGTCCCTGGGGGTGTCCAAGGCCAGGTTGGCTGGGGTCAACCTTGTGTAGCTCCAGGCCTGGAGGTTGGTGTCCCTGCCTGTGGCAGGGGGTTGGAGCTCTGGGACCCTTGGGGTCCCTCCCAACCCAGAACATTCTAGGATTCTCTGGCCAAGAAGGCTGATGCCATCCTGGGCTGTGTGAGAAGGGGGGTGGTTGGTAGGTCAGGAGAGGTCCTGCTCCCCCTCTGCTCTGCCCTGGGGAGACCCCAGCTGGAATATTGGGTCCAGTTCTGGGCCCCTCAGCTCCAGAAGGACACAGAACTCCTTGGAAGAGCCCAGCACAGGGACACCAAGGGGATGGAGGGAGTGGAACCCCTTCCTGATGAGGAGAGGCTGAGGGAGCTGGGGCTCTTGAGCCTGGAGAAGAGGAGCCTGAGGTGTCCAAGGCCAGGTTGGCTGGGGTCAACCTTGTGTAGCTCCAGGCCTGGAGGTTGGTGTCCCTGCCTGTGGCAGGGGGGTTGGAGCTCTGGGACCCTTGGGGTCCCTCCCAGCCCAGCCCAGGCTGGGATTCTGGGATTCTATGGTTTAGCTTAGGACAGGAATGGTTGGACTTGATGATCTTAAAGGTCTTCTCCAACCTGTTGGCTCTGTGATTCTCTGGGTTATGGGTTGAAGCAGACAGGGCCAGTGCCTGAGGCACTGCCTTCTCTAGTAGCATGACTTGTCATTTGAAAGTCCTTCCAACCAACTTGCATCCCACTTTTTGGGGCTGGATTAAGGCAAGATAGGTTGATGTCCCTGCCTGTGGCAGGGGGTTGGAGCTCTGGGACCCTTGGGGTCCCTCCCAGCCCAAACCAGTCTGGGATACTGGGATTCTATGTGCTGTGTGATAGTCAGTCAGTTAGAAATAGTCAGTTACTTGACTCGTGCTGCATGGTCTCTCTGACAGGTCAGATGCCCTGATTCAGTGGGCAGCAGAGCGTTTCTCTCAGGCTTGTTTCCTGCTCTATGAGCAGATGCACCCAGGGGACCCCTTTGGACGTGTCATGCAGCAGCATTTCACCCAGCTCAACTCCAGCCTTCATTCCTTGGCCCAGTACCCTGACAGGGAGGCACAGCAGAGGCGCTTTTTGGAGAAGGTGAGTACCCAGAGCCTGAGGACATCCCCAGAGCACCAAGTACCTGAGAAGGATTGTCAGCAAGGTGTTTACAAGTTGGGTCTAACTGTAGCCACTCTGACTGTGAGGGTACTACTGGGGGAAACTGGCTGGAGAGCTGTCAGGCAGAGAAGGACCTGGGGGTGCTGGGGGACTGACCAGGAGCCAGCAGTGTGGCCAGGAAGGCCAAGGGCATCCTGGCTTGTGTCAGAGCCAGTGTGGCCAGTAGGTCTGGAGAGGGGATTGTGCCCCTGGGCTGGGCACTGGGGAGGCTGCAGCTGGAGTGCTGGGTCCAGTTCTGGGCTCCTCAGCATCAGAAGGACATGGAGGTCCTGGAGTGAGTCCAGAGAAGGGCAACCAGGCTGGGGAAGGGGCTGGAGGGCAAATCCTCTGAGGAGCAGCTGAGGGAGCTGGGGGTGTTGAGCCTGGAGAAGAGGAGGCTGAGGGGGAACTCATTGCAGCCTGCCAGTCCCTGAAGGGAGCAGAGGAACAGGAGGGGAATGGGCTTGTTCAAGGGCAGAGCCTGGCAGGACAAGGGAGCTGGAGTGAAGCTGGAGGAGGGAAGGGGGAGAGGAGAGACTGGGGGGAAGTTGTGTCCAGAGAGAGTGGGGAGGGGCTGGCAGGGGCTGCCCAGAGAGGGGGTGGGTGCCCCGTCCCTGGGGGTGTCCAAGGCCAGGTTGGCTGGGGTCAACCTTGTGTAGCTCCAGCCTGGAGGTTGGTGTCCCTGCCTGTGGCAGGGGGTTGGAGCTCTGGGATCCTTGGGGTCCCTCCCAGCCCACCCCAGTCTGGGATTCTAGGATCTTATCACTATATACACATGTCTAATGGTAGAGATGAAGCCAGAGACAGGAGGTTCTCAGTTGTAGCCAGCAACAGGCTAAGAGGACACAGGCACAAACTGAAATGCAGAGGGAAACCACTCAAACATAATCCCCCCTCACATTTTACTATGGGGGTGCTGAAGCCCTGCAGTAGGCTGCCCAAAGAGGCTGTGGAGTCTCCATCTTTGGAGACCCATGCCATCCCCTTTGATATGGTGATACCACCAGGATGTACTTGGGCTTCCAAGACAGAACCATGCACCTAGGGAAGGAAGCCAAGTTCTACTCCATGGGGCCTCCCTAAGTTCTTACCACGGTGCAGGAAAGTTCTTGAACATGAAGGAAATCCCAATCCCCCAGCACAGGCTCCGTGGCAGAGCGACCACCATAGAGAAACAGGTACTTCTCACCTGAGGAAGAAGACAACCAGGTCAAAGGGTAGAATTTGGTGTGTCACAAAGCCCAGAATTTCTGTTTGTGTAGAAGGGAAGCTGACCCAAGACAGAAATTACCTACAGTCAGGCAGAAGTTTTATCCACTGTTGATACTAAAACATCCTGGAGCTGGGCTGGGTCAGCCTGGAGAAGAGAAGGCTGGGGTGGGGGGACCTTATAGCCCCTTCCAGCCCCTGAAGGGAGCAGAGGAACAGGAGGGGAATGGGCTTGTTCAAGGGCAGAGCCTGGCAGGACAAGGGGATGGAGTGAAGCTGGAGGAGGGAAGGGGGAGAGGAGAGATTAGGGGGAAGTTGTGTCCAGAGAGAGTGGGGAGGGGCTGGCAGGGGCTGCCCAGAGAGGGGGTGGGTGCCCCATCCTTGGGGGTGTCCAAGGCCAGGTTGGCTGGGGTCAACCTTGTGTAGCTCCAGGCCTGGAGGTTGGTGTCCCTGCCTGTGGCAGGGGGGTTGGAGCTCTGGGACCCTTGGGGTCCCTCCCAGCCCAGACCAGTCTGGGATTCTATGAAAACCTGCTCCAGAAATCCATAGAATGCTTTGGGTTGGAAGGGGCCTCAAAGACCATCTAGTTCCAACCCCCTGCCAGGGGCAGGGACACCCTCTACTAGAGCTAGTTGCCCAAAGCCCCATCCAACCTGGTCTTCAACACTTCCACGTGCAAGGCTTTCACAGCTTCTCTGGGCACCCTGTTCAAGTGCCTCATCACCTTCACAGTAAAGACTTTTCTTCTTTTCTTTGACCTGGACAGGCTGGAGAGCTGGGCAGGGAGAGACCTCATGAAGTTCAACAAGAGCAAGTGGAGAGTCTGGCCCCTGGGAAGGAAAAACTGCTGGGATCAGGACAGGCTGGGGGGAGCTGCTGGAGAGGAGCTCTGTGGAGAAGGACCTGGGGGTGCTGGTGGGTGACAGGGTGGCTGGGGTCAACCCTGTGTAGCTCCAGGCCTGGAGGTTGGTGTCCCTGCCTGTGGCAGGGGGTTGGAGCTCTGTGATCCTTGGGGTCCCTCCCAGCCCAGCCCAGTCTGGGATTCTGGGATTCTGTGGTTTAGCTTAGGACAGGAATGGTTGGACTTGATGGTCTTAAAGGTCTTCTCCAACCTGTTGGCTCTGTGATTCTCTGGGTTATGGGTTGAAGCAGACAGGGCCAGTGCCTGAGGCACTGCCTTCTCTAGCACCATGACTTGTCATTTGAAAGTCCTTCCAACCAACTTGCATCCCACTTTTTGGGACAGGATTAAGGCAAGATGGGTTGGTTCCTCTAGGACTTTTGCTATGATAAAGTTCTTAAGAGCTTTACAGGTAAGACATCTATCCTTGCTGTATTCTGGGCTCCTGTTGTTCCAGCTTGGCAGTCCTAAATCATGGAATCACAGAATCATTAAGGTTGGAAAATGTAGTCCTACCATCCCCTACCACCTATGTTGCTCATAAACCATAGAACCATGGAATCCCAGACTGGTTTGGGTTGGGAGGGACCCCAAGGGTCCCCGAGCTCCAACCCCCTGCCACAGGCAGGGACACCAACCTCCAGGCCTGGAGCTACACAAGGTTGACTCCATCCAACCTGGCCTTGGACACCCCCAAGGATGGGGCACCCACCCCCTCTCTGGGCAGCCCCTTCCAGCTCCTCCCCACTCTCTCTGTAAAAAATTTCCCCTAATGTTTAACCCTTCCTTCCTTTAGCTTTAATATGTCCCTAAGGACCTAATCCAACCTTTCCTTAAACACCCTGAGGGATGGTGACTCCACCACCTCCCTGGGCAACCTGTTCTGATGCCCAACTGCTCTTTCAGAGAAGAAATTTCTCCTCATTTCTAACCAGAACCTCCCCTGGTCCAGCTCACAGCCGTTCCCTCTTGTCCTATTGCTGGTTATCTGCAAGAAGAGGCTGAGCCCAGCTCACCACAACCTCCTTTCAGGGAGTTGGGGAGAGAAATAAGGTCTCCCCTCAGCCTCCTCTTCTCCAGGCTCAACCCCCCCAGTTCCCTCAGCTGCTCCTCAGAGGATTTGCCCTCCAGCCCCTTCCCCAGCCTGGTTGCCCTTCTCTGCACTCGCTCCAGGACCTTGATGTCTTTCTTGGAGTGAGGGACCCAAAACTGAACCCAGTATTCAAGGTGTGGCTTCAGCAGAGAGGGATGGTCACCTCCCTGGTCCTGCTGGCCACACTCTTCCTTGATAGAAGCCAGGATGCTGTTGGCCTTCTTGGCCACCCAGGTACGCTGCTGGCTCCTGTGGAGGCGAGTGTCAACCAACACCCCCAGGTCCTTTTCCTCTGCAAACTGCAGCTGTTTGATGCCCAGTCTTTGGTTTCTTTTGGGAAGAGGTGGTCATTCTGGTGGATTTCTCTTTCAGGGCTGGACTGAGTGCAGTGTAATGGACATGAATGAGTTTTTCACCTGTTGCACTCCAGAGGATGAGAAGCAAAGAGTGCAAGCTCTGGAGCCTTTTGATGAATATGAGGTAATCCTCCTTTACTCTGAACATCATTTGCCTGGCTTTGAGGTGATGTGGTGTCTCATCACAGTTCTGTACAGGAGCTGCAAAGCTGAGAGAGCATGGGATAGATGAGTGGGCAGTGAGGTGGGGTGAGAACTGGCTGTGGGACCGAGCTCAGAGGGTGGTGATCAGTGGAGCAGAGTCTGGCTGGAGATCTGTGACCAGTGGTGTTCCCCAGGTTGGGTCTGGTCCTGTTTAATATCTTCATTGAGACTGGGTCTGGTCCTGTTTAATATCCTCACTGAGACCTTGATGAGGGGACAGCATCCACCCTCAGCAAGTGTCTGATGATCCAGAGCTGGGAGGAGTGGTGGACATACAGGAGAGAGACCTGGCCAGGCTGGAGAGCTGGGCAGGGAGAAACCAGCTGGGGTTGGAGAGCAGCAAGAGCAGAGTCCTGCCCCTGGGGAGGGATAAGGACTGACCAGGCTGGGATTCTGTGATTCCACCTGTCTTGCTGGTGCTAACTCTCCATCTCATGACCCTTACCTGTTAACATTCACATTCTCTTTGCTAGATCCTGTTCCTGCCCTGCTTTTGCTTCCCCAGTGTCACTGTAAATCTCAACCTTGCATCCCTATTGGCAGAGCTGCTCCTTCCTTCCCTCCTCCTCCTCCTCCTTAGTCTGATTAACATTTCCTCCCCTGTTTTCTTGCCTGCTCACCAGTCTGGGGTTCTATGTGTACACAAGTCCAGGCTGAAAAGTGGGCATGGGAGATGGCTGAACCCTCTACAATTACCCTTTTGAGGTAAAGATGAGACAGAGAAGTAAGATCCAGGTCTCCCTGGGAAACAAGCTGGATGAAATTGGAGAAGAAATGTAAAATCCACACTTGGTGCTGGGGGAGGCTGATTTTTAGACTGGTTTTCCTGGGGACAAATGGTGGCTTTTTCCATTTTCAATATTTACCTTAATTTTTTGGGGTATTGTTTTTCAGGAGGATTTTTTTTTTTTTTTTTTTACTTCTGATTAACTGGGCAGCACTGGTCAAAACCAATCCTAACAGTTTCTCACTGTGCCCTTCAGAGAAGGGCAACCAGGCTGGGGAAGGGGCTGGAGGGCAAATCCTCTGAGGAGCAGCTGAGGGAGCTTGGGGGTGTTGAGCCTGGAGAAGAGGAGGCTGAGGGGAGACCTTCTCCCCACCTCCCCTGCCCTGCCAGGAGGGTGCAGAGAGGTGGGCGCTGGTCTCTTCAGCCAGGGGCCAGGAGCTGGGACGAGGGGCAATGGGCTCAAGCTGTGCCAGGGCAGGCTCAGCTCAGCTGGGAGGGCAAAGTTCTTCCCTGGCAGAGTTGTGGGGCTGTGGAACAGGGGCCTGGGACAGGGTCAGGGCCTGGGATGGGCCTGGAACAGGGTCAGGGCCTGAGACAGGATCAGGGCCTGGGATGGGCCTGGAATAGGGGCCTAGAACAGGGTCAGGGCCTGAGACAGGGTCAGGGCCTGGCCCAGGCTGCCCAGGGAGGGGGCTGAGCCCCCAGCCCTGGGGGTGTTGAACAGAGGGGAGATGAGGTGCTCAGGAGTCTGGGTCAGCACAGGATGGCCGGGGTTGGAGTTCCCTGGCAGAGCTGTGGGGCTGTGGCACAGGGGCCTGGAACAGGGTCAGGGCCTGAGACAGGGTCAGGGCCTGGGATGGGCCTGGAACAGGGTCAGGGCCTGAGACAGGGTCAGTGCCTGGCCCAGGCTGCCCAGGGAGGGGGCTGAGCCCCCAGCCCTGGGGGTGTTGAACAGAGGGGAGATGAGGTGCTCAGGGGTCTGGGTCAGCACAGGACAGGGGTGGTTGGACTTGATGATCTTCAAAGTCTTTCCCAACCCTGTGATTCAGTGATTCAAATAGCAACTGGGGCCATTCATGGATGAGAAATCCATCAAGGACTGCTCAGTATAAAGACAAAGCTTCTTGATATAGACAAACTGCTCAGCTGGGAATTTCTGATGCCTGGGGTGAGGAAGGGCTTTCTCAGTTTCAACTTCAGTCTCCTCACTTTGGTCCCTGTTGGAAACAGTGCTAGGCTAGGTTGGCCTTTGATTTGATCCCCCATGACACTGAAATTGTCAGTGAATTGGGGGATTCTTTCTTTTTCTCTTTGTTTGGGTTGTTTTTCTTTTTTTCCTTTGGCCTTGTTACAGGAATGGCACCTGAAATGTTCCCATTACTTTGTTTTGGCTGCATCAAAGGGGATGGAACCTTCCTGGACTCCATTGTTACCCAGTATGACAGGTACACACTGTCTAGTTTTTGTAGTATTTTATCTCATGCAGGCTCCTCTGAGAGATTTTAGTAGGTGGTTAAACTTTGGGAGGAACTGGTGGGATGCTGCCATTCATAGAATCCCAGCCTGGGCTGGGTTGGGAGGGACCCCAAGGGTCCCAGAGCTCCAACCCCCTGCCACAGGCAGGGACACCAACCTCCAGGCCTGGAGCTACACAAGGTTGACCCCAGCCAACCTGGCCTTGGACACCCCCAGGGACGGGGCACCCACCCCCTCTCTGGGCAGCCCCTGCCAGCCCCTCCCCACTCTCTCTGGACACAACTTCCCCCCAATCTCTCCTCTCCCCCTTCCCTCCTCCAGCTTCACCCCAGCCCCCTTGTCCTGCCTTTATCTCCCCTTTGAACAAGCCCATTCCCCCCCAGGTCCCTCAGGGGGCTGAGGAGCAAAGCCCCCCCCAGCCCTGTTCCCAAGGCTGCTCTCCAGCCTCTGCTCCCCCCAGTCTGTACCTACACCCAGGACTTCCCACCCCACCTGGAGAACTGGACAATGGGGAAGGGTTTGGGTGGGGAGGGGTCTCTGGAGCCTCTCTGGGCAGCCCCTTCCAGCCCCTCCCCACTCTCTCTGGACACAACTTCCCCCCAATCTGCTGCTCCAGCCCCCTGAGCATCTTTGTGGCTCCTCTGACCCCTCTCCAACAGCTTCCACCACATTTTTTTTATGATCTTGAAGAGCTGAGTAGACTTGAGACTTGCTTCATCTCTCACTTAAGATGTAGACTTTGGACTTACAAGACTTCTTTGGTTCTCTTTGCCTTCCAGTTCCTGGTTGTGGTGGCCCTCTCAGGGTGGCTGGGAGCATCCCAGCCTCAGTGTGTGCAGTGCATCCTGAGGGCTCTGGGCTGAGGCGTTACGGGCACCGCTCTGTTCTCCTGAAACCCAACGTGGTCATCACCACTGGAGGCTTTGGGGAGGAGGATGGGCAGCACTGTCGGGTGAGGAGTTTCCAGTTGCTGATGAAGAGTGCAGGGGGCTGGAGAGCTGCCCCTGTGAGAAGGGAGAATCCTGATAAGAGATGGGGTGAGTGCCCACACTGATGGCAAGGGCAGAGGAGGATGTGTTTGGGCTCAGGATGAAGTAATGACTAATGCAGTAGTGGTGGCACGGTGTAATTCTGGCAGCAGACACAGGGATCTGCAGGTTCTGAGTGATGGGTGCTGGGTCACACAGAACCACAAGGTTGGAAAAGCCCTTTGAGATCACTGAGTCCAACCACCCCTGTCCTGTGCTGACCCAGACCCCTGAGCACCTCATCTCCCCTCTGTTCAACACCCCCAGGGCTGGGGACTCAGCCCCCTCCCTGGGCAGCCTGGGCCACAGCCCCACAACTCTGCCAGGGAAGAACTTTGCCCTCCCAGCTGAGCTGACCCTGCCCTGGCCCAGCTTGAGCCCATTGCCCCTTGTCCCAGCTCCTGGCCCCTGGCTGAAGAGACCAGCGCCCACCTCTCTGCACCCTCCTGGCAGGGCAGGGCAGGTGGGGAGAAGGTCTCCCCTCAGCCTCCTCTGCTCCAGGCTCAACACCCCCAAGCTCCCTCAGCTGCTCCTCAGAGGATTTGCCCTCCAGCCCCTTCCCCAGCCTGGTTGCCCTTCTCTGCACTCACTCCAGGACCTCCATGTCCTTCTGATGCTGAGGAGCCCAGAACTGGACCCAGCACTCCAGCTGCAGCCTCCCCAGTGCCCAGTCCAGGGGCACAATCCCCTCCCCAGACCTACTGGCCACGCTGGCTCTGACACAAGCCAGGATGCCCTTGGCCTTCCTGGCCACACTGCTGGCTCCTGGTCAGTCCCCCAGCACCCCCAGGTCCTTCTCTGCCTGACAGCTCTCCAGCCAGTCTCCCCCAGCCTGTAGTGCTGCTTGGGGTCCTGGACTTGTGTCACAGCAACACTACAGGCTTTGGAAAGAGCAGATGGAAAACTGCCTGTTGGAAAAGGACCTGGGCATGTTGGTTGACAGCTGGCTCAGTATGTATGCCAGGTGGCCAAGGCAGCCAACAGCATCCTGGCTTGTGTCAGAGCCAGTGTGGCCAGGAGGTCTGGGGAGGGGATTGTGCCCTGGGCACTGGGGAGGCTGCAGCTGGAGTGCTGGGTCCAGTTCTGGGCTCCTCAGCATCAGAAGGACATGGAGGTGCTGGAGCCAGTCCCACATCTCTCTTGTCCTGGGGCCCCAGCTCTGGACACAGGACTCCAGCTGGGGCCTCCCCAGGGCAGAGCAGAGAGGGACAATCCCCTCCCTGTCCCTGCTGCCACCCCTCTGCTGATGGAGCCCAGGATCCCATCGCCCTTCCCAGCTGCAGGATCACACTGCTGCTCCTGGGGAGCTTCTCATCCCCCATGACCCCCAGGTCCTTCTCCTCAGGGCTGCTCCCCAGGAGCTCTTCTCCCAGCCTGTATCCAGGTCTGGGATTCCTCCAGCCCAAGCCTAACACTAAATTTCCTGGAAGAAAGATGAGTGTGAACTGCCCTGTGTTTGTGTATCTGCAGGTGAGAGGCTGTACCACACCGTGTCCTGCCTCTCCAACAGCCTGGCCTTGGTGGTAGGAGGACGAACATCCCCATCAAGTCCAGGCTTGGGAATGTTGTTGCTCAAGTTCTCTGAAACCCCTGATGCCTCAGATCCAGATGAAATGACAGTGGAGGTTGTAAGCCTGCAGCCTGCTCCTGAAGCAGCTCCTGAAGCAGCTCCTGAAGCAGGTCCTGAAGCAAGTCCTGATCCAGCTCCTGAACCAGCTCCTAAACCAGCTGCTCTGCGGTGGAGGCACAGTGCAACAGAAGTGATGTTCAAAGGTAAAGAGCCTGGGAAGAGTAGAAAGGTCTCTGTGCCTGGAGATGTAGACCAAGTCCAGAATATAGGGGGAAGATTGAGATTCAATATAGGGAGTCATAGAATCATAGAATTGTAGGGGTTGGAAGGGACCTGGAGAGATGAGAGATGATGAACCCCCTGCCAAAGCAGCTCCCTAGGACATTTCACTCAGATAGGCATCCAGATGGGTCTGGAATCTCTCCAGAGAAGGAGACTCCACAACCTCCCTGGGCAGCCTGTCCCAGGGCTCCCTCACCCTCACTCTGTTAAAGTTCTTCCCCATGTTGGTGTGGAACTCCCTGTGCTCCAACTTGCAGCCATTGCCCCTTGTCCTGTCCCCACAGACACTGAGAAGGGGCTGGCTGATTCCCCCTGCAGCCCATGCTTAAGATAATTATAAACATTAATTAGGTCCCCCCTTAGTCTTCTTCTCTCCAGGCTGAACAGCCCCAGCTCCCTCAGCCTTTCCT
This sequence comes from Hypotaenidia okinawae, assembly GCA_027925045.1. NCBI lineage: Eukaryota > Metazoa > Chordata > Aves > Gruiformes > Rallidae > Hypotaenidia > Hypotaenidia okinawae. The sequence continues at coordinate 217,988,995 of BSDF01000001.1, forward strand.
CCCAGGGGAGATGCTCCAGGCCCTTCAGCATCTCCCTGTCCCTCCTCTGGACTCTCTCCAGGAGATCCCTGTCCCTTTGATCCCAGGGAGCCCAGACCTGGACACAACACTCCAGCTGGGGCCTGAGCAGGGCAGAGCAGAGGGGGAGGATCCCCTCCTGGGACCTGCTGGCCACGCTCCTCCTGATGCCCCCCAGGGTCCCCTTGGCCTCCTTGGGGACACTGCTGGCTCACGGCCACCCTGTCACCCACCAGCACCCCCAGGTCCTTCTCCACAGAGCTCCTCTCCAGCAGCTCCCCCAGCCTGTCCTGATCCCAGCAGTTTTTCCTTCCCAGGGGCCAGACTCTCCACTTGCTTTTGTTGAACCTCAGCTGGTGTCTCCCTGCCCAGCTCTCCAGCCTGTCCAGGTCAAAGTCTTTACTGTGAAGGTGATGAGGCACTTGAACAGGGTGCCCAGAGAAGCTGTGAAAGCCTTGCACGTGGAAGTGTTGAAGACCAGGTTGGATGGGGCTTTGGGCAACTAGCTCTAGTAGAGGGTGTCCCTGCCCCTGGCAGGTGGTTGGAACTAGATGGTCTTTGAGGCCCCTTCCAACCCAAAGCATTCTATGGATTTCTGGAGCAGGTTTTCATAGAATCCCAGACTGGGCTGGGCTGGGAGGGACCCCAAGGGTCCCAGAGCTCCAACCCCCTGCCACAGGCAGGGACACCAACCTCCAGGCCTGGAGCTACACAAGGTTGACCCCAGCCAACCTGGCCTTGGACACCCCCAGGGATGGGGCACCCACCCCCTCTCTGGGCAGCCCCTGCCAGCCCCTCCCCACTCTCTCTGGACACAACTTCCCCCCAGCCTCTCCTCTCCCCCTTCCCTCCTCCAGCTTCACCCCAGCCCCCTTGTCCTGCCAGGCTCTGCCCTTGAACAAGCCCATTCCCCTCCTGTGTCTCTGCTCCCTTCAGGGGCTGGAAGGGGCTATAAGGTCCCCCCCACCCCAGTCTTCTCTTCTCCAGGCTGACCCAGCCCAGCTCCAGGATGTTTTAGTATCAACAGTGGATAAAACTTCTGCCTGACTGTAGGTAATTTCTGTCTTGGGTCAGCTTCCCTTCTACACAAACAGAAATTCTGGGCTTTGTGACACACCAAATTCTACCTTCTGACCTGGTTGTCTTCTTCCTCAGGTGAGAAGTACCTGTTTCTCTATGGTGGTCGCTCTGCCACGGAGCCTGTGCTGGGGGATTGGGATTTCCTTCATGTTCAAGAACTTTCCTGCACCGTGGTAAGAACTTAGGGAGGCCCCATGGAGTAGAACTTGGCTTCCTTCCCTAGGTGCATGGTTCTGTCTTGGAAGCCCAAGTACATCCTGGTGGTATCACCATATCAAAGGGGATGGCATGGGTCTCCAAAGATGGAGATTCCACAGCTTTGGGCAACCTACTGCAGGGCTTCAGCACCCCCATAGTAAAATGTGAGGGGGGTTATGTTTGAGTGGTTTCCCTCTGCATTTCAGTTTGTACCTGTTGCCTGGCTACAACTTCCCCCCAATCTCTCCTCTCCCCCTTCCCTCCTCCAGCTTCACCCCAGCCCCCTTGTCCTTCCAGGCTCTGCCCTTGAACAAGCCCATTCCCCTCCTGTTCCTCTGCTCCCTTCAGGGACTGGCAGGCTGCAATGAGGTCCTCCCTCAGCCTCCTCTTCTCCAGGCTGAACCCCCCAGCTCCCTCAGCCGCTCCTCAGAGGATTTGCCCTCCAGCCCCTTCCCCAGCCTGGTTGCCCTTCTCTGCACTCGCTCCAGGACCTCCATGTCCTTCTGATGCTGAGGAGCCCAGAACTGGCCCCAGCACTCCAGCCTGCAGCCTCCCCAGTGCCCAGCCCAGGGGCACAATCCCCTCCCCAGACCTCCTGGCCACGCTGGCTCTGACACAAGCCAGGATGCCCTTGGCCTTCCTGGCCCCCCAGGCACACTGCTGGCTCCTGGTCAGTCCCCCAGCACCCCCAGGTCCTTCTCTGCCTGACAGCTCTCCAGCCAGTCTCCCCCAGCCTGGAGCTGCTGGGGGTTGTCATGTCCCATGTGCAGCACTCTGCCCTTGGCCTTGTTAAACCTCCTCCCCTTGGGCTCAGCCCATGGGTCCAGCCTGTTCAAGAGGGACATTGAGGTGCTTGAGTGTGTCCATGGAAGGACTACAAAGCTGGTGAAGGGTTCAGAAGACAGTATCTTATGAGGAGTGGCTGAGGGAGCTGGGGTTGTTTAGTCTGGAGAAGAGGAGACTGAGGGGACATCTCATTGCTCTCAAGGTGGGGGTTGGTCTCTTCTCCCTGGTAGCCAGTGATGGGACAAGGGGAAAGGGGCTGAAGTTGCATCAGGGGAAGTTTAGGTTGGATATTAGGAAACATTTCTTTACTGAAAGGGCTGTCAGATACTGGCCCAGGCTGCCCAGGGAGGGGCTTGAGTCACCATCCCTGGAGGTGTTTAAAAGAAGGGTAGAGGTTGTGCTTGGTGACGTGGTCTAGTGTTGGACCTAGTAGGGCTTGACTTGATGATCTTGAAGGTCTTTTCCAACCAAAACCATTCTTCTCCACAAACACCACCAAGTTCTGCTCAGGGCTGCTCTCCATCCACCCTCTTTCCAGACTGTACTTGTGCTGGGATTAGCCTGATCCATGTCCTGGACCTTTCCCCATGGGGTTTGTACCAGCCCAGCTCTCCAGACATCCAGGTCCCCCCTGGATGCCACCCCTTTCTTCCTGTGTGTCACCTGCACCACCCAACTCGGTGTGCAGGTTTGCTTGAGTTAGCAAACTTGCTGAGGGTGCCCTCAAGCCCATGTTGATGACAAACAGTGCTCTTCCCAAGCCCAACACCTCAGGGTCACCACCTGTCACTGCTCTTGGTTTGGATATCAAGCCTCTGTGACTCTTTTGAGTGCCACCATCCAGCCAATTCCTTCTCCACCAAGCAGTCCACCTGTCAGATCCATGTTTCTCCAGTTTAGAGGCAAGGATGACGTGCAGGGCAGTGTCATGTGCTTTGCACGTGGGGGCAGGATGTGGTAGCTTCAGGGCTGGTCCCTGTAGAGCTTGACAAACCTCAACCTTGGACTTGGTGTTTTCCTAGATCCCCGTTGAGGGTCCAGCACCAGAAAGCCGTCACTCTCACAGTGCCTGTAGCTGGAAAGGAGGAGTGCTGATTGCAGGAGGTCTGGGAGCAGCTGAGCAGCCCTTGGGCTCAGTTTTCTTTCTGAAGGAGCTTGAAGATGCCTTTGAGTGGCAGACAGTAGAGACACAACCTCCCCTCATCCCAAGGTAAGAGGAAGATGTTCAGCGGCGACTCTTCATCCTCCTTCTACACAACTTCCACTAAGAGTGTTCTGCCTCCTTTTGAACCCACAGGTACTCACATACTGCCCATGTGCATGGTGGAAAGCTGCTGCTTGTAGGTGGAGTGTGGTTTCACTCATCTTCTGTGCCAGGTGTCACTGTCATTGACTTAAAGACTGGTCTCTGCCTGGACTATATGATCAACGTGGTATGTACTGGGTTCTTTCTTGCATCAAGGTAACTTCAGGGCTGTTCCCTGGAGCAGAGGAGGGAAAGCACAGTAGGCAAATGAATGAGTGGGACAAACATGCCCTGTTTGAGGTAGAACCTAGTTTTGAAGTGCTTTTACCAGCCCAGAGACACATCACAGTGTCAAGAGAGGGACAGCATGAGAGTGCAGAAGACTGGAGGGCATGGAGCTGTCTGCAGAGGGCAGCAAAGATGATAAAGGGATCTGGATCATCTCTCTCATCACCAAAGGCTAAGAGCTGGAGCTGTTGAGCCTGGAGAAGAGAACACAGAGGGCATCTCATCACTGCTTATAAATATCTGAAGGTTGGAGGGCAAGTGGATGGGGCCAGACTCTTCAGTGGTGCCCAGCAACGGGCACAGAATGGAACACAGGGAGTTCCATCTGAACATGAGGGAGAACTCTGAGAGGGACAGAGCTCTGGAACGTGTGGCTCAGGGAAATCATGGAGCCTCATTCCCTGAACATACTGAAAAGCCACCTGGATACAACCAGGTGTCACCTGCTCTAGTTGGGGTTGAACTAGTTGATTGATCTCCAGAGGTCCCTTCCCAGCCCTTCTGTGATTCCAGCCAGGGGAATGACATCTCCAACTGAGATGGGCACAAGCAGAGTAGATTCAGGATGTCTGTGTAAGAAAGGAAGAGATCAGAGCCTCAGCCTTTATGGAGGTAGAATTTATGTGGTGTAATTTAATTAAAATCTCTGTGGTGGGAAGTGGCTGTTGCTGCCTGGAGTACAAGGAGAAGATGAAAGACTGGAAACTCCACTTAAACAGTCTTAAAAAATACACTGTAAGAGTGATGGAGCACTGGAACAGGCTGCTCAGAGAGGCTGTGGTGTCTCCACAGAATCCCAGACTGGTCTGGGTTGGGAGGGACCCCAAGGGTCCCAGAGCTCCAACCCCCTGCCACAGGCAGGGCCACCAACCTCCAGGCCTGGAGCTACACAAGGTTGACCCCAGCCAACCTGGCCTTGGACACCTCAGGCTCCTCTTCTCCAGGCTCAAGAGCCCCAGCTCCCTCAGCCTCTCCTCATCAGGAAGGGGTTCCACTCCCTCCATCCCCTTGGTGTCCCTGTGCTGGGCTCTTCCAAGGAGTTCTGTGTCCTTCTGGAGCTGAGGGGCCCAGAACTGGACCCAATATTCCAGCTGGGGTCTCCCCAGGGCAGAGCAGAGGGGGAGCAGGACCTCTCCTGACCTACCAACCACCCCCCTTCTCACACAGCCCAGGATGGCATCAGCCTTCTTGGCCAGAGAATCCTAGAATGTTCTGGGTTGGGAGGGACCCCAAGGGTCCCAGAGCTCCAACCCCCTGCCACAGGCAGGGACACCAACCTCCAGGCCTGGAGCTACACAAGGTTGACCCCAGCCAACCTGGCCTTGGACACCCCCAGGGATGGGGCACCCACCCCCTCTCTGGGCAGCCCCTGCCAGCCCCTCCCCACTCTCTCTGGACACAACTTCCCCCCAGTCTCTCCTCTCCCCCTTCCCTCCTCCAGCTTCACCCCAGCCCCCTTGTCCTGCCAGGCTCTGCCCTTGAACAAGCCCATTCCCCTCCTGTGTCTCTGCTCCCTTCAGGGGCTGGAAGGGGCTATAAGGTCCCCCCCACCCCAGTCTTCTCTTCTCCAGGCTGACCCAGCCCAGGGTGTTGGGTTTTTTACTGCTAGATTCTGGGGTCTGCAGAAAGTGGGACTCCAAGGGTTCCCTTTTCCTGAGCTTTTCAGAATCAGAGGTCATCAGAAAGAGCTCCTCCTCAGGTTGTTGGGCCACAGAAATGACACATCTGAGGCAGGGAGGACAGAGATGTTCCCTCTCATTAAATGCCACCAAACTACAAGTTGTTGGGTGGGTGGAGTAAACTGGAGGAGTGTGTAGTGTTTTCCTTATCCCTGTGTTCTCTGCTGTCTGGTCTTTGCCAACACTTGTGGGTGGTATGGTGGGCTGAGTGCTCCTAGGTGGAACCCAGAGTGGCTGCCCTTACCTTTCTCATGAAGGTACCAGATGGGAATGTCTCTACAGCAGTGTGAGGTAGATGTGTTGAGGTCCTGCATATTGCTGATGATCCAGAGCTGGGAGGGGTGGGTGACAGGCAGGACACTGAGCTGCCATCCAGAGAGACCTGGCCAGGCTGGAGAGCTGGGCAGGGAGAGACCAGCTGAGGTTCAACAAAAGCAAGTGGAGAGTCTGGCACCTGGGAAGGGATAACTGCTGGGATCAGGACAGGCTGGGGGGAGCTGCTGGAGAGGAGCTCTGTGGAGAAGGACCTGGGGGTCCTGGTGGGTGACAGGGTGGCCATGAGCCAGCAGTGTGCCCAAGGAGGCCAAGGGGATCCTGGGGGGCATCAGGAGGAGTGTGGGCAGCAGGTGCCAGGAGGGGATCCTCCCCCTCTGCTCTGCCCTGCTCAGGCCCCACCTGGAGTGTTGTGTCCAGGTCTGGGCTCCCTGGGATCAAAGGGACAGGGATGTCCTGGAGAGAGTCCAGAGGAGGGACAGGGAGAGGATGAAGGGCCTGGAGCATCTCCCCTGGGAGGAAAGGCTGAGGGAGCTGGGGCTGTTCAGCCTGGAAAAGAGAAGACTAAGGGGGGACCTAATTAATGTTTATAATTATCTTAAGCAGGGGATGCAGGGGACATGGCCAGCCCCTTCTCAGTGTCTGTGGGGACAGGACAGGGGCAATGGCTGCAAGTTGGAGCACAGCGAGTTCCACACCAACCTGGGGAAGAACTTTTCCCCAGTGAGGGTGAGGGAGCCCTGGGCCAGGCTGCCCAGGGGGTGGTGGAGTCTCCTTCTCTGGAGATATTCCAGCCCCATCTGGACACTGACCTGTGCAATATGAGCTGGGGAGCTGCTTTGGCAGGGGGTTTGGACCCAATGAGCTCTCCAGGTCCCTTCCAACCCCTCCAGCTCTGTGATCCTGTGATACTTCCCAATGTCCTTTCCTTTTTAGGACCATCTGGAGTGGCCGTTAATGTTACATAACCACAGCAGTGTCCTTCTGCCAGATGAGCAGGAGATGTTGCTCATTGGTGGTGGTGGAAACTGCTTCTCCTTTGGGACACACCTGAACCCAGAGCCTGTCTCCTTGAGCCTCAGCAACATCCTGACCAGCCACTGAGTGGGACCAAACAGGAGGAAACCATGCTGCTCTGCTGTGGTGAGACATCTGTTCACTTTCAGGTCCAAGAATACTTCCACAGAGGTGTTGTACCCAGCTGGGTTAGGAGGGGCAGTTGTGACATGGCATTGCAGACCTCACTGGACTTCTTCTGTTTGGACTTCTCTTTGTGTTGCTGTAAATAAAGTATCTCAAAAGGAGCTCTGTGGTGATAGCAGTAGTCCTTAGAGGTGAGATTGTAGAACCACAGAATGTTCTGGGTTGGAAGGGACCCCAAGGGTCTCAGAGCTCTGCCCCACAGGCAGGGACACCAACCTCCAGGCCTGGAGCTACACAAGGGTGACCCCAGCCAACCTGGCCTTGGACACCCCCAGGGACGAGGCACCCACCCCCTCTCTGGGCAGCCTGTCAGAGGTGTCCCCATCCTTGGGGACATTCAGGCTGAACGGGACTCTGAGCAACCTGATCTGGCTGAAGATCATGGAATCCTTAAGGTTGGAAAAGATCTCAGAGATCATAGAATCCCAGACTGGTCTGGGTTGGGAGGGACCCTAAGGATCACAGAGCTCCAACCCCCCGCCACAGGCAGGGACACCAACCTCCAGGCCTGGAGCTACACAAGGTTGCCCAGGACCCCAGCCAACCTGGCCGAGCTCAAGATCCTTAGGGCTGCAGGGAGGGCTCTCAGTAAGCTCACCACCCTGGACTTCAGAAGAGCAGGCTTCAGCCTCTTCAGGCACCTTCTTGGTAGAGTACCATGGGACAAAGCCCCAGGAGGAAGAGCCTCTAAGACAGCTGGTTGCTATTCAAGGATTTCCCCCCCAATGTGGGGAAGAGCTTCTTCCAGCCCCTTCCAGCCCCTCCCCACTCTCTCTGGACACAACTTCCCCCCAGTCTCTCCTCTCCCCCTTCCCTCCTCCAGCTTCACCCCAGCCCCCTTGTCCTGCCAGGCTCTGCCCTTGAACAAGCCCATTCCCCTCCTGTTCCTCTGCTCCCTTCAGGGGCTGGAAGGGGCTATAAGGTCCCCCCCACCCCAGCCTTCTCTTCTCCAGGCTGACCCAGCCCAGCTCCCTCAGCCTCTCTCTAGAGGGGAGCTGCTCCAGCCCTCTCATCATCCCCATGGCTCCTCTGACCCCTCTCCAACAGCCCCACATCTCTCTTGTCCTGGGGCCCCAGCTCTGGACACAGGACTCCAGCTGGGGCCTCCCCAGGGCAGAGCAGAGAGGGACAATCCCCTCCCTGTCCCTGCTGCCACCCCTCTGCTGATGGAGCCCAGGATCCCATCACCCTTCCCAGCTGTGGGAACACACTGCTGGCTCCTGGGGAGTTTCTCATCCACCCTGACACCCAGGTCCTTCTCCTCAGGGCTGCTCCCCAGGAGGACCAGTGCTGTCTTCCAAAGGGATATGACTTTACACAGGGCTGGCTTGGAGTCCCTGGGAAGTCACAGAGTCAAACAGCCTCTGGAAATGCTCAGTCAGGCACAGTAAGTGAAAGTCAGGAGGTCACAGCTGATGCTTGAATGCTACAGAAGGTTGTGTCTGGCCTAAATAGGACCAACTCATGCTTCTCTGGTTCTTGTGCTCAAGACCCTGCTAGCTGTAGCCCTTGGGTGTTTCCTGGGAGGGTACCAACATACCTGGAAGAGAGGGGTGGGGAGGATGTGCCATGAAATCAGGAATGAACCTCATTCCTAACATCTGAACTCCTCTTCTATGGCTGGGAAGGTGTCCTGGGGAGGAGACTCTGCTTGGAACAGCTGAATCTTCTTGAGCAGAGACATAGGCTGCTGTCTACATGTATTTCATGCAGGACAAGGGTTACCTCAGGGAGGGTTTTGGTTTGGGGGATCCTGGAAAACTACTAGAGAGATACTCCTTGGAGTATCAGCTAGAAGAGAGACCTCATCTGGAGAGACCTCATCACAGTCAGTGGCTTCCTGACAAGGGGGAGTGAAGGGGCAGGCACTGGATCTCCTCTCTTTGGGCACCAGTAGCAGAACCCAAGGGTTGAAACCAAGCATGAAGCTGCAACAGGGGAGCTTTGGGTTGGATGTCAGGAAGAGGTTCTGTCCTGAGAAGGGGGTCAAGCACAGGCTCCCCAGGGAAGGGGTCACAGCCCAGAGCTGGGCTGGGCTCAAGAAGCATCTGGATGATGCCCTCAGTGCCAGGCTCTGGCTTGGCTGGGCCTGTGTGGGGCCAGGAGTGGGACTTGATGGTCCTTACGGGTCCCTTCCAACTCTCTGTATGTTCTATGATTCAGAAGCTATTGCAGTACTGAAACTGTTTGAGGCTGCTGAGTGGAATCACCTCTCCAGGCATCCAAAAACCAGCTTGCCTTCTGAATTCTTCAGTGGTAAAGTGTCTATGACCCAGGTTTAGGATTTCCCAACCATCAGCAAATGAAGGAGAAGGTGGAATAACCTCAGTGGCTCTTCATGGCTTCTGCTGGTTGTCATAAGGAGAGGGATACACAAAGCAAAGCGCCTTGGAGAGCACCTGCCTGGGGTGTATCCAAGGAGCCAGCAGACACTGGAGCAGGAATAGGTCCTGCAGTAATTCAGCCTCATTTCCCATCAATATTTCCTTCCTCCTGCAGTTGGGAATGGCCAGTGTCCAGGATCTGGAGGTCCTGTGATTGAGCAGAGCCTCAGGTTGGGGAGTGTGTAAATAGAAACCTGGAGAAGGGCGATTCACTGAGGTATTCAGGAGGAGCCAGAAGAGGCACCTGAATCAGGGGATGCTAGGAACTGCCTTAGGAACCCATGGAGGTCTTCACAGTTCACGTCCTGTGGTGGTTTAACCCCAGCTGGCAGCTCAGCACCACCCAGCTGCTCACTCACTCCCCCATGTTGGGATGGGGGGAGAGAATTGGCAACTTGAGGAAACTCCTGGCTTGAGATAAAGACAGTTTAATAAGTGGAGCAAAAAGCCATGTATGGAAGCAAGGAGTTAATTCAGCACCAGCAGGCAGGTGTTCAGCCATCTCCAGGAGACTGGGGGAGGGATGTGCTGGAGAGCAGCTCTGAGGAAAAGGGCTTGGGGGGACTCAGAAGCTGGACAGGAGTCCCCAGTGTGCATCTGCAGCCCAGGAGGCCAATGGTTGATTGAGATTTGATGAATTAGATGGATTGATGGATGAGATGGTGTGAGTGGTGAGTGGCTGAGATGGAACAACACTGATGGAGTGTTTGTGGCACTTGGGCTGATCAAGAGCTCCCAGGAAGAACCAGCTGCCCAACTGCTGAGTTCAGAAGCCAGAGACACTTTCCAGCAGTGGCACAAGAGGGCGACAAGGAACAGGGCGACACCCTCAGCTGATGATTTTCAGGTCGAGCTTAGGGATGGGGTAAAAGAAAACCCAAACCAAACCCACCAGCAGAAATTGTTTCGTTGGAAATCCCTGTTTGAGAGGTGGGACTGATGCTGCCCTGGGGGCTGGAAGGGAAGGGGTGCTGAATCAGAGAATCCCAGCCTGGTCTGGGCTGGGAGGGACCCCAAGGGTCCCAGAGCTCCAACCCCCTGCCACAGGCAGGGACACCAACCTCCAGGCCTGGAGCTACACAAGGTTGCCCAGGGCCCCAGCCAACCTGGCCTTGGACACCCCCAGGGACGGGGCACCCACCCCCTCTCTGGGCAGCCCCTGCCAGCCCCTCCCCACTCTCTCTGGACACAACTTCCCCCCAGTCTCTCCTCTCCCCCTTCCCTCCTCCAGCTTCACCCCAGCCCCCTTGTCCTGCCTTTATCTCCCCTTTGAACAAGCCCATTCCCCTCCAGGGCCCTCAGGGGGCTGAGGAGCAAAGCCCCCCCCAGCCCTGTTCCCAAGGCTGCTCTCCAGCCTCTGCTCCCCCCAGTCTGTACCTACACCCAGGACTTCCCACCCCACCTGGAGAACTGGACAATGGGGAAGGGTTTGGGTGGGGAAGGGTCTCTGGAGCCTCTCTGGGCAGCCCCTGCCAGCCCCTCCCCACTCTCTCTGGACACAACTTCCCCCCAGTCTCTCCTCTCCCCCTTCCCTCCTCCAGCTTCACCCCAGCCCCCTTGTCCTGCCAGGCTCTGCCCTTGAACAAGCCCATTCCCCTCCTGTGTCTCTGCTCCCTTCAGGGGCTGGAAGGGGCTATAAGGTCCCCCCCACCCCAGTCTTCTCTTCTCCAGGCTGACCCAGCCCAGCTCCCTCAGCCTCTCTCCAGAGGGGAGCTGCTCCAGCCCCCTGAGCATCTCCAGGGCTCCTCTGACCCCTCTCCAACAGCCCCACATCTCTCTTGTCCTGGGGCCCCAGCTCTGGCCACAGGACTCCAGCTGGGGCCTCCCCAGGGCAGAGCAGAGAGGGACAATTCCCTCCCTGTCCCTGCTGCCACCCCTCTGCTGATGGAGCCCAGGATCCCATCACCCTTCCCAGCTGCCAGAGCCACTGCTGCTCATGGGGAGCTTCTCATCCCCCCTGACCCCCAGGTCCTTCTCCTCAGGGCTGCTCCCCAGGAGGACCAGTGCTGTCTTCCAAAGGGATATGACTTTACACAGGGCTGGCTTGGAGTCCCTGGGAAGTCACAGAGTCAAACAGCCTCTGGAAATGCTCAGTCAGGCACAGTAAGTGAAAGTCAGGAGGTCACAGCTGATGCTTGAATGCTACAGAAGGTTGTGTCTGGCCTAAATAGGACCAACTCATGCTTCTCTGGTTCTTGTGCTCAAGACCCTGCTAGCTGTAGCCCTTGGGTGTTTCCTGGGAGGGTACCAACATACCTGGAAGAGAGGGGTGGGGAGGATGTGCCATGAAATCAGGAATGAAGCTCATTCCTAACATCTGAACTCCTCTTCTATGGCTGGGAAGGTGTCCTGGGGAGGAGACTCTGCTTGGAACAGCTGAATCTTCTTGAGCAGAGACATAGGCTGCTGTCTACATGTATTTCATGCAGGACAAGGGTTACCTCAGGGAGGGTTTTGGTTTGGGGGATCCTGGAAAACTACTAGAGAGATACTCCTTGGAGTATCAGCTAGAAGAGAGACCTCACCTGGAGAGACCTCATCACAGTCAGTGGCTTCCTGACAAGGGGGAGTGAAGGGGCAGGCACTGGATCTCCTCTCTTTGGGCACCAGTAGCAGAACCCAAGGGTTGAAACCAAGCATGAAGCTGCAACAGGGGAGCTTTGGGTTGGATGTCAGGAAGAGGTTCTGTCCTGAGAAGGGGGTCAAGCACAGGCTCCCCAGGGAAGGGGTCACAGCCCAGAGCTGGGCTGGGCTCAAGAAGCATCTGGATGATGCCCTCAGTGCCAGGCTCTGGCTTGGCTGGGCCTGTGTGGGGCCAGGAGTGGGACTTGATGGTCCTTACGGGTCCCTTCCAACTCTCTGTATGTTCTATGATTCAGAAGCTATTGCAGTACTGAAACTGTTTGAGGCTGCTGAGTGGAATCACCTCTCCAGGCATCCAAAAACCAGCTTGCCTTCTGAATTCTTCAGTGGTAAAGTGTCTATGACCCAGGTTTAGGATTTCCCAACCATCAGCAAATGAAGGAGAAGGTGGAATAACCTCAGTGGCTCTTCATGGCTTCTGCTGGTTGTCATAAGGAGAGGGATACACAAAGCAAAGCGCCTTGGAGAGCACCTGCCTGGGGTGTATCCAAGGAGCCAGCAGACACTGGAGCAGGAATAGGTCCTGCAGTAATTCAGCCTCATTTCCCATCAATATTTCCTTCCTCCTGCAGTTGGGAATGGCCAGTGTCCAGGATCTGGAGGTCCTGTGATTCAGCAGAGCCTCAGGTTGGGGAGTGTGTAAATAGAAACCTGGAGAAGGGCGATTCACTGAGGTATTCAGGAGGAGCCAGAAGAGGCACCTGAATCAGGGGATGCTAGGAACTGCCTTAGGAACCCATGGAGGTCTTCACAGTTCACGTCCTGTGGTGGTTTAACCCCAGCTGGCAGCTCAGCACCACCCAGCTGCTCACTCACTCCCCCATGTTGGGATGGGGGGAGAGAATTGGCAACTTGAGGAAACTCCTGGCTTGAGATAAAGACAGTTTAATAAGTGGAGCAAAAAGCCACGTATGGAAGCAAGGAGTTAATTCAGCACCAGCAGGCAGGTGTTCAGCCATCTCCAGGAGAGTGGGGGAGGGATGTGCTGGAGAGCAGCTCTGAGGAAAAGGGCTTGGGGGGACTCGTGGATGAGAAGCTGGACAGGAGTCCCCAGTGTGCATCTGCAGCCCAGGAGGCCAATGGTTGATTGAGATTTGATGAATTAGATGGATTGATGAATGAGATGGTGTGAGTGGTGAGTGGCTGAGATGGAACAACACTGATGGAGTGTTTGTGGCACTTGGGCTGATCAAGAGCTCCCAGGAAGAACCAGCTGCCCAACTGCTGAGTTCAGAAGCCAGAGACACTTTCCAGCAGTGGCACAAGAGGGCGACAAGGAACAGGGCGACACCCTCAGCTGATGATTTTCAGGTCGAGCTTAGGGATGGGGTAAAAGAAAACCCAAACCAAACCCACCAGCAGAAATTGTTTCGTTGGAAATCCCTGTTTGAGAGGTGGGACTGATGCTGCCCTGGGGGCTGGAAGGGAAGGGGTGCTGAATCAGAGAATCCCAGCCTGGTCTGGGCTGGGAGGGACCCCAAGGGTCCCAGAGCTCCAACCCCCTGCCACAGGCAGGGACACCAACCTCCAGGCCTGGAGCTACACAAGGTTGACCCCAGCCAACCTGGCCTTGGACACCCCCAGGGACGGGGCACCCACCCCCTCTCTGGGCAGCCCCTGCCAGCCCCTCCCCACTCTCTCTGGACACAACTTCCCCCCAGTCTCTCCTCTCCCCCTTCCCTCCTCCAGCTTCACCCCAGCCCCCTTGTCCTGCCTTTATCTCCCCTTTGAACAAGCCCATTCCCCTCCAGGGCCCTCAGGGGGCTGAGGAGCAAAGCCCCCCCCAGCCCTGTTCCCAAGGCTGCTCTCCAGCCTCTGCTCCCCCCAGTCTGTACCTACACCCAGGACTTCCCACCCCACCTGGAGAACTGGACAATGGGGAAGGGTTTGGGTGGGGAAGGGTCTCTGGAGCCTCTCTGGGCAGCCCCTGCCAGCCCCTCCCCACTCTCTCTGGACACAACTTCCCCCCAATCTCTCCTCTAACCCTTTCCTCCTCCAGCTTCACTCCAGCCCCCTTGTCCTGCCAGGCTCTGCCCTTGAACAAGCCCATTCCCCTCCTGTGTCTCTGCTCCCTTCAGGGGCTGGAAGGGGCTATAAGGTCCCCCCCACCCCAGTCTTCTCTTCTCCAGGCTGACCCAGCCCAGCTCCCTCAGCCTCTCTCCAGAGGGGAGCTGCTCCAGCCCCCTGAGCATCTCCAGGGCTCCTCTGACCCCTCTCCAACAGCCCCACATCTCTCTTGTCCTGGGGCCCCAGCTCTGGCCACAGGACTCCAGCTGGGGCCTCCCCAGGGCAGAGCAGAGAGGGACAATCCCCTCCCTGTCCCTGCTGCCACCCCTCTGCTGATGGAGCCCAGGATCCCATCACCCTTCCCAGCTGCAGGATCACACTGCTGCTCATGGGGAGCTTCTCACCCACCCTGACCCCCAGGTCCTTCTCCTCAGGGCTGCTCCCCAGGAGGACCAGTGCTGTCTTCCAAAGGGATATGACTTTACACAGGGCTGGCTTGGAGTCCCTGGGAAGTCACAGAGTCAAACAGCCTCTGGAAATGCTCAGTCAGGCACAGTAAGTGAAAGTCAGGAGGTCACAGCTGATGCTTGAATGCTACAGAAGGTTGTGTCTGGCCTAAATAGGACCAACTCATGCTTCTCTGGTTCTTGTGCTCAAGACCCTGCTAGCTGTAGCCCTTGGGTGTTTCCTGGGAGGGTACCAACATACCTGGAAGAGAGGGGTGGGGAGGATGTGCCATGAAATCAGGAATGAAGCTCATTCCTAACATCTGAACTCCTCTTCTATGGCTGGGAAGGTGTCCTGGGGAGGAGACTCTGCTTGGAACAGCTGAATCTTCTTGAGCAGAGACATAGGCTGCTGTCTACATGTATTTCATGCAGGACAAGGGTTACCTCAGGGAGGGTTTTGGTTTGGGGGATCCTGGAAAACTACTAGAGAGATACTCCTTGGAGTATCAGCTAGAAGAGAGACCTCATCTGGAGAGACCTCATCACAGTCAGTGGCTTCCTGACAAGGGGGAGTGAAGGGGCAGGCACTGGATCTCCTCTCTTTGGGCACCAGTAGCAGAACCCAAGGGTTGAAACCAAGCATGAAGCTGCAACAGGGGAGCTTTGGGTTGGATGTCAGGAAGAGGTTCTGTCCTGAGAAGGGGGTCAAGCACAGGCTCCCCAGGGAAGGGGTCACAGCCCAGAGCTGGGCTGGGCTCAAGAAGCATCTGGATGATGCCCTCAGTGCCAGGCTCTGGCTTGGCTGGGCCTGTGTGGGGCCAGGAGTGGGACTTGATGGTCCTTACGGGTCCCTTCCAACTCTCTGTATGTTCTATGATTCAGAAGCTATTGCAGTACTGAAACTGTTTGAGGCTGCTGAGTGGAATCACCTCTCCAGGCATCCAAAAACCAGCTTGCCTTCTGAATTCTTCAGTGGTAAAGTGTCTATGACCCAGGTTTAGGATTTCCCAACCACCAGTAAACGAAGGAGAAGGTGGAATAACCTCAGTGGCTCTTCATGGCTTCTGCTGGTTGTCATAAGGAGAGGGATACACAAAGCAAAGCGCCTTGGAGAGCACCTGCCTGGGGTGTATCCAAGGAGCCAGCAGACACTGGAGCAGGAATAGGTCCTGCAGTAATTCAGCCTCATTTCCCATCAATATTTCCTTCCTCCTGCAGTTGGGAATGGCCAGTGTCCAGGATCTGGAGGTCCTGTGATTCAGCAGAGCCTCAGGTTGGGGAGTGTGTAAATAGAAACCTGGAGAAGGGCGATTCACTGAGGTATTCAGGAGGAGCCAGAAGAGGCACCTGAATCAGGGGATGCTAGGAACTGCCTTAGGAACCCATGGAGGTCTTCACAGTTCACGTCCTGTGGTGGTTTAACCCCAGCTGGCAGCTCAGCACCACCCAGCTGCTCACTCACTCCCCCATGTTGGGATGGGGGGAGAGAATTGGCAACTTGAGAAAACTCCTGGCTTGAGATAAAGACAGTTTAATAAGTGAAGCAAAAGCCACGTATGGAAGCAAGGAGTTAATTCAGCACCAGCAGGCAGGTGTTCAGCCATCTCCAGGAGACTGGGGGAGGGATGTGCTGGAGAGCAGCTCTGAGGAAAAGGGCTTGGGGGGACTCAGAAGCTGGACAGGAGTCCCCAGTGTGCATCTGCAGCCCAGGAGGCCAATGGTTGATTGAGATCTGATGAATTAGATGGATTGATGGATGAGATGGTGTGAGCGGTGAGTGGCTGAGATGGAACAACACTGATGGAGGGTTTGTGGCACTTGGGCTGATCAAGAGCTCCCAGGAAGAACCAGCTGCCCAACTGCTGAGTTCAGAAGCCAGAGACACTTTCCAGCAGTGGCACAAGAGGGCGACAAGGAACAGGACGACACCCTCAGCTGATGATTTTCAGGTCGAGCTTAGGGATGGGGTAAAAGAAAACCCAAACCAAACCCACCAGCAGAAATTGTTTCGTTGGAAGTCCCTGTTTGAGAGGTGGGACTGATGCTGCCCTGGGGCTGGAAGGGAAGTGGTGCTGAATCAGAGAATCCCAGCCTGGGCTGGGTTGGGAGGGACCCCAAGGGTCCCAGAGCTCCAACCCCCTGCCACAGGCAGGGACACCAACCTCCAGGCCTGGAGCTACACAAGGTTGACCCCAGCCAACCTGGCCTTGGACACCTCAGGCTCCTCTTCTCCAGGCTCAAGAGCCCCAGCTCCCTCAGCCTCTCCTCACAAGGAAGGGCTTCCACTCCCTCCATCCCCTTGGTGTCCCTGTGCTGGGCTCTTCCAAGGAGTTCTGTGTCCTTCTGGAGCTGAGGGGCCCAGAACTGGACCCAATATTCCAGCTGGGGTCTCCCCAGGGCAGAGCAGAGGGGGAGCAGGACCTCTCCTGACCTACCAACCACCCCCCTTCTCACACAGCCCAGGATGGCATCAGCCTTCTTGGCCAGAGAATCCTAGAATGTTCTGGGTTGGGAGGGACCCCAAGGGTCCCAGAGCTCCAACCCCCTGCCACAGGCAGGGACACCAACCTCCAGGCCTGGAGCTACACAAGGTTGACCCCAGCCAACCTGGCCTTGGACACCCCCAGGGACGGGGCACCCACCCCTCCCTGCAGGGGGGATACCAACATTTGTGCTCCTAGAACATTGGATACATCATCACGCTCAGCTCTTGCAAAAGTCGCTGAGGCTATCGCGTCTAGGCAAGCACACCGATGCGACCCAGATCTTCCTTTTTATTTGGTAATTTTGAATCCTTCCAAACAGCCATATGCCCTTATATTTCAATGGGACAATTGGAAAGAGATCCTCTGCTAATTATTGAATGGATCTTTTTGCCACACCAACCCTCGAAAACCATTTTTCCACAGCATGAAATGTTGGCTTCTTTAACTCTCAGAGCGCGACAGCGACTGCGTACATCAGCAGGAATTGACTTTGCGCACATTTATTTACCAGTAGCTAAATCTTGAGTGGTTGTATCATCGATCAGATGTTTTTGCTCTGGCTCTTGCTGATTATTCTGGACAAGTTTCCTCTCATCTCCCAGCTCATAAACTTTTACGCCTTGATTTCCAACTCGCACAACTGCCGAAACGCAGCGAGACGCCTTGGGAAGCTTTTACGGTGTTCACGGATGGATCTGGGAAAACTCACAAATCGGTCATCATCTGGTGGGATCCACAAACCCAGAATTGGAACTCAGACATCTCTCTAGAACCAGGCTCGCCTCAGATTGTGGAGCTGGCAGCGGTAGTTCGTGTTTTTCGTAAATGGTCTGAGCCTCTTAATATAATTACAGATTCTGCCTATGTCGCTGGCATAGTCCAACGTGCAGAGGCTGCCGTTTTAAAAGATGTTTCTAACCCACTTTTGTTTGTTTTATTACAGGAACTTGTTGCCTTATTGGACAACCGATTAACTCCTTATTTTATTATGCATGTTCGCTCTCATACCACTTTACCGGGTTATATTGCAGAAGGAAATAGGCAAGCTGACCTGCTAACCCTTACAGCGCAAGTACTTCCTGATCTTTTTGCACAAGCACGGCTTAGCCGCTCCTCTTTCCACCAGAATGCAGGAGCTCTGAAGCGCTCCTTTAACATTACTTCACAACAAGCAACAGAAATTATTTCCACGTGCCCTGATTGCCAACGTGTCTCTTTTCCCTCGGTTGCGGGTGGCATAAACCCCCGAGGACTTCAGGCATTGCAATTGTGGCAGACTGATGTCACGCATTTTTCTGAATTTGGCAGACTAAAAAATATACATGTCTCAATAGACACCTTTTCTGGAGCCTTGTATGCCTCCTGTCATACAGGGGAGAAGGCACGTGATGTTAGACGCCATTTTTTACACGCTTTTGCCACCCTAGGAATACCCCAAACAATCAAAACTGATAATGGACCTGCATATATATCTTCTACGCTACAATCCTTTTTCAAGACCTGGGGTATTACTCATATCACAGGGATCCCCCATTCCCCTACTGGCCAATCTCTTGTTGAGCGATCTCATCAGTCGCTAAAGCATATTTTAGAAAAACAAAAAGGGGGAATGAAGGAGGCATCCCCAGGAGAAAGGTTACAGAAAGCATTATATGTTTTTAATTTTTTGAATTGCTCTTTTATGGATCAAAATCCTCCTATTGTCCGGCATTTTAACATGAGTCAAGAATTTATTGGATCAAAAAAGGCACCAGTTTTGATAAAAGACCTAGAGACAGGAAAGATTTTAGGCCCTTACCCACTTGTTACCTGGGGAAGGGGCTATGCTTGTGTCTCTACAGAGCGAGGTCCGCGATGGATACCGGCGAAGAATGTCAAACCCTTTCGAGAACCACTAACGACGACCCCCGTGGAGGAACAGGACGGGGACGCTACGACATCCATCTGAATACTGTTATCATGATATTCTTCTGGTTGCTATTGGTTGGGATCGAGACAGAAGCTAACCTTTTTCCTTTATTTTTCTTTAAGGTTAACAGATGGGTAACATTGGCCAACCTGACAGGCCAGGACACCCTTTGCCTTGCTACTGCTTCCCCAGAAAATCCCTTCTCTATTTGTTTAGTAGGGTTGTCTCTTGATAATTGGACAAAGTTAGGTGATAGGCAGTTTGTGGCCAACCTAATGACCAACTCTACCGATAACTGGGGTGGACGGGCAGTATATCGACCTTAACTTAGTCCGGAATCTCAGGAAATTGGGTTATTAGGATTAGTAAAAATGGATTTTTGTGTTAAGTTTAACCATACAGGCAAGAATCAGTCAAATGCCTGGGACGCCTCTCGTTCCTCATTCCCAACACATCCAGCATTTTGCAAATGCGCAGAACACATCGTCGGGGAAAACGTAGCACTCACGTGTTTAGTTCTGAATGTGATGATCAGATAGACTTCTGGAGCTTTGAGCGACGCTTTGCAGCCTCCCTCCTTGCCCCTGGTGTCGCAGCTGCGAAAGCCCTAAGCACCTTGGACAAATTGGGATGTTGGCTAGCAAAACAGACTAATGCTACTAGCAAAGCACTTTCTGGCCTTTTGCTTGATGTGGATAGCGTGAGACATGCAACTTTGCAAAACCGTGCTGCTATAGATTTTTTGCTTTTAGCTCAAGGACATGGGTGCGAAGATTTTGAAGGTATGTGTTTAACATATCTGTTTAACATCTTCATTGACGACCTTGATGAGGGAATAGTATCCACCCTCAGCAAGTACGCCGATGATACAAAGCTGGGAGGAGTGGGTGACACGCAGGAACACTGCGCTGCCATCCAGCGAGACCTGGCCAGGCTGGAGAGCTGGGCAGGGAGAAACGAGATGAGGTTCAACAAAAGCAAGTGGAGAGTCTGGCACCTGGGAAAGAACAACCGTTTCTATCAGTACAGGCTGGGGGATGACCTGCTGGAGAAGAGCTCTGTGGAGAAGGACCTGGGGGTCCTGGTGGGTGACAGGGTGGCCATGAGCCAGCAGTGTGCCTCGGTGGCTAAGAGAGCCAATGGGATCCTGGGGTGCATCCGGAGGAGTGTGGCCAGCAGGTCAAGGGAGGTGATCCTCCCCCTCTACTCTGCCCTGGTCAGGCCCCAGCTGGAGTGTTGTGTCCAGTTCTGGGCTCCCTGGGATCAAAGGGACAGGGATCTCCTGGAGAGAGTCCAAAGAAGGGCTACGAAGATGATAAAGGGCCTGGAGCATCTCCCCTATGAGGAAAGGCTGAGAAGATTGGGACTGTTCAGCCCTGAGAAGAGAAGACTAAGGGGGGACCTAATTAATGTTTACAATTATCTTAAGCAAGGGATGCAGGGGCAATCAGCCAGCCCCTTTTCAGTGTCTGTGGAGACAGGACAAGGGGCAATGGCTGCAAGTTGGAGCATAGGAAGTTCCGCACCAACATGCGGAGAAACTTTTTCACAGTGAGGGTGAGGGAGCCCTGGGACAGGCTGCCCAGGGGGTTGGTGGAGTCTCCTTCTCTGGAGATATTCAAGACCCGACTGGATGCCTATCTCAGTGAAATGTCCTAGGGAGCTGCTTTGGCAGGGGGTTGGACCCGATGATCTCTCGAGGTCCCTTCCAACCCCTACAATTCTATGATTCTATGATTCTATGTGTTGCATGAACCTTTCCGACCACTCGGAATCGATCCATGCCAGCATACAACAACTGAAGGACGGAGTTTTGAAACTCCAAGAGGATGATAGATGGGACTGGCTAGATAAACTGTTTTCTGGCTGGGGTTTGACAGGTTGGATTAAGAGCTTGTTGAAAACAGCATTTCATGTTCTATTAGTTGTTTTATTGTTTTTAATTTGTTTGCCGTGTGTCCTGGTTTCAGTCAGGATAGAGTTAACTCCATCTGTAGCAGCTGATGGGATGCTGTGTTTGGGAGTTCCAATGAAAGCAGTGCTGAGAACACCCTGATGTTCTTAGTTGCAGTCAGACAGTCAAGGACTTTCTCAGCTTCTTCCTATTTCTCTATCCATGAGAAAGGAGGGGCGAAGCCAGGACAGGTGACCCAGATGGGCCAAAGAGAGTATTCCATGGCAATGCCGTCCTGCCCAGGAGAACGGGGGGCTGAGGGGAGGAAGAAGAGGGGCGGTGGCGGGACGCGTGCTGCTTGGGGGGACGGTCGGGTTCCGGGACAGCTCTGGGTGGTACCTGAGTTGTGTGGGTCGGTGAGAAACTGCATTGTGTATCAATAGTTTCATATTCTTTTGCTCTAAAGTCCTGTTAGCATTGTTATATTTTATCTTTCTGTTATCTTAGTAAACTATCCTTATCCCAACCCACGGGCCTCTTAGTGTATTGGTTTTGGAGTTATTTGCCCCTTCCTTTTCCCTTCTCTTGTTTCCCTTTCCCTTTTTCCCTTTTCCCCTGCTCTTTTACTTTAAGAAGCAGGCAGCTGCGTGGATCTCAGCCCACAGCCGGGGGGAAACCACAACACCGTGTTTATTACAATGCATACAAAAACTAATATCTAATTCTATTCACAAGGTTCTTATTGTTCAACAGAACGGGGGAGATGTGGGGAAAGTAAATGATGGTTTTGCTCCTGAGGAACTGCACCATGGAATACGTGACTCAAATCTAGTCGCCCTGGTCGGACGAAAACCTTGGGAAACTGAAGATTAAGAAGTAACAAGAACGAACAGAGACAGAACAGAGACATTCCTCTGATAACATTCCACTGTGTTTATGTAGCTGAGGCTACCGGAGAAAGATAACCAGTACCCTGGTAACATCTGCAGTCTGGAGGAACTGAGTAGATAAGTTTTGTAACCAATCAAGGTAGTTCACGCTTGCTTGTGTTAGCTAATCAGCACGGGACACGCTTAGCCTGAGAAGAGAACAAAAACTATATAATCTGCTGTATGTGTGCAATAAAGCGATCACTTGCTTACATTAAGCGGTGTCCCGTCTCTCAATCGCGGGAACGGGGCACCCACCCCCTCTCTGGGAAGCCCCTGCCAGCCCCTCCCCACTCTCTCTGGACACAACTTCCCCCCAGTCTCTCCTCTCCCCTTTCCCTCCTCCAGCTTCACCCCAGCTCCCTTGTCCTGCCAGGCTCTGCCCTTGAACAAGCCCATTCCCCTCCTGTTCCTCTGCTCCCTTCAGGGGCTGGAAGGGGCTATAAGGTCCCCCCACCAGCCTTCTCTTCTCCAGGCTGCCCCAGCCCAGCTCCCTCAGCCTCTCTCCAGAGGGGAGCTGCTCCAGCCTTCTGAGCATCTCTGTGGCTCCTCTGACCCCTCTCCAACAGCCCCACATCTCTCTTGTCCTGGGGCCCCAGCTCTGGACACAGGACTCTAGCTGGGGCCTCCCCAGGGCAGAGCAGAGAGGGACAATCCCCTCCCTGTCCCTGCTGCCACCCCTCTGCTGATGGAGCCCAGGATCCCATCACCCTTCCCAGCTGCCAGAGCCACTGCTGCTCATGGGGAGCTTCTCATCCCCCAGCACCCCCAGGTCCTTCTCCTCAGGGCTGCTCCCCAGGAGCTCTTCTCCCAGCCTGTATCCAGGTCTGGGATTCTTCCACCCAAGTGCAACACCTGAGACATTCTTCTCCCTCTTAGCTTTTATCACCTGGCTCTTGTGATTCCATTCCTTTGGCTGTGGCTCCTGGCCCAGCTCCCTGCCTGGGCTGTCTGTCTGTCCTCCCTGTCTGTCCTGCGGCCTATTGCAGCAGTTTGGGGTTGGTGCTTGGCAGGGGGAGGGAGTGGGGTGAGTGGTTTGTTTCAGGCTTGTGGTTTTCTCTGGGTTTTTGGGGGGTATCAGGGTTCTGGGGGGGTGGGGAGGGGGAGGTGGTGGTTGTGTTGGGCCTGGGGTTAGTGGGGTCGCTGTGGGCTTCGGGGTTGTTTTAGTTGGATACAGGAAGCTAGGCCTCAAGGGGTTTTTGGGATTTAGGGGGTCTAGGGCTGCCTGAGGGGCCTGTGGGGTTTGTGTGGGTTTGTGTCTCTTTTTACATGTGGCCTTGTGGGTTTTCTGGCTCGTGGGGTTGTTTGGGCACAGGAGGCCTTTGGGCTTCTCTTGTGGTTTTCATGGTATCCGGGGTTTCCAGGTTCATTGGTTGGTTTTGGGTTCTTTAAAAATTGGGTTTTTGGGGTTTCTGTGGCTTGGGGTTTCTTTAATTATTTTTTTTTCCTGGTTTCAGTGGGCTCAGGCTTTTGATGAGGTTTTTTAACTTATTTACCACATGACCATAACTGAAAATGGAGCAGAGTCTGCTCTGCCTTTGGTTTCCTTGTCAGCAAACCTCATCTGCAGCCTCAGCTAGGGTAACAAACGGGCCCTAGCAAGTCAGTCTTGCACTCTGGTGTCTGTTTTGGGAATGGTTACGTTGGTCTTGGGTCTGCTGGAGAGGAGGAGCTGAGCTGGACTTGTGCTTTGCCCTGGCAGATGCCGTCCTGGAGTAGGCTGGGCCCAGGCGCCATCTGAAGCCGTTGAAGGGCCACATCGAGGTGACACTGAAGGAGTTTCATGCTGCAGGCGGCTCTGGGACACACTGAAAGGCAAACCTGCAGTGGGTATGGCAGAGGAATCCTCGGGAACCGGGTGTCTTTGTCCCCACACCAGACTTCGCAGGCGTTGAGAAGATTCAGGTCGAGTTCGTGACCGTGCGGAAAACCTGTTCGCTGGAAAGGAAAGTCCTGCTCCTGAGGGTCTGCAGACTGGCTTAGGCAACCCTGAGCCCCAGGGTCAGAGGGGCTGCTTGTGGGCTCCATGGGGAGGTTCCAGGCCAGGAGCATCGTTCAGTCCTTGCACTTTTGGGAACTATTGGTTGCTGTTCAGCGTTTTAGAAGGTGGACTTGTTAGAGCTGCCAAATGATGGAGGTCACAGTTAGGACTGCTTCCTCAGTTAGAAAAGTCCTGAATCCCAGTTTCAGAGGGTCTTCTGGGGGTGGAAATGGTGAGGTTTCAGTCCAGGAACAGTCATAGAATCATAGAATCATAGAATCATAGAATCATAGAATCACAGAATCGTAGGGGTTGGAAGGGACCTTGAGAGATCATCGGGTCCAACCCCCTGCCAACGCAGCTCCCAGCTCATATTGCACAGGTCAGTGTCCAGATGGGTCTGGAATCTCTCCAGAGATGGAGACTCCACAACCTCCCTGGGCAGCCTGTCCCAGGGATCCCTCACCCTCACTCTGTTAAAGTTCTTCCCCATGTTGGTGTGGAACTCCCTGGGCTCCAACTTGCAGCCATTGCCCCTTGTCCTGTCCCCACAGACACTGAGAAGGGGCTGGCCATTTCCCCCTGCATCCCATGCTTAAGATAATTATAAACATTGATTAGGTCCCCCCTTAGTCTTCTCTTCTCCAGGCTGAACAGCCCCAGCTCCCTCAGCCTTTCCTCACAGGGGAGATGCTCCAGGCCTTTCAGCATCTCCCTGTCCCTCCTCTGGACTCTCTCCAGGAGATCCCTGTCCCTTTGATCCCAGGGAGCCCAGACCTGGACACAACACTCCAGCTGGGGCCTGAGCAGGGCAGAGCAGAGGGGGAGGATCCCCTCCTGGGACCTGCTGGCCACGCTCCTCCTGATGCCCCCCAGGATCCCCTTGGCCTCCTTGGGGACACTGCTGGCTCACGGCCACCCTGTCACCCACCAGCACCCCAACAATGTTCAGTTGTTGCACCTTTTGTTGAGGAGCTGTAGCTGGACCTTTTTGGATGTGGATGCTGGTAGAGCCACGAAATGAGGCAGGGCACTTAACAACTCTTGCTGTTCCCATTGCTGCAACCACCCCCAGACGGCATTGGCCACCGTCCACGAGCAGAGCATCGGCTGCTGTTCTCTGTCAGCAAGCTCTAGGGCTAACTGGATGGCCTTCACCATGGTAAACAGGCTTGATTCACTTTCTCCTTCAGAGGCTTCTGTGTCTTGCCTTGTAGGACTTCAGACAGCAGCCTTCCACCTCTGATGCTTTCCCACGATCCAGTAGGACCCATCAGTGGACAAGGCATATCGCTTCTCCTTCTCTGGTGGCTTGCTGCATGGCAGGGCTTCTTCAGCACCTCCTCCTCCGTAGGCATTCCAAAACCTTTGCCTCCTGGCCAGTCTGTGATCACTTCCAGGATTCCTGGGCGGTTGGGGTTTCCCGTTTGAGCCTGCTCTGTACTTAGTGCCACCTGCTTGCTCATGCTTTCAGAGCAGTTGCTGAATGTTTGGTTTAGGGATGCTTCTGCTAAAAGAGAGGGGAATCCATGGAAATATCCAGATGATGCCTTGCAAATAAAGACCAAATTAAAAATCATCCTTGAATGGGAGGGTAGAGCTCAAGTAGGAGGATTGGCAGCAGTATGGAGTGTGTCTCAGCACCAGGCACCATCTCCTTCTCCTGTCAGTCCTTGGTAACAGGAGGAGGAATTGGATGGGTTTTCCTCACACCCCATTATCCCCAAGCAAATGAAATAGTGGGAAGAACAAACTGACTTCTCAAGTGTTTTCTAAAACCCCTCAAATCAGGGTGGCTGGAATGATGATGGGATGCACTTGCTCCTGTGAATAACCAATGGGGAATAAATGGATGCCCCAAAATCAGGGGATTCTGCCCGAAGGCTCCAACCCTGATCCCAAATCTCCACGGCCCTGACCATCCCCTGAACCCCTCTCCTGGCCAACCAGTGTTGCTGAAATTACCCACCATTGGGACTGTTCCACAGGTACTTGAAATTCCCATGAATAAATACGGTTGGAAAGGGAAGGATGCCCATGGGAAGGGACACAGAATCAACACGAGGTGGATCGTTCCATCCTTTCCATCACCACCTACTTTCAGCTCCTTAAAACAAACCGAGTTTGCTTCTTTTCTTTCTTTTTTCAGATAAAATCTTTGATGTCTGCCTGAAGAGAAGGTATGAAGATATTATTTCCCTGCATAGTTCTATAGTCATTGTCTTGTTGGTGCCTTTAATGTGAAGGGCTCACTGCTACTCCCCCCTCACCATTGTTTTTTTCCCTTTCCTCTCACAGAGAAGAGAAATTGGTTTTACTTTTGTTTTCAGGGGATGGAAGAAACCACAGCGAGGATGCCTGATGACTTCTCAGCTCTACTTTTCTCTAGGACCAGCTCACCCCCTTGCACCCAGCGCTGCAATAAATGTACCTGCTTTATAACTCTCCCTGAGCTGTGAAGTGAGTTTCCCCAAGTCAGGATGCTTTGACAAGGACATGGTTAGAGATGTGTCTGGAGCAGACCCCCTGGGGATGGTGTTTGGCACAGGCAGCACCGCCAAGGGGTGGGTGGGGTTAAGCTCAACAGTTCTTAGAATATGCTGATTGTTTCTCAGAAGGGGAAATACACCTCAATAAAAGAGCCCTGACAACCAGCACCAAGCAGATTCTCCACCTGGCCTGAAGTCGAGTCGCACTGACGGGACCCCGCAGCTCCACGGTGGTAGCTATTGCCCCTTCACTGTCCTTTCTCCCCATCTTTCTCTCTCTTTCTTGCATCTCTCTGGATGTAGATGTAGCTGTTAAACTACTTCTTGTCCTTATGGCATCTGACCTGGTTTGTGTCTTAATCTCACTCTGGGAAGAACAAGGCATCTCCCCCAGACCGGACCTTTCCTGGTCGGGACACACCTGTGTCCACCAGCACCGCAACAGGGACGTTCCCCCAGCCCAGAGCTGCTCCTGCCAGATCAGGCAGGGACCAGGCTGTCCCCAACCCTGCTGCCTGGATCCTGCCCTGCCTCCTGCCCTCTGAGGCCCTGCACAGCCCGGGGGGATGCAGGCAGGGTCTGACCCACCGCAGATGCCCCTCGCCAGTGCCATCAATGGCTCCGTGCCACCTGTGCCACAACCTGCCCCGTCCTCAGTGGCATGACAGGGGGTTGGTGCAAGCCCTGGGCTCCAGGTCAGCATCAGTTGCTGCAGGCAAATGCAGAGCCCTGAGTGGGACAGCACCTGCACCCAGGTCAGAAGAAAGGCAGTTTATCCCATGGGGGTTTCCTGACCGACCTGTGCAGCCAGGCTGCAGGGCAGGAGGGGTCAGTGGGCAAGCTGAGTGCTGGGGACTCGGGATGGTAAAGCTAACCAGGGGGTGGGGATTGAGCCTTAGCTGTCCTGTCCAGGACTGGTCTGGATGTCTGGTTCTCCTCTTTCCTACCAGGAACAGGCAGGCACCGAGGGGCTGGGTGCCACAGGATCTGGGGAGCAGCCCATCCACACCACCACAGGACACAGGTATGGCTTCTCACTGGTGTCCCCCCAGGGCTTTGCTTCTGGCAGGAGACACCACAGACCCTCGGGCTGCCAGGGCCCTGGGGCCAGGCACTGGGGACACCCGCCTCTGGGCATGGTCTGAGGCAAGTAGTGGTGTTGGGGCTGGTGCTGGGGTCGGGGTCTTGACTGGTGCCCTGGCTGGGGATGCAACTGGGGCTGCTTCCCCCCATCCTGCCCCACTTCACAGCCCCCTCGCAGGCCCTGCTCCCCCGAGTTGACCCCACTCTTGTTTCTCCACTTCCCCATCTGCCTGCAGAGGAACCAGTTGCTTCCCTGCCCACAGCACCGCAGCAGCTGGGGGCTTCTCCCAGGGTGGCTCTGCCTGCCATGGAGCATCTGGCGCTGGGCTTGGTGTGGCTGCTCGGGATGCTGGCCACTGTCAGCCCCGAGTGCCAGCGAGGCCTCAACATGCCAGGGCTGGACATGGCCCCCAACTCCTTTGACGACCAGTACCTGGGCTGCGCTCACACGATGGAAGCAAAGCTGAAGGAGCTGAACAGCACCGAGTTTTACACCAACAGTATCTATGCTGGGGCCTGGGAAAGAGCAACCACTGTGTTGCAGGGCCACAAGCTCCAGTTGTCAGTGCTGAAGCCGGCGCAGGCCATCGCCCTGAAGGCATACACCTTAGAGAAACCTGCCCTGTACAAGGAGTTCAACGCAGCTGTGCGTGAGGCCGGGCGTTCCCGTGAGCAATACCTGCACAACTTCCCCTTCAAGGTGATGCATTTCCTGCTGACCCAGGCCCTACAGGCCCTGAGGCAGGCCCAGCCTCAGCAGTGCTACCACGTCTACCGGGGGATCACGAAAGTCTTCACTGCCCAGCCTGGGGATACTGTCCGCTTCGGGCAGTTCGCCTCCACCTCCCAAAACAAGAAGTGTGCTGAGGATTTCGGCATAGGCACCATCTTCTCTGTGAACACCTGCTACGGTGTCCCCATCTGGGACTACTCCTACTACGCTTATGAGAAAGAGGTCCTCATCCCGCCCTTTGAGACCTTTGAGGTCACCGGTGTCACCCACAAAGGGAACGTTGCCCGCATTGAGCTCCAGTCCCAGGGCGTGTACAGCAAGTACAACTGTGTGTATGTGAGCGGCGATGTCCTGGGGGATACGAAAGTGTTGGTTTCTTTGGCAGAGAAGCGATGCAAGAACCAGCCGTGCGACTTCAGTGCAGGTGAGCTGAGAGACCCCCCTGCAGCTGGAGAGGGCAGAGCCCATCCAGGCCCCCTGCCCCCTCAGCTGCCCCTGACTTGCCCTCTTTGGCATCCCCAGGCCAGAGTGTCAGCCACCACCCCCTCTGGGGGTTCATCCTGGCAGCCACAGCCCTGGCAACAGCTCTGGGAATCTGAGACAAGATGCCACCACCGCCATGGCACCATGGCAACAGCAAGGGGTTGGGACAAGGATCCACCAGCTTCATGGAGGTGCCAGGATGGGACAGGGCAGCGGGAGGGCTGGGGGCATGGGGACAGCCATGCTGCTTATCCCTGCCATGGTGCCACCAGCCCTGGGATGCCCCAGCAGCACCTGGACATCAGTGGAGCCCAGGTGAGACCTTCCCTTGTCTCCCAGAGGAATAAAGACTTGCTCCAGACCAAGGAGTCTCTGTTGCTTTCCTACAGCTCATTGGGGTGGGAGTGGCTGGGGTGGGGGCTGAAGCCGGCATCCAGCCCACTCAGGTCTCCGGCCCTCCCACAGCTACAGCATCCCACAGAGCGGTGCCCACAGTGCAGCTCTGCTCAAGGGGTGCAGGGGTGTCTGCAATTGGGGTCTGTGCCCCTGCCTGCCTGTGGCTTCCTGCAGACTGGGGAAGAGGGTCACAGCCCCTTGTCAGCACTGAGGGAGCAGAGAGTGGGTCTGCACCAGTCACCCCAACCCCATTGCCCAGGAGCAGAGTCCTGCCAGGACAAGACAGGTGGGTGGCTGCCCCATGGAGAAGCACACGGTTCTCAGCAGCATCATGCTGAGGGACAGCCCCAACCCTACCAGAGGCAGAGTGGGACACAATGAGACCTGTTCCATGGGAATCCCTGTGTCTCAGAGCTCCCCACAGTCCTCCCCATCCTCTGGCACAAGGTGCAGCCATGGGACCAGGCACCCCTGGGGCAGCAGCAGGGCTGCCCATGGCTCTCTGGCCCCAATCTGGGATCACAGGGGGTCAAGGACACATTCTGCTTTCTGTGGGCACCAGAGCCACCTCCTTTCCCTCCCTCCTCACCCCACAGCTGCCCTCTGCACCCACAGGCAACCCTGTCCCCAGGACACAGGTGACTGCAGCTGACCCGGCCCCAGCTGTCAGGGTGTCAGGTGCCAGAGGGGACATGGGATGGGGAGGGAAGTGTCTGGCACAGCCAGGAGCAGGTGCCACAGCTCCAGGCACTGTGGGGTTTCATGGTCAGTACATGGTCCAGCCTTGCTTAACATACTTATCACAGAATCACAGGACCTTTATATTTGGAAAAGACCTGTAAGATCATCAGGTCCAACTGGAATTGTAATTGTTGGATCTGGGGATGACGTAGATGGCACAGAAGAAGAGGTGGATAATGTCCAGGGTTCTGCTTTGACTGAGTTAATTTTCTTTGTGGTAGCTGGTGTACTGCTGTGTGTGGGATTTAGGAAATTAATCCTGTTGATAACACACTGATGGTTTTAGTCGTGCCCATGTAGTCAAAGACTTTTTCTCTCCAGACAGAGGTGGCAAGGTACACACATTGGCAAGAGAGCCTCATTCTGCACTTGCAAGGTATGCTGAGGACAGTCCTGGGCAGATTACTGCCACACCAGGGAGGAAAGCATTGCCTACAGTGGGTGGGGAAACTGATTTTGGGGGGAAAAAGCCAGCCCCTGGAAGGAATCAGAGACGGCCACACCATGGTGCAGATGTGCCTGTAGCCCTGCAGCTGCAGGGCTGGTGGGGCAGTCCCCTGTGCTCAGCCAGGGTCGCTCCCAGGAGGGAGCTGGGAAGAGGCCCCAAACCAGCACTGTGCCTCTGTGCTGGGTGGCTCCCTTGGTGGCTCCCTAGTAGTCCACTTCTGCCAGCAGAAGGGTCATTGGTGCTGGCCAAACTGTGCTGTGGAGGGGATCTGCTCTGCACACCGTCTCTAACCAGGTCTCTTCAGCAGCAGTTGGACGAGGGGACCATCATCCTTGTAGTTGTCATCCACTTGCAGAGCAGACACCAAACTCTCCTTCTGGCCCAGGCCTTGATGCAGGCCAAACAGCATTTGTGGAGGCAGAAGGGCACGTGGGCTGTATCCTTGATGTCTCCCAGGCACACGGGGCATGAGGAGTATTGTCCTGGCTCCTCCAGCACTGCCTGTGGCAGCCAGCTAGTGCCACTGTCCCTCGTAGCACAGCTCTTCCTCAGTGCCTGCTGCCCCGTCCTGACAAGTGAGATGTGCAAAATGCTGGAGCTTTTCTGGTGCTGGGAGCAGGAAAGCAAAGAAAGGCCCAGAAAGCTGTAGGGATCATGGGGGATAGGGACCTCCAGAAGGGTCTCTTCACAGGCTGGATAGCAGAAGCCACTGCTGTCCTGTAGGCCGGCCTGCCCCAGGCTCTGGCCTGCAGTTCACAGAATCACAGAGCTTTAGGGGTTGGAAGGGCCCTCCAGAGCCCATGGGGTCCAACCCCCCTGCCAAAGCAGGGTCCCTAGGACAGGTCACACAGGGAGGCATCCAGATAGGGCTGGAATCTCTCCAGAGAAGGAGACTCCACAACCCCCCTGCGCAGCCTGGCCCAGGGCTCCCTCACCCTCACTGGGGAAAAGTTCTTCCACATGTTGGTGTGGAACTTCCTGTGCTCTAACTTGCAGCCATCACCCCTTGTCCTGTCCCCACAGACACTGAAAAGGGGCTGGCCATTTCCCCCTGTGTCCCACCCTTCAGATATTTATAAACATTGATCAGATCCCCTCTCAGGCTGCTTCTCTCCAGGCTGAACAGCCCCAGCTCCCGCAGCCTGCTCTTGGAAGAGGGACTCGATGGTCTTTGTGAAGTAACCGTCCAGTTAGCCCCAGTTCTGCAGTTTGGAGTCCAGCTGACTCAGAATTCCATCCCAAAGGGGAAGAGCATGGGAAGGGGAAAGGGGAAGACTACGAGCCTTCCTCCAGAAGACCCCCAAAGACCACCACCAGATGGCCCTGTGCCTGCACAGGGAGGAGGGGACGTATGCTAATGGCTTCTGGGAAATAATAATCATTCCTATCCCCCAAACTGATTGTAATAACCCTACCCCCTGAATGAATATGCATACTTTTGTATCGTAAAAGGACGCTTGCTTTGTCCCTTTGGGGTGCAAGTTTGGAGGAGCAATCCCCCTTGCACCCAGCGCTGCCATGAACATGCCGGCTCTGTCACCCTCCACGGGTTGTGAAGTTGGTTTCTCCACGTCAGACTAAGAAGTCTAAAGCATTGGTTGTTCATATATAATCCTTTAGACATAAACCACTGACCAAGTCTGAGACTAAGACTGGATCCAGCTGCACCTAGGCTCCTCTCTGAGAAGGAGTTTAGAAAGCAAGGGGTTGATTCTGAACCTCGTGCTTCAATGGGAGGGTCTCCCTGACAGCTTCATCTGACCCTGTTCTCTATGCACTAAATAATCAAGATTACCTTACCACTGAACCTTAATCACTGTCAGGTTTATTATCAAACACTGCTACATCCTTTGTTTTATATCAATAAACACGTTGTTGCCTCTCTCCTGAGAGAGTTAAGTGCATTCCTCTTATCTCTCCATCCACGATTAATTGGTGTAGTCCACAGGATGTTAAACAGTACATCTGATTATTTAGGGAGGCATGGAGTTAATCCAAGCCCCAGCTTCTCAAATGAATGGGTTCCTGACAACTGGCATCACTGGGAAGCTGTTGAAGAGAGCCTAAAAGTAACTAGCTGCCATGCAAAGGACAGAAAAGGTAAAGGAATAATCTGTAAAATGCTGGGTAGCTGTTTACTAGCTGCCTATCAAGAGAGGGAAATGAGAGTCAAAAGACAGCGGGATCTGGAAAAGGAAATAGAAAGTAGAAAGGCAACTGAACTGTTACTGTCCTTAAAAATCACCAGTTGGAAGAAGAAAAGGAGACAAGAGAAAAGTCGGGAGGAAAAACTGAGACGATGCTTATACAGTCTCCCTGCCCCCCTAATATTGTACAGATCAGGAAACTAATAGTAGCCCCTGAAGATTGGGATGGAGATGCGTGGGGGGATTGTAATAATTATAATGAGTCAGAGGAGGAGGACCTTTTGATCCCCACAAACCCTCCTGAATATGAAATCAGACCTGTTGTTAAAAAAAAAAGAAGAAACTCTGAGACCTTTGGGTGGTTGTTCACAGTCTACTACATGGACCATCCCCTGGGATCCACTGCAGTCGACAAATTTGCCAGAGAAATATAGCAGAAACCCAGGTGAAACTGAATGTGAATACCTCTGGTGAGTATGTCTTAAGTGGTGGTGGCAGAATAATGTTGAATGAGGATGAAGCAGATGGATTTTGGGGTCCAGGAGTCTAAGTTTGGGACCCAACCCAACAAATATACCCCATTCTATCACTAGCTGAGTAGCCTGTTGGGCTGGTGGAACAGACATCATGGAGCAAGGTGAACCCTCCATAATTCCCATTAAATCTCTGGAGTGAGCTCATTACTGCTCTCACAAAAGCTGCTTGCAGGAGAGAGGACTCCACAACGTCCCACTATCCACTACAGTAAATTCTGCAACCACTAACCAGAGGAGCCTCAGCAATTCTTAAACCTTCTCTAGTTGCAAACCGAGGTGAGATTGAAAGACATGCTGAATTCAACAGGCAGGGCAATAATGCTCCTAAGCCACTCCCTACATGGGCAGAGTTAATGCCTGGTGGTGTTCACTGCAGCCATGAAATGGGCTGGAATGGTGACACGCCATCTGAAAAACAAAATCCCCAGGGAGAAAACAAAGTAAGACCTGTGTAAAAAGAAACAGAAACTGGGCTAAAGGGAAACGAACTTCCAAACTGGTAAACAGAACCAGCAAAAGGGAGGAATGAGTTATGCATTAGGCCCTAGGCATTCCCAGGGCTGTGACTCCAGGTCAGCCTACTGGCAACATCTTGAGTCTAAGTGAAGCGTTCCAGAGGAGAGACAAAAATGAAAGAAAGGAAAAAATTTCAGCTCCTCCTGTGCCATCCCTGAGAAAGGGAGGAAACCCTTTCGTTCCTCTTAGAAAGGAATTACAGGACATGGATCCAAAAAACGAGTAACATCCAGCAGGAAATTGGGTCTGCCTGTCCAGAAAGTGGAGGCTTATCAATGGATACATGACGATGGCCCATATATTTTAATTCCAGTTGGTCCTGGGTGACAATGGGTAGTGTTTTTGATGGGATACTGGAGTACAGATTTCATTACTAGCACAAGAAGTTGCTGAGAAGCTGGGGGTGTGACCCAGGTGGCAAAAAGTTAAAATTCCTGGTGTGAATGGAGGGAGAAATGTGTGTCCAACTGCTAAAGTGGCTTCTGGGGGAGAAGTGCATATTGACTGCTTGCTTTGCAACTAAAGATCACCCCGAAAATATTTGTAAGTTTTGATGTTTTAAACAGACAAACCTGGCACTTGCCAAATGGGAGGGCATGGTCTTTCAGCTCCAATATCCATTCCAGCCCCAGCAGAAATCGGGAGGCCAGAGTATGTGTGCTTTGCACAACCCCTGCACTCCCTGATTCAAACATCACAAACTTTCCTCAATAACCAGCTCCTGTGACAGCGCGAAATGGAACCTGGGAAGTTATAGCTGATTTGGAGAAAGGACATACATCTCCAGGACCCACTCCCCACGTAACTCACCAGTCTGGCCAGTTAGGAAAGCAGAAAGGAGGTGGCCTGGATGCCAATACAGCCCCATTAACCAGCTGCTGTACCAAACAAGCTCATCACCTACCCGACAGGCAGCGCTAGATGGAAGGGACATGTCCCCTTGAAGGAAGAGGACAAGAATATATTTGGGCTTAGTTGGGAGGGAATACAACACACCTCTCATGGGCTCCCACAAGGGTATAAACATTCACCCACAACCCCTCACGCTGCGCTTGCTGAACTTCCCCAGGATGCTGATGGGTGGGGTGTAAGAATTTGCATTAATAGTAACACATAAATAAGAGTAAATTCAATTGACTACTGCAAGAGGCTTGGAGGGAAAGACGATAAGGAGAACAAAAGAAATGAGAGCCAGGTTGTGACCCAAGCACTGGGAAGGAAGGAAGGGAGATAAGGACTAGCTTTTTTCTTCAAACGACGAACGAGAGACAACCGGATGCTCGACAAACCAAGCTGCAACCGGTTTGGCTCTGCAAATTCATCCACATCAGGAATTCCGGGGAGGAGGGGAAAAGGACACAGTGAGGAAGACCTACGGCCTTCATCCCTGAAGAGCCCTGCCCACCAGCACCAGGAGGGACTGCGCAGGCGCGTGAAGGAGGAGCCTGAGGCAGGGACTATGGAAATGATTTCTTGGAAAAGACTGCCTTTTGGGAAAAGGTTATGAATATGTACAGAAGTTCTCTAAATATGCAGTGTTCTTGCTGTGGAAATACAAGGTAAACTGCCACGGTGGGCATGCATGTCGGTGGGTGGAGTGATCCCTCATGCGTCTACGCCTAATGAACATACCTACTGTGCAACCCTCTGGGTCGTAGAGTCTTATTTCTACAAGTCAGCATGAAGCTGCATCGGTATGTAGATGATATCCTAGTTGGAGGAGCTTCCCCTGAAAAGGTAGGAGAAGCAGCAGCAGTAGTGTGGCAAACACTGAATCATAGAATTGTAGGGGTTGGAAGGGACCTGGAGAGATCATGGGGTCCAACCCCCTGCCAAAGCAGCTCCCTAGGACATTTCACTCAGATAGGCATCCAGATGGGTCTGGAATCTCTCCAGAGAAGGAGACTCCACACCCCCTGGGCAGCCTGGCCCAGGGCTCCCTCACCCTCACTGGGAAGAAGTTCTTCCCCACATTGGGGGGAACTCCCTGGGCTCCAACTTGAGCCCATCACCCCTTGTCCTGTCCCCACAGACACTGAGCAGAGGCTGCCCATGTCCCCCTGTGTCCCAGCCTTCAGCTCTTGATCCCCAGGGATCAGATCCCCTCTCAGTCTCTTCTCTCCAGGCTGAACAGCCCCAGCTCCCTCAGCCTTTCCTCCCAGGGGAGATGCTCCAGGCCCTTCAGCATCTCCCTGTCCCTCCTCTGGACTCTCTCCAGGAGATCCCTGTCCCTTTGATCCCAGGGAGCCCAGACCTGGACACAACACTCCAGGTGGGGCCTGAGCAGGGCAGAGTAGAGGGGGAGGATCCCCTCCCTTGACCTGCTGCCCACACTCCTCCGGATGCACCCCAGGATCCCATTGGCTCTCTTAGCCACTGAGGCACACTGCTGGCTCATGGCCACCCTGTCATCCACCAGGACCCCCAGGTCCTTCTCCACTGAGCTCTTCTCCAGCAGCTCCCCCCAGCCTGTACTGATAGAAACGGTTGTTCTTTCCCAGGTGCAAGACTTTACACTTGCTTTTGTTGAACCTCATCTGGTTTCTCCCTGCCCAGCTCTCCAGCCTGTCCAGGTCTCTCTGGATGGCAGCGCAGTGTCCCTGCGTGTCACCCACTCCTCCCAGCTTTGGATCATCAGGTACTTGCTGAGGGTGGATGCTATTCCTTCATCAAGGTCGTCAATGAAGATGTTAAACAGGACTGGAATAAAGCAGAACTTGAGGTTCCACCTGGAAAATGTCAAGGACCTAGTAAAGAAGTAAAACTCTTGGGTACTTGGTAGTGTTACAGTCACCCTAATAAAATAGCTGAACTCCTAGGTGATTTTGGTTGTGGTTTAGGGTATGATTTTGATTTCAAAGGAGTTACAGCAGCTCTGAGAACATAAAGCACGTTAAGGCCCCCGTGTTCCCCAGCGCTGGAATAAAGAAGTGCCTGCTTATCTGCTCTGTGTAGATAAGTTCTTCGTGATTGTGACCACTAACAGTTTTGGCGACCGAGATGGGACCTTGTGAGTGAGACTGGATGGGATTGAGTGCTGATCAAACTCCAGCCAGCACCAAGGGATCCTCTGGAAGAGACATCGCCTTCGACCCTTGCAGCTCTTTGCAACGTTCCCTGGAGAGGTTAGGCACTTCTTTAAGGACTGGGGACCCTGCCTGGTGAGGTAACCTGTAAGTTGCAGTGCATTGAGCTCGGCTTGGTTGGGCTTGGGTGAGGCTAAAAGGAACTGGGGACTCTGCCTCATCAGCTAACCTGTAAGTTGCAGTGCATTGAGCTCTGCTTGGTTGGGCCCAGATGAGACCAAGGAGCCTGCCAGTTGGAGGGAGTGCAAGTTCCACCTGGTTGGGCAGGGAATTCCTGAGTATGGAAGCTGAGGCGCCAGCCATAAGGCGAAAGTGAAAGTGAAAGTGAAAGTCATGTGTGCCAGGCAGCAACTCTCAATTTATACAATCAAGTGTTGCATATCCATGTAATAAAGTGTAAGTGCCCATAGTGCCCTGGCAGGAATTTTGAAGGAAAATGATACCCATCCTAAAAGGTGGATTACACCAGATTTCTAACCAATTCACTGTCGAGCTACAGACGTTCCAGCAGCTCTCCCCTCTTTTAATCTGTGATTTCACAAAAGGCCCATACATATGCATGACCTATCCCTGCTTCACATTAAAATTGCTTCCAGGATCTCATTTCCATAAATTCCTCTGCATTGTGCTTGCACATTGCCTCCTTGTGGTGGTCGTTGGTGCTGGTCAGGCTGAAGGCTGACGGTTCCTCTTCATCACCACCTTTTGTTCCTGTGCAGGCTCAGTCATCTCTTGGTTCTTATCCAAACTGCAGGCTGGGTTTTGGCTGGCTTTGCAAAGCAGCTTTCAGGAACTAACCTTTATCTAGACAATGCAAGACCCTACGCTTCGGTTAGTTTAAGCAACAGACAGTGCAAGACCCTGTGCTTCGATTACTTTGTATAATGGCTGGTAAGACATCACAGCAGCTCCCTTTTAACCCCTTCCTTCAGAGGTTCCAGGACTTGAGGCAGCTGTTAAGTTGCCTCCTCCCAGAATACCTCATTGCAACCTTTGAGTACCTGAAGGGAGCAGAGAAACAGGAGGGGAATCAGCTTTTTAAAAGGGTAGATAACGGCAGGACAAGGGGGATGGATTAAAGCTAAAGGAGGGAAGGTTTAAATTGGATGTTAGGGGGAAGTTTTTTCCAGAGAGAGTGGGGAGGGGCTGGCAGGGGCTGCCCAGAGAGGGGGTGGGTGCCCCGTCCCTGGGGGTGTCCAAGGCCAGGTTGGATGGGGTCAACCTTGTGTAGCTCCAAGCCTGGAGGTTGGTGTCCCTGCCTGTGGCAGGGGGTTGGAGCTCTGGGACCCTTGGGGTCCCTCCCAGCCCAGCCCAGCCCAGTCTGGGATTCTATGATTCTATGAATACCATCTGCTGATAAGGAGGGGATCACAGAAGAGATCAAAGACTTGGAAACCTGTGGTACCGCAACCAGAGCCCAGTCACCCTGTAAGGCCCTGGTGTGGTCAGTATGCACACCACACCATAGGGGACAGCTGGCAGCAGCCCGCAGGGGGTCAGACAATAACAACAGTGCCACTCACAGCCACTGGTCCTGACACCGCTGAAAGAGTCAGCCAAACCCAGGCTAAAGCACTCAGGGGTGTCCACTATGAATGTTAAGGTTATGACTCCTCTTTGAGAGGAGGATAATCATCCGTCTGTGTTCACTTGGGAGGGAGTACAGTATAGCTTCAATGCAAACACCCCCTGCCATTACTCATAGTGCACTGGCAGGAATATTGAAGGAAAATGATATCCTAGAAGGTGGATTACACCAGATTTCTAACCAATTTACTGTCAAGCTATAGATGTTCGAGCAGCTCTCTTCTCTTTTAACCACAGGACTGCTCCAGTAGGAAAAAGAAAAGGGACAGCTGAGAAGAAGTGGGGTGGAGACCTCATAGGTATCGACCTGAAATATGAACTGTACCTGGAAGGAATTGAAGAGATACTCAAAGCTGAAGCACGGGCTGGGAGTTTTGGTCTTATGATCTTAGTTTTGTCTGTTTCTGTGTTTGTTCCAGTTGGGATGATTGTTTGTAACTCAAGTTTTAATAACAAGCGCCGCATCGTGGCTCTAATTGTAAAAATCTTTGTGATAATAATTGCCAGTTCTGTAACCACAGGCATAAACAGACAATCTAGTATATGGAATATACAGCCTCAAGCTTTTGAACATGTTGATGCTTCTCTGATTAGGAACCACACTGAACCAGACAATGGGATCTACAAAATTATATAAGGTTTTGCTCATATGCTTAAGTTTTCTCATGTGATTACCTGTTTGCCTTTGCCACATGCCCCTACTCAAGGGACCCCTATAACAGCTCCCTGTGGACATGGGTAAAAATTTAGATTGGCTCTGGAACCAGAATAAGTCTATAATTTGGGAACAATTTAAATAGAAGTGGCTGTTTAACAATGCATTAAATTGAATCTCCGTTTGGAGCCTAAATTGTTCCTGTGCCCCCTTTTGCTGGGACAATAGGACTTTGGGATGCAAACAATCCCATCCTTCCAACAGCCACGTTCCAGACACCCATGGGCAGATACATGAAATAGGAATGAGCCATACTGGGGAAAGTGCTTGGTCCTGAGGTATTTGGAACCAGTAAACACACAGTGGCGTTCTGAATTTCCTTCAGCTCCCAGTAATTCGTGTCCGTGGTTCAATGTAATGCAAGGGCCACCTGCCAATTGTTTATGGTCTCAAGCCCATGAGGAGAGGAGAGATGACAGCAGGGCTTGCTAGTGTCAACGCAACCTGATATAAAAACACCTCTGTGGAATGGCACAGTATTAATAATAGGTAGCATTATTAATTAATAACAGATAGTATTAATTGTACCATTGGTGGGGACCTAGAAAATAGCTGTGGTTAATTCCTTCATGATGGCATTTAGTCAGTGCTGCCTGCTTGTGTCAGAATTACCAGAGCCATGCTCTCCAGCAATGAGATGCAATAGTAGCACAAGCTGCAAAGATTTAGAATAT
This sequence comes from Hypotaenidia okinawae, assembly GCA_027925045.1. Classification (NCBI taxonomy): domain Eukaryota; kingdom Metazoa; phylum Chordata; class Aves; order Gruiformes; family Rallidae; genus Hypotaenidia; species Hypotaenidia okinawae. The sequence goes on from BSDF01000001.1 coordinate 218,028,082, forward strand.
ACTAAGATACCGCATTCCTTTTTTCATCAGAACGCCCTTAGTTTAAGTAAACTCTTCCCCATTGCACCCACACAAGCTAAGGACCAAATTCAGGCTTGTCCTGACTGTCAGCGTGTCACCTCCCCTGCGACATCTTTTGGGATATAATCCTCATGGTCTGTGCTCTAAAGAAATTCAGCAGGCTGGCGTAACTCGTATCCCTCAGTTTGGCTGCTTACATTTTATTCATGTGTGTCCTGGTTTCAGTCAGGATAGAGTTAACTCCATCTGTAGCAGCTGATGGATGCTGTGTTTGGGAGTTCCAATGAAAGCAGTGCTGAGAACACCCTGATGTTCTTAGTTGCAGTCAGACAGTCAAGGACTTTCTCAGCTTCTTCCTATTTCTCTCTTCAGGAGAAAGGAGGGGCGAAGCCAGGACAGGTGACCCAGATGGGCCAAAGAGAGTATTCCATGGCAATGACGTCCTGCCCAGGAGAACGGGGGGCTGAGGGGAGGAAGAAGAGGGGCGGTGGCGGGACGCGTGCTGCTTGGGGGGACGGTCGGGTTCCGGGACAGCTCTGGGTGGTACCTGAGTTGTGTGGGTCGGGGAGAAACTGCATTGGGGATCAAGAGTTTCATCTTCTTTTGCTCTAAAGTCCTGTTAGCATTGGGATATTTGATCTTTCTGTTCTCTCAGTAAACTCTCCTTATCCCAACCCACGGGCCTCTTAGTTTCTTGGGTTTGGAGTTATTTGCCCCTTCCTTTTCCCTTCCCTTGTTTCCCCCTTTTTCCCTCTTCCCCTGCTCTTTTACTTTAAGGAGCAGGCAGCTGCATGGATCTCAGCCCACAGCCGGGGGGAAACCACGACAATGTGACAGTTGACACCTTTTCTAAATCTGTACTACCGCTCATACAGGGGAGAAAGGAAAAGATACCTGTAAGCATTGGACTCGCTGTTTTGCAACCATGTCTCTGCCAAAATCCATTACAGCAGGTATATCCAGAATAAAAATACAGAAAGGCAGTTCCTGCTTGACCTGAATCTCCTTCTATGACAAAATGACCCCCTTGGAGGATGAGGGTAAAGCTGTGGATGGATCTGGATTGAAAAAGCTCTGTGGATGGATCTGGATTGAAAAAGCTATCTGGATTTTAACAAAGCTTTTGAAGCTGTTGCCCACAGCATTCTCCTAGAGAAACTGGCTGCTCTTGACTTGGATGGTTGTAGTCTTTGCTGTACTTTTGCTGTACTTTGGATGTCTGAGCCCAGAAAGTGGTGGAAAATGGAGTTAAATCCACCTGGCAGCCAGTCACCAGTGGTGTTCCTCGGGGCTTCCCATAAATTGAGTGCAATTATTAAACAATGCTGAGAGATGTTGCCCAATATATGGACTTGCCATGACAGAAATGCCATGTACGAGTATCAGCTGAGGCTCGTGAGCCGTGGTGGTTCATCCCCAAAGAGTGGCTAAGCACCATGTGCTGCTTGCTTGCTTCTGGAGGAGAGAGAGACAGAGCCTCCATGGGTTGGGATGAGGGAGAAGAATAACAGCTTGTGGCAAATTGCACTTACAGCCTGTAATAACGGAGTACCTTATCTGCCTGATGATAACACAACTGATCCAACGGCTCTGGCCACACTTGGGCTGCCCTGGAGACACCCAGCAGTCCCCCTCCCCAACCAGCCCCTTTTAGGGGGAAGTGCTGTCAAGTGGTGTGGAAAACAGCCCAGGCAAACTCAGCCCCCGCTGTGCTGGCTGCTTGGGGAGGTTAACTCTGGCCTGGCCAGAACCAGGACACAAACACAGACGATATCTTGTCATAAGCCAGTATCACAGAGTACAAGAGAATTAGAATCCTGACTCCCCAAGGTGATAAACAACAGGGCTGGGATTAGATAAAGCAAGTGTGGGTTCACACATCACAGACCAAGCAAAACATCACAGTTACCAGCATCTGTTTGAATAACAGGAATAAATGTATATTTAACATATTGTTTATTTATTATTATTATATATTTTATAAATATCACAGCTTTTTAACATGGTCATTGGGTCCGATGTACCATTATCACAACCCTTCAGTCTCCCAGTTGGGGGACAAAAAGGACTGTTCAGCCCCAGGGATCAGCTGAGCACCATGTGCCCCTCGCTCACCCCTTCCCCGGGGGGAGAAACAGACAGAGCCTCCACAGGTTGGGATAAGGACAGTTCGGTGACAAAACATGTTGAGGGGAACAACAGAGCCTGAGACGGAATATACACACACACACACACACACAGAGTGATGACACAGAACACAGAGCGACCCAGCAAGGTGATCTGGAACACAGAGCACTGCACTGATGAGGTGACTGACCCAACACCTGACCACACTGGGACTGTCCCTGAGCCACACCAGACCGGCCCCTCTCCAACCAGCCCCTCTTACGGGGGAGCGATGGAAAACAGCCTGTGCCAGCTCAGCTCCCTTGTGCTGGCTGCTTGGGGAAGTGAACTCTGCCCTGGCCAGAACCAGGACATTATCCACCCTCCCTGTCCATCATAGAAAGCCACCAGGTTTGTCAGGCATGATTTGCCCTTAGTGAAGCCACGTTGGCTGTCACCAATCACCTCCTTTTTCTCCATGTGTCTCCAGGAGGACCTGCTCCATGATCTTACCAGGCACAGAGGTGAGACTGACTGGTCTGTAGTTCCCTGGGTCTTCCTTTTCCCCCTTTTTAAAAATGGGGCTATATCTCCCCTTTTCCAGTCAGTGGGGACTTCATCAGCCTGCCAGGACCTCTCAGATAGGATGGAGAGTGGGTTGCCTCTTCCTCCACCAACAGTTCCTTCCAGACACTGATGCAGATGCACCTCATCAGGTCCCATGGACTTGTGCACCTTCAGGTTCCTTAGGTGTTCTCAAACCTGATCTTCTCCTACAGTGGGCCCTTCCTCATACTCCCAGTCTCTGCTTTTGCCTTCCGTGACTTGGGCAGTGTGGCTCAAGTTCTTGGCAGTGAAAACTGAGGGAAGAAAGCCATTGAGTACCTCAGCCTTCTCCATATCCTGTGTAACCAGGTGGTCCTGTTCCATTCTGGAGGGGGCCCACATTTTCTCTCATCCTTTTCTCATTGATGTACCTGTAGAAACTTTTCTTGTTGCCCTTGACATCCCTGGCCAGATGTAGTTCTGTCAGGGCTTCAGCTCTTCTAGCCCAACTCCTGGCTGCTTGGACAGTCTCCCTGTATTCCTCCCAGGTTGCCTGCCCTTCCTTCCATTCACAGTAGGCTTTTTCTTTTTTGATTTGAGATTGCCCAGAAGCTCCTTGTTCATCCACACGGGCCTTGGGGTCTTTTTTTCTGTCTAATTTCCTCTTTGCTGGGATGCATCCCCCTGAGCATGGAGGAGGTGACCTGTGAACACTAGCCAGCTGTCTTGGGCCCCTCTTCCCACCAGGGCTTTGTCCCATTGCAATCTACCCAGCAGTTCCCTGAAAAGGCTAAAATCTGCTCTCCTGAAGTCCAGGGTAGCAAGCTGGCTGCACACCCTCCTCGTTGTCCTGAGGAGACAGAACCTCACCATTTTGTGATCACTGCATCCAAGGCTGACCTTCATCTTCATGTCCCCTACCAGCTCCTCCTTGTTGGTGAGAACAAGGTCCAGCATGGCACATCTCCTCACTGGCTCCTCTCTCACCTGGAGGAAGAAGTGATCATCAACACATTCCAGGAATCTCCTGGATTGCTTGTGCTCAGCTGTGTTGTCCCTCCAGCAGATACTGGGGTGATTGAAGTCCCCCATACAGACCAGGGCTTGAGCATCCATTTGCTCAACGTTAAACCTTATCTAAACATCCTGTTTCTCAAGTTTCCACACAGTGGGCTATGGCTTAGCACACAGATCACAGGGTTTGGTTTTACAGTGATACAAGATAAACACAAGGTTTTATATCTCAATTACAAAATGCAAGGTTCAACAGCTCCCTTTCAATTTCCCCTCTTTAAATATTCCTGTAAATTCTTTCACATCGTTTCATATTGTTCATGTTTGATTACTGTGGGCAATGCCCAAACTCTCTCAGCTAGAGTTTTTGATTTGCACCACAAGATCAAGTTTACTATTGTCAGGACTCTAATTATTAACAACACCACAAGCAAAGGATGAATTAGTACATGCAATACGTTAGTGGCTGATGGAGAATAACCCCTAAAAACATCCCACCAATGATGAGCTGCTTCTGAATCTATTTTTCTTGAAATTTCCTTTCATGTGCTTTGAGTTATGATAGTTTTAAAAAAGATTTATTCAAGTGTTATTATGCTTTGTATATAGTCTTTGAACTGTTTCATTTGAGTTAAAATTTTAACTTGTTTAAAGAGATTCTGACTTGACTTGCATTCAGGGATTCATGATGCCACAATAAGACAAGCTGTTCTTCTGTTGCAGCATCAAAAGTACAGGTACTGTTTTTCCAAACAAAGATTTCTTATGCATCCTACAAATGGGTTTGTAGACTGAGTCCTTCCACACTGTGTCCATCATTTGATACAAGACATCCATGCCTGGCACTGACCTCAGTAAAGATCTAATTCTGAAACTGGCCAAATTGTCCATTTGCAAATATGAATTGTTTGTTCCAAGAAGCAAGGTTCTTGCTGCATAGATTGTTGACTGCAAACCATTCCATTTATGGTTAACTCAGGCTTTGTGAAGGACTGTGTCCCTCAACGGATGTTTAAGGATGAGGGCAAGACCAACCTATGTTGGTGGCTGTTAGTAGAAGCAGATGTCTATCTCAACATTGCTGGACCATCATATCATCTACCAAAGCCGTAGCAATGGAGCATCAGGCAAACCACAAGTGCACCCATTTCCTGCCCTCCTGTGAACCTGTCTGTGTAGCAAAGTCTGAGAACTTTAACCCAAGCTCTGTGCATGACCCAGTGTGGGAAACCAGAGAGGGGTCTGGAGACCTGAACACCACCGAGGATGTTGGGGGACCTCCTAGTGATGGCATTGGGCATGCGCAGCACCAAAAGCTGAGAGGTGGGTGGGAGGGGTTAAGCTGAACAGTTCCTAGAATATGCTGATTGTTTCTCAGAAGGGGAAATACACCTCTATAAAAGAGCCCTGACAACCAGCACCAAGCAGATTCTCCACCTGGCCTGAAGTCGAGTCGCACTGACGGGACCCCGCAGCTCCACGGTGGTAGCTATTGCCCCTTCACTGCCCTTTCTCCCCATCTTTCTCTCTCTTTCTTGCATCTCTGTGAATGTTGATGTAGCTGTTAAACTACTTCTTGTCCTTATGGCATCTGACCTGGTTTGTGTCTTAATCTCACTCTGGGAAGAACAAGGCATCTCCCCCAGACCGGACCTTTCCTGGTCGGGACACACCTGTGTCCACCAGCACCGCAACAGGGACGTTCCCCCAGCCCAGAGCTGCTCCTGCCAGATCAGGCAGGGACCAGGCTGTCCCCAACCCTGCTGCCTGGATCCTGCCCTGCCTCCTGCCCTCTGAGGCCCTGCACAGCCCGGGGGGATGCAGGCAGGGTCTGACCCACCGCAGATGCCCCTCGCCAGTGCCATCAATGGCTCCGTGCCACCTGAGCCACAACCTGCCCCGTCCCCAGTGGCATGACAGGGGGTTGGTGCAAGCCCTGGGCTCCAGGTCAGCATCAGTTGCTGCAGGCAAATGCAGAGCCCTGAGTGGGACAGCACCTGCACCCAGGTCAGAAGAAAGGCAGTTTATCCCATGGGGGTTTCCTGACCGACCTGTGCAGCCAGGCTGCAGGGCAGGAGGGGTCAGTGGGCAAGCTGAGTGCTGGGGACTTGGGATGGTAAAACTAAGCAGGGGGTGGGGACTGAGCTTGAGCAATCCTGTCCAGGACTGCTCTAAAAAGGGTGCCTTGTTCTCCTCTTTCCTAGCAGGAACAGGCAGGCACCGAGGGGCTGGGTGCCACAGGATCTGGGGAGCAGCACATCCACACCACCACAGGACACAGGTATGGCTTCTCGCTGGTGTCCCCCCAGGGCTTTGCTTCTGGCAGGAGACACCACAGACCCTCGGGCTGCCAGGGCCCTGGGGCCAGGCACTGGGGACACCCGCCTCTGGGCATGGTCTGAGGCAAGTAGTGGTGTTGGGGCTGGTGCTGGGGTCGGGGTCTTGACTGGTGCCCTGGCTGGGGATGCAACTGGGGCTGCTTCCCCCCATCCTGCCCCACTTCACAGCCCCCTCGCAGGCCCTGCTCCCCCGAGTTGACCCCACTCTTGTTTCTCCACTTCCCCATCTGCCTGCAGAGGAACCAGTTGCTTCCCTGCCCACAGCACCGCAGCAGCCGGGGGCTTCTCCCAGGGTGGCTCTGCCTGCCATGGAGCATCTGGCGCTGGGCTTGGTGTGGCTGCTTGGGATGCTGGTGTCTGTCAGCCCCATGGACAAGCAAGTCCTTGTCGTGCGGAAGATGATGGACATGGCCCCCAACTCCTTTGATGACCGGTACCAGGGCTGCGCTCACGTTATGGAGGCGAATCTGAACAAGCTCTACCAGTATGAGTTTTACACCAACAAAGTCTTTGTTGTGGCCTGGACAAAAGCAACGGCTAAATGGCAGAACAGTCCCAAGTCATCAGTGCTGAAGCCGGCACAGGCCATCGCCCTGATGGCATACACCTTAAACGACCCCCCTGTACAAGTCATTCAACGCAGCTGTGCGTGAGGCCGGGCGTTCCCGTAAGGAATACCTGTACAACTTCCACTTCAAGACACTGCATTTCCTGCTGACCCAGGCCCTACGTAACCTGCGGCATGCCCAGCATAACCAGTGCTACCACGTCTACCGGGGGGTCAAGAACATCATCTTCACTGCCCAGCATGGCCACTCTGTCCGCTTTGGGCAGTTCACCTCCACCTCCCTAAGCAGGAAGGTTGCTGAGAATTTTGGCAAGGGCACCATCTTCTCGGTGAAGACCTGCTATGGTGTCCCCATCAGGAAATTCTCATACTACCCAAGTGAGGAGGAGATCCTCATCCCGCCTTCTGAGACGTTCAAGGTCAGGAGAGTCACCCACAAATGGAACAGTGCCTACATTGAGCTCCAGTCCCAGGGCGTGTACAGCAAGTACAACTGCGAGTTTGTGAAAGGTGATGTCCTGGGGGATGGTCCCTCCCTGCTGCTGCGCTGATGGGGGGTGGGGGGTGGCCCCATCCCAACGAGTCTGCCAGCAAAGGGGGATCTGGACAGGGGGGAGGGTGACAGAGGCAGCTTGCCCTTGGGCGTGCATCCTGGCACGCCTTCCAGCCGCTCTCCCCTGGGCTTTGCAATGGGGCCCTTAGCGGCAAACAGGGTGCAGCGTGGCACAGCGTGGTGGGGCGCAGCGTGGCGCGGCACAGTGTGGTGCAGGGCTGGGCTGGCACAGGCCATTGCAGCAGCAGTTGTGCTGATGGTTGGTTTCTTTGGCAGAGAAGCGATGCAAGAACCAGCCGTGTGACTTCAGTGCAGGTGAGCTGAGAGACCCCCCTGCAGCTGGGGAGGGCAGAGCCCATTCAGGCCCCCACACCCCCAGCTGACACTGACTGCCTCTCTCCTGCATCCCCAGGCCAGAGTGTCAGCCACAACCCCCTCTGGGGGTTCTTCCTTTCGGCCAAAGCCCTGCCAACCACTTTGGAAATCTGAGACAAGATGCCACCACTGCTGCAGCACCATGGCAATGGCAAGGGGTTGGGACAAGGATCCACCAGCTTCATCGAGGTGCCAGGATGGGACAGGGCAGCGGGAGGGCTGGGGGCATGGGGACAGCCATGCTGCTTATCCCTGCCATGGTGCCACCAGCCCTGGGATGCCCCAGCAGCACCTGGACATCAGTGGAGCCCAGGTGAGACCTTCCCTTGTCTCCCAGAGGAATAAAGACTTGCTCCAGACCAAGGAGTCTCTGTTGCTTTCCTGCAGCTCTGTGGGCTGGGAGTGGCTGGGGTGGGGGCTGAAGCCAGCATCCAGCCCACTCACGTCTCCGGATCTCCCACAGCTACAGCATCCCACAGAGCGGTGCCCACAGTGCAGCTCTGCTCAAGGGGTGCAGGGGTGTCTGCAATTGGGGTCTGTGCTCCTGCCTGCCCGTGGCTGCCTGCAGACTGGTGCAGGGGTCGCAGCCCCAGTCAGCACAGAGGGAGCAGGGAAGGGGTGGGCCTCATTCTGCACTTGCAAGGTATGCTGAGGACAGTCCTGGGCAGATTACTGCCACACCAGGGAGGAAAGCATTGCCTACAGTGGGTGGGGAAACTGATTTTAGGGGGAAAAAGTCAGCCCCTGGAAGGAATCTGCATGTGTATTGGATACAAGAGGAGGAGAGAAACTGAGACAGCCACACCATGGTGCAGATGTGCTTGTAGCCCTGCAGCTGCAGGGCTGGTGGGGCAGTCCCCTGTGCTCAGCCAGGGTCACTCCCAGGAAGCCCCAAACCTGCACTGTGCCTGCTCCCTGGTGACAGCACAGGGGTGTCAGGGGCTGATGTCCTTTTCAGAGCACCCTGGATCTCTTGAGGTGCCTTCCAACCCCTCCAATTCTGTGATTCTGGGATCTCCCAGAGGGCCAGAAAAGGTGCTGTTAAGTCTCCCCAGTTGACTATGTGTTTGTCCAGTACAATACCAAGCACCCATATGGCTTTTCCATTCACAAGTCTGGATATAACCTCGGCCATGGGGTCACCAAGCCTCCAAGGTCTCATTTCTGTTTGACCAAAATCCCTCTAAATTCTCACCATGCCTAGCTTCATTCACCCATTGCCATATTTGGCTAGCAATTCAAACTCCTGACTCTGGAAATGAGGGGGGAGTTGGCTTCCCTCTACCCCCACAGATGGGGACAGAGAAAGAAATAGCTGAGAAGAAGCCAGGCCTCCTCACTGTGGTTTCTTTCTTCTGAAAACGAAAGAGAAGAAGTGAGGAGAAAAAAAAGCAGTGAAGGGGGGAGAAACAGTGAGCCCTTAATATTAAAGTCAGCCACAAGAACATGTATTGATTCTGTGCTCCTTGCCATGGGCATCCTTTGCTTTCCAAGTATATTTATCCATGGGAATTTCAAGTACTTGTGGGACGGTTTCTTTCTTCTCCATTGTGATGTCTGTCCATCTGATTCGTGTTAATGTGGAATAATGCCGGGGCCACATAGTGAGACGTGACACTCATGTATTCTTGCATGTCTGGGGGCAAGGTAGATAGTTTCTAGCAGGGAGAGGGGGTTGAGTGCCAGGGTGAGTTGCCCTGCCGAGGTGCAGTCCCCTTGCTTTGTTACCCAGTGTTACACTGAGACACCTGTTACCAGCTGAGCAGCTTCAGAGGGAGAAAGAACACCGACCCATCACAGAGAGAAGTGCCTGCTCTGCAACACTATGTAAGCATGGAACTGAAGCCCTGCAGCTTGGTGTCTTGGTGGAGCAAAGACTCCCTGCGCACCCAGCGCCACCTGTGCCCCGCAGCGCCCTTTGCTTGCCTTTTATTTGTTTAATAAATTGTTGGATTTGGTTATAAACCTGTTTGGGACCGATTCATTTCTCACAGAGAGGCACCCAAGACATACATGTGGAATCGACTGCCCAGGGGTGGAGACACAGCCCCACCATCTGCCCTGGACTCACTGCTTCTCCCTCCTCGCTGCTTTTCTTTATCTTTCTTCTCACTGAGAAGTGAATTTGTTTTTCTTTCGTTTTCAGGGCAAGAAAGAAACCACAGAGAGGAGCCCTGACCTCTTGTCAGCTGTACTTTGCTCTGTCCCCATCTATGGGGGTAGAGGGAAGCCAACTCCCCCTCATTTCCAGAGCCAGATAGCCACGGGCAGGCAGGGGCAGACCCCAATTGGAGACACCCCTGCACCCCTTGAGCAGAGCTGCACTGTGGGCACTGCTCTGCAGGACGCTGTAGCTGTGGGAGGGCTGGAGACGTGAGTGGGCTGGATGCTGGCTTCAGCCCCCACCCCAGCCACTCCCAGCCCATGGAGCTGGGAGAAAGGACAGTGAAGGGGCAATAGCTACCACCGTGGAGCTGCGGGGTCCCGTCAGTGCGACTCGACTTCAGGCCGGGTGGGGAATCTGTTTGGTCCTGACTTGGGGAAACTCACTTCACAGCTCAGGGAGAGTTATAAAGCAGGTACATTTATTGCAGCGCTGGGTGCAAGGGGGTGAGCTGGTCCTAGAGTAAAGTATAGCTGAGAAGAAGTCAGGCATCCTCGCTGTGGTTTCTTCCATCCCCTGAAAACAAAAGTAAAACCAATTTCTCTTCTCTGTGAGAGGAAGGGGAAAAAAAACAGTGGTGAGGGGGGAGTAGCAGTGAGCCCTTCACATTAAAGGCACCAACAAGACAATGACTATAAAATGATGCAGGCAATTAATATCTTCATATATTCTCTTCAAGCAGACATCAAAGATCTGAAAAAAAGAAAGAAAAGAAGCAAACTCGGTTTGTTTTAAGGAACCAAAAGTAGGTGGTGATGGAAAGGATGGAACGATCCACCTCGTGTTGATTCTGTGTCCCTTCCCATGGGCATCCTTCCCTTTCCAACCGTGTTTATTCATGGGATTTTCACGTATCTGTGGAACGGTCCATTTGGTGGGTAATTTCAGCAACACTGGTTGGCCAGGAGAGGGGTTCAGGGGATGGTCAGGGCCGTGGAGATTTGGGATCAGGGTTGGAGCCTTCGCGCAGAATCCCGTGATTTTGGGGCATCCATTTATTCCCCATTGGTTATTCACAGGAGCAAGTGCATCCCATCATCTTTCCAACCACCCTGATTTGAGGGGTTTTAGAAAACACTTGAGAAGTCAGTTTGTTCTTCCCACTATTTCATTTGCTTGGGGATAATGGGGTGTGAGGAAAACCCATCCAATTCCTCCTCCTGTTACCAAGGACTGACAGGAGAAGGAGATGGTGCCTGGTGCTGAGACACACTCCATACTGCTACCAATCCTCCTACTTGAGCACTACCCTCCCATTCAAGGATGATTTTTAATTTGGTCTTTATTTGCAAGGCATCATCTGGATATTTCCATGGTTTGCCCTCTCTTTTAGCAGAAGCATCCCTAAACCAAACATTCAGCAACTGCTCTGAAAAGGGGGATGGAGGCGACTTGCCCCCCAGGGGAAGTTGTGCTGGTTTTGGTTTCTCAAGCAGCTCTTCCCTGAGCAGCCAGGGCTTTGGCTGCACCCTCTGGCACTGTCAGGATATTACAGCAATGTTCTACCTGAGCGTACCATTTTCTCAGTGAAGCTCTTGGTGCCAGCCCATCAGGGGTGGTGTCCCAGCTAATAGAGATTTTATGACTTTGAATGGACCCCTCAGTACAGTGGGTGTTTACGTACGGTGCCTTCAGCTTCTCACAGGGCTAGGCTCACCACAAGCAGACCTGTTTCCCACGTAGAATACCCTTTCTCAGCATCCTCCAAGCTTCAAGAATGAAACCCTGAAGGTTGGGTGGGTCCTTCAGGGCCCTTTTGCAAAGACGTATCGATAAACCCGACTGGGCAAATCCCCATTCAGTTTGCATTGGGTCAGAAGGATGGACTGGACCCAAAGCTTGAGAGTTCTTAGCTTCAAACCCCAGGAATTGCAGGCCTTCGTCAGGAAGTGGGGTCCAGTCCCATGACACTCCCTTTTGCAAGTGGAATTTTCAGTCTTAAGCTTTCTAAATGTGAAATTATTTAGAGGAAGGCTCGTAGTCTTCCCCTTTCCCCTTCCCATGCTCTTCCCCTTTGGGATGGAATTCTGAGTCAGCTGGACTCCAAACTGCAGAACTGGGGCTAACTGGACGGTTACTTCACAAAGACCATCGAGTCCCTCTTCCAAGAGCAGGCTGCTCCTCTTATACACTGCAGATACAGCTCAGGGCTGCCTCCTCATTTTGGCTACACTTTAGTTCCAGGCCTCCACATCTGCTGAGTTGGATGGGGACTTCATCTTCACAGATAAAGCAGCTCTGTCCTAAGGCTTAACTATGCATTCTTAGTCAACTCACTTCTTACATTTTAAAGGCTTAGTAGCTAAAAACCTCAGTTCATCCCCAAACCAACCCCCCTTCCCCTTTTCTCTATGCTAATGTAAATTCATTTACAGCCAGTAACTGATAGAAAGGTTCTCTACCAAGCATTTCTTGAAAATCTTTGTTTGGTTCTAACTTATGCCTTAGTTGGTGCTTTTCCCAATTCACTGACACCAAGCCACGGGAGGAGCCATCTCTGAAAAGCAGCAGGGCTTTTTCTAAAAGGATTGGAGATTTCCCTGAGTATCTTTGGGCACAGCCATGCATATCCAACAGTTGGTTTGTTTTGCAGAAAATCACAGAATCACAGAACTGTAGGGGTTGGAAGGGACCTCAAGAGATCATCGGGTCCAACCCCTCTGCCCAAGCTGGTTCCCCAGGACATATCGCACAGGTCGGCATCCAGACTGGTCTTGAATATCTCCAGAGAAGGAGACTCCACAACCCCCCTGGGCAGCCTGTTCCAGTGTTCTGTCACCCTACCCTCTGGGGCTTCCTCCTTACCCCACAGGTGCCCTCTGTGCCCAAAGGAAGCCCCATCCCCAGGACACGGGTGCAGTGGCAGCTGACCTGGCCCCATCTCTCAGGGTGGCAGATGCCAGTGGGGCCATGGGACAGGGTGGGAAGTGTCTGGCACAGTGTTGTAGTTTTGCCTATCTGTGCTGCCGAGGTGGCTCCTGCAAGCAGCAGCCAGAAGCTCTCTGCAGGCCCCAGACAGTAAACATTGGCTGATTCAAGGCCTGAGTGGCTGCTGACCAAGGCCGAGCCAGTCGGCGATGGTCACAGCGCCTCTGGGAATCACACTGAGGAGAAAAATACCCTGCAGGCAGCTGCATTTTGCTACCAGAGAAGGGAGTGAGAGGACACCAGCAGCTGTGCAGACACCAAGGGCAGGCCCAAAGGAGGGAGGGGGAAGAATGAGGCCTCCAGGTGCTGGAGAGAGATTCCCCTGCAGCCCCTGGAGAAGAGCAGAGTGGAGCGGGTGTCCCCTCACAGCCCATGGATACGGACGGGGAGCAGAGATCCCATCTATGGCCTGTGGAGAGACTGACCCACACCACAGCAGTTTGACAGGGGGCTTGTGACTGTGTGGGGGACCAGGCTGGAGCAGCCTGGGCCTGAACGTCAGCACCCCATGGAAGGGAGCCACACTGAGGCCTGTGGTGCAGAGATGATTCCCCAATAGAAAGGACTCACGCTGGAGAAGTTCGTGGAGGACTGTCTGCTGTGGGTGGGACCTTGTGGTGCAGTAGGGAAGGGGGTGTGTGTGGAACGCACCCCCTACCCCCAGCTAAGAAGGAAAACAACTTGGGAGGAACAGACTGCAAAGCCCCATTCCCCATTCCCTGCCCCCCGCCCCCCACACCATTTTGGGGGGGAAAGAAGGGAATGAAATTGTGAATGAAATGAAATTAAATCTGCTAAGAAGGGATGGTTGGGGGAAGGGGCTTTAAGACCTGGCCACACTTCTCATTACCCGACTCTGCATCACTGGGTGTGTAGCTGCAGTGTAAGAAATGAGTTTTCTTGTCTTTATTCTGCTTTGAGTCTGTTTTGCCCAGGACACTAACTGCAGACTGATCCCTCTGTCCTTGTCTCAAATCCTAAGCCTTCCAAGATCTATTTTCAGCTGCAAAGGGGAGTGATAGAGTGGTTCTGGTGGGTATTTGGCCTCTAGCCATGACCAACCAACCACAGGTATGCAACAACCCACAGTGCCAATGCTTTCTTCTGGATTCCTTTGGCAGCAGAGTGCAGGCCACAGTTTGCTTTCACTTGGAGAGGCATCCAATACATGTGGAATTGACTGCACAGGGGTGGAAACACAGCCCCACCACCACCTGCTGCCCTGGACTCACTGCTTCTCCCTCCTCACTACTTCTTCTCACTGAGAAGTGAATTTGTTTTTCTTTCGTTTTCAGGGCAAGAAAGAAACCACCGCGAGGAGCCCTGACCTCTTGTCAGCTGTACTTTGCTCTGCCCCCATCTATGGGGGTAGAGGGTACTGACCATGAAACCCCGCAGGCACCTGCTCCTGGCTGTGCCAGACACTTCCCTCCCCATCCCATGTCCCCACTGGTATCTGACACCCTGACAGCCAGGGCTGGGTCAGCTGCAGTCACCTGTGTCCTGGGGACAGGGCTGCTTGTGGGTGCAGAGGGCAGCTGTGGGGTGAGGAGGGAGGGAAAGGAGGTGGCTCTGGTGCCTGTAGAAGGCAGAATGTGTCCCTGACCCCCTGTGATCCCAGATTGGGGCCAGAAAGCCATGGGCAGCCCTGATGCTACCCCAGGGGTGCCTGGTCCCATGGCTGCACCTTGTGCCAGAGGATGGGGAGGACTGTGGAGAGCGCTGGGACACAGGGACCCCCAAGGAACAGGGCTCACTGTGTCTCACTCTACCTCTGGTGGTGTTGGAGCTGTCCCCAGAATGGTGCTGCGGAACCCTGTGTGCTTCTTTATGGGGGAGCCACCAACCCATCTTGTCCTGGCAGGACTCTGCTCCAGGCACTGCGTTTGGGGTGGCTGGCTCCCACCCCCTCCCTGTTCCCTCTGCGCTGACAGGGACTGTGATAAACCACCCTCCCACCTTCCCACCCCCAAATTCTGCAGGCAACCATGTGCAGGCAGGGACACAGACCCCAACTGGAGACACGAATGCACCCCTTGAGCAGAGCTGCACTGTGGGCACCGCTCTGTGGGATGCTGTAGCTGTGGGAGGGCTGGAGACGTGAGTGGGCTGGATGCTGGCTTCAGCCCCCACCCCAGCCACTCCCAGCCCACAGAGCTGCAGGAAAGCAACAGAGACTCCTTGGTCTGGAGCAAGTCTTTATTCCTCTGGGAGACAAGGGAAGGTCTCACCTGGGCTCCACTGATGTCCCAGTGCTGCTGGGGCATCCCAGGGCTGGTGGCACCATGGCAGGGATAAGCAGCATGGCTGTCCCCATGCCCCCAGCCCTCCCGCTGCCCTGTTCCATCCTGGCACCTCGATGAAGCTGGTGGATCCTTGTCCCAACCCCTTGCCATTGCCATGGTGCTGCAGCAGTGGTGGCATCTTGTCTCAGATTCCCACAGCAATTGCCAGGGCTGTGGCTGCCAGGATGAACAGCCAGAGGGGGTCCCGGCTGACACTGTTGCCTGGGGGTACCAGAGAGGTGCAGTCAGTGTCAGCTGGGGGGCAGGGGCCTGGATGGGCTCTGCCCTCCCCAGCTGCAGGGGGGTCTCTCAGCTCACCTGCACTGAAGTCACACGGCTGGTTCTTGCATCGCTTCTCTGCCAAGGAAACCAACCATCAGCACAACTGCTGCTGCAATGGCCTGTGCCAGCCCAGCCCTGCACCACACTGTGCCGCGCCACGCTGCGCCCCACCACGCTGTGCCACGCTGCACCCTGTTTGCCGCTAAGGGCCCCATTGCAAAGCCCAGGGCAGAGCGGCTGGAAGACGTGCCAGGATGCACGCCCAAGGGCAAGCTGCCTCTGTCACCCTCCCCTCCGTCGAGATCACAGAATCATAGAATCCCAGACTGGGCTGGGTTGGGAGGGACCCCAAGGGTCACAGAGCTCCAACCTCCCTGCCACAGGCAGCGACACCAACCTCCAGGCCTGGAGCTACACAGGGTTGCCCAGGGCCCCATCCAACCTGGCCTTGGACACCCCCAGGGATGGGGCATCCACCCCCTCTCTGGGCAGCCCCTGCCAGCCCCTCCCCACTCTCTCTGGACACAACTTCCCCCAGTCTCTCCTCTCCCTCCTCCAGCTTCACCCCATCCCCCTTGTCCTGCCAGGCTCTGCCCTTTAACAAGCCCATTCCCCTCCTGTTCCTCTGCTCCCTTCAAGGACTGGAAGGTTGCAATGAGGTCCCCTCGCAGCCTTCAGCAGGCAGAACCATCCCAGCTCCATCAGGTTCTCTCCGTAAGGGAGCTGCTCCAACCCCTGTTCTGGCAGACCTGTTGGGATGGGGCCACCCCACCCCCCATCACCACAGCAGCAGGGAGGGACCATCCCCCAGGACATCACCTTTCACAAACTCGCAGTTGTACTTGCTGTACACGCCCTGGGAGCGGAGGTCCATGCGGGCACTGTTTCCTGTGCGGGTGATACCGGTGACCTTGAAGGTCTCAAAGGGCGGGATGAGGACCTCATCCTTTTGAGAGAAGGAGAATTCCCTGATGGGGACACCATAGCAGGTCTTCACCGAGAGGATGGTGCCATCGCGGAACTCCTCAGCAATTGTCTTGTCCAGGGACATGGAGGTTAACGGCCCAAGGCGGACAATTGGGTCATACTGGGCAGTGATGTCGCCTTGGACCCACTGGTAGACATGGTAGCACTGGCCAGGCTGGGCATTCCGCAGAGCACGTAGGGCATCCATCAGCAGGAAATGCAGCACCTTGAAGTGGAAGTTGTGCAGGTATTGCTCCCGGGAATGCCCAGCCTGACCCAGAGCCACGATGAACTCCTCATACAGGGGGTGTTTCCAAGGTGTATGCCATCAGGGCGATTGCCTGCTCTGGCTTCAGCACTGATGACTGGGACCCGCGGTGCTGCCATTCAGCTGTTGCTGCTTTCCAGGCTTTGGCATAGATACTGTTGGTTTCAAACTCGGTGCGGTTGAGCTCTGCCAGTTCCTCCTCCATCATCTGGCTGCAGCCCTCGTACTGGTCGTCAAAGGAGTTGGGGGCCATGTCCATCTCTATCATGTGGACTTGCTGGAACATCAGGCTGAGAGAGACCAGCATTCCAGGCAGCCACACCAAGCCCAGCGCCAGATGCTCCATGGCAGGCAGAGCCACCCTGGGAGAAGCCCCCGGCTGCTGCGGTGCTGTGGGCAGGGAAGCAACTGGTTCCTCTGCAGGCAGATGGGGAAGTGGAGAAACAAGAGTGGGGTCAACTCGGGGGAGCAGGGCCTGTGAGGGGGCTGTGAAGTGGGGCAGGATGGGGGGAAGCAGCCCCAGCTGCATCCCCAGCCAGGACCCCGACCCCAGCACTGGCCAAGGCCCCAACACCACTACTTGCCTCAGCCTGAGGGTCTGTGGTGTCTCCTGACAGAAGCAAAGCCCTGGGGGGACACCAGTGAGAAGCCATACCTGTGTCCTGTGGTGGTGTGGATGTGCTGCTCCCCAGATCCTGTGGCACCCAGCCCCTCGGTGCCTGCCTGTTCCTGGTAGGAAAGAGGAGAACCAGACACCCTTTTTAGAGCAGTCCCAGGCAGGAGCAGCTCTGGGCTGGGGGAACGTCCCTGTTGCGGTGCTGGTGGACACAGGTGTGTCCCGACCAGGAAAGGTCCGGTCTGGGGGAGATGCCTTGTTCTTCCCAGAGTGAGATTAAGACACAAACCAGGTCAGATGCCATAAGGACAAGAAGTAGTTTAACAGCTACATCAACATTCACAGAGATGCAAGAAAGAGAGAGAAAGATGGGGAGAAAGGACAGTGAAGGGGCAATAGCTACCACCGTGGAGCTGCGGGGTCCCGTCAGTGCGACTCGACTTCAGGCCAGGTAGAGAATCAGTTTGGTGCTGGTTGTCAGGGCTCTTTTATAGAGGTGTATTTCCCCTTTCTGAGAAACAATCAGCATATTCTAAGAACTGTTGAGCTTAACCCCTCCCACTCCTCCGCCTCTGGTGTGTGTGACCAATGCAGTCACCAGGGGATCTGCTCTGACCTTGTCCCTCCAGCAGCAGTTGCACCAGGGGAACATGTACTCCTTGTAGTGGTCATCCGCTTGCACCGAGTGCAGGATCAGCTCAAAAGGCTGCCTGCAGAGCAGACACCAAACTCTCCTTCTGGCCCAGGCCTCGATGCAGGCCAAACAGCATTTGTGGAGGCAGAAGGGCACGTGGGCTGTATCCTTGATGTCTCCCAGGCACACGGGGCATGAGGAGTATTGTTCTGGCTCCTCCAGCACTGCCTGTGGCAGCCAGCTAGTGCCACTGTCCCTCGTAGCACAGCTCTTCCTCAGTGCCTGCTGCCCCGTCCTGACAAGTGAGATGTGCAAAATGCTGGAGCTTTTCTGGTGCTGGGAGCAGGAAAGCAAAGAAAGGCCCCGAAAGCTGTGGGGAGTGGGGAGATAGGGACCTCCAGAAGGGTCTCCTCATGGGACTGCCTGGGACTGCTCTAAAAAGGGTGTCTGGTTCTCCTCTTTCCTACCAGGAACAGGCAGGCACCGAGGGGCTGGGTGCCACAGGATCTGGGGAGCAGCACATCCACACACATCCACAAGTGAAAGCAAACTGTGGCCTGCACTCTGCTGCCAAAGGAATCCAGAAGAAAGCATTGGCACTGTGGGTTGTTGCATACCTGTGGTTGGTTGGTCATGGCTAGAGGCCAAATACCCACCAGAACCACTCTATCACTCCCCTTTGCAGCTGAAAACAGATCTTGGAAGGCTTAGGATTTGAGACAAGGACAGAGGGATCAGTCTGCAGTTAGTGTCCTGGGCAAAAGAGACTCAACGCAGAATAGACAAGAAAACTAATTTATTACACCACAGCTATGCACCCAGTGAACCAGAGTTGGGTAATGAGAAGTGTGGCCAGGTCTTAAAGCACCTTCCCTCAACCATCCCTTCATAGCAGATTTAATTTCATTTCATTCACAATTTCATTCCCTTCTTTCCCCCCCAAAATGGTGTGGGGGGCGGTGGGCAGGGAATGGGGAATGGGGCTTTGCAGTCTGTTCCTCCCAAGTTGTCTTCCTTCTTAGCTGGGGGTAGGGGCTGCGTTCCACACACACCCCTTCCCCAATGCACCACAAGGTCCCACCCACAGCAGACAGTCCTCCTGGAACTTCTCCAGCGTGAGTCCTTTCTATTGGGGAGTCATCTCTGCACCACAGGCCTCAGTGTGGCTCCCTTCCATGGGGTGCTGACGTTCAGGCCCAGGCTGCTCCAGCCTGGTCCCCCACACAGTCACAAGCCCCCTGTCAAACTGCTGTGGTGTGGGTCAGTCTCTCCACAGGCCATCGATGGGATCTCTGCTCCCCGTCCGTATCCATGGGCTGTGAGGGGACACCCACTCTGCCATGCTCTTCTCCAGGGGCTGCAGGGGAATCTCTCTCCAGCACCTGGAGGCCTCATTCTTCCGCCTCCCCCTTTGGGCCTGCCCTTGGTGTCTGCACAGCTCCTTACATCCTCTCACTCCCTTCTCTGGTAGCAAAAGGCAGCTGCCTGCAGGGTATTTTCCTCTTAAATGTGATTCCCAGAGGCGCTGTGACCATCGCCGACTGGCTTGGCCTTGGTCAGCAGCGACTCTGGCCTTGAATTGGCCGATGTTTACTGTCTGGGGCCTGCAGAGAGCTTCTGGCTGCTGCTTGCAGGAGCCACCTCGGCAGCACAGATAGGCAAAACTGCAACACTGTGCCAGACACTTCCCACCCTGTCCCATGGCCCCACTGGCATCTGCCACCCTGAGAGATGGGGCCAGGTCAGCTGCCACTGCACCCATGTCCTGGGGATGGGGCTTCCTTTGGGCACAGAGGGCACCTGTGGGGTAAGGAGGAAGCCCCAGAGGGTAGGGTGACAGAACACTGGAACAGGCTGCCCAGGGGGGTTGTGGAGTCTCCTTCTCTGGAGATATTCAAGACCAGTCTGGATGCCGACCTGTGCGATCTGTCCTGGGGAACCAGCTTGGGCAGAGGGGTTGGACCCGATGATCTCCTGAGGTTCCTTCCAACCCCTACAGTTCTGTGATCCTGTGATTCTCTGCCAAAGAAACCCACTGTTGGATATGCATGGCTGTGCCCAAAGATACTCAGGGAAATCTCCAATCCTTTTAGAAAAAGCCCTGCTGCTTTTCAGAGATGGCTCCTCCCGTGGCTTGGTGTCAGTGAATTGGGAAAAGCACCAACTAAGGCATAAGTTAGAACCAAACAAAGATTTTCAAGAAATGCTTGGTAGAGAACCTTTCTATCAGTTACTGGCTGTAAATGAATTTACATTAGCATAGAGAAAAGGGGAAGGGGGGTTGGTTTGGGGATGAACTGAGGTTTTTAGCTACTAAGCCTTTAAAATGTAAGAAGTGAGTTGACTAAGAATGCATAGTTAAGCCTTAGGACAGAGCTGCTTTATCTGTGAAGATGAAGTCCCCATCCAACTCAGCAGATGTGGAGGCCTGGAACTAAAGTGTAGCCAAAATGAGGAGGCAGCCCTGAGCTGTATCTGCAGTGTATAAGAGGAGCAGCCTGCTCTTGGAAGAGGGACTCGATGGTCTTTGTGAAGTAACCGTCCAGTTAGCCCCAGTTCTGCAGTTTGGAGTCCAGCTGACTCAGAATTCCATCCCAAAGGGGAAGACATGGGAAGGAGAAAGGGGAAGACTACGAGCCTTCCTCTAAATAATTTCACATTTAGAAAGCTTAAGACTGAAAATTCCACTTGCAAAAGGGAGTGTCATGGGACTGGACCCCACTTCCTGACGAAGGCCTGCAATTCCTGGGGTTTGAAGCTAAGAACTCTCAAGCTTTGGGTCCAGTCCATCCTTCTGACCCAATCCAAACGGAATGGGGATTTGCCCAGTCGGGTTTATCGATACGTCTTTGCAAAAGGGCCCTGAAGGACCCACCCAACCTTCAGGGTTTCATTCTTGAAGCTTGGAGGATGCTGAGAAAGGGTATTCTACGTGGGAAACAGGTCTGCTTGTGGTGAGCCTAGCCCTGTGAGAAGCTGAAGGCACCGTACGTAAACACCCACTGTACTGAGGGGTCCATTCAAAGTCATAAAATCTCTATTAGCTGGGACACCACCCCTGATGGGCTGGCACCAAGAGCTTCACTGAGAAAATGGTACGCTCAGGTAGAACATTGCTGTAATATCCTGACAGTGCCAGAGGGTGCAGCCAAAGCCCTGGCTGCTCAGGGAAGAGCTGCTTGAGAAACCAAAACCAGCACAACTTCCCCTGGGGGGCAAGTCGCCTCCATCCCCCTTTTCAGAGCAGTTGCTGAATGTTTGGTTTAGGGATGCTTCTGCTAAAAGAGAGGGCAAACCATGGAAATATCCAGATGATGCCTTGCAAATAAAGACCAAATTAAAAATCATCCTTGAATGGGAGGGTAGTGCTCAAGTAGGAGGATTGGCAGCAGTATGGAGTGTGTCTCAGCACCAGGCACCATCTCCTTCTCCTGTCAGTCCTTGGTAACAGGAGGAGGAATTGGATGGGTTTTCCTCACACCCCATTATCCCCAAGCAAATGAAATAGTGGGAAGAACAAACTGACTTCTCAAGTGTTTTCTAAAACCCCTCAAATCAGGGTGGCTGGAATGATGATGGGATGCACTTGCTCCTGTGAATAACCAATGGGGAATAAATGGATGCCCCAAAATCACGGGATTCTGCGCGAAGGCTCCAACCCTGATCCCAAATCTCCACGGCCCTGACCATCCCCTGAACCCCTCCCATTTGCTTGGACCACCAGTGCTGGTGAAATTACCCACCACTGGGACCGTTCCACAGGTACTTGAAATTCCCATGAATAAATATACTTGGAAAGCAAAGGATGCCCATGGCAAGGAGCACAGAATCAATACACGTTCTTGTGGCTGACTTTAATATTAAGGGCTCACTGTATCTCCCCCTTCACTGCTTTTTTTTCTCCTCACTTCTTCTCTTTTGTTTTCAGAAGAAAGAAACCACAGTGAGGAGGCCTGGCTTCTTCTCAGCTCTTTCTTTCTCTGTCCCCATCTATGGGGGTAGAGGGAAGCCAACTCCCCCCTCATTTCCAGAGTCAGGAGTTTGAATTGCTAGCCAAATATGGCAATGGGTGAATGAAGCTAGGCATGGTGAGAATTTAGAGGGATTTTGGTCAAACAGAAATGAGACCTTGGAGGCTTGGTGACCCCATGGCCGAGGTTATATCCAGACTTGTGAATGGAAAAGCCATATGGGTGCTTGGTATTGTACTGGACAAACACATAGTCAACTGGGGAGACTTAACAGCACCTTTTCTGGCCCTCTGGGAGATCCCAGAATCACAGGATTGCAGGGGTTGGACACTCCAGCTCTTCCCCCAAGGCCTCCACCAACAGCTCTCCAGGAGTTCTGGGCTTCCCCTCCCGCTCTCCATCTCTCCCTCCCTGGGGCCCACCTCCAAGGAGGCACAGAGATTGGTGCACCTCCTCTCCCAGCCCCACGTCTCCATGCCTTGCCCCAGCTCCTACAGAGCCCTAGCTGGACCAGAGCCACACATGCTCCCCCTGCTCAGGGCCCTGTGCCCAAGCCAACCTTCCCCTGGAGCCTGCACAGGAGGTCCCCCACAACCTCTGCTTCCATCATGGGCAGCCTGTCTGGGGAAGGCAGGACTGCAGGCCAGAGCCTGGGGCAGGCCGGCCGACAGCACAGTGGCAGCTGCTGCTTTTCAACCCATGAGGAGACCCTTCTGGAGGTCCCTATCTCTCCACTCCCCACAGCTTTCGGGGCCTTTCTTTGCTTTCCTGCTCCCAGCACCAGAAAAGCTCCAGCATTTTGCACATCTCACTTGTCAGGACGGGGCAGCAGGCACTGAGGAAGAGCTGTGCTACGAGGGACAGTGGCACTAGCTGGCTGCCACAGGCAGTGCTGGAGGAGCCAGGACAGTACTCCTCATGCCCCGTGTGCCTGGGAGACATCAAGGATACAGCCCACGTGCCCTTCTGCCTCCACAAATGCTGTTTGGCCTGCATCGAGGCCTGGGCCAGAAGGAGAGTTTGGTGTCTGCTCTGCAGGCAGCCTTTTGAGCTGATCCTGCACTCGGTGCAAGCGGATGACCACTACAAGGAGTACATGTTCCCCTCGTGCAACTGCTGCTGGAGGGACAAGGTCAGAGCAGATCCCCTGGTGACTGCATTGGTCACACACACCAGAAGCAGAGGAGTGGGAGGGGTTATTTCAGAAGGGGAAATACACCTCAATAAAAGAGCCCTGACAACCAGCCCCAAGCAGATTCTCCACCTGACCTGAAGTCGAGTCGCACTGACGGGACCCCGCAGCTCCACGGTGGTAGCTATTGCCCCTTCACTGCCCTTTCTCCCCATCTTTCTCTCTCTTTCTTGCATCTCTGTGAATGTTGATGTAGCTGTTAAACTACTTCTTGTCCTTATGGCATCTGACCTGGTTTGTGTCTTAATCTCACTCTGGGAAGAACAAGGCATCTCCCCCAGACCGGACCTTTCCTGGTCGGGACACACCTGTGTCCACCAGCACCGCAACAGGGACGTTCCCCCAGCCCAGAGCTGCTCCTGCCAGATCAGGCAGGGACCAGGCTGTCCCCAACCCTGCTGCCTGGATCCTGCCCTGCCTCCTGCCCTCTGAGGCCCTGCACAGCCCGGGGGGATGCAGGCAGGGTCTGACCCACCGCAGATGCCCCTCGCCAGTGCCATCAATGGCTCCGTGCCACCTGTGCCACAACCTGCCCCGTCCTCAGTGGCGTGACAGGGGGTTGGTGCAAGCCCTGGGCTATAGGTCAGCATCAGTTGCTGCAGGCAAATGCAGAGCCCTGAGTGGGACAGCACCTGCACCCAGGTCAGAAGAAAGGCAGTTTATCCCATGGGGGTTTCCTGACCGACCTGTGCAGCCAGGCTGCAGGGCAGGAGGGGTCAGTGGGCAAGCTGAGTGCTGGGGACTTGGGATGGTAAAGCTAACCAGGGGGTGGGGACTGAGCCTGAGCAATCCTGTCCAGGACTGTTCTAAAAAGGGTGCCTTGTTCTCCTCTTTCCTAGCAGGAACAGGCAGGCACCGAGGGGCTGGGTGCCACAGGATCTGGGGAGCAGCACATCCACACCACCACAGGACACAGGTATGGCTTCTCACTGGTGTCCCCCCAGGGCTTTGCTTCTGGCAGGAGACACCACAGACCCTCAGGCTGAGGCAAGTAGTGGTGTTGGGGCCTTGGCCAGTGCTGGGGTTGGGGCCTTGACCGGTGCCCTGGCTGGGGATACAGCTGGGGCTGCTTCCCCCCAGCCTGCCCCACTTCACAGCCCCCTCACAGGCCCTGCTCCCCCGAGTTGACCCCACTCTTGTTTCTCCACTTCTCCATCTGCCTGCAGAGGAACCAGTTGCTTCCCTGCCCACAGCACCGCAGCAGCCGGGGGCTTCTCCCAGGGTGGCTCTGCCTGCCATGGAGATGGAGCATCTGGCGCTGGGCTTGGTGTGGCTGCTCGGGATGCTGGCCACTGACAGCCCCAAGTGTGGGCGAGTGCTCGACATGAAGGTGCTGGACATGGCCCCCAACTCCTTTGACGACCAGTACCAGGGCTGCAGCCAGATGATGGAGCAGGAGCTGAAGGAGCTCAACCGCACCGAGTTTGAAACCAACAGTATCTATGCTGAGGCCTGGAAAAGAGCAACTGCTGAATTGCAGGGCCGCAGGCTCCCATCCTCAGTGCTGACGCCGGAGCAGGCAATTGCCCTGATGGCATACAGCTTAGAAACTCCCCCCTGTACAAGGAGTTCAACGCAGCTGTGCATGAGGCCGGGCGTTCCCGTGAGCAATACCTGCACAACTTCCACTTCAAGGCTCTACATTTCTTGCTGAGCTCGGCCCTTCGTGCCCTGCGGGATACCCAGCCTCGCCATTGCTACCACGTCTACTGGGGAGTTGTGAACATCATCTTCACTGCCCAGCCTGGCCAGACTGTCCGCTTTGGGCAGTTCGCTTACTCCTCCCTTGACAAGATACATGCTGAGAACATTGACAAGGGCACCATCTTCTCAGTGGAGACGTGCTACGGTGTCCCCATCAAGGACTTCTCCTTCTTCCAAGATGAGGATGAGGTCCTCATCCCACCCTTTGAGACCTTCAAGGTCAGGAGAGTCACCCAAAAAGGGAACAGTGCCCGCATTGAGCTCCAGTCCCAGGGCGTGTACAGCAAGTACAACTGCGAGTTTGTGAAAGGTGATGTCCTGGGGGATGGTCCCTCCCTGCTGCTGCGCTGATGGGGGGTGGGGGGTGGCCCCATCCCAACGAGTCTGCCAGCAAAGGGGGATCTGGACAGGGGGGAGGGTGACAGAGGCAGCTTGCCCTTGGGCGTGCATCCTGGCACGCCTTCCAGCCGCTCTCCCCTGGGCTTTGCAATGGGGCCCTTAGCGGCAAACAGGGTGCAGCGTGGCACAGCGTGGTGGGGCGCAGCGTGGCGCGGCACAGTGTGGTGCAGGGCTGGGCTGGCACAGGCCATTGCAGCAGCAGTTGTGCTGATGGTTGGTTTCTTTGGCAGAGAATCACAGGATCACAGAACTGTAGGGGTTGGAAGGGACCTCGAGAGATCATTGGATCCAACCCCCTGCAACAGCAGGCTCCTGTTGCAGATGGGATAGAGAAGAGGGATGCACTTCACTCTTAAGAGAGAGGCAATAATATGTTTATTGATATAAACCAAAAGGATGTAACGGTGTTTGGTAATAAACGCGACAGTGATTAAGATTCGATAGTAAGGTAATCTCGATTAGTTAGTGCATAGAGAACAGGGTCAGATGAGTTTATCAGGGAGACCCTCCCATTGAGTCACGAGGTTCAGAAAGAATCCCCTTGCTTTCTAAACTCCTTCTCAGAGAGGAGCCTAGGTGCGGCTGGATTCAGTCTTAGTCCCAGACTTGGTCAACAGTTTATGTCTAAAGGATTATATATATATTCAACCCTTTATATTTCTTAGCTAAGATCAGTAATGTTAGTGCACTTATTCCCAACTCACTTACCAAGGATCTGTTGCAGATCTGTTGCGGCAAGGATTCTCTCGACCTCGAGGAGTAACCTTGAGAGGCGTCCCTTTCAAGGGGAGATCCTGTCGTGCAGCCCGCTGTCGTCTCAGGAGAGCTCAAAGGGCTCTTGGCCTGCTCACTATTTATGGAGTAAGATGATTGGCTCATAGTCATATTCACATACCACCCGTAGATGCCAGTGGACACTGACCAGTGTCCAGGTGGGCACATCAGCATAGATAACCCTTGGCTATTGTGGTGTTATCTGTCTTCCTGCACTCACTGTGAGACGGATGCAGATAATCACAATCAACACCAGTGGTTATCAATCAATCCTATTTACAGGAAAGTCAAGAAAACATGGGGGTAACGGGGGGGTGGGGGCTGGGGGAAGCATCCCGTCACAGCTCCCTAGGACAGGTCGCGCAGGTCGGCATCCAGACAGGTTTTGAATATCTCCACAGAAGGAGACTCCACACCCCCCTGGGCAGCCTGTCCCAGGGCTCCCTCACCCTCACTAGGAAGATGTTCTTCCCCAAATTGGTGCGGAACTTCCTGTGCTCCAAATTGAAGCCATTGCCCCTTGACCTGTCTACAAATACCATGATTTGAAAAGAGGCTGGCCATTTCCCCTTGTGTCCCACACTTGAGATATTTATAAACATTAATAAGATCCCCTCTTAGCCTTCTTTTCTCAAGGCTGGACAGCCCCAGTTCTTTCAGCCTTTCCTCACAGCGGAGATGCTCCAGGCCTTTAATCATCTCCATGTCCCTCTGCTGGGCTCTCTCCAGGAGACCCCTGTCTTTTTTATACCAGGGAGCCCAGAACTGGACAGCACATGGTGCAAGAACCAGCTGTGCATCTTCACTGAGACAAGATGCCACCACTGCCATGGCACCATGGCAATGGCAAGGGGTTGGGACAAGGATCCACCAGCTTCATCGAGGTACCAGGATGGAACAGGGCAGCGGGAGGGCTGGGCGCATGGGGACAGACATGCTGCTTATCCCTGCCCTGATGCCACCAGCCCTGGGATGCCCCAGCAGCACCTGGACATCAGTGGAGCCCAGGTGAGACCTTCCCTTGTCTCCCAGAGGAATAAAGACTTGCTCCAGACCAAGGAGTCTCTGTTGCTTTCCTGCAGCTCTGTGGGCTGGGAGTGGCTGGGGTGGGGGCTGAAGCCAGCATCCAGCCCACTCACGTCTCCAGCCCTCCCACAGCTACAGCATTCTGCAGAGCAGTGCCCACAGTGCAGCTCTGCTCAAGGGGTGCAGGGGTGTCTCCAATTGGGGTCTGCCCCTGCCTGCCCGTGCCTGCCTGCAGACTGGGGAGGCTGGACACTGCCCCAGTCAGCACAGAGGGAACAGGGAGAGGGTGGGCACCAGCCACCCCAGCCCCTGTGCCTCGGAGCAGAGTCCTACCAGGACAAGATGGGTTGGTGGCTCCCCCATAAAGAAGCACACAGGGTTCCGCAGCACTGTGCCAGGGGACAGTGCCAACCCCACCAGATGCAGAGTGAGACACAGTGAGCCCTGTTCCATGGGGATCCCTGTGTCCCAGAGCTCCCCACCATCCTCCCCATCCTCTGGCATGAGGTGCAGCCACGGGATCAGGCACCCCTGGGGCAGCAGCAGGGCTGCCCATGGCTCTCTGGCCCCAGTCTGGGATCACAGGGGGTCAGGGACACATTCTGCCTTCTACAGGCACCAGAGCCACCTCCTTTCCCTCCCTCCTCACCCCACAGCTGCCCTCTGTGCCCGCAGGAACACGGGTGACTGCAGCTGACCCGGCCCCGGCTGTCAGGGTGTCACATACCAGTGGGGACATGGGACCTGGAGGGAAGTGTCTGGCACAGCCAGGAGCAGGTGCCACAGCTCCAGGCACTGCGGGATTTCATGGTCAGAGGGCTGAGTTGGCTTCCCTCTACACAGCAAAGTACAGCTGACAAGAGGTCAGGGCTCCTCGCGGTGGTTTCTTTCTTGCCCTGAAAACGAAAGAAAAACAAATTCACTTCTCAGTGAGAAGAAAGATAAAGAAAAGCAGTGAGGAGGGAGAAGCAGTGAGTCCAGGGCAGATGGTGGGGCTGTGTCTCCACCCCTGGGCAGTCGATTCCACATGTATTGGATGCCTCTCCAAGCGAAATCACACTGTGGCCTGCACTCTGCTGCCAAAGGAATCCAGAAGAAAGTATTGGCACTGTGGGTTGTTGCATACCTGTGGTTGGTTGGTCATGGCTAGAGGCCAAATACCCACCAGAACCACTCTATCACTCCCCTTTGCAGCTGAAAATAGATCTTGGAAGGCTTAGGATTTGAGACAAGGACAGAGGGATCAGTCTGCAGTTAGTGTCCTGGGCAAAACAGACTCAACGCAGAATAAAGACAAGAAAACTCATTTCTTACACTGCAGCTACACACCCAGTGATGCAGAGTCAGGTAATGAGAAGTGTGGCCAGGTCTTAAAGCACCTTCCCCCTACTCATCCCTTCTTAGTAGACTTAATTTCATTTCGTTCGTGATTTTATTCCCTTCTTCCCCCCAAAAATGGCGGGGGGAGGCGGTGGGCAGGGAATGGGGAATGGGGCTTTGCAGTCTGTTCCTCCCAAGTTGTTTTCCTTCTTAGCCAGGGGTGGTGGTGGGGCATTCCACACACACTCATTTCCCCACTGCACCGTGGGGTCCCACAGTGAGGTCAACTCAGGGGAGCAGGGCCTGCAGGGCTGTGAAGTGGGGCAGGATGGGGGGAAGCAGCCCCAGTTGCATCCCCAACCAGGGCAGCAGTCAAGATCCCGACCCCAGCACTGGCCAAGGCCCCAACACCACTACTTGCCTCAGACCATGCCCAGAGGCGGGTGTCCCCAGTGCCTGGCCCCATGGCCCTGGCAGCCCGAGGGTCTGTGGTGTCTCCTGCCAGAAGCAAAGCCCTGGGGGGACACCAGTGAGAAGCCATACCTGTGTCCTGTGGTGGTGTGGATGTGCTGCTCCCCAGATCCTGTGGCACCCAGCCCCTCGGTGCCTACCTGTTCCTGGTAGGAAAGATGAGACACCCTTTTTAACTGTTGAGCTTAACCCCACCCACCCCTCAGCTTGTGGTGCTGCATGTGCCCAATGCCATCACTAGGAGGTCCCCCAACATCCTCAGTGGTCTTCAGGGGTCTGACCCTGCGTCTGGGCTTAAGTTCTCAGACTTTACTACACAGACAGGTACATAGGAGGGCAGGAAATGGGTCCTCTTGTGGTTTGCCTGATGCTCCATTGCTACAGCAGTGGTAGACAATGTGATGTTCTAGGCTATGCTGAGACAGACACCCACTTGTACAAACAACCACCAACAGGGCCTCGGCCTATTCCCTTACTGGAGTCAGTGCCAGGCATGGATGTCTTGTATCAAATGATGGACACAGTGTGGAAGGACTCAGTCTACAAACTCAAATGAAACAGTTCAAAGACTATATACAAAGCATAACAAGACTTTACATATATGTTTTTTAAAACTATCATAACTCAAAGCACATGAAAGGAAATTTCAAGAAAAATAGATTCAGAAGCAGCTCATCATTGGTGGGATGTTTTTAGGGGTTATTCTCCATCAGCCACTAAAGTATTACATGTACTAATTCATCCTTTGCTTGTGGTGTTGTTAATAATTAGAGTCCTGACAATAGTAAACTTGATCTTGTGGTGCAAATCAAAAACTCTAGCTGAGAGAGTCTCAGCATTGCCCACAGCAATCAAACATGAACAATATGAAACGATGTGAAAGAATTTACAGGAATATTTAAAGAGGGGAAGTTGAAAGGGAGCCGTTGAACCTTGTATTTTGTAATTGAGCTATAAAACCTTGTGTTTATTTTGTAGAGGTGGTTTTGCCCTGGCTAGAGGCCAGATGCCCACCAAAGCCGCTTTATCACCTGCGTCACCATGGGCCTCTCCACGGGCTGCAGGGGAATCTCTCTCTCCAGCACCTGGAGTGCCTTATTCTTCCCTCTCCCTCCTTCTTCCCTGGCCTTGATATCTGCACAGTTCCTCGCATCTTCTTATTCCCATCTCTGGTGGCAAATAGCAGCTGCCTGCAGGGTATTTTTCTCCTCAATGTGATTCCCAGAGGTGCTGTGACCATCGCCGACTGGCTTGGCCTTGGTCAGCAGCGACTCTGGCCTTGAATTTGCAGCCCCCCTTCTCTACCAGCACAATGCTATGCCAACTGCAACACCTGTATTCTCGTAAAACCAAACCCTGTGATCTGTGTGCTAAGCCATAGCCCACTGTGTGGAAACTTGAGAAACAGGATGTTTAGACAACGTTTAACATTGAGCAAATGGATGCTCAAGCCCTGGTCTGTATGGGGGACTTCAATCCCCCTGATATCTGCTGGAGGCACAACACAGCTGAGCATAAGCAATCCAGGAGATTCCTGGAATGTGTTGATTATCACTTCTTTCTCCAGGTGATAGAGGAGCTGTCAGGGAAGACAGGAGGCCTGCCAGCAGCCTGACTCTCCTCACAGCAGACACAGGCCCTGACACTATCCTCGAGTTCTCGTGAGACAGAAAAGTTCCTCATGCTGAGAGGATTTTGATAATCACATTCTCAAAACACAGCGGCCTTGATGACAGGGGTACAGACTGCCCTAAAGAATGAGTTATGAGAAGATACTTGGGAGTAACGGAACACGTTAAGAACCAGCCATAATAAGATGGTCAAAACAGCAGGTGTGCAGATACTTTTAGACATCACAGGAAAACTAACACTATTTAGCTATATGTTTATCAGAACTCGTTATAATCACTAACCAGTGGGGTGTAAACTGTGTATGTAACCAATCAGCAGTTTTTTAGCTTGCCACGTTTGCAGTAACAAATGTATATCATCTGTGTGATTTCATCCAATAAATGGCTTCAGCTAAAATTCATCTTGAATTGTGTGTTGCCCATCACCAGTCTCCACAAATGGTGACCCCAACGTGATCCCTGGCGTCTCAGAGGGAAGCATGCCAGGAAGACACCCCACACCTGGCTAGGGTCCCCCTGCCCTGTCCTGGTCAGGCGGAAGAGAGTGACCTGAACCCTGATGAGGACTGGAAGACAGTCCCTGCTCACCATTGTAGGCGCTCCCCCTGCCTGCCTACTCCGCTCCCCCAGGTTCCCCTAAGCAATAGGTTTGGGGCCCTGGAAGTTAAGGAGGAGGTAAGTGAAGAGACGAAGGCAGCCCCTCTGCCTCAGAGGAAGCAGATGTCTAGAGTGAGGCGATCGACCACGTGCTTTGAGACCACCTCTGTTAGTCAAGAGAGAAGGGTACTTGTGGTAGGGGATTCCCTTCTCAGGGGAACGGAGGGCCCCATGTGCAGACCTGACCCTACACGCAGGGAGGTGTGCTGCCTCCCTGGAGCCCAGGTCAGAGACGTCACCAGAAGGCTTCCAGAGCTGGTGAGATCCTCTGATTACTACCCATTCTTGATACTTCAAGCAGGCAAGGATGCAATCGTGAAGTGTAGCCTGCACGCTATCAAAAGGGAATTCCAGGACCTAGGGCACTTTGTTGAGGGAGGGGGAGCTCAAATAATATTTTCCTCTATCCCTAGTAGTGGGAGGAGGGGTTTGGAGTGGGCTAGGAGAACCCAGAAGTTGAACAAGTGGCTGAAGGGCTCGTGCCAGCATAGGAACTTTGGGGTTTTTGACCAGGGGATGGTGTACTCAGCTCCTGGCATGACGACTGGTGACAGGGACTCGCCTGTTTCCAAGGGGAAAGTGGATCCTTGCCCAGGAGATGGCAGGGCTCATTGAGAGGTCTTTAAACTAGTTAAGAAAGGGGAAGGGGATCAGGCAGGTGCTTCAGGAGACATGGATAGAGTTGATAGGGGAAGAACATAAAGGCCAACAGCACAGTGATGGACTCTCTTCTCTGGTGGCAAAATGCAGCTGCCTGCAGGGTTTTTCTACTATATGTGATTCCCAGAGGCGCTGTGACCATCGCCAACTGGCTCAACCTTGGTCAGCAGCAACTCTGGCCTTGAATTGGATGTTTACTTTCTTGGGCCTGCAGAGAGCTCTACCTGCTTCTCACAGTAGCCATTTTCTGCCGACCCCCTGTTCTCTTGCAGCACCCAGCAACACAAAACTGTGACAGAAGCTAATTTCTTTCTCTTTCTTTTGTTTTCAGGGGATGGAAGAAACCACAGCGAGGATGCCTGACTTCTTCTCAGCTATACTTTTCTCTAGGACTAGCTCAGCCCCTTGCACCCAGCGCTGCAATAAATGTACCTGCTTTATAACTCTCCCTGAGCTGTGAAGTGAGTTTCCCCAAGTCAGGATGCTTTGACAAGGACATGGTTAGAGATGTGTCTGGAGCAGACCCCCTGGGGATGGTGTTTGGCACAGGCAGCACCGCCAAGGGGTGGGTGGGGTTAAGCTGAACAGTTCCTAGAATATGCTGATTGTTTCTCAGAAGGGGAAATACACCTCAGTAAAAGAGCCCTGACAACCAGCACCAAACAGATTCTCCACCTGACCTGAAGTCGAGTCGCACTGACGGGACCCCGCAGCTCCACGGTGGTAGCTATTGCCCCTTCACTGTCCTTTCTCCCCATCTTTCTCTCTCTTTCTTGCATCTCTGTGGATGTTGATGTAGCTGTTAAACTACTTCTTGTCCTTATGGCATCTGACCTGGTTTGTGTCTTAATCTCACTCTGGGAAGAACAAGGCATCTCCCCCAGACCGGACCTTTCCTGGTCGGGACACACCTGTGTCCACCAGCACCGCAACAGGGACGTTCCCCCAGCCCAGAGCTGCTCCTGCCTGGGACTGCTCTCAAAAGGGTGTCTGGTTCTCCTCTTTCCTACCAGGAACAGGCAGGCACCGAGGGGCTGGGTGCCACAGGATCTGGGGAGCAGCACATCCACACCACCACAGGACACAGGTATGGCTTCTCACTGGTGTCCCCCCAGGGCTTTGCTTCTGGCAGGAGACACCACAGACCCTCGGGCTGCCAGGGCCCTGGGGCCAGGCACTGGGGACACCCACCTCTGGGCATGGTCTGAGGCAAGTAGTGGTGTTGGGGCCTTGACCAGTGCTGGGGTCGAAATCTTCTCTGCTGCCCTGGCTGGGGATGCAACTGGGGCTGCTTCTCCCTATCCTGCCCCACTTCACAGCCCCCTCGCAGGCCCTGCTCCCCCGAGTTGACCCCACTCTTGTTTCTCCACTTCCCCATCTGCCTGCAGAGGAACCAGTTGCTTCCCTGCCCACAGCACCGCAGCAGCCGGGGGCTTCTCCCAGGGTGGCTCTGCCTGCCATGGAGCATCTGGCGCTGGGCTTGGTGTGTCTGCTCGGGATGCTGGTGTCTGTCAGTCCCATGGAGAAACAAGTCCACATGATAGAGATGGACATGGCCCCCAACTCCTTTGACGACCAGTACGAGGGCTGCAGCCAGATGATGGAGGAGGAGCTGAAGGAGCTCAACCGCACCGAGTTTGTCCCCAACAGCAACTACTCCAAAGCCTGGAAAGCAGCAACAGCTGGATGGCAGAAGCACATTCCCCAGTCATCAGTGCTGAAGCCGGCACAGGCCATCGCCCTGATGGCATACACCTTAAAAACATCCCCCCTGTACAAGGAGTTCAACGCAGCTGTGCATGAGGCCGGGCGTTCCCGTGAGCAATACCTGCACAACTTCCCCTTCAAGGTGCTGCATTTCCTGCTGACTGAGGCCCTGCGGGATGCCCAGCCTGGCCGCTGCCACAACGTCTACCGGGGGGTCAAGAACATCATCTTCACTGCCCAGCCTGGGGGAACTGTCCGCTTTGGGAAGTTCACCTCCACCTCCCTAGAGAGGATGTGTGCTGAGAAGTTCGGCACAGACACCTTCTTCTCAGTGAAGACCTGCTTTGGTGTCCCCATCAGGGACTTCTCCTTCTTCCCCGAGGAGGAGGAGGTCCTCATCCCACCCTTTGAGATCTTCAAGGTCACCAATGTCACCCACAAAGGGAACAGTGCCCGCATTGAGCTCCAGTCCCAGGGCGTGTACAGCAAGTACAACTGCGAGTTTGTGAAAGGTGATGTCCTGGGGGATGGTCCCTCCCTGCTGCTGCGCTGATGGGGGACGGGGGTGGCCCCATCCCAACGAGTCTGCCAGCAAAGGGGGATCTGGACAGGGGGGAGGGTGACAGAGGCAGCTTGCCCTTGGGCGTGCATCCTGGCACGCCTTCCAGCCGCTCTCCCCTGGGCTTTGCAATGGGGCCCTTAGCGGCAACCAGGGTGCAGCGTGGCACAGCGTGGTGGGGCGCAGCGTGGCGCGGCACAGTGTGGTGCAGGGCTGGGCTGGCACAGGCCATTGCAGCAGCAGTTGTGCTGATGGTTGGTTTCTTTGGCAGAGAATCACAGGATCACAGAACTGTAGGGGTTGGAAGGGACCTCAAGAGATCATCGGGTCCAACTCCCCTGCCAAAGCTGGTTCCCCAGGACAGATCGCACAGGTCGGCATCCAGACTGGTCTTGAATATCTCCAGAGAAGGAGACTCCACAACCCCCCTGGGCAGCCTATTCCAGTGTTCTGTCACCCTACCCTCTGGGGCTTCCTCCTCACCCCACAGGTGCCCTCTGTGCCCAAAGGAAGCCCCAATCCCCAGGAGACAGGTGCAGTGGCAGCTGACCTGGCCCCATCTCTCAGGGTGGCAGATGCCAGTGGGGCCATGGGACAGGGTGGGAAGTGTCTGGCACAGTGTTGTAGTTTTGCCTATCTGTGCTGCCGAGGTGGCTCCTGCAAGCAGCAGCCAGAAGCTCTCTGCAGGCCCCAGACAGTAAACATTGGCTGATTCAAGGCCTGAGTGGCTGCTGACCAAGGCCGAGCCAGTCGGCGATGGTCACAGCGCCTCTGGGAATCACACTGAGGAGAAAAATACCCTGCAGGCATCTGCATTTTGCCACCAGAGAAGGGATTGAAAGGATGTAAGGAGCTGTGCAGACACCAAGGGCAGGCCCAAAGGAGGGAGGGGGAAGAATGAGGCCCTCCAGGTGCTGGAGAGAGATTCCCCTGCAGCCCCTGGAGAAGACCATGGTGGAGCAAGTGTCCCCTCGCAGCCCATGGATAAGGATGGGGAGCAGTGATCCCATCTATGGCCTGTGGAGAGACCGACCCAAGCTACAGCAGTTTGACAGGGGGCTTGTGACTGTGTGGGGGACCAGGCTGGAGCAGCCTGGGCCTGAAGGTCAGCACCTCATGGAAGGGAGTCACGCGGAGGCTTCTCCCTCCTCACTACTTCTTCTCCCTCCTCACTACTTCTTCTCACTGAGAAGTGAATTTGTTTTTCTTTCGTTTTCAGGGCAAGAAAGAAACCACAGAGAGGAGCCCTGACCTCTTGTCAGCTGTACTTTGCTCTGCCCCCATCTATGGGGGTAGAGGGTACTGACCATGAAACCCCGCAGGCACCTGCTCCTGGCTGTGCCAGACACTTCCCTCCCCATCCCATGTCCCCACTGGTATCTGACACCCTGACAGCCGGGGCCGGGTCAGCTGCAGTCACCTGTGTCCTGGGGACAGGGCTGCTCGAGGGCACAGAGGGCAGCTGTGGGGTGAGGAGGGAGGGAAAGGAGGTGGCTCTGGTGCCTGTAGAAGGCAGAATGTGTCCCTGACCCCCTGTGATCCCAGACTGGGGCCAGAGAGCCATGGGCAGCCCTGCTGCTGCCCCAGGGGTGCCTGGTCCCATGGCTGCACCTTGTGCCAGAGGATGGGGAGGACTGTGGGGAGCTCTGGGACACAGGGATCCCCATGGAACAGGGCTCACTGTGTCTCACTCTACCTCTGGTGGTGTTGGAGCTGTCCCCAGAATGGTGCTGCGGAACCCTGTGTGCTTCTCCATGGGGGAGCCACCAACCCATCTTGTCCTGGCAGGACTCTGCTCCAGGCACTGTGTTTGGGGTGGCTGGTTCCCACCCCATCCCTGTTCCCTCTGCGCTGACAGGGACTGTGATAAACCACCCTCCCACCTTCCCACCCCCAAATTCTGCAGGCAACCATGTGCAGGCAGGGGCAGACCCCAATTGGAGACACCCCTGCACCCCTTGAGCAGAGCTGCACTGTGGGCACCGCTCTGTGGGATGCTGTAGCTGTGGGAGGGCTGGAGACGTGAGTGGGCTGGATGCTGGCTTCAGCCCCCACCCCAGCCACTCCCAGCCCACAGAGCTGCAGGAAAGCAACAGAGACTCCTTGGTCTGGAGCAAGTCTTTATTCCTCTGGGAGACAAGGGAAGGTCTCACCTGGGCTCCACTGATGACCTGGTGCTGCTGGGGCATCCCAGGGCTGGTGGCACCATGGCAGGGATAAGCAGCATGGCTGTCCCCATGCCCCCAGCCCTCCCACTGCCCTGTTCCATCCTGGCACCTCGATGAAGCTGGTGGATCCTTGTCCCAACCCCTTGCCATTGCCATGGTGCTGCAGCATCTTGTCTCAGATTCCCAGAGCTGTTGCCAGGGTTGTGGCTGCCAGGATGAACCCCCAGAGGGGGTCGTGGCTGACACTCTTGCCTGGGGATGCCAAAGAGGTGCAGTCAGTGTCAGCTGGGGGGCAGGGGCCCTGGATAGGCTGCACCCTCTCCAGCTGCAATGGCCTGTGCCAGCCCAGCCCTGCACCACACTGTGCCGCGCCACGCTGCGCCCCACCACGCTGTGCCACGCTGCACCCTGTTTGCCGCTAAGGGCCCCATTGCAAAGCCCAGGGGAGAGCGGCTGGAAGGCGTGCCAGGATGCACGCCCAAGGGCAAGCTGCCTCTGTCACCCTCCCCCCTGTCCAGATCCCCCTTTGCTGGCAGACCTGTTGGGATGGGGCCACCCCACCCCCCATCAGCGCAGCAGCAGGGAGGGACCATCCCCCAGGACATCACCTTTCACAAACTCGCAGTTGTACTTGCTGTACACGCCCTGGGACTGGAGCTCAATGTAGGCACTGTTCCCTTTACGGGTGACACTGGTGACCTTGAAGGTCTCAAAGGGTGGGATGATGACCCCCTCCCCTGAAAAGTCATCAAGGATATCCCTGATGGGAACACCGTAGCAGGTCTTCACTGAGAAGAAGGTGCCATCGCCAAACCCCTCAGCTCTCTCCTGGTTTAGGGTGGAGGGGACAAACTGCCCAAAGCGGACAGTTTCCCCAGGCTGGGCAGTGAAGATGATGTCCTTAACCACTGAGGAGACATCGTAGCAACGGCGAGGCTGGGCCTGCCGCAGGGCACGAAGGGCCTCGGTCAGCAGGAAATGCAGCGCCTTGAAGTGGAAGTATTCCAGGTATTCCCTGTGGGAACGCCCGGCCTCACGCACATCCTCATTGAACTTCTTCTCCACGGGCGGGTTTTCTACTGCGTATGCCACCAGGGCGATTGCCTGCTCCGGCTTCAGCACTGAGGATGGGAGCCTGCGGCCCTGCAATTCAGCAGTTGCTCTTTTCCAGGCCTCAGCATAGATACTGTTGGTTTCAAACTCGGTGCGGTTGAGCTCCTTCAGCTCCTGCTCCATCATCTGGCTGCAGCCCTGGTACTGGTCGTCAAAGGAGTTGGGGGCCATGTCCAGTGCCTTCTCCATAATCTTTGCTTGCTTGTCCATGGGGCTGACAGAGGCCAGCATCCCGAGCAGCCACACCAAGCCCAGCGCCAGATGCTCCATCTCCATGGCAGGCAGAGCCACCCTGGGAGAAGCCCCCGGCTGCTGCGGTGCTGTGGGCAGGGAAGCAACTGGTTCCTCTGCAGGCAGATGGGGAAATGAAGAAACAAGAGTGGGGTCAACTCGGGGGAGCAGGGCCTGTGAGGGGGCTGTGAAGTGGGGCAGGCTGGGGGGAAGCAGCCCCAGTTGCATCCCCAGCCAGGACACCGGTCAAGACTCTGACCCCAGCACCGGCCAAGGCCCCAACACCACTACTTGCCTCAGACCATGCCCAGAGGTGGGTGTCCCCAGTGCCTGGCCCCATGGCCCTGGCAGCCCGAGGGTCTGTGGTGTCTCCTGACAGAAGCAAAGCCCTGGCGGGACGCCAGCGAGAAGCCATACCTGTGTCCTGTGGTGGTGTGGATGGGCTGCTCCCCAGATCCTGTGGCACCCAGCCCCTCGGTGCCTGCCTGTTCCTGCTAGGAAAGAGGAGAACAAGGCACCCTTTTTACAACAGTCCTGGACAGGCAGCATTGCTCAGGCTCAGTCCCCACCCCCTGCTTAGTTTTACCATCCCAAGTCCCCAGCACTCAGCTTGCCCACTGACCCCTCCTGCCCTGCAGCCTGGCTGCACAGGTCGGTCAGGAAACCCCCATGGGATAAACTGCCTTTCTTCTGACCTGGGTGCAGGTGCTGTCCCACTCAGGGCTCTGCATTTGCCTGCAGCAACTGATGCTGACCTATAGCCCAGGGCTTGCACCAACCCCCTGTCACGCCACTGAGGACGGGGCAGGTTGTGGCACAGGTGGCACGGAGCCATTGATGGCACTGGCGAGGGGCATCTGTGGAAGGTCTGCCTCTCCCTGCATCCCCCCGGGCTGTGCAGGGCCTCAGAGGGCAGGAGGCAGGGCAGGATCCAGGCAGCAGGGTTGGGGACAGCCTGGTCCCTGCCTGATCTGGCAGGAGCAGCTCTGGGCTGGGGGAACGTCCCTGTTGCGGTGCTGGTGGACACAGGTGTGTCCCGACCAGGAAAGGTCCGGTCTGGGGGAGATGCCTTGTTCTTCCCAGAGTGAGATTAAGACACAAACCAGGTCAGATGCCATAAGGACAAGAAGTAGTTTAACAGCTACATCAACGTTCACAGAGATGCAAGAAAGAGAGAGAAAGATGGGGAGAAAGGACAGTGAAGGGGCAATAGCTACCACCGTGGAGCTGCGGGGTCCCGTCAGTGCGACTCGACTTCAGGTCAGGTGGGGAATCTGTTTGGTGCTGGTTGTCAGGGCTCTTTTACTGAGGTGTATTTCCCCTTTCTGAGAAACAATCAGCATATTCTAGGAACTGCTGAGTTTAACTCCACCCACCCCTCATCTTGGGGTGCTGCGCATGCCCAATGCCATCATTGAGGCATCTCCCGACATCCTCGGTGGTCTTCAGGGGTCTCTGGCAAACCTGCTGTGGCATGGGTCAGTCTCTCCACAGGCCATAGATGGGATCTCTGCTCCACATCCTTATCCATGGGCTGAGAGGGGACACTCGCTCCACCATGCTCTTCTCCAGGGGCTGCAGGGGAATCTCTCTCCAGCACCTGGAGGGCCTCATTCTTCCCCCTCCCTCCTTTGGGCCTGCCCTTGGTGTCTGCACAGCTCCTTACATACTCTCACTCCCTCCTCTGGTGGCAAAATGCAGCTGCCTGCAGGGGGTTTTTCTCCTCAATGTGATTCCCAGAGGTGCTGTGACCATCGCCGACTGGCTCAACCTTGGTCAGCAGCGACTCAGGCCTTGAGCTGGTCACTGTTCACTTTCTGGGGCCTGCACAGAGCTTCTGGCTGCTGCTTGCAGGAGCCAGCTCTGCAACTCCCCTTCTCTACCAGCACATTGCAATGGAAACTGCAACACCTGTATTCTTGTAAAACCAAACCCTGTGATCTGTGTGCTAAGCCATAGCCCACTGTGTGGAAACCTGAGAAACAGGATGTTTAGATAAGGTTTAACGTTGAGCAAATGGATGCTCAAGCCCTGGTCTGTATGGGGGTCCTCAATCCCCCCAATATCTGCTGGAGGGACAACACAGCTGAGCACAAGCAATCCTGGAATGTGTTGATGATCACTTCTTCCTCCAGGTGAGAGAGGAGCCAGTGAGGAGATGTGCCATGCTGGACCTTGTTCTCACCAACAAGGAGGAGCTGGTAGGGGACATGAAGATGAAGGTCAGCCTTGGATGCAGTGATCACAAAATGGTGAGGTTCTGTCTCCTCAGGACAACGAGGAGGGTGTGCAGCCAGCTTGCTACCCTGGACTTCAGGAGAGCAGATTTTAGCCTTTTCAGGGAACTGCTGGGTAGATTGCAATGGGACAAAGCCCTAGAGGGAAGAGGGGCCCAAGACAGCTGGCTAGTGTTCACAGGTCACCTCCTCCACGCTCAGGGGAATGCATCCCAGCAAAGAGGAAATTAGCAAAAAGTCTGGAGACAGGCACATGGAGAATAAGGAGGTGATTGGTGACACCCACATGGCTTCACTAAGGGCAAATGGTGCCTGACAAACCTGGTGGCTTTTTATGATGGACAGAGAGGGTGGATAATGTCCTGGTTCTGGCCAGGGCAGAGTTCACTTCCCCAAGCAGCCAGCACAAGGGACCTGAGCTTGCACAGGCTGTTTTCCACACCACCTGACAAGCACCCCCATAAGAGGGGCTGGTTGAAGAGGGGCCGGTCTGCTGTGGCTCAGGGACAGTCCCAGTGTGGTCAGGTGTTGGGTCAGCCATCACATCAGTGCACCAAGAGGTGGATAATGTCCAGGGTTTTGCTATGACTGAGTTCATTTTCTTTGTAGCAGCCGGTTTAGTGCTGTGTGTGGGATTTAGGATAGGAATCATACTGATAACACACTAATGGTTTTAGTGGTGGCCAAGTAGTGACGGACTTTTGCTTTCCTGACAGGTGGCAAGGTACACTCATTGGCAAGTGAGCCTCATTCTGCACTTGCAAGGTATGCTGAGGACAGCCCTAGGCAGATTACTGCCGCAACAGGGAGGAAAGCATTGCCTACAGTGGGTGGGGAAACTGATTTTGGGGGGAAAAAAGCCAGCCCGTGGAAGGAATCTGCATGTGTATTGGATACAAGAGGAGGAGAGAAACTGAGACAGCCACACCATGATGCAGATGTGCCTGTAGCCCTGCAGCTGCAGGGCTGGTGGGGCAGTCCCCTGTGCTCAGCCAGGGTCGCTCCCAGGAAGCGCTGGGAAGAGGCCCCAAACCTGCACTGTGCCTCTGCGCTTGGTGGCTCCCTAGGAGCCCCCTTCTGCCAGCAGAAGGGTCATTGGTGGTGGCCAAACTGTGCTGTGGAGGGGATCATAGGGTGTCCTACCAGCTCCTCCTTGTTGGTGAGAACAAGGTCCAGCATGGCACATCTCCTCACTGGCTCCTCTCTCACCTGGAGGAAGAAGTGATCATCAACACATTCCAGGATTGCTTGTGCTCAGCTGTGTTGTCCCTCCAGCAGATATTGGGGGGATTGAGGACCCCCATACAGACCAGGGCTTGAGCATCCATTTGCTCAACGTTAAACCTTATCTAAACATCCTGTTTCTCAGGTTTCCACACAGTGGGCTATGGCTTAGCACGTAGATCACAGGGTTTGGTTTTACAAGAATACAGGTGTTGCAGTTTCCATTGCAATGTGCTGGTAGAGAAGGGGAGTTGCAGAGCTGGCTCCTGCAAGCAGCAGTCTGAAGGTCTCTGCAGGCCCCAGAAAGTGAACAGTGACCAGCTCAAGGCCTGAGTTGCTGCTGACCAAGGCCAAGCTAATTGGCGATGGTCACAGCGCCTCTGGGAATCACATTGAGGAGAAAAATACCCCGCAGGCAGCTGCATTTTGTCACCAGAGATGGGAGTGAGAGTATGTAAGGAGCTGTGCAGACACCAAGGGCAGGCCCAAAGGAGGGAGGGGGAAGAATGAGGCCCTCCAGGTGCTGGAGAGAGATTCCCTTGCAGTCCCTGGAGAAGAGTATGGCAGAGTGGGTATCCCCTCTCAGCCCATGGATAAGGATGGGGAGCAGAGATCCCATCTATGGCCTGTGGAGAGACCGACCCACGCTACAGCAGTTTGACAGGGGACTTGTGACTCTGTGAGGGTCCAGGCCGGAGCAGCCTGGGCCTGAAGGTCAGCACCCCATGGAAGGGAGCCACACTGAGGCCTGTGGAGAGGAGATGAGTCCCTGATAGAAAGGACTCACACTGGAGAAGTTTGTGGAGGACTGTCTGCTGTGGGTGGGACCCTGTGGTGCAGTGGGGAAGGGGGTGTGTGTGGAATGCACCCTGCAGCTAAGAAGGAAGACAACTTGGGAGGAATGGACTAAAAGCCCCCACCCCCCATTCCCTGCCCCTGCCCACACCGTGATGGGGGCTGGAGGAGGGAAGAAGGGAGCAACATTATGACTAAAGTCAAATCTG
Source organism: Hypotaenidia okinawae (assembly GCA_027925045.1). Lineage (NCBI taxonomy): Eukaryota > Metazoa > Chordata > Aves > Gruiformes > Rallidae > Hypotaenidia > Hypotaenidia okinawae. The sequence goes on from BSDF01000001.1 coordinate 218,069,795, forward strand.
CTAAGAGAGGAGGGGTGGGGGGAAGTAGAGGTTTTAAAATCTGGAGGAGGAAAGTAGCTTGTAAGAGCTAACTAACTAACTGGAGAGTGATCCCTCTGTCCGTATCTTGAATCCTGACACATACACAGTATGTATTTTCTCTCTTGTTCCTCTGAAAAGGGGAGTGATAAAGTGGGTTTGATGGGCATTTGGCCTCTAGCTAGGGCCAAACCACCTCCACAAGATAAACACAAGGTTTTATATCTCAATTACAAAATGCAAGGTTCAACAGCTCCCTTTCAATTTCCCCTCTTTAAATATTCCTGTAAATTCTTTCACATCATTTCATATTGTTCATGTTTGATTGCTGTGGGCAATGCCCAAACTCTCTCAGCTAGAGTTTTTGATTTACACCAAAAGATCAAGCTTACTATTTGTCAGGACTCTCACTATTAACACCACAAGCAAAGGATGAATTAGTACATGTAATACTTTAGTGGCTGATGGAGAATAACCCCTAAAAACATCCCACCAATGATGAGCTGCTTCTGAATCTATTTTTCTTGAAATTTCCTTTCATTTACTTTGAGTTATGATAGTTTTTAAAAAGTTATATGTAAAGTATTATGCTTTGTATATAGTCTTTGAGCTGTTTCATTTGAAATAATATTTTTTTTAAGTTGTTTAAAGAGATTCTGACTTGACTTGCATTCAGGGATTCATAATGCCACAAGAAGGCAAGCTGTTCTGTTGCAGCATCAAAATTACAGGTACTCACACTTTGTCAAGAACTGTGTCCCTCAACGGATGTTTAAGGGACGAGGTTGAGACCGTGTTGGTGGTTGTTAGTACAAGTGGGCGTCTGTCTCAACATTGCTGGACCATCATATCATCTTCCAAAGCCGTAGCAATGGAGCATCAGGCAAACCACAAGAGGACCCACTTCCTGCCCTCCAGTGAACCTGTCTGTGTAGCAAAGTCTGAGAACTTTAACCCAAGCGCTGTGCATGCACCCAGGGTCGGAAACCAGAGAGGGGTCTGGAGACCTGTGAAGACCACCGAGGATGTCGGGAGACGCCCTAGTGATGGCATTGGGCATGCGCAGCACTGCCAAGGGGTGGGGGGGTTAAGCTCAACAGTTCTTAGAATATGCTGATTGTTTCTCAGAAGGGGAAATACACCTCAATAGAATAGCCCTGATGACCAGCACCAAGCAGATTCTCCACCTGGCCTGAAGTCGAGTCGCACTGACGGGACCCCGCAGCTCCACGGTGGTAGCTATTGCCCCTTCACTGCCCTTTCTCCCCATCTTTCTCTCTCTTTCTTGCATCTCTGTGAATGTTGATGTAGCTGTTAAACTACTTCTTGTCCTTATGGCATCTGACCTGGTTTGTGTCTTAATCTCACTCTGGGAAGAACAAGGCATCTCCCCCAGACCGGACCTTTCCTGGTCGGGACACACCTGTGTCCACCAGCACCGCAACAGGGACGTTCCCCCAGCCCAGAGCTGCTCCTGCCTGGGACTGCTCTAAAAAGGGTGTCTGGTTCTCCTCTTTCCTACCAGGAACAGGCAGGCACCGAGGGGCTGGGTGCCACAGGATCTGGGGAGCAGCACATCCACACCACCACAGGACACAGGTATGGCTTCTCGCTGGTGTCCCCCCAGGGCTTTGCTTCTGGCAGGAGACACCACAGACCCTCAGGCTGAGGCAAGTAGTGGTGTTGGGGCCTTGGCCAGTGCTGGGGTTGGGATCTCGACTGGTGCCCTGGCTGGGGATGCAACTGGGGCTGCTTCCCCCCAGCCTGCCCCACTTCACAGCCCCCTCGCAGGCCCTGCTCCCCTGAGTTGACTCCACTTCTCCATCTGCCTGCAGAGGAACCAGTTGCTTCCCTGCCCACAGCACCGCAGCAGCCGGGGGCTTCTCCCAGGGTGGCTCTGCCTGCCATGGAGATGGAGCATCTGGCGCTGGGCTTGGTGTGGCTGCTCGGGACACTGGGCTCTGTCAGTCCCATGTTCCAGCGACTCCTCATCGAGGAGAGGGCACTGGACATGGCCCCCAACTCCTTTGATGACCAGTACAAGGGCTGCAGTGACCAGATGGAGGAGGAGCTGAAGGAGCTCAACCGCTCTGAGTTTGACCCCAGCAGCAACTACGGCAAAGCCTGGAAAAAAGCAACTGCTAAATGGCAGAAGCACATGTCCCAGTCATCAGATCTGAAGCTGGAGCAGGCCATCGCCCTGATGGCATACACCATACAGAGGCCCGCGCTGTACCAGGAGTTCAACGCAGCTGTGCGTGAGGCCGGGCGTTCCCCTGAGGAATACCTGTTCAACTTCCACTTCAAGGTGCTGCATTTCCTGCTGACTGAGGCCCTACGTGCCCTGCGGGATGCCCAGCCTGGCCGCTGCCACAACGTCTACCGGGGGGTCAAGAACATCATCTTCACTGCCCAGACTGGCCAAATTGTCCGCTTTGGATACTTTGCCTCCTCTTCCCTAAACAAGATGCGTGCTAAGAAGTTCGGCACTGACACCTTCTTTACGGTGAAGACCTGCTACGGTGTCCCCATCGAAAAATTCTCCTTCTTCCATACGGAGGAGGAGGTCCTCATCCCACCCTTTGAGACCTTCAAGGTCACCAGTGTCACCCACAAAGGACACAGTGCCCGCATTGAGCTCCAGTCCCAGGGCGTGTACAGCAAGTACAACTGCGAGTTTGTGAAAGGTGATGTCCTGGGGGATGGTCCCTCCCTGCTGCTGCGCTGATGGGGGGTGGGGGGTGGCCCCATCCCAACGAGTCTGCCAGCAAAGGGGGATCTGGACAGGGGGGAGGGTGACAGAGGCAGCTTGCCCTTGGGCGTGCATCCTGGCACGTCTTCCAGCCGCTCTCCCCTGGGCTTTGCAATGGGGCCCTTAGCAGCAAACAGGGTGCAGCGTGGCACAGCGTGGTGGGGCGCAGCATGGCGCGGCACAGTGTGGTGCAGGGCTGGGCTGGCACAGGCCATTGCAGCAGCAGTTGTACTGATGGTTGGTTTCCTTGGCAGAGAAGCGATGCAAGAACCAGCCGTGCGACTTCAGTGCAGGTGAGCTGAGAGACCCCCCTGCAGCTGGGGAGGGCAGAGCCCATCCAGGCCCCCTGCCCCCCCAGCTGACACTGACTGCACCTCTGTGGTACCCCCAGGCAAGAGTGTCAGCTGGGACACCCTCTGGAGGTTTCTCCTGGCAGCCAAAGCCCCAGCAACCGCTGTAGAAATCTGAGACAAGATGCCACCACTGCTGCAGCACCATGGCAATGGCAAGGGGTTGGGACAAGGATCCACTAGAGGAATAAAGACTTACTCCAGGACTGAGGAGTCTCTGTTGCTTTCCTGCAGCTCCGTGGGCTGGGAGTGGCTGGGGTGGGGGCTGAAGCCAGCATCCAGCCCACTCACGTCTCCAGCCCTCCCACAGCTACAGCATCCTGCAGAGCGGTGCCCACAGTGCAGCTCTGCACAAGTGGTGTGGGTTTGTCTTCAATTGGGGTCTGCCCCTACCTGCCCCTGGCTTCCTGCAGACTGGGGAGGGAGTTCTCAGCTATTTCCAGCAATGAGGGAGCAGGGAGCAGGTGGGCACCAGCCACCCCAGCCCCTGTGCCTGGAGCAGGTGGCTCCCCAATGGAGAAGCACAAAGGGTTCAGCAGCCCATACTGGGGGATAGCCCAACCCCACCAGAGGCAGAGTGGGACACAATGAGCCCTCTCCCAACCTGAAACATGGCATGGGGAGGGGCAGGGAATGAGGGTTTTGGTCAGTTCCTCACAAGCTGCTTTCCTCCTCCATATCTTAAACCAACACTACTTCCCCCAACCCCTCACTTCTTCACAGACTTTAATGATAAATTCACACCCTTCCTCCCCCCATCACAGCACGGGGAGGGGCAGGGAACGGGGAATGGGGTTTTCAGTCTGTTTCTCCCGAGTTGTCTTCCTTCTTAGCCTTAGGGGCTTGGGGGGGGGCATTCCACACACACCCCCTTCCCCACTGCACCATAGGGTCCCACTCACAGCAGACAGTCCTCCACAACCTTCTGCAGCGTGAGTCCTTTCTACTGGGGAGTCACCTCCTCTCCACAGGCCTCCGTGTGTGTCCCTTCCATGGGGTGCTGACCTTCAGGCCCAGACTGCTCCAGCCTGGTCCCCCACAGAGTCACAAGTCCCCTGTCAAACTGCTGTGGTGTGGGTCAGTCTCTCCACAGGCCATAGATGGGATCACTGCTCCCCATCCTTATCCATGGGCTGCGAGGGGACACCTGCTCCACCATGGTCTCCACGGGCTGAGGGGAATCTCTCTCCAGCACCTGGAGGCCTCATTCTTCCCCCTCCCTCCTTTGGGCCTGCCCTTGGTGTCTGCACAGCTCCTTACATCCTCTCACTCCCTTTTTTCTCCTAAATGTGATTCCCAGAGGCGCTGTGACCATCGCCGACTGGCTCGGCCTTGGTCAGCAGCCACTCAGGCCTTGAATCAGCCAATGTTTACTGTCTGGGGCCTGCAGAGAGCTTCTGGCTGCTGCTTGCAGGAGCCACCTCGGCAGCACAGATAGGCAAAACTGCAACACTGTGCCAGACACTTCCCACCCTGTCCCATGGCCCCACTGGCATCTGCCACCCTGAGAGATGGGGCCAGGTCAGCTGCCACTGCACCCGTGTCCTGGGGATGGGGCTTCCTTTGGGCACAGAGGGCACCTGTGGGGTGAGGAGGAAGCCCCAGAGGGTAGGGTGACAGAACACTGGAATAGGCTGCCCAGGGGGGTTGTGGAGTCTCCTTCTCTGGAGATATTCAAGACCAGTCTGGATGCCGACCTGTGCGATCTGTCCTGGGGAACCAGCTTTGGCAGGGGGTTGGACCCAATGATCTCCTGAGGTCCCTTCCAACCCCTACAGTTCTGTGATCCTGTGATTCTCTGCCAAAGAAACCAACCATCAGCACAACTGCTGCTGCAATGGCCTGTGCCAGCCCAGCCCTGCACCACACTGTGCCGCGCCACGCTGCGCCCCACCACGCTGTGCCACGCTGCACCCTGGTTGCCGCTAAGGGCCCCATTGCAAAGCCCAGGGGAGAGCGGCTGGAAGGCGTGCCAGGATGCACGCCCAAGGGCAAGCTGCCTCTGTCACCCTCCCCCCTGTCCAGATCCCCCTTTGCTGGCAGACCTGTTGGGATGGGGCCACCCCACCCCCCATCAGCGCAGCAGCAGGGAGGGACCATCCCCCAGGACATCACCTTTCACAAACTCGCAGTTGTACTTGCTGTACACGCCCTGGGACTGGAGCTCAATGCGGGCACTGTGTCCTTTGTGGGTGACATTGGTGACCTTGAAGATCTCAAAGGGTGGGATGAGGACCTCCTCCTCCTCGGGGAAGAAGGAGAAGTCCCTGATGGGGACACCAAAGCAGGTCTTCACTGAGAAGAAGGTGTCTGTGCCGAACTTCTCAGCACACATCCTCTCTAGGGAGGTGGAGGTGAACTTCCCAAAGCGGACAGTTCCCCCAGGCTGGGCAGTGAAGATGATGTTCTTGACCCCCCGGTAGACGTTGTGGCAGCGGCCAGGCTGGGCATCCCGCAGGGCCTCAGTCAGCAGGAAATGCAGCACCTTGAAGGGGAAGTTGTGCAGGTATTGCTCACGGGAACGCCCGGCCTCATGCACAGCTGCGTTGAACTCCTTGTACAGGGGGGATGTTTTTAAGGTGTATGCCATCAGGGCGATGGCCTGTGCCGGCTTCAGCACTGATGACTGGGGAATGTGCTTCTGCCATCCAGCTGTTGCTGCTTTCCAGGCTTTGGAGTAGTTGCTGTTGGGGACAAACTCGGTGCGGTTGAGCTCCTTCAGCTCCTCCTCCATCATCTGGCTGCAGCCCTCGTACTGGTCGTCAAAGGAGTTGGGGGCCATGTCCATCTCTATCATGTGGACTTGTTTCTCCATGGGACTGACAGAGACCAGCATCCCGAGCAGCCACACCAAGCCCAGCGCCAGATGCTCCATGGCAGGCAGAGCCACCCTGGGAGAAGCCCCCGGCTGCTGCGGTGCTGTGGGCAGGGAAGCAACTGGTTCCTCTGCAGGCAGATGGGGAAGTGGAGAAACAAGAGTGAGGTCAACTCAGGGGAGCAGGGCCTGCGAGGGGGCTGTGAAGTGGGGCAGGATGGGGGGAAGCAGCCCCAGTTGCATCCCCAGCCAGGACACCGGTCAAGACCCCAGCACCAGCACCAGCCCAAACTTGCCTCAGACCATGCCCAGAGGCGGGTGTCCCCAGTGCCTGGCCCCAGGGCCCTGGCAGCCCGAGGGTCTGTGGTGTCTCCTGACAGAAGCAAAGCCCTGGGGGGACACCAGCGAGAAGCCATACCTGTGTCCTGTGGTGGTGTGGATGTGCTGCTCCCCAGATCCTGTGGCACCCAGCCCCTCGGTGCCTGCCTGTTCCTGGTAGGAAAGAGGAGAACCAGACACCCTTTTGAGAGCAGTCCCAGGCAGGAGCAGCTCTGGGCTGGGGGAACGTCCCTGTTGCGGTGCTGGTGGACACAGGTGTGTCCCGACCAGGAAAGGTCCGGTCTGGGGGAGATGCCTTGTTCTTCCCAGAGTGAGATTAAGACACAAACCAGGTCAGATGCCATAAGGACAAGAAGTAGTTTAACAGCTACATCAACATTCACAGAGATGCAAGAAAGAGAGAGAAAGATGGGGAGAAAGGACAGTGAAGGGGCAATAGCTACCACCGTGGAGCTGCGGGGTCCCGTCAGTGCGACTCGACTTCAGGTCAGGTGGGGAATCTGTTTGGTGCTGGTTGTCAGGGCTCTTTTACTGAGGTGTATTTCCCCTTCTGAGAAACAATCAGCATATTCTAGGAACTGTTCAGCTTAACCCCTCCCACCCCGGTCTTGTGATGCTGCGCGTGCCCAGTGCAATCCCCAGGGGGTCTGCTCCAGACACATCTCTAACCATGTCCTTGTCAAAGCATCCTGACTTGGGGAAACTCACTTCACAGCTCAGGGAGAGTTATAAAGCAGGTACATTTATTGCAGCGCTGGGTGCAAGGGGCTGAGCTGGTCCTAGAGAAAAGTATAGCTGAGAAGAAGTCAGGCATCCTCGCTGTGGTTTCTTCCATCCCCTGAAAACAAAAGTAAAACCAATTTCTCTTCTCTGTGAGAGGAAAGGGAAAAAAAACAGTGGTGAGGGGGGAGTAGCAGTGAGCCCTTCACATTAAAGGCACCAACAAGACAATGACTATAGAACTATGCAGGGAAGTAATATCTTCATACCTTCTTTTCAGACAGACATCAAAGATTTTATCTGAAAAAAGAAAGAAAAGAAGCAAACTCGGTTTGTTTTAAGGAACCAAAAGTAGGTGGTGATTGTAAGGATGGAACAATCCACCTCGTGTTGATTCTGTGTCCCTTCCCATGGGCGTCCTTCCCTTTCCAAGTATATTTATTCATGGGAATTTCAAGTACCTGTGGCAGAGTCCCGATGGTGGACTCAAAACTGGCTGGCCAGGAAAATGAGAGGGGTTCAGAGGATGGTCAGTGCTGTGGAGATTTGGAATCTGGGTTGGATTCTGGTCAATTTCTCTTCCCTATGTGTCCTGGCTGAATCTTGGGACCTGGTTTAGAATTACTTTGTAAACACATTTCACACTGCTGGGTTACTTCTTTAATTGTGGTATACAAGTTTTTAGCAATTATAAAGCAGCACAAATCTTTGTGTAAGTCTTCAAATCCCCAGTGGGTCTTTCTGTGTTCTGGCATTATGGGAGCCCATAATAACACAAATGGAACTCGTTTTGTGGGGTTCTTAGTTTTTCCATTTTGATCCTCAATTAACTTCTGATCCTCTTTAGAATACTTAGATTCACAGTCAATTCGTGTTTTACTATCTGGGACCAGAGACTGCACTTCCACCCCTCCCTCTTCCACTGCTCTTTTGGAGTCATGATCTGCCATCACGTTGCCTACATCTTGGGCAGCATTTGTTCTCTGACAGGCTTTACAATTGTCCTCCACAAACTTCTGCAGCGTGAGTCCTTTCTATCAGGGAGTCATCTCCTCTCCACAGTCCTCAGCGTGGCTCCCTTCCATGAGGTGCTGACCTTCGGGGCCAGACTGCTCCGGCCTTGACCCTCACAGGGTCACAAGTCTTTGGTAAACCTGCTGCAGTGTGGGTCAGTCTCTTCACAGGCTGTAGATGGGATCTCTGCTCCACATCATTATCCATGGGCTGAGAGGGGACACCCGCTCTGCCATGGTCTTCTCCAGGGGCTGCAGGGGAATCTCTCTCCAGCACCTGGAGGGCCTCATTCTTCCCCCTCCCTCCTTTGGGCCTGCCCTTGGTGTCTGCACAGCTCCTTACATCCTCTCACTCCCTTCTCTGGTGGCAAAATGCAGCTGCCTGCAGGGTATTTTTCTCCTCAGTGTGATTCCCAGAGGCGCTGTGACCATCGCCGACTTGGTCAGCAGCAACTTTGGCCTTGAATTGGATAATGTTTACAGTCTGGGGCCTGCAGAGAGCTTCTGGCTGCTGCTTGCAGAAGCCATCTCGGCAGCACCCCCCTTCTCCATTAAAACCCAGCTACGCAAAACTGCTACAGTCACAAAGGCTGAGATAGGTAGAGATACTCCCTTGGATTCCTCCTTGAGCCTGCACCAGGCTTTGGGTGGAATCCAACAGATGTGGGGCCTGCTCGCACAGCATGGCCCTGCCAGACAGTGCAGCCTACACCGCAGTCGGGATGCTGGTGTCTGTATCTTTACATCTCTCTCAGGATGGGCTTTCAGCAAGGCCAGAAGGGCCCAGCCCTATATCAGGACCACCTCCCCAGGGAAGAGAAGGACAGTGTGGTCTCAGGGCCACGATCTCTTTGCGATCACGGAGATGTGGTGGGATAGCTCGCAGGACCGGGCTGCTGTCATGGATGGCTGCATCCTTTTTCAGATAGACAGGCTGGAAAGGGGAGGCGGGGGGTGGGAGGTTGCTCTTGATATGAGAGAGCAACTGGAGTTCGTGGAGCTCTGCATAGGTGAAGAACGAGTCGAGATGTGAGGCCTAAGGGACAGGTTCCTCTGGGGACTCTCTGGTGAGGGCTGCGATAGGCCAGCTGATCTACAAGCAGACGTGGGCGAGGCCTTGCCAGGTGGCTGCAGCAGCCTGATGGACCACAGGCCCTGGGCCCAGTTGAGACATGAGCCACCCTGGTACTGCTTGGACAGGCCACATGGCCAGGCACACGGTGCCCAGGATGTTCTTGCAGGGCCCCTGAGATCTGTCACGTAGAATTTGCCACTGAACTGGGACAGAAATACTTCTGCGTTCGTGCTCAGACGCTGTTTGGTTTAGGGTGCAGGGTACTAGCTTGCTCAAGGCTCTGCTTCTGCAGAAGGCCCAAAGGACTGAAAAAGAGCGTGCTTTGCTAAAAAGGACCCTGGGAGAAGAGCTGTGAGGCTGAGGAGGAGGAAACCTCCTGGCCCAGCAGATGCCAGAGCGGGGGCACAGTCAGAGAGGCCCGAAGGCAACAAAACCTGGAGGAAACAGAAAGGTGGCAGGGGGAGTTTGTGTCCTCCCCCTGTCGTGGTTTCACCCCGGCTGTGGGCCGAGATCCACGCAGCTGCCTGCTTCTTAAAGTAAAAGAGCAGGGGAAGAGGGAAAAAGGGGGGAAACAAGGGAAGGCAAAAGGAAGGGGCAAATAACTCCAAAACCAAGAAACTAAGAGGCCCGTGGGTTGGGATAAGGAGAGTTTACTGAGAGAACAGAAAGATCAAATATACCAATGCTAACACTGACTGAAACCAGGACAGTGACTAGGAAGCAGGTATCCTTTCTTGCAGCACTGGGCACACAGGGGATCGATGGCTCCTCCGTATGTGTGCGCCCATTAAAGCCAAATTTACCTATATATATATTCATTAGGATTTCTAAGAAAAGGCAGGGTTCTCCAAATTATTTCCAGGAAGTCATTTACATTAACTCCTCCCAGGTGGAACATGCCCAGTGACACTCAGGGAGTTTTTCTGGTGTCTTTGGGGATGAAGGCTGGACATCTTCCTCTTTCTCAGCCCATAGTTGTCTCCTTAGCTACCAAAACACCTTCCTGAGCTCAAAGCCACATTCCTGCACAAAGTAGTTAGGAACCCCTTTTAGCTGAAAACAAGATCAACTCTGTCTCTTAATTAGTCCTTGGTCTCATTATTAATGACTCCCCTTTCTTCACTTTCTTTAGCTCCAAGACTGTCCCACTGTTAGGGCTGAATTTTGGACCCGCTCACAGGAAACACCCCACATGGTTACAGCCATATTCTCCCCAGATCAAAAACAAATCTCTTGGATTGGGAAAAGCACAATTTACTGCCAAATATGAAAGTGAATACAGAACAATAATGGGTAGCTACACTTACACCCAGTGCTAACACAGAGTACCTTATTGACCCGACGAGTACAGAGGGCTGCCCGATGGTAAGGACCAACCCAGCGTCCCAGCCACACTCCAACTGTCCTAGAGGCAAAACAGCCCCTGCCCTTCCCCAACCTGTTGCTTTTATGGGAAAGTGATGTCAGGTGGTGTGGAAAACAGTCCTGGCTAACTCAGCCAACGTGGGCTGAATCAGCTCACCTGTGTTGGCTGATTGGGGAGGTTAACCCTGGCCTGGCCAGAACCAGAACACACACAAATTACAGTTCTATTGATTAATTGTCTCTTAAGCTACATCTCTATCAACCTCCTCAGCATTATTACGTTTCACTGAATCACACCAAGGTGTCTCCTGGCTCCTTTCTAAGCAGCACCAGCCAGGCAGGATTGGCAGCACACTCAAAGCATCCGGCACAGGGATGAAGCAACCCCTCGGACCCTGACCCCTCCCTTGGGGACCAGGCAGGGAGCCCTGCCAGGAGGTCAAATCCCAGACCATGTGGGCCGTGCCAGGCCCCAGAGCCTCAGTGGGGAACAGAGGAGCTGGGGCACAAAGGATGTACCATCTACTCCTGGGGAAACACTGCAGACCCAGGATCTCCTCCTTTAGTGGGTGCTGTTGTGTCCCCTGTCGTCCCCCCCAGTAATCTGGGGTAGACATGATGCTGAGGGGCACACCTGACCCCAAACGACTGAGAGGACACTGCAGCCCTCCCAGTGCTCATTCCCTTCTCCTCTGCTTTTTCCCCGTGCTCTGAAGGCCACCCAGACACTGAGGATTCGCACCCCAGGCAAGAGAGGGAGGGAGGGAGGGAGGGAGGGATGGATGGATGGATGGATGGATGGATGGATGGATGGATGGATGGGGGATGGATGGGGGATGGATGGATGGGGGATGGATGGATGGATGGATGGATGGATGGGGGATGGATGGATGGGGGATGGATGGATGGATGGATTGAGGAACCGCAGCATTAGGAACAGAAAGAATATTTATTGCTCTAACATTGCAGACAGGGGATTCCCAACTGCACAACCGGCAGCAGCTCAGGAGCTGGGAAACGTGTTCTTCTTCTCAGAGAAACGGTGTCAGTCCTGGGGCCCGTGGAAGCACGTAGTCAGAGGCAGGCAGCAGCATCTCAAGCAGGCCTTCAGGAGGCGGACGATCCAAGCGCAGCCCTTCTGAAAGCACTGTCCTGCCTTGCATAGCTTCCTCCTGTCTTTACCTACAGCCTTGTGCAGCCTTGGCTGCTCCCTTCCAAGACACAGGGGGGACAGTCTTGTCCCCAGCGGCCCCACTTTACCCAGCACCTCCTTCTTCTTTCTTTGGAGGGAGGGATCCCCAGGCTCTATGACCCCTGTGGGGGTATTGCGCAGAGTGCGGGTGAACCCGAAGCGGCTCTGCTTCTTGCCCATGTCCGTGGCTGGCTGTCCGCTGGGAGAAGGCTCCGTGTCCGGGTGGGTCTGTGCTCTCTCCCTGCCCTGGCCATGGACCTGCTCTTGTTCGGTCTGCGGCGGCAGTTCCACGGGGGGGTCTTGGTGAAGTGCTGGCCCTGGCTCAGTCACCAGCCCCTCCACAGCTTGATTGGTCAGGACGGGTCGCGACGGGTTGAGAACTTCCAGCCCTGGCACGGCACCAGGCCTGGGCTTCGGGAAGGACTCGAGAGAAGTGCTGTCGAAGAGGGAGTCCAGGGAGTCCTTGGAGCCCAGCGGGCTACATGAGGAGAAGAGGGAGTCTTGGGAGTCTATGGAGCTCAGCTGGGAACATGAGGACCAGAGGGAGCTCAGGGAGCCCAGCGGGCTATGTGGGGACACGTGCTTTACGCTCATTTTCTCCTCGTTGTCCCTGCTGAGGAGGAGAAAGAAGAGACCCAGTTTCAGCTTGGCCCCTCTGCTGGGACCCCCAGGCAGCAGCCACTCCTCAGCCAGCAGGAAGGGCTGCCCAAAATGAGCAGGGGCAGGGCTGAGACTGGGGCAGGAGCTGGGGGTCTCCCCAGCACTCACTACATGTCCTGGGTCACCACAGGCTTCTCTGCTCCTCCAGCTGCTTGGGCAGAACCTGATGAGGGACGAGACATGAGTCAGAGGCTGGCAGCCCCCAGCACAGCCCCGTGTCAGGGCTGCCGTGGGGTGTCGGCCCTTTGCAGGGCGCTCGGTGCCGGGGTCACTCACCGCTCGGCTGCTCTGCCTGGGCCCTCACCCTGCTCTTCCCAAACTTCTTCCACCACTTCCGCAACAACCCCCAGAACGTGAGTGACTGCGGAGCAGCCTCCAGCGCCGTGCCACACTCCCCCATGGTGCCCCCACACTGCTCCATGTCACGACGTGCTGAGGCGCGGTGTGGTGCGGAGTCACGGTCACCTAGCCTGAGTCTGCTGGGAGAAGGCTCCTCTTCCATGGGGCTCTGCACCTCGTCTATCACCTGGCCATGGACCTGCTCTTGCTTGCGCTCCACGGGCAGTTCCATAGGGGGGTCTTGGAGAAGTGTTGGCCCTGGCTCAGACACCGTCCCCTCCACAACTTCAACGGTCTGGAGGGGGCTGAGAACTTCCAGCCCTGACATCACACCAGGCCTGGGCTCCGGGAAGGACTTGAGAGAACTGGTTCTGATGTCGAAGGCGGAGCCCAGGGAGCCCTTGGAGTTCAGCGGGGTCCATGGGGACAGGAGGATTATACTTTTTTTGTCCTTGATCTTCCTCCCTGCAGAGGAGGAGAGAGAAGAGACCCGGTTTCAGCTTGGCCCTTCTGCTGGGACCCCCAAGCAGGAGCCCCTCCTCGGGCAGGGGCAGGGCACAGACTGAGGCTGGGGCAGGAGCTGGGGGTCTCCCCAGTACTCACCACATGCCCTGGGGCACTACACGCTTCTTTGCTCCACCAGATGCTTGAGCTGAACCTGATGAAGCTTGACACCGAGCGAGCCGGCGCAGAAAGGCAGAGAAGATGCTGAGCTGGATCGCCAGCATAGTGAGCCGCACCAGCTCATCCGAAAAGGGGATGTCGAAGCAACCCATGGCTCAGGCTGCGGTACAAGCGTAGCACTCCGGTCACTGGCACGGGCCCGCGGTGCGGGTCCCCAGTGACCTCTGAGGTCTCCAGTGATGGGACAACCAACACTGATGAACTGGCAGTGGCTGTGGCTGCAGTCTGCAGTGTCCAGCGCCTACTGCCTTCTGAACCAGGGCCCCTGCGTCCCCTTTTATACCTCTCCGGCAGCCACACCTCCCTTTGTGACATCATGGCCATGCTGAGCCCTGATTGGTGCTGAGCCCTGATTGGTGCTGACGTAAGGAAATCGACTCTATGACTGGAAAGTTATACAATAGGTATGTGCATGTCCTGGTTTCAGTCAGGATAGAGTTAACTTCATTTGTAGCAGCTGATGGGATGCTGTGTTTGGGAGTTACAATGAAAGCAGTGCTGAGAACACCCTGATGTTCTTAGTTGCAGTCAGACAGTCAAGGACTTTCTCAGCTTCTTCCTATTTCTCTATTCAGGAGAAAGGAGGGGCGAAGCCAGGACAGGTGACCCAGATGGGCCAAAGAGAGTATTCCATGGCAATGACGTCCTGCCCAGGAGAACGGGGGGCTGAGGGGAGGAAGAAGAGGGGTGGTGGCGGGACGCGTGCTGCTTGGGGGGACGGTCGGGTTCCAGGACAGCTCTGGGTGGTACCTGAGTTGTGTGGGTCGGGGAGAAACTGCATTGGGGATCAAGAGTTTCATCTTCTTTTGCTCTAAAGTCCTGTTAGCATTGGGATATTTGATCTTTCTGTTCTCTTAGTAAACTCTCCTTATCCCAACCCACGGGCCTCTTAGTTTCTTGGGTTTGGAGTTATTTGCCCCTTCCTTTCCCCTTCCCTTGTTTCCCCCCTTTTCCCTTTTTCCCCTGCTCTTTTCCTTTAAGGAGCAGGCAGCTGCGTGGATCTCAGCCCACAGCCGGGGGAAACCACGACAGTCTTCTAGGCGCAGATGCACGGGGGATCGCTCCACCACAAAACGTGCATCCCTGAAGTAGCAAACCGTCCACACATTGATACAATAAAACAATGAATATTCAGTTAATTCCTATACAGAATCATTACCTGAACCCGCCTACTCTCGCTTCTCATGCTAATTAGCCTGTCAGTCCTTGGCACTTGCGCAGATCCTTCCAAAAAATTGTGGGCAGGGGTCTCCGGAACATGGGCGGTGGTCCTTGGGATGAAGGCCACGGGTCTTCCTCATGAAGGACTTTTCAACTTTTCGCCTGGAACGTGAGGGTCTTGCCAGCTTGCAGCGTTCTTACCAGTTTGAGCTCACTTATGTCCTTGTGAGGAGGCTGGTGGACCTAATTCAGCCAGCCTCTTTGGTTTTTTAAGTGACATACCTGTGATGGGTATCGTCCTGCTCTTCAATTCCTGTTCCCTACGATCGCTCCCTTGAAATTATACAGGGACTTTTATTCCTCCCTACAACCAAGTCCCTGTAAGGAGAAACGGGCCGCCTCCTTCTTAGTTGTTTCTTTAAACTGTGTGGTTACCTGACATAAATTCTATGACTGTTCTTTTAAGTATACAGATACGGTTGCGTTTAGCTTCTCCTTTCTATTTCTACATGGCCCCATACATCCCTCCGACCATCCCTCACAGCGCGGACCGCTGAGCAGCATTGGCTCTTGTGTTCCCTAGAGCCCTCCTCCAAGCAGCCAGTGCTTCATCTCCCAGCCTTGAGAAGACACAAGCTCCCCTCTAGCGCTAAACTTAGGCAGAGCCTGGCAGATAGCAGCGATAACTGAGCAGGCTGGTAGGCGTCTGGAGCGCTCCAAGGCTGCTCCCATAAGACACACACACAGTTTACACAAAGTGGGCAACACTTCCATGCAGGTGACACAACGGAGTAGCCAAAGGCAGAGAAGAAAGGAGCAAGGGAATGGGATGACTGCAAGAAATGTGTCTTTCCGATTTCAAAGACAAATGGAAGTCTTTCTTTTCTATGGGAACACTTTCCTAGGGTCTCCTATGAAGACAGGCTGAGGGAGTCGGGCTTACTCAAGCCTGGGGAAAAGAAGGCTCTGGGGAGACCTTATTGCAGCCTTCCAGTACCTGAAGGGGCTACAGGAAGGATGGGGAGGGGCAGTTTGCAAGGGACTGCAGGGAGAGGGTGAGGCGTAATGGTTTCCAGCTGAAAGAGGGGCCCCCACACACCTTCAAGGAGCGTGCCGGCGGATTGGAAGGAGCTTGACCAAGAGCAGAGGGTGCAGTAATTACTGCCCACTTGGTGTAAATTTAGGCTGGTTTCTCTAATCCTCTAACGAGAGGAATATGGTGCAAGCCCTGTGTGTGCTGTGCTGGCTGTGTGGAATTACTCTGGGTCTATGGGGCAGCACCTGATGCCTTGAAAAGCTGGAATCCAAACTCAGAAGCCTTGGTGACTAGGAAGCAGGTATCCTTTCTTGCAGCGCTGGGCACACAGGGGATCGATGGCTCCTCCGTATGTGTGCGCCCATTAAAGCCAAATTTACCTATATATATATTCATTAGGATTTCTAAGAAAAGGCAGGGTTCTCCAAATTATTTCCAGGAAGTCATTTACATTAACTCCTCCCAGGTGGAACATGCCCAGTGACACTCAGGGAGTTTTTCTGGTGTCTTTGGGGATGAAGGCTGGATGTCTTCCTCTTTCTCAGCCCATAGTTTTCTCCTTAGCTACCAAAACAGTTCTTCAGTATGGGATGCAGGGGGAATCAGCCAGCCCCTTTTCAGTGTCTGTGGGGACAGGACAAGGGGCAATGGCTGCAAGTTAGAGCATAGGAAGTTCTGCACCAACATGGGGAAGAACTTTTACAGAGTTAGGGTGAGGGAGCCCTGGGACAGGCTGCCCAGGGAGGTTGTGGAGTCTCCATCTCTGGAGAGATTCCAGACCCATCTGGATGCCTATCTGAGTGAAATGTCCTAGGGAGCCTGCTTTGGCAGGGGGTTGGACCCCATGATCTCTCCAGGTCCCTCCCAACCCCTACGATTCCATGACTCTATGTGGCCCATCCTGCCCAACCTGAGCTTCTGAGGTCCAGGGGGACATGCAAGCCCCTCCTGAGCCCCTCCCAGCTGTCTGCACTGGCTGTGGCATGCCTTGGAGTGACACCAGATGTATCCCATGAGAGTGCTGCTTGCCTCTGATGGCACCAATCAGGGCTCAGTACCAATCAGGGCTCAGCACCAATCAGGGCTCAGCATGGCCATGATGTCACAAAGGGGGAGGTGGGGGTGTGGCTACCAGACAGGTGTAAAAGGGGACGCAGGGGCCCTGGTTCAGAAGGCAGTAGGTGCTGGACACTGCAGACTGCAGCCACAGCCACTGCCAGTTCATCAGTGTTGGTTGTCCCATCACTGGAGACCTCGGGGGTCACTGGGGACCCGCGCCCCAGGCCCGTGCCGGTGACCGGAGTGCTATGCTTGTACCGCAGCCTGAGCCATGGGTTGCTTCGACATCCCCTCACTGTGGCTGAGCTGATGCTACTCATTCTGCTGGCGATCCAGCTCAGCATCTTCCTCGCTCTCAGTGAGCGGGCCAGGGAGCGCCGGGTAGGGGAATGTGGCAGCGCACGGAGCCGTGCCATGTCCTGGCACGGGGTGCTGTCAGTGGGCTGGGGGTGGCTGGGATCTGCTCCCATTTCACCCCTGTTCTGGGGATCTTGCAGAGGCAGGAAGGAAGGAAGGAGCTCAGGAAGAGCGGGGAGAGCACCCAGGCAGAGCAGCCGAGCTGTGAGTGACCCTGGCACCAAGCGCCCTGCAAAGGGCCGACACCCCACGGCAGCCCTGACACGGGGCTGTGCTGGGGGCTGCCAGCCTCTGACTCATGTCTCGTCCCTCATCAGGTTCTTCCCAAGCAACTGGAGGAGCAGAGAAGCCTGTGGTGACCCAGAACATGTAGTGAGTGCTGGGGAGACCCCCAGCTCCTGCCCCAGTCTCAGCCCTGCCCCTGCTCATTTTGGGCAGCCCTTCCTGCTGGCTGAGGAGTGGCTGCTGCCTGGGGGTCCCAGCAAAGGGGCCTCTTCTCTCTCCTTCTCTGCAGGGAGAATGATGAAAAAGCCACTATAATCCTCCTGCCCCCGTGTACTGCAGTGAAGTCCAAGGGCTCTGTCTTCAGCAGCAGCTCCACTTCTCTCAACTCCTTCCCGGAGCCCAGGCCTGGTGCCGTGTCAGAGCTGGAAGTTCTCAGCCCCCTCCAGACTGATCAAGCTGTGGAGGGGCTGGTGACTGAGCCAGGGCCAGCACTTCACCAAGACCCCCCAACGGAACCGCTGCTTGGAGACCAACCAAGAGCAGGTCCATGGCCAGGGCAGGGAGAGAGCACAGACCCACCCGGACACGGAGCCTTCTCCCAGCAGACACCCAGTGTCGTGGTTTCCCCCCGGCTGTGCACCAAGATCCACACAGCTGCCTGCTCCTTAAAGGAAAAGAGCAGGGGAAGAGGGAAAAAGGGGGAAACAAGGGAAGGGAAAAGGAAGGGGCAAATAACTCCAAAACCAAGAAACTAAGAGGCCTGTGGGTTGGGATAAGGAGAGTTTACTAAGAGAACAGAAAGATCAAATATCCCAATGCTAACAGGACTTTAGAGCAAAAGAAGATGAAACTCTTGATCCCCAATGCAGTTTCTCCCCGACCCACACAACTCAGGTACCACCCAGAGCTGTCCCGGAACCCGACCGTCCCCCCAAGCAGCACGCGTCCCGCCACCGCCCCTCTTCTTCCTCCCCTCAGCCCCCCGTTCTCCTGGGCAGGACGTCATTGCCATGGAATACTCTCTTTGGCCCATCTGGGTCACCTGTCCTGGCTTCGCCCCTCCTTTCTCATGGATAGAGAAATAGGAAGAAGCTGAGAAAGTCCTTGACTGTCTGACTGCAACTAAGAACATCAGGGTGTTCTCAGCACTGCTTTCATTGTAACTCCCAAACACAGCATCCCATCAGCTGCTACAAATGAAGTTAACTCTATCCTGACTGAAACCAGGACAACTCTCAGGAGCTCACCTCGTTGTTACCCAGTTTACAGTACAAAACTCAAAGGGCAACATCATACACAAACCACACTGTTTACAGAACGGGCAAAGACCCGCTCCTGCTCCTGACCAGGAGCCCCGAAAGCTCCCAAAGAGTCCTCCTCCCATAGGCCACCGATTTATTTCTTTATTTCACTTTTCAAATCTCCACACACCATCCGCTTAAACTGTCCCAAACCAGAAACGCCATCCCAATCAGACCGGTCCTTCCTCCCCTTCATCACACCAAAGATTGCTTCCAAATTGCACCACAACCTGCTGCTTACATCCAAAGCACACGAACAGCGGTTTACACACACAAACCCTTGGATCCAGATACACCAGGAAACAACACCTGGTTCAAAACTCACTTCACAGTTTGAATCTGCCATTCGCTTTGTCCCTCTCCAGCCACTCTCCTCCTGCAGACACGGCACTCGCCCCGCAGTCAGACTGCGGCTTGTTCACTCACAACTCTCACTCAAACAACTCATCCAAGACACGGGACCGGGCACACAACCTTATTGCATGCACAGAGCGTAACCACAACGCTGTAAGTTTTACTTCCCATGGGCTGCAGGATGTTCTACATGAGATCTATCCCACATTGCTTCCGCTGTCCCACACAGCGAGAAGCCCGGACCACCAAAGGCTCTCACGTACTTCCCCGGATTCGAATCCACCCGTGGGGCGAGCACCAACGCTCTTTACCTCGCCTAGGACGTCTCCCCACCACTTACAGGTATCCCCAACAAGACATGTCTTTCCATCCTCCCCAAGGGACTGTATGGAGGAAGGTTTCCAGGGGTTCTCTCCCCAACCCCGGTTTTTGTTTCAAGCCGGCTATCCTTATTCCCAGTCGGTCCCTTGGAGACTCTTTCACACCAAACCCACCTTTGGCTTTGCCCTTCTCCGGCCGCTTCCCTCACAGACTTTCCTTTGTCCAAACACACACACACACGTCTCCCCGAAGGTTCCGACCACCAAGGCGATACTTAACGCCCGATTTGCTCACCTTGGCCCGTGCACGAGGTTGCCTGGTCGTTACGGCGGTGCCTACTATCCTCCCCTCGGGTTCACCAGCTCTACCTTTCAAACTGGTCTCGGGATCTAGTCAGTCGCCGCTGGAACTCCCGTCGGCGATACACGAGACCGTTGAAATCAACGGGACGCGTCTCCCCGTCCGTGGGCGGCAGGAGCCCCACACGGCGATGATGTGGATCCCGGGCGAGCCCCCAGACTGTTAGAAATGCCCAACAGTCCTAAGAAAGGACTCGAGGTAGACACGTCAGGGAAGCAGGAATTCACTGAGGATACCTTCTTGCAAGAGCAGGTCACCTCATCAAAGTAGGCACAATTTGGGTCAGTGTTTGTAGCGTTTTTAGACCACATCCCGTGCCAAATCCCTCCCCTGTTTATTGATGGCTTTGCTATTTAGGTTTACAGGTTCAACCAAGGCGCCTTGTTCACAAGAGTACAGAATATAATACACCTGGCATGTCTGGCAGGTTCCCCCTTCCCATGGGTGAAGAGAATATTGATGAGCTCTCTGAGTTCTCTCCCAAAGCCCTTATCTGGTGCCAGTCTGGTTTTGTCGGGGCCCATTGAAGCCCTGAATAGTGGGGCTTGATTCTTTGTTGCTTGCCCACACCTGCTTGTGGGGCTGAGACAGACAATTCTCACGTTCCACCCCATGTCCTGAGTCACAATTGAACCACTCATTGTCCTCAATTCCCAAAAAGGGCACTTTGCAAAAGCAACATTTCCCAGCCTTTTCCACAGGGACTGCTGACTGACCAGGAGCCAGCAGTGTGCCCAGGTGGCCAGCAAGGCCACTGGCATCCTGGCTTGTGTCAGCAATAGTGTGGCCAGTAGGTCTGGGGAGGGGATTGTGCCCCTGGACTGGGCACTGGGGAGGCTGCAGCTGGAGTGCTGGGTCCAGTTCTGGGCTCCTCAGCATCAGAAGGACATGGAGGTCCTGGAGCGAGTGCAGAGAAGGGCAACCAGGCTGGGGAAGGGGCTTACCTTGACTCCTAAGCCCCTCAAAATATATTTTCTCCCCTGTCCAACTAAAAAGGGGAGTGAGAGATCGACTGCTACATGAGGTACTGAGAGATCTGGGTCTGCACAGGACAGGAACAGTTGGACTCCAGGAGCTGAAAGGGCTTTTCCGAGTCTGTGAGTCTGGGATTCCTCAGCTGGGCAGCAGTGGGTGACAGGCCAGAGCTGGGGGTGTGGGTGGGACTGGGCTGGGCCCTGGGGATTCCTCTGCTTCCTTCCTGCCACTTCCAATAAACAGCCCCCATGGGGCCTGACCACAGCAGAGCTCGGGGCTCCTGCATCTCTTGTTGGGGTTTGTGGGTGTTCTCCCAACCCTGGGGTGCCCCTGGGAACGGCCAAGGGAAAGGGGATGGTTGGGGAAGGGAAGGGAAGGGAAGGGGGAAAGCATGAGAGCCAGAGGTGTGAGTCCCTGGCCAGACGTGCCACATGTGGGTGCAAAGAGCAGCTGCCCCCCACTCTGGGTGGGAGGCACCCCCACAGCCCCCAGAAGGGCTCAGTCACCTGAGCTGGGCTGTGCAGCCTCGATGCCACAGCGATGGCTGCACCCAGCCCACCCTCCAGCCCCCTGCCTCTCCCTGTCCTTGCACAGGCTCTGCTGGGGACGCCGTGTCCACTCCTGGCGCACCCCAATCCCCCCAACTCTCCCCATGCAGCCCCCTGTCCCCTCCAGCTGCCTTTGGGCTCCCCCAATTCTCTCCTAGCTGCCCTGCCAGCCCCAAGGGGGTGCAAGGGGGTGCCAGGCCTCAGCCACCTCTCCCCCCATTCCTTCAGGTGGGCACCCCAACCTCCATCCCTGCCTCCCATGGGGGGCCACGGCCCCTGCAGCAGACAGCCCCCAGCCCTCTCTTCACCCCAAGACTGAGTTGCCACCCACCATCGTGTCCATGCACAGGGAGAACCAGGCAGCAGGCACCCCAAAGACCATGGCTGCCCCCTCCCCCCACGGAGGTGGTTACGTTGAGGTGGGGGCAGGATGGGGACGCTGGCAACTGCAGCACCTTTGCCCTGCTCCAACGTGGGTTGGGGGGTCCCTGAGGCTTTCTACAAGGGCTTTTGCCACCCTGGTCCATCCTCTTCCAAAACACAGCTGCTGCTGGATGGAGGAAGATGGCATGGGACATCCTGAGCCCAGACACTCCAGAAGGTTCCTGCAGCTCAGCTCCTGGAACCTTGGGATGAGCAGCTGAAATGGGGCCCAATGGCCACGGGCAGGGGGTCCCCTCCTGAGCCCAACGCCTGAGCTCATCACCAGCACCCTGGAGGCAGCTCAGGGATCCCATCTGCCAGACCCCAACCGTTGTCACGGCTACAGCAAGGCCTGGACCCAATCCCATGGTCTTTTCTTCTACCCCCCAGTGCTCCCCTCACCATCCTGGCACCCCCAAACCCTCCCTGGCCTAGTGCATGAGCTGTGCTGGGAGTATTGCACCCCCCCCCGCTTCTACCCCCTCCCCACAATAATCCTCCATCCCCCTCTGGGTCGCTGCAGGGTGGCACCACGATGGGTAAACAAGGTGGAGCTGAGACACAGGAGAAACGGCCCCAAGGAGCCCAGGGCGGTGCCAGTGCTGGCTCCAGTGCTTTACTGGTGGGAGGAGCAGGGGAAGGCAATGGTCCCTCTAGGACAGGAGAGCACTTTCCAGCAGCAGTTTCTGGTCGGGCGTGAGGTGCTGGGGGAAGCAGATGTTGAAGAAGAGCAGGAGGTCGCCCTTGTGCCTGGGGTCCTGGAGCAGCGGCATCCCCTCCCCTGGCACCACCTTGCAGTACTTGGGGCTGCAAAGCAAAGGAAGAGGCTGAGGAGCTGCAGGACAATCGTGGCCTGGAGCTCACAGCCCCGTGTCACGGCACAGAGCCCCACACGTGCTTCTGAGGGGGTTCCTTGGGGGAGTTTCCTCCTCCGGCTTCACCCCACGGCTCGGCGTCCTCCAGCCTCACGGCCCCACGGCCCGTGCCCTGTGGGCTCTGCCACCCAGCCCTCACCACACTGTCTTGCCCAGCTTTTTCCCAGCCTCCTCTACCAGCAACATGGCCCCAGAGCAGAAGACCAGCAAATGGTGGCCAGCAACCTCCTCCAGGCTGGGAGTTCACAGCCCCCAAAGCTGCTGGAAAAGCTTTCAGGCTGAGGGGAGACCTTCTCAGCGCCTCCCCTGCCCTGCCAGGAGGCTGCAGAGAGGTGGGCACTGGTCTCTTCAGCCAGGGGCCAGGAGCTGGGACAAGGGGCAATGGGCTCAAGCTGGGCCAGGGCAGGGTCAGCTCAGCTGGGAGGGCAAAGTTCTTCCCTGGCAGAGTTGTGGGGCTGTGGCCCAGGCTGCCCAGGGAGGGGGCTGAGTCCCCAGCCCTGGGGGTGTTGAACAGAGGGGAGATGAGGTACTGAGAGATCTGGGTCAGCACAGGACAGGGATGGTTGGACTCTATGAGCTTCAAGGGCTTTTCCAACCTTGGGATTCTGGGATTCTGGGATTCCTCCCAAGTGCCTGTTCACCTCCTTGGCCACCAAGCTCTGCAGAAAGGCCCCATCCAAGCACCCAGCCCAACCATCCCCCTGCCCAGCAGCACTCACTCCACGATGTCGTTGATGGGGATGTTGAGGAGCCGCCCGTCCAGCGTCTTCACCTCCACCGTGCAGCCAAGGAGGGCCTGCAAGGCACAGGAGCAGGATTCAGAGCTGCACCTCCAGCCCCAGAGGGCAAACAGAGCTTTGCGCTGGGCCCCGTCGCCTCCCTTGGCTCTTTACCTTTCCCAAGGGGATGGTGCTGACACAGCTGAGGTTGTCCTTGACTCTTTTAAACCTCGGGTGGAGTTTCTCTTGCACAACAAAGGTGATGTCAGCTGGGATGGTGTTTGGGCCCTAAAAGGGAGGCAGGAAAACCCCAAATGAAGAGATGGTCTGCTAGAAACCAAATGATTTGATCTCAGCCCCGGGGAATTGCCCCAGGAGCCGTGTGACCAACGGCTCACGGCCTGCAGAGATGGGAAACCTGTGGAGAGCACGTGGTTGGGCCTGAGGAAACCTGGCCCAGAACTTCCCCCCGGGATCATCACCTGGTCTCCTTCCCTTTCAAAGGTGATGCGAGTGCCCTGCCTCCAGCCCGGCTGCACCTCGACCCTCAGGATCTTCTCTCGGATGGTGCTTGTCTGACCATCTTCATTCATCACCTGGGGGGAGGGAGGGGGTCACAACAGCTGGGGCAGAGAATCCCAGACCGGGTTGGGTTGGCTTGGAAGGGACCTCAAATTCCCCCCAGTGCCCCCCCGCCATGGGCAGGGGCACCCCCACCCCCCACCAGCTCAGGGTGCCCCAAGCCCCATCCAACCCGGCCTTGAACCCTGCCAGGGAGCCAGGGGCAGCCCCAGCTTCTCTGGGCACCCTGGGCCAAGGCCTCCCCCCTGCCCAGGAAGGATTTCTGCCTCCCAGCCCCTCTCCATCCCCCTCCTGCAGCTGAAGGCCGTTCCCCTGGGCCTGGCCCTCCCTGTCCTGGCACCAGCCCCTCTCCAGCTCTCCTGGAGCCCCCGGAGGGACGGGAAGGGGCTGGGAGCTCTCCCCACAAGCAGCCTTCTCTTCTCCGGGCTGAGCCAGCCCAGCTCTCCCAGCCTGGCTCCAGAGCAGAGGGGCTCCAGCCCTCCCATCATCTCCTGGGGACTGGCTCCCACAGCTCCGAGTCCCCCTTGTCCTGAGGACCCCCGAGCTGGAGGCAGCGCTGCCGGGGGGTCTGTGTCCCAGAGGGGAGCAGAGGGGCAGGATCCCCCTTTCCCAGCCCTGCTGGGACAGTCGCAGCCCAGGACAGGGGGGGCTTGGGGGCTGCCAGCACACAGTGATGGGGCATGGCCAGCTTCTCACCCCCCGGTACCCCCAAGTCCTGCTCCTCAGGGCTGTGACCCCCTGAGGGACAGCACAAAGGAGACACAGCCCAAAAGGAAAAGGAGTCTGTGCTTGCCCAGGAAGTGCTGTGTTCCCTCTCCAAAATAAGCCCCATCAGCTTTTGCATCGCCCCTCCTGCTGAATTCCCCAATCCAGCCAGAGGAGGAGGGGACCAGCTCAGCTCCTTCCAGCACCTGTGCTTGCTTTGGTTCCCATTCCTCTCCACAGCACGGCACAGATGTGGAGTGCTGGGCTCTGCCAAGCCCCCTGAGCAGAAGCAGCTCTCAAGCCTGGGCTTCTGCTGCCCCAACATCCTACAGCAAGAGTCCAGCCCCAAATCCCTCCCCCTGATGAGCTCCCCCACCCACCCCAGCTTCACCCACCCGACGGGAGATCTTCATCTTCTTGGTGCAGCCATGGAAAAGGTCTTCAAGAGAGAGGTAGAGATCCCGCACGATTGGGGGGTCTTGCTTCATCGCTCCTCTTCCTCGCAGCCCTCCGAAGGGCAGGATCAGCTCTGAGCCATCCTTGTCAAAGAACTCTGGGGGAGTGAGCAGAGCAGGGGGTCACCTCCCTAGGACCAGAGGTCAGGGGGTCCCCTGGGGTCTCCTTAGCGAGGAGAGATCGGCGCTGCCCCTTCGCTCCCCTGGGCAGGAAGCCGCAGACCCCATCGGGTCTCTCCTCAGCCTCCTCTGCTCCAGGCTGGACCACCCCAGGGACTTCAGCCTCTCCTTGGGAGCCTTCCCCTCCAGACCCTTCCCCGTCCTCCCAGCCCTCCTCTGGACGCTCTCCAACGGTTTTGTGTCCCTCTTGTCCCACGGCACCCAAACCTGCCCCCGGGACCGGAGGTGAGGCTGCCCCAGCGCAGGGCAGAGCGGGACAATCCCCTCCCTGGGCTGGCCCTGCTGGGCTGGATGCCCCCAGGATCTGGTTGCCCCCAGCTGCCTGGGCACGCTGCTGGCTCCTGGCTAAGTCACTACCAACCAAGACCCCCGAGCCCCTCTCAGCATGGCTGGCCTCCAGCACCTGATCCCCCAGGCTGGATGTGCAGCCAGGGTCACCCCTTCCCAGGGGCAGAACCCAGCGCTTGCCCCTGTTAAACTTCACAGCCACATGCTCAGGTGTGAGGAGAGCGTCACCCCCACCTACCTGCGAAGGGGTTGTCTCCACCAAAGAACTCCCTGAAGACTTTGTCGGGGTTGTTGTGAAACACATAGCCCACGCTCCAGGGGTTCTCGCCCCCGAACTCCAGGGGGACGCCGCCTTTGAGCCCCTCTTCTCCAAACTGGTCGTAGATCCCTTTCTTCACGGCTTTAGGGAAGAAGGAGGAGTTGGCACCAGCCACGGCCTCCCACACCAGGGGAAGAGCAGCCTGAGATCCAGGCTTGGCTTGGCAAGAGGCCGGAGAAGAGGCTTCCATCCCTCTCCAAGTGGGATGGCAGCAGGAAGAGCTGCCAGACGGTGGGGCACAGGCCTGATGCCGCCACCTCCCCGGGGCGCCAGTGACAGGGGCTTCAGACCTCTGGCCGGTGCAGAGACGCTTCCCTGCCAGGCCAGCCCCCCCATAGCCCCGTGGGCAGGGACTGTCCCCCCACTTACGCTCGCTGAGCACGTCGTAGGCCTCTGCCAGCTGCCTGAACCTCTCCGGCGCCCAGGGCTCCTTGCACCTGACGGGGTGATACTTCAAGGCCAGTTGGCGATACCTGGGAAGGGGAAAGGAAGGGAAAAGCCAGCCTTGCAGCCAGCCCGCCCTGGGGGCAGGGGCAGGGCCGGGACAGCCCCAGCCCCAGGGTCTCTCTCCCTGCTTCTGCCAGGAGTTGTGGCCCTGCCGCTTCTCCCAGGCCTCCCCCCGTCCCGCCCCCTTCAGGGCCCCGCTGCGGAGACACACGGGGCTTCCCCCGTCGCCAACACCCCCTCCCGCCCCCCACCAGGCCCGGCCGGCCTCGCGGCTCCCCTCTCCGCCAGGACGCAGCCCCTCACGCCTTCTTGATGTCGGCGGCCGCCGCCCCCGCTCCAGCCCCAGCACGGCGTAGTAGTCCCGGCCCATGGCGTCCCGTTGCCATAGAGCCCGCCGCTTCCGGGCCGCGCAGGGCATCACGGGAGCTGTAGTCCCGCCCTCCCGCCCCGTGCTCTCCCGGCAGGTGAGCTCCGGAGAGATCTGGCTCAGCACAGGACAGGGATGCTGGGACTGCAGGAGCTTAAAGGGCTTTTCCAACCTTGGGCTTCTGTGGGCGAAAAACAAAAGCTCCTTTCCACCAGCAGCACCAGGCTGAGAGCCCAGGGAAGCCCAGTCACACTCCCAAGGGCAGAGGGGTGTTTGGAAACACAGGAGCAAGAGGCCTGCTTTTGGGTCTGGAGTCACCAGGGGGCAAGGGAAGAGGCAGCACTGCCCAGCCAGCTCTTGCTTTTACCCCCAAGGATCCTCCCAGCACAAGTCATTCACAGCTCAATTAATTCTGCCAGAGCTGCTCCAACAACCAAGCTGCTCTGCTGCTTTGGTCTCCCTCCTGTGTGAGGGAGATAAAAGGCCAGAGGGTTTCTCTATGCAAAAGAAGCTCACCAAGTCCAACCATCCCTGTCCGGTGCTGACCCAGATCTCTCAGTACCTCATCTCCCCTCTGTTCAACACCCCCAGGGCTGGGGACTCAGCCCCCTCCCTGGGCAGCCTGGGCCACAGCCCCACAGCTCTGCCAGGGAAGAACTTTGCCCTCCCAGCTGAGCTGACCCTGCCCTGGCCCAGCTTGAGCCCATTGCCCCTTGTCCCATCTCAACGGGACTGAGACGTTAAAGGAAGCACCAAGTGAGTGTGGGGTCCTGCTGTGTCCTTCTGGAACAGCGTCCTGCTCTGTGGGTCAGCAGGAGAACTCCTGCCTGTCACGCAGGAGTGACTGATTGATTGGCCTTGACTTGGGAGCTGAGTATTGAAAGTTGATTTGGAGTTGATGAACTGTTGGTGTGAGTGAAATGAGTCAACTGTGGTGTGAGTGGGGAGCGACTGAGTCGCAGCGAAACTGGGAGAGAGAGAGAAAAACTGACCACTGGAAACTCCTGGTTTGTTGGTAGGGGGTTGTATATTTGATGTAACAGGTGGGGAACTAAAACTGGGTTAGAGAGAAGGAGTTGGGTGATAAACAAGAACAGGGATCAAGAGATAATCTAACTAACAATGGGGGGAGGGGGGTACACAAGAGGACTGAAGTCCCCAAGAAGAGCCCAGAAGCTCTATATGGGGGGGCAAAGGGATAACAGGCTCTGTCACTGGCCCTCAAAAGCTTCAGGGGTCTGGACAGCTGAGTTGACAGCTGCCAGCTCCTCCGTTGCACCGGGGCTGGGCTCAGGGAAGGAGTTGACAGTGAGGGACCCCCTGTCCAAGAAGGAGCCCAGGGACACCATGGAGCTCAGCGAGGCAGATGGAGACGGGCCCCTCACACTAACTGACTCCTTCTTCTCCCTGCAGAGGAGGGGAGAGAAGAGACCCAGTTGCAGCCTGGCCCCTCTGGTGGGACGCCCGGGCAGCAGCCCCTCCCCAGCCAGCAGGCAGGGATACCCAAGGTGGGTAAGGGCAGGGCACAGGTGGCGAGTCTGGGGCAGGAGCTGGGGGTCTCCCCAGCACTCACCACATCTCCTGGGGTGCCACAGGCTTCTCTGCACCTTCAGTGTCTTGGGCAGAACCTGATGAGGGACGAGACATGAGTCAGAGGCTGGCAGCCCCCAGCACAGCCCCGTGTCAGGGCTGCCATGGGGTGTCAGCCCTGTGCAGGGCGCTCAGTGCTTCCAGCTTCAGCATCGCACCAGGGCTGGACATGGGGATGGACTCGAGAGCCAGGGATCTTCTGTCCAAGAAGCAGCCCAGAGAGACCGTGGAGCCCAGGGAGGCAGACAGAGACAGGCACTTGATGCTCATTGTCTCCTCCTTCTCCCTGCAGAGGAGGAGAGAGAAGAGACCCAGTTGCAGCCTGGCCCATCTGGGGGGACCCATGGGCAGCAGCCCCTCCCTGGCTGGCAAGCAGGGCTGCCCAAGGGGGGTAGGGGCAGGGCACAGGCAGCGAGTCTGGGGAGGGGCTGGGGGTCTCCCCAGCACTCACCATATGTCCTGGGGTGCCACAGGGTTCTCTGCCCCTCCAGTTGCTTGGGAAGAACCTGATGAAGGACGAGACGTGTCAGAGGCTGGCAGCCCCCAGCACAGCCCCCTGTCAGGGCTGCCGTGGGGGGTTTGGTGCCGGGGTCACTCACCGCTCGGCTGCTCGGGATGCACTCCCGCCTTGCTCTTCCCAAACATCTTCTTCCAACTCTTCTGCAAGAGCCCCAGAACAAGGCTGAGTGGGGAGCAGCTCCCAGCCCTGTGCCACAGTCCCTCATGCTCCCCCCACACCACTCCATGTCATGTCACAGTGCAGCCCAGTGTGGTGCTGAGGAGCAGTCACCTACCTTGAGCCTGCTGGGAGAAGGCTCCACTTCTTCCCTGGGGCTGGTGTCAGGCAAGGACTCCAGAGACCTGGAGCCCACTGTCTCCTTATTCTCCCTGCTGAGCAGGAGAGAGAAGGGACCAATTGCAGCCTGGGCCCTCCTTAGTGACACCACCCCCCATCCCCACCTGGGCCAGCAGCCTCTCCCTGGCTGGCAGGCAGGAATTCCCAAATCCGGCAGGGTACAGGTGGAGAGTCTGGGGCAGGAGCTGGGGGTCTCCCCAGCACTCACCACATGTCCTGAGCTGATGGAGGCTTCTCTTCTCCTCCAGTTGCTTGGGAAGAACCTGATGAGGGATGAGGCTGAGTGAGCAGCTGGCAGCCCCCAGCACAGCCCCCTGTCAGGGCTGCCGTGGGCTGTCAGCCCCTTGCCGGGCGCTCGGTGCCGGGGTCACTCACCGCTCGGCTGCTCGGGATGCACTCCCGCCTTGCTCCTCCCAAACATCTTCTTCCAACTCTTCTGCAAGAACCCCAGAACAAGGCTGAGTGGGGAGCAGCTCCCAGCCCTGTGCCACAGTCCCTCATGCTCCCCCCACACCACTCCATGTCATGTCACAGTGCAGCCCAGTGTGGTGCTGAGGAGCAGTCACCTACCTTGAGCCTGCTGGGAGAAGGCTCCACTTCTTCCCTGGGGCTGGTGTCAGGGAAGGAGTCCAGAGACATGGAGACCTTTGTCTCCTCATTCTCCCTGCTGAGGAGGAGAGAGAAGGGACCCAGTTGCAGCCTGGCCCCTCTGATGGGACCCTGCCCCCTTCCCCCAACCCCAGTCAGCAGCCCCTCCCCAGCCATCAGGCTGGGCTCCCAAGGTGGGTAGAGACAGAGTACAGGTGGTGAGTCTGGGGCAGGAGCTGGGGGTCTCCCCAGCACTCACCACAGATCCTGGGGTGCTGCAGGCGTCTCTGCACCTCCAGTTGCTTGGGAAGAATCTGATGAGGGACGAAACTTGAGTCAGAGGCTGGCAGCCCCCAGCACAGCCCCATGGCAGGGCTGCCGTGGGCTGTCAGCACTTTGCAGGGCGCTCGGTCACTCACCGCTCGGCTGCTGTGCCTGGGCCCTCGCCTTGCTCTTCCCAAACATCTTCTTCCACCAGTTCTGCAAGAACCCCAGAACAAGGCTGAGTGTGGAGCAGCTCCCAGCCCCGTGCCACCGTCCCCCATGCTCCCCCCACACCACTCCATGTCATGTCACAGTGCAGCCCAGTGTGGTGGGGAGGAACAGTCACCTACCTTGAGCCTGCTGGGAGAAGGCTCCACTTCTTCCCTGGGGCTGGACTCAGGGAAGGAGTCGGGAGGCATTGATGTGCTGTCTGAGAGGGAGCCCAGGGAGCACATGGAGCTCAGCGGGGAACGCGGGAGCACATGCCTCCCACTCATTGTCTCCTCCTTCTCCCTGCAGAGGAGGAGAGAGAGGGTCCCAGTGCCAGCCTGGCCCCTCTGATGGGACCCCTGGGCAGCAGCCTACCACAGCCGGCAGGCAGGGATACCCGAAACAGGCAGGGCACAGGTGGCGAGTCTGGGGCAGGAGCTGGGGGTCTCCCCAGCACTCACCACATCTCCTCAGGTGCCGCAGGCTTCTCTTCTCCTCCAGTTGCTTGGGAAGAACCTGATGAGGGACGAGACATGAGTCAGAGGCTGGCAGCCCCCAGCACAGCCCCGTGTCAGGGCTGCCATGGGGTGTCAGCCCTGTGCAGGGCGCTCAGTGCTTCCAGCTTCAGCATCGCACCAGGTCTGGACATGGGGATGGACTCGAGAGCCAGGGATCCTCTGTCCAAAGAGCAGCCTAGAGACACCGTGGAGCCCAGGGAGGCAGATGGAGACAGGCACTTGATGTTCATTGTCTCCTCCTTCTCCCTGCAGAGGAGGAGAGAGAAGAGACCCAGTTGCAGCCTGGCCCATCTGGGGGGACCCATGGGCAGCAGCCCCTCCCTGGCTGGCAAGCAGGGCTGCCCAAGGGGGGTAGGGGCAGGGCACAGGCAGCGAGTCTGGGGAGGGGCTGGGGGTCTCCCCAGCACTCACCACATGTCCTGGCCTGCCACAGACTTCTCTTCCCCTCCAATTGCTTGGGAAGAACCTGATGAAGGATGAGACATGTGTCAGAGGCTGGCAGCCCCCAGCACAGCCCCCTGTCAGGGCTGCCGTGGGGTGTTTGGTGCCGGGGTCACTCACCGCTCGGCTGCTCGGGATGCACTCCCGCCTTGCTCTTCCCAAACATCTTCTTCCAACTCTTCTGCAAGAACCCCAGAACAAGGCTGAGTGGGGAGCAGCTCCCAGCCCTGTGCCACAGTCCCTCATGCTCCCCCCACACCACTCCATGTCATGTCACAGTGCAGCCCAGCGTGGTGCTGAGGAGCAGTCACCTACCTTGAGCCTGCTGGGAGAAGGCTCCACTTCTTCCCTGGGGCTGGTGTCAGGGAAGGACTCCAGAGACATGGAGACCTTTGTCTCCTCATTCTCCCTGCTGAGGAGGAGAGAGAAGGGACCAATTGCAGCCTGGGCCCTCCTTAGGGACACCACCCCCATCCCCACCTGGGCCAGCAGCCTCTCCCAGGCTGGCAGGCAGGAATTCCCAAATCCGGCAGGGTACAGGTGGAGAGTCTGGGGCAGGAGCTGGGGGTCTCCCCAGCACTCACCACATGGTCTCGGGTGCCACAGGCTTCTCTACTCCACCAGTTGCTTGGGAAGAACCTGATCAGGGATGAGACCGAGTGAGCGTCTGGCAGCCCCCAGCACAGCCCCGTGTCAGGGCTGCCTTGAGGTGTCAGCCCTTTGCAGGGCTCTTGGTGATAGGGTCACTCACAGCTCGGCTGCTCGGGATCAACTCTGGACCGGGTCTTGCCAAAATTCTTCCTCCAACACTTCTGCAAGACCCCCAGAACGTGGGTGAGTGTGGAGCAGCACCTCCCGGCCCCTTGCCACAGTCCCCCATGCTCCCCCAACACCACTCTATGGCATGACATGGTGCAGCACAGTGTGGTGCAGAGGAAGAGTCACCTACCCTGAGTCTCGCCCTGCTACTCCCGTAGCCCTTCCTCCAACGCCTCTTCCCATGCTTCTTCCTCCAACGCCTCTGCAAGACCCCCAGACAGTTTGTGAAATGGGAGCAGCTCCCAGCCACCCACAGCCCCCCGACACCACCCCATGTCGGGACACGGCACGGCTCAGTGCGCTGCAACGTTCCCTTACCCTGAGCCTCCTGGCCCATTGAAAGGTGGTGAGGAACCTGACGTACATCCCCAGCATCATGACTGGGAGCACGTCAGCCAGGGAGATGCCGAAGCAACCCATGGCTATGGCTGGTGTCCAGCTGTGTCACTCGGGCCACCAGTGAGCTCCGAGATCTCCAGCAATTCCACAACCAACACCGGACTGGCAATGGCTGAGGCCGCAGTCTGCAGTGACACTGACAGACTACAGTGTCCAGTGCCAACTGCCCTGCGCCCCTTACACCTGCCCAGCAGCCACACACCCCCTTTGGTGACATCACAGGCAGGCTGAGCCCTCACTGGTGCTGAGCCCTCATTGGTGCCCTCAGAGGCAGGCAGAACTCTGACTGGATCAAGCCGGTGTCACTCCAAGGCTCTTTCTCATTTGAATCCTGTCAGCCAGACTTGGCAATGTGTCCCACCTGTGTGAGGAGAAGAGCAAGCACATCACGCCTTGGGAGAAACCTGTCAGGAGAGAGAAACTTCAGATTGCTCCTGACACCCCACAACCAGAACAAAATGCCTCACCTTAAACACCCAAGGTCCCATCTCTGGGCGGTTATTCCTTGAGCCCAGCACCCCGATTCCCAGATACAGAATCACAGAACCACAGGGGTTGGAAGGGACCTCCAGAGATCATCAGGTCCAACCCCTGCCAAAGCAGGGTCCCTAGGACAGGGCACACAGGGCGGTGTCCAGATGGGGCTGGAATCTCTCCAGAGAAGGAGACTCCACACCCCCTGGGCAGCCTGTCCCAGGGCTCCCTCACCCTCACCAGGAAGAAGTTCTTCAGCAGATTGGTGCAGAACTTCCTATGCTCCTACAGACTCCAGTCGACCTTCACAATTCACCTCTGCCAGTCGTTCAGGGCTTTTTATCAGGCAAGGAGATGTTTTAGCTGTAGGCCAGGCTCCATCTAAGGCAACTTCAGCTCACCTGTTAACCACAGGCAAAAGCCTACGAGGCGACATGGCTTTGAGGCAGAGCTGCTCCACGCAGGAGCTGGGAGCTGAACACGTGGCTCAAACCAGCGTCTAAACCCAGTTCCAGGCTCAGAAACTTGCAAGGTTGACTGTGTAACCCTCAGGTTTGGGTTTGGGTAGCTGTGCCCCCTCCCACCACAGACAGCCAGGACTGTAAAGCCCAT
Source organism: Hypotaenidia okinawae (assembly GCA_027925045.1). NCBI lineage: Eukaryota > Metazoa > Chordata > Aves > Gruiformes > Rallidae > Hypotaenidia > Hypotaenidia okinawae. The sequence goes on from BSDF01000001.1 coordinate 218,102,945, forward strand.
CCTCACTGGCCACCCTCCAACACAGCACAGACTGAACAATGCCCTAGTTAAACCTTCACCAACAGGTGGTTTTCTTTCAGCACTGGGGTAAGCAATCACTTCTTTCCTACAGATATCTACAATCTCCTCCAGATTGAAGTTTCATTTCCTTCTCCTTCAAAGTCAATCTATCCACAGCCTGCAAATCAAGCCAAAGCGTCACAACTTGTCCATGAAAAGGCCCACGTGCTCACTATCATCCTCCTCCTCCTTTCCCCACCTTGCCACCTAGCTCTGTCACATCTCCACAACAGCACACTACTCATGACCTTACCAGTGTGAGAGGGCAGAAGGTGTGTTACCAGCTGTGTTACAGCCAATTCTTTGGCACAGCCAGCTTGTTACTGTTAGTGCTTCACACTGCCAACACAAATGCCAAGTGTGCCCTCAGCTTTGGAGCAGATTTAGGAAAAGCACTTGAAACCCAGTGTGCACCAGGTGATTAGAAGGCAGTCTGACTTAGTCCCTGCTTTTATTTAGCAAAGAATAATCATCTCTAGTGAAGGTCCTTCACCAGAGCTCAGCCAGCTCCAGCAGAGGCAGCAGCCAAGCCAGGAGCAGCGGGGATCCGTTCTGTGTCAATGCTCCACCAAGTCTGGACTCCCCAATCTTCACATTTAAGGACAGAAAGGGTCTTAAAAAGCTACAGGCACCGTGTTCTTCTCAAGCTTCTCAAGTTATCCCACACCATGGGCTGTGCAAGCTACCAATCCCACAGATGATGAGCCTCAGGTGCAAGGTGTTTGTGATGCCAGGGCGCTGGTTGTGACCCTACCCAGTTCTGCGTGCTCAGCCTTGGGTTGCAAAGCTCTGAAATCCCTGCTTCAGCTTGAAGGAATGAAGAAGCTGCAGGTGCTCACCTTCAGGACCTACTGTGGAGTCCAGCACCACACATTTGTTTCTGCCATTGGTAAGTGTCTCCTGCTCCTCCATGGACGGGATGGTGTAATAGGACAATTCTCAGGGCAATTCCTGCAAGAGAGTCACAGAATCGGGGGGGTTGGAAGGGACCTCCAGAGTGATTCAGTGAACTCTAATAATGCTGGAGAGATTGAAGTAGATGTAGCTTGAGACAATTCCTATAACTTTACTTTGTGTGTTTTAAGAATAGATTTGGTTTGGATTTTAGTAGAATCTGGCTGTGCTGTAACTGTGTGAGCTTCTTCAGGAAAGTGGCTGCAAAACTGAGCCTTGAAGCTAGTGAAGATAGGGGAGTCCTAAATCATGAGAGCAACGACCAATTCAGAGACAGAGGCTATCTTGTTTTCAGTGAAAAGGGCTTCCTAACTCATTTGTAAAGTTTTTGGGAGGCTAAACAGATCTTGAGTCTCTCAACAGAAAGATGAAGTGGTACAACAACGAGTAACCTGTCTGGGATGTGAAATTTCTGCAGGAGAAGGAGAACTGGATGCTGAGCAAAAGAAGCCATCTGTAAGACCCTCAGATGGTAAGAGAACTCAGAACCTTTTTGGGAACGTTGAGCTGGTGTTGGCTGTGGAATAAGAGCAAAGCTTCTTTATGAGCACTTGAAAATTAATCCTGCTCAACTGGTATGGGCAGAAGAGGTCCAGAAAGCTTTTCATACACTTCAAAGGACCTTAGGAGAGCTCCAGTCTTGCTCTTTGACATGAAAAACCAGGAGTAAACCTGGGAGTGCTGGCTCAACATTTAGGACCCTATAAAAGAGCAGTGGCATGCTTCCCTAAACAGCTGGAGGGTGACAGTGAGCAGAGGATGGCCAGGGTGTTCATGAGCAGCAGCTGATGTAATACTGAACATTGGAGGAGCCAGGGAATTCTCTTTGGGCCAGAAGATGGCAGGAATGGTCGCTCACACTGTGCTCTGGAACTAAAGAGAAATCATTAGCTTTTCCTATGCAGATTTCTGAACCAGCAAGGTCTGTTTGTGAAGCCTGATGATATTGGGATTGAAGTAACTAACCTAGTGAACCTAGCTTCCTTCCTCAGTGCAACCACAACCAAACCACTGACATAGGGTTGCTTGGAGACTAGGGAAGCTGTGCATTCTAGCAGAGCTGATTCAAAAGAAGAACCTCTGGAAGATGCTCAAGGTTCCTGCTTCACAGACAGCAGTAGTTTCATGCAGCAAGGCATCTGTAAGGCTGGATATGCAGTGACCACTCCCCATCAGGTCAGGAATCAAATCCTTTTCCTACTGGAGCTCCAGCCCAGAAGGCAGGGATTATTGCCTGAACCAGAGCATCAGAACTTGCAGCAGGAAAAAGGATCAATCTATGGTCAGATTCTGAGGACCCCTTTGGAGCTGTGCACGTCCATGGAGCAGTTTGGGAAGAGTGTGGACTTTTCATGAGCCAAGGGAAGCACGTTAAGCATGCAGGAGAAACATTTGCTTATTAGAAGCAGCTCAAGTGCCAACCAAGATCAAGGGGGGTACAGATACTGGTTGGGATTTACTGACACGTCCTGGTACTTTTCTGTCCTAAGGAACCTGCTCTGGCAGGAGGATTGGGTTTGATCATCTCTGGAGGTGCCTTCCAACTCCTGTAATTCTGGGAGTCTCTGACCCCTCTTCTGGATGGCCAGAGGCATTTCCTTGCAGAGTTAACTGTCAAGAGAGGTCACTAAGGGGATCCACTTTGGGGAGAGTGGGACAAACCATACCAGGTGCTGGTAACACCTTTCCCAGCCCTAAACTGGAGGTTGTGTTTTGACCAATGGAAAGGAAAAGCTTCTGGTCAAAACACTTCCATACCAAGTGGGTGTCCACTCCCTGTAATTCAGGGATTAAGGAGACATGCTTCATTTCTCTGTATTCCCAAAGGACTTTTATGGTGGCTATGTGGAGATGGAAAGGCCTGGAAGGTATTGCCACATAAATGGAGCAGAACATGTACTTTAGGATACCTAATTCCTGGAGACCAAATATTTAATCCAGCGCCACGGGTCCCAAGAGGACACCCAGCTGAGACAGCCTGGATCTCTGTGTCCCAAGGGGACACCCACCCGGTCCAAATCCATGGGTCCTGAGAGGACACCAGTCAGCCTGGATCTGAGGGTCCCAAGGGGACACCCACCCAGTCCAAAGCCATGGGTCCTAATGGGACACCAGCCAGCCCAGAGCCGTGGGTCCCGTGGTGACACCAGGAAGTCCAGAGCCATGAGTCCCAGGAGGACACCCAGCCCAGACAGCCTGGATCTGTGGGTCCCAAGGGGACACACCACTCAGTGCAAATCCATCGGTCCCACGGGGACACCCAGCCCCGACAGCCTGGACCCATGGGTCCCCTGGTGCCACCAGCCAGCCCAAATCCATGGGTCCCAAGGGCACACCAACCAGCTCAGCGCTCTGGGTCCCACTGGGACACCCAGCCAGACAGCCCAAATCCATGGGTCCCCTGGTGCCACCAGCCAGCCCAGAGCTCCGGGTCCCACCGGGACAAGCCCGGCTGCTCTCTCCCCAAGGATCCCTCTGTGTCCCGGGGAAGGAGCGGGTGCTGCTGGGACGGGGACCCTGCATCAGCTACCACGAGGTGGCACTGGCACCTTGTCACCCAGCCCGGCGGCTTCCAGCCCGAGGCCCCAGGGCCGGGGGGACACCCAGGGCACAAGTCGCAAGTCCCCCAGCAAACCTGCTGTGGCGTGGATCAATCTCTTCACAGGCCGTAGATGGACTCTGCTCCCCGTCCGTATCCATGGGCTGTGAGGGGACACCCGCTCCACTCTGCTCTTCTCCAGGGGCTGCAGGGGAATCTCTCTCTCCAGCACCTGGAGGGCCTCACTCTTCCCCGCCCCCTCTCCTCCGGGCCTGCCCTTGATGCCTGCACAGATCCACACATCTTCTCCCTCCCTTCTCTGGGGGCACAAAGTGCCTGCCTGGGGGTTTTCTCTCCTCACTGGGATTCCCAGAGGCGCTGGTGACCATCGCTGATGGGCTCGGCCTTGGTCAGCAGCGACTCCGGCCAGGAGCCGGCTGGGGTTTGCTCTGTGGGGCCTGCAGAGAGCTTCTGGCTGCTCCTTGCAGCAGCCCCCCTGCACCCCCCTTCTCGACCAGCACATTGCTAGGCAAAACCGTGACAGGAAGGAACTAGCTAAAGGATACAGGGAGGATCCCTCCCGATGGGAAGAGTTTGGATCCAGACTGGAGGGACATGGAGCTAATGTGAAGTGAAATGGCAGTTAGTAGTGCAAGCTGCCTGGACTCCTGTGCAGTCCCAGGGAAATGGAAACTTTCTATAATATGGATCGTTAGTCCAATGGGAATCAGAACAGAATACTCCTATTTTACCAATTAAAAGCTGGGTGGAACATACTGAGTAGTGCAAGACCTCAGAGCCATAAATACTATCGTTAAAAACCTCCCCCCAGTGCTAGCTGATCCCTACACGCTGCGCACAGAGCTTAAGGATGCTCAGGCTTGGCTTACAGCCCTAGCCTTAGAAGATGCTTTCTTCTGCATGGGTGAGGGAGTGGCTGTGGTGGGCATTTGGCCTCTAGCCAGGGCAACCCACCACAGTGTGGAAAGAAAAACCAATTCTTCCCCAAGTAGCTCAGGGGATTTAAAGAGGTTTGGAAGAAGCTTACTTCCTGGCACCCAAACTTTGCCTGGCTCAACCAGCTTTTTGCAGATTATTACAATTGGTAGTTGGGTTTTAGGTACTTGTGTGGTGAATCACTGTTCTTTGGGGTGGTGTAAACACACCACTAAGACTTACAAGGATTGGAGGGGAAATAAAATAAGACATCAAGTGGAGACAGGGGATGCTTTCCCAAATCATTAAAAAAGGATAGTATAATTTGAGATTAGCAAAGAATTTGTAAGGATCATGAAAAGGGGGGGAATGATTCAATGCTATGGCATTCTAAGAAGACCATTTCTTGCTCCCTCATGGCAGATGGGGGGTGCCCCAGGGGATTCCCAGCCGCACAGCAGGCTGCAGATCAGGAGCTGGGAAATGGCACCCCTTGGAAGCACACCCTGGGGGAGCTAGCAGTGTCTTCCCCCAGGCCTGCATGCAGCCCCAGATCCAGGCACAGCCCTTCAACAGGCACCTTCTTGCCCGGCTCAGCCTCGGGGCTGCCCGGCCACAGGCCTGGCCCTGGGGCACGTGCTGCTGGGCACCAGGCTCTGCCTGGCCCCATGGCCCTGCTCTGCTTCACTTCTATGGGGCTTCTCCTGCCTGGCTGTGTGGAGCTCCATTTACCCAGCTCCGCAGGGCTCCTCCTGCCCAGCTGCACGTTTCTCGTCCTGCCCAGCTGTACAGGACTCCTTGCACTGGCCTCTGTAGGGCAGGTTCTTCCCAGTTCCCCAGGGCTGATCCTGCCTTGCTTGGTAGGGCTGCTTTGGCCCTGCTGCACAAGGCTCCTTCTGCCCTGCTCCTGGGGCTCCTCCTGCCCTGCACCTTTGGGCTCCTCCTGCTCTGCTCCTTTGGGGCTCCTCCTGCCCTGCTCCTGGGGCTCCTCCTGCCCTGCTCCTTTGGGGCTCCTCCTGCCCTGCTCCTGGGGCTCCTCCTGCCCTGCTCCTAGGACTCCTCCTGCTCTGCTCTTTGGGGCTCCTCCTGCTCTGCTCCTTTGGGCGGCTCCTGCCCTGCTCCTTGGGGCTCCTCCTGCCCTGCTCCTGGGACTCCTCCTGCTCTGCTCCTAGGGCTCCTCCTGCTCTGCTCCTTTGGGCTCCTCCTGCATTGCTCCTGGGGCTCCTCCTGCTCTGCTCCTTTGGGCTCCTCCTGCTCTGCTCCTTGGGGCTCCTCCTGACCTGCTCCTTGGGGCTGCTTCTGTCTGGACATGTGTTCTCATGCTTCGCTGTGTCCTCACCTGATGCCTTGTCCAGCCTTGGCTGCTCCTCTCCCAGACACCAGGGACACAGCCCGGGCCTCAGCAGACTCGTCTGGCCCAGCACCTTCTTCCAACTGGTTGGAGGGAGGGATCCCCAAGTGGGATCCCATTGCAGGCTCCCCCTGCCCCCCTCGCCACAGGACTAGAGACACCTGTAGCTCCTGGCAGCACACTGGCTTGGTGTTGCACAGAGTGTGCATGCCCTTGAGGACCAGCTACTCCTTGTGCACGGCCACGGCTGGGTCCATGAGGGGAGCAGGGAGCCCATGGAGGTTGGTGATTGGAATCTCCATCATTATATCCAGTGTTGTTCTGGTTTGGATTTATCCTACAAAGAACTTGTGCAGGTGGGACTGAGACGTTAAAGGAAGCACCAAGTGAGTGTGGGGTCCTGCTGTGTCCTTCTGGAACAGCGTCCTGCTCTGTGGGTCAGCAGGAGAACTCCTGCCTGTCACGCAGGAGTGACTGATTGATTGGCCTTGACTTGGGAGCTGAGTATTGAAAATTGATTTGGAGTTGATGAACTGTTGGTGTGAGTGAAATGAGTCAACTGTGGTGTGAGTGGGGAGCGACTGAGTCGCAGCGAAACTGGGAGAGAGAGAGAAAAACTGACCACTGGAAACTCCTGGTTTGTTGGTAGGGGGTTGTATATTTGATGTAACAGGTGGGGAACTAAAACTGGGTTAGAGAGAAGGAGTTGGGTGATAAACAAGAACAGGGATCAAGAGATAATCTAACTAACAATGGGGGAGGGGGGTACACAACAGGACTGAAATCCCCAAGAAGAGCCCAGAAGCTCTATATGGGGGGGCAAAGGGATAACAGGCTCTGTCACTGGCCCTCAAAAGCTTCAGGGGTCTGGACAGCTGAGTTGACAGCTGCCAGCTCCTCCGTTGCACCGGGGCTGGGCTCAGGGAAGGAGTTGACAGTGAGGGACCCCCTGTCCAAGAAGGAGCCCAGGGACACCATGGAGCTCAGCGAGGCAGATGGAGACGGGCCCCTCACACTAACTGACTCCTTCTTCTCCCTGCAGAGGAGGGGAGAGAAGAGACCCAGTTGCAGCCTGGCCCCTCTGGTGGGACGCCCGGGCAGCAGCCCCTCCCCAGCCAGCAGGCAGGGATACCCAAGGTGGGTAAGGGCAGGGCACAGGTGGAGAGTCTGGGGCAGGAGCTGGGGGTCTCCCCAGCACTCACCACATCTCCTGGGGTGCCACAGGCTTCTCTGCACCTTCAGTGTCTTGGGCAGAACCTGATGAGGGACGAGACATGAGTCAGAGGCTGGCAGCCCCCAGCACAGCCCCGTGTCAGGGCTGCCTTGGGGTGTCAGCCCTGTGCAGGGCGCTCAGTGCTTCCAGCTTCAGCATCGCACCAGGGCTGGACATGGGGATGGACTCGAGAGCCAGGGATCCTCTGTCCAAGAAGCAGCCCAGAGAGACCGTGGAGCCCAGGGAAGCAGACGGAGACAGGCACTTGATGCTCATTGTCTCCTCCTTCTCCCTGCGGAGGAGGAGAGAGAAGAGACCCAGTTGCAGCCTGGCCCATCTGGGGGGACCCATGGGCAGCAGCCCCTCCCTGGCTGGCAAGCAGGGCTGCCCAAGGTGGGTAGGGGCAGGGCACAGGCAGCGAGTCTGGGGAGGGGCTGGGGGTCTCCCCAGCACTCACCATATGTCCTGGGGTGCCACAGGGTTCTCTGCCCCTCCAGTTGCTTGGGAAGAACCTGATGAAGGACGAGACGTGTCAGAGGCTGGCAGCCCCCAGCACAGCCCCCTGTCAGGGCTGCCGTGGGGTGTTTGGTGCCGGGGTCACTCACCGCTCGGCTGCTCGGGATGCACTCCCGCCTTGCTCCTCCCAAACATCTTCTTCCAACTCTTCTGCAAGAGCCCCAGAACAAGGCTGAGTGGGGAGCAGCTCCCAGCCCTGTGCCACAGTCCCTCATGCTCCCCCCACACCACTCCATGTCATGTCACAGTGCAGCCCAGCGTGGTGCTGAGGAGCAGTCACCTACCTTGAGCCTGCTGGGAGAAGGCTCCACTTCTTCCCTGGGGCTGTTGTCAGGCAAGGACTCCAGAGACCTGGAGCCCACTGTCTCCTTATTCTCCCTGCTGAGCAGGAGAGAGAAGGGACCAATTGCAGCCTGGGCCCTCCTTAGTGACACCACCCCCATCCCCACCTGGGCCAGCAGCCCCTCCCTGGCTGGCAGGCAGGAATTCCCAAATCCGGCAGGGTACAGGTGGAGAGTCTGGGGCAGGAGCTGGGGGTCTCCCCAGCACTCACCACATGTCCTGAGCTGATGGAGGCTTCTCTTCTCCTCCAGTTGCTTGGGAAGAACCTGATGAGGGATGAGGCTGAGTGAGCAGCTGGCAGCTCCCAGCACAGTCCCCTGTCAGGGCTGCCGTGGGCTGTCAGCCCCTTGCCGGGCGCTCGGTGCCGGGGTCACTCACCGCTCGGCTGCTCGGGATGCACTCCCGCCTTGCTCTTCCCAAACATCTTCTTCCAACTCTTCTGCAAGAACCCCAGAACAAGGCTGAGTGGGGAGCAGCTCCCAGCCCTGTGCCACAGTCCCTCATGCTCCCCCCACACCACTCCATGTCATGTCACAGTGCAGCCCAGTGTGGTGCTGAGGAGCAGTCACCTACCTTGAGCCTGCTGGGAGAAGGCTCCACTTCTTCCCTGGGGCTGGTGTCAGGGAAGGAGTCCAGAGACATGGAGACCTTTGTCTCCTCATTCTCCCTGCTGAGGAGGAGAGAGAAGGGACCCAGTTGCAGCCTGGCCCCTCTGATGGGACCCTGCCCCCTTCCCCCACCCCCAGTCAGCAGCCCCTCCCCAGCCATCAGGCTGGGCTCCCAAGGTGGGTAGAGACAGAGTACAGGCGGTGAGTCTGGGGCAGGAGCTGGGGGTCTCCCCAGCACTCACCAAAGATCCTGGGGTGCTGCAGGCGTCTCTGCACCTCCAGTTGCTTGGGAAGAATCTGATGAGGGACGAAACTTGAGTCAGAGGCTGGCAGCCCCCAGCACAGCCCCATGGCAGGGCTGCCGTGGGCTGTCAGCACTTTGCAGGGCGCTCGGTCACTCACCGCTCGGCTGCTGTGCCTGGGCCCTCGCCTTGCTCTTCCCAAACATCTTCTTCCACCAGTTCTGCAAGAACCCCAGAACAAGGCTGAGTGTGGAGCAGCTCCCAGCCCTGTGCCACCGTCCCCCATGCTCCCCCCACACCACTCCATGTCATGTCACAGTGCAGCCCAGTGTGGCGGGGAGGAACAGTCACCTACCTTGAGCCTGCTGGGAGAAGGCTCCACTTCTTCCCTGGGGCTGGACTCAGGGAAGGAGTCGGGAGGCATTGATGTGCTGTCTGAGAGGGAGCCCAGGGAGCACATGGAGCTCAGCGGGGAACGCGGGAGCACATGCCTCCCACTCATTGTCTCCTCCTTCTCCCTGCAGAGGAGGAGAGAGAGGGTCCCAGTGCCAGCCTGGCCCCTCTGATGGGACCCCTGGGCAGCAGCCTACCACAGCCGGCAGGCAGGGATACCCGAAACAGGCAGGGCACAGGTGGCGAGTCTGGGGCAGGAGCTGGGGGTCTCCCCAGCACTCACCACATCTCCTGGGGTGCCGCAGGCTTCTCTTCTCCTCCAGTTGCTTGGGAAGAACCTGATGAGGGACGAGACATGAGTCAGAGGCTGGCAGCCCCCAGCACAGCCCCGTGTCAGGGCTGCCATGGGGTGTCAGCCCTGTGCAGGGCGCTCAGTGCTTCCAGCTTCAGCATCGCACCAGGTCTGGACATGGGGATGGACTCGAGAGCCAGGGATCCTCTGTCCAAAGAGCAGCCTAGAGACACCGTGGAGCCCAGGGAGGCAGATGGAGACAGGCACTTGATGTTCATTGTCTCCTCCTTCTCCCTGCAGAGGAGGAGAGAGAAGAGACCCAGTTGCAGCCTGGCCCATCTGGGGGGACCCATGGGCAGCAGCCCCTCCCTGGCTGGCAAGCAGGGCTGCCCAAGGGGGGTAGGGGCAGGGCACAGGCAGCGAGTCTGGGGAGGGGCTGGGGGTCTCCCCAGCACTCACCACATGTCCTGGCCTGCCACAGACTTCTCTTCCCCTCCAATTGCTTGGGAAGAACCTGATGAAGGATGAGACATGTGTCAGAGGCTGGCAGCCCCCAGCACAGCCCCCTGTCAGGGCTGCCGTGGGGTGTTTGGTGCCGGGGTCACTCACCGCTCGGCTGCTCGGGATGCACTCCCGCCTTGCTCTTCCCAAACATCTTCTTCCAACTCTTCTGCAAGAACCCCAGAACAAGGCTGAGTGGGGAGCAGCTCCCAGCCCTGTGCCACAGTCCCTCATGCTCCCCCCACACCACTCCATGTCATGTCACAGTGCAGCCCAGCGTGGTGCTGAGGAGCAGTCACCTACCTTGAGCCTGCTGGGAGAAGGCTCCACTTCTTCCCTGGGGCTGGTGTCAGGGAAGGAGTCCAGAGACATGGAGACCTTTGTCTCCTCATTCTCCCTGCTGAGGAGGAGAGAGAAGGGACCAATTGCAGCCTGGGCCCTCCTTAGGGACACCACCCCCATCCCCACCTGGGCCAGCAGCCTCTCCCTGGCTGGCAGGCAGGAATTCCCAAATCCGGCAGGGTACAGGTGGAGAGTCTGGGGCAGGAGCTGGGGGTCTCCCCAGCACTCACCACATGGTCTCGGGTGCCACAGGCTTCTCTACTCCACCAGTTGCTTGGGAAGAACCTGATCAGGGATGAGACCGAGTGAGCGTCTGGCAGCCCCCAGCACAGCCCCGTGTCAGGGCTGCCTTGAGGTGTCAGCCCTTTGCAGGGCTCTTGGTGATAGGGTCACTCACAGCTCGGCTGCTCGGGATCGACTCTTGACCGGGTCTTGCCAAAATTCTTCCTCCAACACTTCTGCAAGACCCCCAGAACGTGGGTGAGTGTGGAGCAGCACCTCCCGGCCCCTTGCCACAGTCCCCATGCTCCCCCAACACCACTCTATGGCATGACATGGTGCAGCACAGTGTGGTGCAGAGGAAGAGTCACCTACCCTGAGTCTCGCCCTGCTACTCCCGTAGCCCTTCCTCCAACGCCTCTTCCCATGCTTCCTCCTCCAACGCCTCTGCAAGACCCCCAGACAGTTTGTGAAATGGGAGCAGCTCCCAGCCACCCACAGCCCCCCGACACCACCCCATGTCGGGACACGGCACGGCTCAGTGCGCTGCAACGTTCCCTTACCCTGAGCCTCCTGGCCCATTGAAAGGTGGTGAGGAACCTGACGTACATCCCCAGCATCATGACTGGGAGCACGTCAGCCAGGGAGATGCCGAAGCAACCCATGGCTATGGCTGGTGTCCAGCTGTGTCACTCGGGTCACCAGTGAGCTCCGAGATCTCCAGTAATCGCACAACCAACACCGGACTGGCAATGGCTGAGGCCGCAGTCTGCAGTGACACTGACAGACTACAGTGTCCAGTGCCAACTGCCCTGCGCCCCTTACACCTGCCCAGCAACCACACACCCCCATGGTGACATCATGGGCACGCTGAGCCCTCATTGGTGCCCTCAGACGCAGGCAGAACTTTGATTGGGTAACTCTGGTGTCACTCCAAGGCATTCCACAGCCAGTGCAGACAGATGCAAGGGGCTCAGGGGGGCTTGGATGTCTCCCTGCACATAGAATCATAGAACCATAGACTGCTCTGGCTTGGAAGGGACCCCAAGGATCATACAGTTCCAACCCCCTGCCACAGGCTGGGCCACCAACCTCCAGGCCTGGATCTACACAACATGTCCCAGGGCCCCAGCCAACTTGGCCTTGAACACCTCCAGGGACAGGGCACCCACCCCCTCTCTGGGCAGCCTGTTCCAGCCTCTCACCACTCTCTCTGACTTTTTAAAAGGGTAGATAATGGCAGGACAAGGGGGAATGGATGCAAGCTGAAGGAAGGAAGGTGTAAATTGCATGTTAGGGAGAAGTTCTTTCCAGAGATCCTTTCTATGATCCTCTGGACCCCTTCCAAACCCAGACCAGTCTATGATTCTATAAAGAAAACTAATTGATTACTACTACAACTACACACCCAGTGAACCAGAGTCGGGTGATGAGAAGTGCAGCCAGATCTTAAAGCACCTTCCCCCCACCACTCCCTTCTTAGCAGACTTAAACTTCATAACGATTTGACTCCCTTCCTCCCTCCCCGCCCCCCAACATGGCGTGGGGAGGGGCAGGGAATGGGGACTGGGGGTTTTCAGTCCCTTTTTTGCTCAGCATGGGGGGTGGGGGGCAGATTACACACACACACACACCCCCTCACACACACACACCCCCTTCCCCTGAAGCAACATGGGGTCCCACCCACAGCAGACAGTCCTCCACGAACTTCTCCAGCATGAGTCCTTTCTATCAGGGAGTCACCTCCTCACCATAGGCCTCAGCACAGCTCCCACCATGGGGTGCTGACCTTCAGGCCCAGACCGCTCCAGCCTGGTCCCCCACAGAGTCACAAGTCCCCCAGCAAACCTGCTGTGGCGTGGATCAATCTCTTCACAGGCCGTAGATGGACTCTGCTCCCCGTCCGTATCCATGGGCTGTGAGGGGACACCCGCTCCACTCTGCTCTTCTCCAGGGGCTGCAGGGGAATCTCTCTCTCCAGCACCTGGAGGGCCTCACTCTTCCCCGCCCCCTCTCCTCCGGGCCTGCCCTTGATGCCTGCACAGATCCACACATCTTCTCCCTCCCTTCTCTGGGGGCACAAAGTGCCTGCCTGGGGGTTTTCTCTCCTCACTGGGATTCCCAGAGGCGCTGGTGACCATCGCTGATGGGCTCGGCCTTGGTCAGCAGCGACTCCGGCCAGGAGCCGGCTGGGGTTTGCTCTGTGGGGCCTGCAGAGAGCTTCTGGCTGCTCCTTGCAGCAGCCCCCCTGCAGCCCCCTTCTCTACCAGCACATTGCTAGGCAAAACTGTGACAGGAAGGAACTAGCTAAAGGATACAGGGAGGATCCCTCCAAGGGGGCAGAAGGATTTGAATTGATTGTTAAGAATTTGGATCCAGATTGGAGGGACATCAAGCTAATGTAAAGTGAAATGACAGCATCACAAGCTGCCTGCACTCTTATCTTTTTCAGCTTTACTAAACCCTGAGACCAGCATGGAAAGTGCTGAAAACAGATCTCCAGAGACTGTCACCTAAGGGTCCTTCCCTTCCCAGTAAATTCTACAGTGCAGTTTCATAGAATCATAGAATTGTAGGGGTTGGAAGGGGCCTCGAGAGATCATCAGGTCCAACCCCCTGCCAAAGCAGCTCCCTAGGACATTTCACTGAGATAGGCATCCAGACGGGTCTTGAATCTCTCCAGAGAAGGAGACTCCACCAACCCCCTGGGCAGCCTGTCCCAGGGCTCCCTCACCCTCACTGTGAAAAAGTTTTTCCCCATGTTGGTGCGGAACTTCCTCTGCTCCAACTTGCAGCCATTGCCCCTTGTCCTGTCCCCACAGACACTGAGAAGGGGCTGGCTGATTCCCCCTGCATCCCCTGCTTAAGATAATTGTAAACATTAATTAGGTCTCCCCTTAGTCTTCTCTTCTCAAGGCTGAACAGTCCCAATCTTCTCAGCCTTTCCTCATAGGGGAGATGCTCCAGGCCCTTTATCATCTTCGTAGCCCTTCTCCAGGAGATCCCTGTCCTTTTTATAACAGGGAGCCCAGAACTGGACACAACACTCTAGGTGGGGCCTGAGCAGGGCAGAGTAGAGGGGGAGGATCACCTCCTGTGACCTGCTGGCCACACTCCTCCGGATGCACCCCAGGATCCCATTGGCTTTCTTAGCCACCGAGGCACACTGCTGGCTCATGGCCAACCTGTCATCCACCAGGACCCCCAGGTCCTTCTCCACTGAGCTCTTCTCCAGCAGGTCATCCCCCAGCCTGTACTGATAGAAAGGGTTGTTCCTTCCCAGGTGCCAGACGCTCCACTTGCTTTTGTTGAACCTCATCTGGTTTCTCCCTGCCCAGCTCTCCAGCCTGGCCAGGTCTCACTGGATGGCAACGCAGTGTTCCTGTGTGTCAGCCACTCCTCCCAGCTTTGTACCATGGGCACTTGCTGAGGGTCGATGCTATTCCCTCATCAAGGTCGTCAATGAAGATGTTAAACAGGACTGGACCCAACACCGAGCCCTGGGGAACACCGCTGGTCACAGGCCTCCAGTCAGATTCCACTCCATGAATCACGACCCTCTGGGCTCGGTCCGACAGCCAATTCTCAACCCCCCTCACTGTCCACTCATCTATCCCATGCTTTCTCAGCTTTGCTATCAGGATGTCATGGGAGACAGTATCAAAAGCCTTGCTGAAGTCAAGGTAGATGACATCCACTGTTCTCCCTCCATCTACCCAGCCGGTGATGAGATCGTAGAAGGATATGAGATTGGTCGAGCATGATTTCCCCTTGGTGAATCCATGCTGACTGCTCCTCATGACCTTCTTCTCTTCCAATTGCTTGGAGATGGCATCCAGAACAAGCTGTTCCATTACCTTTCCAGGGACAGAGGTGAGGCTGACTGGCCTATAGTTACTAGGTTCCTCCTTCTTGCCCTTTTTAAAGACTGGAGTGACATTGGCTATCCTCCAGTCCTCAGGCACTTCTCCTGTTCTCCAGGACCTGTTGAAGATGATAGAGAGCGGCTCAGCAATCACCTCCGCCAGCTCCCTCAGCACACGTGGATGTATCCCATCCGGGCCCATGGATTTGTGTGCATTTATCCCTTTGAGCCGCTCCTGGACCTCCCCTACCTCAACCAGAGGGAAATTCTTCATTTCCCAAACACTCCTACTTTCATCCAGTGCCTGTGGGTCCCGGGGGCCTTTGAGGTGAAGACCGAAGCAAAGAAGGCATTCAGTATCTCCACCTTCTCAGTATCCCCCGTTACCAGGACACCTTCCTCATTCAGCAAGGGACCTACATTATCCCTGGTCATCCTCTTACTATTCACGTATCTAAAAACCCCTTTTTATTGTCCTTTATGTCCCTTGCCTTGCCAGCTTCATTTCCAAGAGGGCTTTAGCCTTCCTAGTTGCGACCCTACGGGCCCTGACTACATTCCTGTATTCTCCCCATGTGCTCAGACCCTGCTTCCACAATTCATAGATCTTCCTCTTCTCTTTGAGTTTACTCATCAGCTCCGTGTTCATCCACGCAGGTCTTCTGCCTCTCCTTCCCGATTTCCTGCACAAAGGGATGCATCGTTCCTGTGCTTGGAAGAAGTGCTGTTTGAATGCTAGCCAGCTCTCACAGGCTCCCATTCCTTCAAACAGCGTAGCCCACGGGATAGCCCCTATTAAGTCACGGAGGAGATCAAAGTTAGCTCTTCCAAAATCCAGGGTAGCTATCCTACTTTTTGGCTTGCTGCTTCCACCCAGGATCTTGAACTCAACCATTTCATGGTCACTTTGTCCTAAGCTGCCCCCGACCTTCACTTCCCTAACGAGCCCGTCCTTGTTAGTTAAAACAAGGTCCAGCACCCGCCCTCCCCTTGTAGGTTCCTGCACCATCTGTAGCAGGAAATTGTCTTCAACACACTGCAGAAATTGTCTGGACTGCATACAACTGGCCGTGTTGCTTGCCCAGCAAATATCTGGATAGTTGAAGTCCCCCATAAGGATCAGTGCCCGGGATCTTGAGGCTACTTCTAACTGCTTATAGAATGCACTATCAACCTGCTCCTCTTGATCAGGGGGCCTATAGCACACTCCCACAACAGTGTCACCCATACCAGTTTGCCCCTTGATTTTAACCCACAAGCACTCGACGGATGGTTCATCCTTCCCCAGGTGGAGCTCAATACAACCTAGGTGCTCTCTCACATAAAGAGCAACTCCTCCACCTCCCCTCCCTAGCCTGTCTTTCCTAAAAAGCACATAGCCATCCATGACAGCGTGCCTGTCGTCCAGGCTATCCCACCACGTCTCTGGGATCTGCGATGAGATCGTGGCCCTGCGACTGCACAAAGATCTCTAATTCTTCCTGTTTGTTCCCCATGCTACGTGCACTCGTTTATAGGCACTTTAGGGAGGCAGCAGATGCAGGTATCCTCAACAGGTCACAGGAAGATTCCCGACAGGGGATGGGCAATGGTGCCACCACTGAGAAGTCCTTGGGGAAACCCACATAATTTTCCCTACTATCACCAGGAACAACATCCCCAAGTCCATCACTGTGCTGTTGGCCTTTGCCTTCTTCCCCTATCAACTCTATCCGTGTCTCCTGAAGCACTTGCCTGACCCCAGCAGCCTTCATGATATCCCCTTCCCCTTTCTTAACTAGTTTAAAGATCTCTCGATGAGCCCTGCCATCTCTTGGGCAAGGATCCACTTCCCCCTTGGAAACAGGCGAGTCCCTGTCACCAGTCATCATGCCAGGAGCTGAGTACACCATCCCTTGGTCAAAAAACCCAAAGTTCCTATGCCTGCACGAGCCCTTCAGCCACTTGTTCAACTTCTGGGTTCTCCTAGCCCACTCCAAACCCCTCCTCCCACTAGTAGGGATAGAGGAAAATATTATTTGAGCTCCCCCTCCCTCAACAAAGTGTCCTAGGTCCTGGAATTCCCTTTTGATAGCGTGCAGGCTACACTTCATGATTGCATCCTTGCCTGCTTGAAGTATCAAGAATGGGTAGTAATCAGAGGATCTCACCAGCTCTGGAAGCCTTCTGGTAATGTCTCTGACCTGGGCTCCAGGGAGGCAGCACACCTCCCTGCGTGTAGGGTCAGGTCTGCACATGGGGCCCTCTGTTCCCCTGAGGAGGGAATCCCCTACCACAACTACCCTTCTCTCTTGCCTAACAGAGGTGGTCTCAAAGCACGTGGTCGATCGCCTCACTCTAGACATCCGCTTCCTCTGAGGCAGAGGGGCTGCCTTCGTCTCTTCACTTACCTCCTCCTCAACTTCCAGGGCCCCAAACCTATTGCTTAGGGGAACCTGGGGGAGCGGAGTAGGCAGGCAGGGGGAGCGCCTACAATGGTGAGCTGGGACTGTCTTCCAGTCCTCATCAGGGTTCAGGTCACTCTCTTCCGCCTGACCAGGACAGGGCAGGGGGACCCCAGCCAGGTGTGGGGTGTCTTCCTGGCATGCTTCCCTCTGGGACGCCAGGGATCACGTTGGGGTCACCATTTGTGGAGACTGGTGATGGGCAACACACAATTCAATATGAATTTTAGGTGAAGCCATTTATTGGATGAAATCACACAGATGATATACATTTGTTACTGCAAACGTGGCAAGCTAAAAAACTGCTGATTGGTTACATACACAGTTTACACCCCACTGGTTAGTGATTATAACGAGTTCTGATAAACATATAGCTAAATAGTGTTAGTTTTCCTGTGATGTCTAAAAGTATCTGCACACCTGCTGTTTTGACCATCTTATTATGGCTGGTTCTTAACGTGTTCCGTTACTCCCAAGTATCTTCTCATAACTCATTCTTTAGGGCAGTCTGTACCCCTGTCATCAAGGCCGCTGTGTTTTGAGAATGTGATTATCAAAATCCTCTCAGCATGAGGAACTTTTCTGTCTCACGAGAACTCGAGGATAGTGTCAGGGCCTGTGTCTGCTGTGAGGAGAGTCAGGCTGCTGGCAGGCCTCCTGTCTTCCCTGACAGCTCCTCTATCACCTGGAGGAAGAAGTGATAATCAACACATTCCAGGAATCTCCTGGATTGCTTATGCTCAGCTGTGTTGTGCCTCCAGCAGATATCAGGGGGATTGAAGTCCCCCATACAGACCAGGGCTTGAGCATCCATTTGCTCAATGTTAAACGTTGTCTAAACATCCTGTTTCTCAAGTTTCCACACAGTGGGCTATGGCTTAGCACACAGATCACAGGGTTTGGTTTTACGAGAATACAGGTGTTGCAGTTGGCATAGCATTGTGCTGGTAGAGAAGGGGGGCTGCAAATTCAAGGCCAGAGTCGCTGCTGACCAAGGCCAAGCCAGTCGGCGATGGTCACAGCACCTCTGGGAATCACATTGAGGAGAAAAATACCCTGCAGGCAGCTGCTATTTGCCACCAGAGATGGGAATAAGAAGATGCGAGGAACTGTGCAGATATCAAGGCCAGGGAAGAAGGAGGGAGAGGGAAGAATAAGGCACTCCAGGTGCTGGAGAGAGAGATTCCCCTGCAGCCCGTGGAGAGGCCCATGGTGACGCAGGTGATAAAGCGGCTTTGGTGGGCATCTGGCCTCTAGCCAGGGCAAAACCACCTCTACAAAATAAACACAAGGTTTTATAGCTCAATTACAAAATACAAGGTTCAACGGCTCCCTTTCAACTTCCCCTCTTTAAATATTCCTGTAAATTCTTTCACATCGTTTCATATTGTTCATGTTTGATTGCTGTGGGCAATGCTGAGACTCTCTCAGCTAGAGTTTTTGATTTGCACCACAAGATCAAGTTTACTATTGTCAGGACTCTAATTATTAACAACACCACAAGCAAAGGATGAATTAGTACATGTAATACTTTAGTGGCTGATGGAGAATAACCCCTAAAAACATCCCACCAATGATGAGCTGCTTCTGAATCTATTTTTCTTGAAATTTCCTTTCATGTGCTTTGAGTTATGATAGTTTTAAAAAACATATATGTAAAGTCTTGTTATGCTTTGTATATAGTCTTTGAACTGTTTCATTTGAGTTTGTAGACTGAGTCCTTCCACACTGTGTCCATCATTTGATACAAGACATCCATGCCTGGCACTGACTCCAGTAAGGGAATAGGCCGAGGCCCTGTTGGTGGTTGTTTGTACAAGTGGGTGTCTGTCTCAGCATAGCCTAGAACATCACATTGTCTACCACTGCTGTAGCAATGGAGCATCAGGCAAACCACAAGAGGACCCATTTCCTGCCCTCCTATGTACCTGTCTGTGTAGTAAAGTCTGAGAACTTAAGCCCAGACGCAGGGTCAGACCCCTGAAGACCACTGAGGATGTTGGGGGACCTCCTAGTGATGGCATTGGGCATGCGCAGCACCACAAGCTGAGGGGTGGGTGGGGTTAAGCTCAACAGTTAAAAAGGGTGTCTCATCTTTCCTACCAGGAACAGGCAGGCACCGAGGGGCTGGGTGCCACAGGATCTGGGGAGCAGCACATCCACACCACCACAGGACACAGGTATGGCTTCTCGCTGGTGTCCCCCCAGGGCTTTGCTTCTGGCAGGAGACACCACAGACCCTCGGGCTGCCAGGGCCATGGGGCCAGGCACTGGGGACACCCACCTCTGGGCATGGGCTGAGGAAGTAGTGGTGTTGGGGACTTGGCCAGTGCTGGGGTCGGGGTCTTGACTGGTGCCCTGGCTGGGGATGCAACTGGGGCTGCTTCCCCCCAGCCTGCCCCACTTCACAGCCCTGCAGGCCCTGCTCCCCTGAGTTGACCTCACTGTGGGACCCCACGGTGCAGTGGGGAAGTGGGTGTGTGGAATGCCCCCCCACCCCTGGCTAAGAAGGAAAACAACTTGGGAGGAACAGACTGCAAAGCCCCATTCCCCATTCCTTGCCCCCCTCCCGCCCAATTTTGGGGGGAAGAAGGGAATGAAATCATGAACGAAATGAAATTAAGTCTACTAAGAAGGGATGAGTAGGGGGAAGGGGCTTTAAGACCTGGCCACACTTCTCATTACCTGACTCTGCATCACTGGGTGTGTAGCTGCAGTGTAAGAAATGAGTTTTCTTGCCTTTATTCTGCATTGAGTCTCTTTTGCCCAGGACACTAACTGCAGACTGATCCCTCTGTCCTTGTCTCAAATCCTAAGCCTTCCAAGATCTATTTTCAGCTGCAAAGGGGAGTGATAGAGTGGTTCTGGTGGGTATTTGGCCTCTAGCCATGACCAACCAACCACAGGTACACCACAACCCACAGTGCCAATGCTTTCTTCTGGATTCCTTTGGCAGCAGAGTGCAGGCCACAGTTTGCTTTCACTTGGAGAGGCATCCAATACATGTGGAATCGACTGCCCAGGGGTGGAGACACAGCCCCACCATCTGCCCTGGGCTCACTGCTTCTCCCTCCTCGCTGCTTTTCTTTATCTTTCTTCTCACTGAGAAGTGAATTTGTTTTTCTTTCGTTTTCAGGGCAAGAAAGAAACCACCGCGAGGAGCCCTGACCTCTTGTCAGCTGTACTTTGCTGTGTAGAGGGAAGCCAACTCAGCCCTCTGACCATGAAATCCCGCAGTGCCTGGCGTTGTGGCACCTGCTCCTGGCTGTGCCAGACACTTCCCTCCAGGTCCCATGTCCCCACTGGTATGTGACACCCTGACAGCCGGGGCCGGGTCAGCTGCAGTCACCCGTGTTCCTGCGGGCACAGAGGGCAGCTGTGGGGTGAGGAGGGAGGGAAAGGAGGTGGCTCTGGTGCCTGTAGAAGGCAGAATGTGTCCCTGACCCCCTGTGATCCCAGATTGGGGCCAGAGAGCCATGGGCAGCCCTGCTGCTGCCCCAGGGGTGCCTGGTCCCATGGCTGCACCTCGTGCCAGAGGATGGGGAGGATGGTGGGGAGCTCTGGGACACAGGGATCCCCATGGAACAGGGCTCACTGTGTCCCCCTCTGCTTCTGGTGGGGTTGGCACTGTCCCCTGGCACAGTGCTGCGGAACCCTGTGTGCTTCTTTATGGGGGAGCCACCAACCCATCTTGTCCTGGCAGGACTCTGCTCCTAGGCAAAGGGGCTGGGGTGGCTGGTGCCCACCCCCTCCCTGTTCCCTCTGTGCTGACTGGGGCAGTGTCCAGCCTCCCCAGTCTGCAGGCAGGCACAGGCAGGCAGGGGCAGACCCCAATTGGAGACACCCCTGCACCCCTTGAGCAGAGCTGCACTGTGGGCACCGCTCTGTGGGATGCTGTAGCTGTGGGAGGGCCGGAGACGTGAGTGGGCTGGATGCTGGCTTCAGCCCCCACCCCAGCCACTCCCAGCCCACGGAGCTGCAGGAAAGCAACAGAGACTCCTTGGTCTGGAGCAAGTCTTTATTCCTCTGGTGGATCCTTGTCCCAACCCCTTGCCATTGCCATGGTGCTGCAGCAGTGGTGGCATCTTGTCTCAGATTCCCAGAGCTGTTTCCCGCGCTTTGGCTGCCAGGAGAAACCCCCAGAGGGTGTCCTGGCTGACACTCTTGCCTGGGGGTACCAGAGAGGTGCAGTCAGTGTCAGCTGGGGGGCAGGGGGCTTGGATGGGCTCTGCCCTCCCCAGCTGCAGGGGGGTCTCTCAGCTCACCTGCACTGAAGTCACACGGCTGGTTCTTGCATCGCTTCTCTGCCAAAGAAACCAACCATCAGCACAACTGCTGCTGCAATGGCCTGTGCCAGCCCAGCCCTGCACCACACTGTGCCGCGCCATGCTGCGCCCCACCACGCTGTGCCACGCTGCACCCTGTTTGCCGCTAAGGGCCCCATTGCAAAGCCCAGGGGAGAGCGGCTGGAAGACGTGCCAGGATGCACGCCCAAGGGCAAGCTGCCTCTGTCACCCTCCCCCCTGTCCAGATCCCCCTTTGCTGGCAGACTCGTTGGGATGGGGCCACCCCCCACCCCCCATCAGCGCAGCAGCAGGGAGGGACCATCCCCCAGGACATCACCTTTCACAAACTCGCAGTTGTACTTGCTGTACACGCCCTGGGACTGGAGCTCAATGAAGGTTTTCTCTCCTTTGCGGGTGACACTGGTGACATTGAAGGCCTCAAAGGGTGGAATGAGGACCTCATCCTCATTGGGGAAGAAGGAGAAGTCCCTGATGGGGACACCAAAGCAGGTCTTCACTGAGAAGAAGGTGTCATTGCCAAACGTCTCAGCACGCATCCTGTCAAGGCTGGTGGAGGCGAACTGCCCAAAGCGGACAGTTTCCCCAGGCTGGGCAGTGAAGATGGTGTTATTGACCCCCCTGTAGACGTCATGGCAGCAGCAAGACTGGGCATGCCATAGGGCATGTACAGCCTGGGTCAGCAGGAAATGCAGCACCTTGAAGTGGAACTTGTGCAGGTATTGCCTGTGGGAACACCCAGCCTCACGCACAGCTGCGTTGAACTCCTTGTACAGGGTTGGGGCTTCTAAGGTGTATGCCATCAGGGCAATTGCCTGCTCCAGCTTCAGCACTGATGACTGGGACCCACGGCGCTGCCATTCAGCAGTTGCTGCTTTCCAGGCTTCGGAGTAGTTGCTGTTGGCAACAAACTCGGTGCTGTTCAGCTCCTTCAGCTTTGCCTCCATCTTTTTGCTGCAGCCCAGGTACTGGTCATCAAAGGAGTTGGGGGCCATGTCCATCTCCAGGATGGGGAATTGCTGGAACATGGGGCTGACAGTGGCCAGCATCCCGAGCAGCCACACCAAGCCCAGCGCCAGATGCTCCATCTCCATGGTAGGCAGAGCCACCCTGGGAGAACCCCTGGCTGCTGCGGTGCTGTGGGCAGGGAAGCAACTGGTTCCTCTGCAGGCAGATGGGGAAGTGGAGAAACAAGAGTGGGGTCAATGCGGGGGAGCAGGGCCTGCGAGGGGGCTGTGAAGTGGGGCAGGCTGGGGGAAGCAGCCCCGGTTGCATCCCCAGCCAGGGCACCGGTCAAGATCCCGACCCCAGCACCAGCCAAGGCCCCAACACCACTACTTGCCTCAGCCTGAGGGTCTGTGGTGTCTCCTGACAGAAGCAAAGCCCTGGGGGGACACCAGCGAGAAGCCATACCTGTGTCCTGTGGTGGTGTGGATGGGCTGCTCCCCAGATCCTGTGGCACCCAGCCCCTCGGTGCCTGCCTGTTCCTGGTAGGAAAGAGGAGAACCAGACACCCTTTTGAGAGCAGTCCCAGGCAGCATTGCTCAAGCTCAGTCCCCACCCTCTGGTTAGTTTTACCATCCCAAGTCCCCAGCACTCAGCTTGCCCACTGACCCCTCCTGCCCTGCAGCCTGGCTGCACAGGTCGGTCAGGAAACCCCCATGGGATAAACTGCCTTTCTTCTGACCTGGGTGCAGGTGCTGTCCCACTCAGGGCTCTGCATTTGCCTGCAGCAACTGATGCTGACCTGGAGCCCAGGGCTTGCACCAACCCCCTGTCACGCCACTGAGGACGGGGCAGGTTGTGGCACAGGTGGCACGGAGCCATTGATGGCACTGGCTAGAGGCATCTGTGGCAGGTCAGACCCTGCCTGCAGTCCCCAGGCTGTGCAGGGCCTCAGAGGGCAGGAGGCAGGGCAGGATCCAGGCAGCAGGGTTGGGGACAGCCTGGTCCCTGCCTGATCTGGCAGGAGCAGCTCTGGGCTGGGGGAACGTCCCTGTTGCGGTGCTGGTGGACACAGGTGTGTCCCGACCAGGAAAGGTCCGGTCTGGGGGAGATGCCTTGTTCTTCCCAGAGTGAGATTAAGACACAAACCAGGTCAGATGCCATAAGGACAAGAAGTAGTTTAACAGCTACATCAACATTCACAGAGATGCAAGAAAGAGAGAGAAAGATGGGGAGAAAGGACAGTGAAGGGGCAATAGCTACCACCGTGGAGCTGCGGGGTCCCGTCAGTGCGACTCGACTTCAGGCCAGGTGGGGAATCTGTTTGGTGCTGGTTGTCAGGGCTCTTTTATTGAGGTGTATTTCCCCTTCTGAGAAACAATCAGCATATTCTAAGAACTGTTGAGTTTAACCCCACCCACCCCTCAGCTTTTGGTGCTGCGCATGCCCAATGCCATCACTAGGAGGTCCCCCAACATCCTCAGTGGTGTTCAGGTCTTCAGACCCCTCTCTGGTTTCCCACACTGGGTGCATGCACAGTGCTTGGGTTAAAGTTCTCAGACTTTGCTACACAGACAGGTTCACAGGAGGGCAGGAAATGGGTCCTCTTGTGGTTTGCCTGATGCTCCATTGCTACGGCTTTGGTAGATGATATGATGGTCCAGCAATGTTGAGATAGACATCTGCTTCTACTAACAACCACCAACACGGTCTCAACCTCGTCCCTTAAACATCCGTTGAGGGACACAGTCCTTCACAAAGCCTGAGTTAACCATAAATGGAATGGTTTGCAGTCAACAATCTATGCAGCAAGAACCTTGCTTCTTGGAACAAACAATTCATATTTGCAAATGGACGATTTGGCCAGTTTCAGAATTAGATCTTTACTGAGGTCAGTGCCAGGCATGGATGTCTTGTATCAAATGATGGACACAGTGTGGAAGGACTCAGTCTACAAACCCATTTGTAGGATGCATAAGAAATCTTTGTTTGGAAAAACAGTACCTGTACTTTTGATGCTGCAGCAGAGGAACAGCTTGCCTTATTGTGGCATCATGAATCCCTGAATGCAAGTAATCTCTGAATCTCTTTAAACAAAAAAAAATTTTGCTCAAATGAAACAGTTCAAAGACTATATAGAAAGCCTAATAAGACTGTTTGAACGCTAGCCATGTCTCACAGGCACCCATTCCTTCAAACAGCCGAGCCCACGGGATAGCCCCTATCAGTTTGCAGAGGAGATCAAAGTTAGCTTCTCCAAAATTCACGGTAGGTATCCTACTTTTTGGTTTGCTTCTTCCACTCAGGATTTTGAACTTGACCATTTCATGGTCTCTTTCTCCTAACTTGCCCCCGACCTTCACTTCCCTAATGAGCCCATCCTTGTTGGTTAAAACAAGGTCCAGCACCCGCCCTCCCCTTGTAGGCTCCTGCACCATCTGTAGCAGGAAATTGTCTTCAACACACTGCAGAAATTGTCTGGACTGCAGACGACTGGCCGTGGTGCTTGCCCAGCAAATATCTGGGTAATTGAAGTCCCCCATAAGGACCAGCACCTGGGATCTTGAGGCTACTTCTAGCTGCTTATAGAATGCACTATCAACCTGCTCCTCTTGATCAGGGGGCCTATAGTACACACCCACAACAGTGTCACTATGGCCAGGTCTTAAAGCACCTTCTCCCTACCCCTCCCTTCATAGCCGACTTCATTCACGATTTTACTCCCTTCTTCCCCTCCCCCCACATTGTGGCACAGGGAGGGGCAGGGAATTGGGGAATGGGGGATTTGGTCAGTTCCTTACAAGCTGCTTTCCTCCTCCAGATCTTAAACCACCTCTACTTCCCCCCAACCCTCCCTTCGTCGCAGACTTGACTATAGTCCATTCCCTTCTTCTCCCCATTACGGTGCAGGGAGGGGCAGGGAATGGGGAATGGGGGTTTGCAGTCAATTCCTCCCAAGTTGTCTTCCTTCTCATCTGGGGGGGGGCATTCCACACACACCCCCTTCCCCACTGCACCATTGGGTCCCACCCACAGCAGACAGTCCTCCAGGAACTTCTCCAGCATGAGTCCTTTCTATCAGGGACTCATCTCCTCACCACAGGCCTCAGCAGGGCTCCCTTCCATGGGGTGCTGACCTTCGGGACCAGACTGCTCCAGCCTGGTCCCCCACAGAGTCACAAGTCCCCTGTCAAACTGCTGCAGCGTGGGTCGGTCTCTCCACAGGCCATAGATGGGATCTCTGCTCCCCATCCTTATCCATGGGCTGTGAGGGGACATCCGCTCCGCCATGCTCTTCTCCAGGGGCTGCAGGGGAATCTCTCTCCAGCACCTGGAGGGCCTCATTCTTCCCCCTCCCTCCTTTGGGCCTGCCCTTGGTGTCTGCACAGCTCCTTACATCCTCTCACTCCCTTCTCTGGTGACAAAATGCAGCTGCCTGCAGGGTATTTTTCTCCTCAATGTGATTCCCAGAGGCGCTGTGACCATCACCATTTGGCTTGGCTTTGGTCACATGCAACTCTGTCCTTGAGCTGGTTGCTGTTTACTCTCTGGGGCCTGCAGAGAGCTTCTGGCTGCTGCTTGCAGGAGTCAGCTCTGCAGCTCCCCCATCTCTACCAGCACTCAGTTATGCAAAACTGTGATAGTGGTCTGATAAATGGTCTAACAATAACTGTACATCACTCCAACCAGGTTTATGTGGTCTGATAACAAATTGAAAGTGCTTGGTCATCCCAAAAGCTCTTAGCCTTCCTTACCTCAGTTTCTAAATCAAAAGAAGAAAATGAAACTGTGACCATAACAGTCCCTCCATTAGTCTTCACGGACTCCCTTAAGGGCATCTGTATCATAGTTTGTCCCTTCTTGATCCTTGTTCGGTTAGAAATGGGGATGGGGATGGGGATGGGGGGAATCTCCTTTCACTTTCTAAATGATCTTCTGAGGCTGCTTTTGGGGGTGGCCAATACAGATCAGGTAGGTCCTCTGGTTTATGCATCTTTCCTGATTTTGTGCACTTTTGTCCCATACTACAAGCTGAACAACACCTTTTCAGTTTTCCCTGCCTCTGTGTATTATTTTCTCTTTCTAAGGGTACAACCAGGATGGGGGTGTAAAACGACAATCTTTTTGCCATCCCAGATGGTTATGAAGGGTGAAAAACTGCATAGGAGGCCTCATCCTGTTTCTGTTCCTTAAAAGCTGTATCAATTGTAAAATAGTATTATAATTCAAAGACCCATTAAGAGGCCATTTCTCCCCATTTTCTAATTTATACAGAGGCCACCATTGGTTACAATATTTGATCAGAGTCTTTCAATCTTCTCTTCCTCCTGACCGTAAAATATCTCTCCAAAATACAACCCTCTTTTCCAATATTCCTCCCCCTGGTTGTCACCATCCTCCTTCCTGACACCACCTACAACAAAATGCCTTTTTCCAGCGAGCAAGCTCTCATCAAGGGATGTTTTCTCCACCTAAACTCCATACCCTGATCTAAATAAAACTCTTGTGCACCTAAGCCACGTTAATATTCCATGCAAACAACACTGTTTACAAAGCAGGCAAAGACTGTGGAACCCTGTTTCCACCCCTGGGGCAGTCGGTTCCACAGTTATAGGATGCTTCTCCAAGTGAAAGCAAACTGTGGCCTGCACTCTGCTGCCAAAGGAGTCAAGAAGAAAGCATTGGCAGTGTGGGTTGTGGGGTACCACTTGGCTGCTTTTGACTCCAGTTCATACTGGAGTTCTAATTATTAAAACTCTTTCTCCTGTCAGTCCTTGGTAACAGGAGGAGGAATTGGATGGGTTTTCCTCACACCCCATTATCCCCAAGCAAATGAAATAGTGGGAAGAACAAATGGACTTCTCAAGTGTTTTCTAAAACCCCTCAAATCAGGGTGGCTGGAATGATGATGGGATGCACTTGCTCCTGTGAATAACCAATGGGGAATAAATGGATGCCCCAAAATCACGGGATTCTGCCCGAAGGCTCCAACCCTGATCCCAAATCTCCACGGCCCTGACCATCCCCAGAACTCTCCTCGTTTTCCTGGACCACCAGTGTTGCTGAAATTACCCATGTTTAGGACTATGGCACTAGTACTTGAAATTCCCATGAATAAATTCGCTTGGAAAGGGAAGGATGCCCATGGGAAGGGACACAGAATCAATACGAGGTGGATTGTGCCATCCTTTTAATCACCACATACTTTCGGTTCCTTAAAATGAACTGAGTTTGCTCTCTTTCATTTTTTCAGCTAAAATCTTCAATATCTGCTTGAAGATATCAATTGCCTGCATAGTTTTATAGTAATTTCCTTTTTGCTGCCTTTAATGTTAAAGGCTCACTGCTTCTCCCCCTCATCGCTTATTTTTTCTCCTTATCTCATGGAGGAGCAAAATTGTTTTTCTTTCGTTTTCAAGGGAAGAAAGAAACCACAGTGAGGAGGCCTGGCTTCTTCTCGGCTATTTCTTTCTCTGTCCCCATCTGTGGGGGTAGAGGGAAGCCAACTCCCCCCTCATTTCCAGAGTCAGGAGTTTGAATTGCTAGCCAAATATGGCAATGGGTGAATGAAGCTAGGCATGGTGAGAATTTAGAGGGATTTTGGTCAAAAAGAAATGAGACCTTGGAGGCTTGGTGACCCCATGGCCGAGGTTATATCCAGACTTGTGAATGGAAAAGCCATATGGGTGCTTGGTATTGTACTGGACAAACACATAGTCAACTGGGGAGACTTAACAGCACCTTTTCTGGCCCTCTGGGAGATCCCAGAATCACAGAATTGCAGGGGTTGGAAGGCACCTCAAGAGATCCAGGGTGCTCTGAAAAGGCCATCAGCCCCTGACACCCCTGTGCTGTCACCAGGGAGCAGCTGTGTGTGGGTGACTGGTTAAGTGATCGAGGCCATTTTCCCTTGCAACAGCTTGATCCCTTTCCCCTGTGACAGCCTGAACACTAGCTCTGAGCCATAGCTCTGATAAGAAGCTAATAAGCATTGAGAACCAAGGTTGTAACAGGAGTTCTTTACGTTCCAAGATGGTAATAGAAACCTGACACAGTGCAGCTGGGTTCCATCTCAGGCCTCTTTCTGTCTGTGTGAGAGCTAACTATTTGTGTGAGCTTGCTATCTTTTGTGAGAGTATAAAAGGCTTCAGCTTGCCTGAATAAAATGGAGTGATTGCTTTTAACCATATTGGTGTGCATTCATATCCCACACGCTCGGGATCCTGCCCTTCCAGCCCTGGCTGAAGTCATCGCTTTGCTGATCCTGGACCTTGGGACGACAAAGCAGCTTACAACAACTGGCGCTCGAAACAGGCACGAGGGAAGACGTACTGAAACGGTGGTGGTGGGATGGATCGCGGACAGCAGGTCGACTCGCAGCAGGGTACAAAGGACGTAGGTGTTACCCCCTCTCGTAAGTGTTGCAGGCTGGTTGTGGGGTCGCTCCCCACCCCCTCTGTCACTGAAGGAAGGACATAAGGGTCCTCAGTCCTGAAGGTGGAATGGGAAGCTGCCGAGAAGTTGCTCCTTAGTATTCTCTCTAAGAGAGATGAACGAGAGTCTCCTAAAGGCATAACAGACTTAATTAAATGGGCTCGCTGCTCAGGACATCTCACAGACGTAGTGCTAATATTTAGTGTTACAGAATGGTGGGAGATCAGTGATCACCTCTGGGATGTGGTCATCATGGGGGGCAAGGATGAAAAATTGCTGCCTTCATCGGGACCGACTCGGCGCATAATAATTAACACCTTAAAAGCCATGCAAGCTGAGCGCCAGGTAGCCACGGCCGCAGTTCAGGCATTATCAGGGTCTCCAATTCCATCAGAGACTGTACTTGAGAGTCCAGTGCGTGGTTTATTACATCCTGTGTGTTCCACGGCCGCTGAACTTTGGGGGTCGGTGGAAGGAGTGAAACAGGAGAGTGCGGAGGTCTCATCGGGGTCTATTGGTCAGCCAGAGTGTCCTGGTTTCAGTCAGGATAGAGTTAACTTCATTTGTAGCAGCTGATGGGATGCTGTGTTTGGGAGTTACAATGAAAGCAGTGCTGAGAACACCCTGATGTTCTTAGTTGCAGTCAGACAGTCAAGGACTTTCTCAGCTTCTTCCTATTTCTCTATTCAGGAGAAAGGAGGGGCGAAGCCAGGACAGGTGACCCAGATGGGCCAAAGAGAGTATTCCATGCCAATGACATCCTGCCCAGGAGAACGGGGGGCTGAGGGGAGGAAGAAGAGGGGCGGTGGCGGGACGCGTGCTGCTTGGGGGGACGGTCGGGTTCCGGGACAGCTCTGGGTGGTACCTGAGTTGTGTGGGTCGGGGAGAAACTGCATTGGGGATCAAGAGTTTCATCTTCTTTTGCTCTAAAGTCCTGTTAGCATTGGGATATTTGATCTTTCTGTTCTCTTAGTAAACTCTCCTTATATGTAAGATAAGGCATCTCCACAGGATGGCTCTTGTGAGCAGCAATTCATTAACCCCAGTAACGAGTATCCATAAAAAGAAATATTCTTAAAAGTGATTTCAATAGACACAGTAACAGTAACAGACTAACCACACAGTGTTCAACAGGGAAGAAAAGCATTGATTTGTATCACCATGCCTCTTCAATCCCTCTAATGCCAATTAAGAAAAAACATCATGCAAGTGCAGTTGTTACTGCACAACTGGAAGGCACAGAACTTGCAGGAACAGTCTTGCTCACTGCTAGCACCTGTACATATCAAAAGTGTCATGTGTTTTTTGCCTTTTGGATTTTTTTTAAAGCAAGAAAATTAGTGACCCAGGTCAGTCAGGAATTTGTTCCATACCAGTTATTTACCTTTCTGGTGCTTACAGAAAGCACCAAATTGACTATAAAATACTCCTTGGTTTCTTCCAACCACACCAACTCAACATAGATTTTACCCTCTGTATCTGCATAGTCTGTGGTATAGACAGGACCCATGGAGTCATAAAGGCTGGATGCCTGGGAAGTCAGTTCCATGTAGACTGGGGCACTGAAACACCAGAACGGCTTTCCACTTTCATCCAAAAGAGTAACATCCATCACACAGCAGTCCTACAAGCAACAAGCAGAAGAGATTATTTCCCTATGCCATGGCACAGGAAGTAGATATATTATTTCTTGAACATCTTTGAAGCCTTTACCTTCTGTATTTCTCAATAATTAGTTACCTTACCATTCAAATAAAGGTAGTGCTTTCAACAGGAGAAAGAAACCTAAATTTAAACTGATGCTAAACTTGTGTGAATGCAGCAGTGTTTGCAAACATACTCCAAGAGACCACCCCGAAGGCAGTGTGCACACACAGCAAGTACCCTTACATGCCAGGTATAAATGAAAGCCATGCAGCCCTTTTTGAAAGGATGGAAGCTTCCATTCCCAGAAAGGTAGTATTAATAGATCTTTCTGTGGTCTGAAGAATTCTGCCTTTTTAAAAGTCTTGAAGCATTTCATGACAACCCTACTGAATGACATATTTTATAATGCTAAAGTCAGGATGCCAGTTCTTGGGCACTTACAAGCTGATGGGTTTCACAGGTGCCATAAAAGCACATGGGTTGTGTGTCATTGTTAATATCAGCTGCTACCTGTTCTCCTGAGTTCTGAATCACTACGGGAATCAGATTCGCTTCACTCTGCTGTGTATGTGCATTACTGCCAGGAGTATCATACGCTCCAAAAGCATCAACCAATCCATGTCACACATTCCATGTCAAAGTAAATCAGTCTGGAATGCTTCCTTTCACTGTGCTACACACTGTGCTGCCTGGCTTTAACATCTCTGTTGCTATTGCTGTACCTCAGCCAAACAATGCAGAGCAGGTGGCACAGACACAAGGGGCAATGTGATACATGCACTTCTCATAGGTCTGCTACCTGGAAAAGACAAACCTCAAACCAAGTAACTTAGACAAGCTACAACTTAACTTGAAATAAGAAAGGATTGCTATTTTATGGTCTGATATCTTGCATACCAAAGGCCAATTTTAACAAGTAAAGCACAGTGGCCTTGAGCGCTGGGGGCTTTTCTCTTTGCATGTAATACCCACTATCTGTACCTCAGTGATTACTTCTTTATATATAAAAAATACCCCAAAGTGCCAGAAAATCCCCCTTTTTCCTTTAGAGGCTTGGACAAAATTCAAATAAGCTTGATGTAATGGCATGTTCTGCTGCTGTGGTTGATTTTCTTTGGCCTGCACATATTTTAAGTGTGAACATTTTATCTTAAAAGCCAAAGATTTCCTACCTCCTGCTGTATGCTTTTCAAGGAAATCAAGCATACTCTGTATTTAAGTGCTACAATCCCACTGACCTTAAACATGCAAATACTTCTAATCAAATGGGATACACCATAAAAATTAAAATTTAAAAAAAATTGAATTCTGAAATTTTTCAGTAGGAGCTCAGAAGAAATGCACATGAATAAACTTGTCACTATGTAAACAAGGAATTTCAAGGAAAAAAATTGCCACAAGCAACTAGAGAGGGAAGGAGGACTGAATAGATACTGTCATCCATGCTCAACTGTAGATGAGCGTGGAAGAGGTTGGAAGAGACCTTTAAAGATCATGGAGTCCAACAGTTCCTGTGCTATGCTAAACTGTATCTCTAAGTACCTGATCTACCCTTTCTTTCAACACATCCAGGGATGGAGACTCAACCACCTCCCTGGGCAGCCTGGTCCAGGCCCCACAACTCTTTCAGGGAAGAACTTTTTCCTAACATCTAATCTGAACCTGCCCTGGCATGGCTTGGCAACAGCATTTTACCATTCTCCAACAGCTTCTCCCTTTCATTGTGCAGACATGCTGCAACACAACCACAGAGGATTTCCCCAGAGGTTCAAGACTTATTGCCTGAAAAAATCCCATCCAACAAAACCAACAAACAAGCCCCCCCCAGATGTACTGCACATCTACAGTACATCTTTTGCCCAGCATTTCCAAGCAGCGCTGGTCATTCACAGCATCTTTGGTGAGTGAAAAGCACTGCAGTCACCACCCCTGCAAAGGAGTCCATCAATCTCCATTGTTAAGACAGAAAGGATGAAAATTTTTCCTCAAAATTCACATCATTTTGGCAATATTCTAATTGAGGTTTTTCCTAGTTACAGAAAGCTTCTACAAATAAAACCATTTTTTAAAAAAAACTTGGCATATTTAGCATGCATAAGCATAATTCTGTTTTGAGCTAAGCATTTCAAGAAACAAAAAGTATTCCTGACTGACCTTTACGCTGCCTTTAAACACATCTGTTTCCCAGGATAAGCCAACTGGCCCAGGAACAGGCAAGTGCTTTCTGTTATCCTTCAAGGTTACAACTGTGACCCTCAAATAGCCATCTTCAACCTCACCTGAAAATATTAATAAGATGCCATTATACTACTACAAATCAAACCAAGCCCAAGTACACTGTAAGTCTTCTCTCTGCTTCTCTCCATGCCTTCAGATTCTTCCCACTCAGCAATCAAGAGCCCTGACATGCACCAACAGCTAGATATCAAGCACATTATAGAGAATTTAAGTTGCAGGTTAGAGCTTGGATTCTGTGATGCACAGGAGAAGCAGCAGCTCAAAAACAATGTCACCTAAAGGCATTATGCAAGGATGGAAGGAATGGAAGGAGTAAATTCCACATTCAGTATTTCAACTTCATGCCATCAGTGCCCCCATCACTGCCCACTCCCCAAACGTCAAGCTCAGCATGTACAACATGAAATAAATTAGGAGATACTCCCCCAACAGGCTCCCCAGCCCCCAGCCATTTTTTTGGAAATCTCTCTGCTCTGCCTGGTAACTCAACCCTATACAACAGGGTATAACAATAACTGGGTATCAGTCTTCTCTGGAAAGGAGATTTCATCAATTAAACTCAAAAGCGTTATGCCTTGATTAGAATCCAGTGTTTAAATCATGGGATTTTTCAATTCTTAAATACCTTTCCAAAGGGTTACTTCCTTTTTTTTTTGACTGAATTACTAAGATTTCTTTGTGATTTTTTTTTATTACTACACATATTTCTGTGGTAAGTCTTCCTCTTCCCCCAGAAGAGATCAGTCTTTCTAAAACTGCTCTTTTTTCCCTTGTTATTGGAGGGGGAAAGTTAACCAGGGAGTCCAACATTCTAGTTATCATTTGAGGCATGTCATAACAAACAAGATCTCTGGCTGGAAAAAAGAAAAAGCATCACATCACGACACGAGCAGACTTCTTAGGAGGACATCACTTAAACAAACTGACCAGGAGACACTCACTGAAAAGAGCAAACGACAGCACTAGAGACTTTTTTTCCTTTGATGTATCTGGCACTTGCAGGAGACAGACAGGAGAAAAGAGAAGGAATAAATACTGCTTGTTAGCATCCAGTGGCAGGCCCTGGAGAGTGGATGAGAAGTGAGAGGGGCTTGCAGAGCTTTAAGATGCAAGTTGCAAAAGGGAAAAAAGAGAGGGAAGTGTTTTGCCTGTGGTTCTCCTTCAGTCAAGCACAAGCAGCAGCTTGAGGCTGAAGAGCAAAGGAGTATCAGAAAAGCTGGCTCTGAGTTGGGAAGCTAAAGTCTGTGTGAAGGAGCAGCCAAACCCTCTGCCTGGTGTCTGTTTAAGGCAGACAGCTGGAGGCAAAGTGAGAAAGAGCCCACAGGTTCCCACAGAAGCTCTGCTGAATTGGTACTACGGGACCAAGCAACTCCCAAGAGACACCTGGCCACAAACCAATGCTGGAAAGACATGGCTCACCAAGAAGACTTACTGTGTGGAGAAAGCAGCACAAGACATGGAAAAACTGCTGCTTCTGTTCTCTGTCAGTACAGGCACTGTCTGGAATAGGAGGGTTAATACAGTGGCACCAGCATGACGATGCCCAGGAAATATTTTGGATGGCTGAAGGAAAATGCATGACTCCAGACAGTGATACTCACTGTCCTTGCAGTGAAGTCCTGGAGAACTCAGTGAGGGAAATGTAAGCAGAACTCACTTTCAGCAGCCATCTCAAAGTACCAAAAAAAAGGTCATGAAGTTGATCCCTACCACCCAAATGGTTCAGCTCAAAACCTCAGTAAATTAAATCCAATTCCATTAGTTCAGGTAAGAGAAAAGTATTTTATAGTCAAGCTTTACTGAGTGAACACTGAAAACAGGCATTTAAAGTTGAGCTTTAATACAAGAGACTTTAAACAACATCAGCCAACAAGCATCTCTTCCAAAGGACTGGTATCTGTAGTTCAGATTTAAATGAAGCCACTCTTCCTACCATTCATTCCAAACAAGCAAAAATTGTGATGAAATAAAAAGAGATTGAAAAAAGCAGACTACTAATAAAATAATGAAGCCCAGGACATCGCTACCACTGCGTGACATTAACAACACAAAGCCCTGCACGGCTAGCTGGGCCACTTAGCTAAGGTGGGACTTTAAGCCAGAATGGAAAGAGGCGACACAGATAAGGAACCTGAAGGCTAATTACTCATGGCTAAGTTAACTCAAGAGTTATAACTTCTTTTTTTAATTATTATAGAAGCTCCATTGCAATCCTCACATCCAGAAGAAAGAAAAAGTATGCCTACAAGGCAGCATGAAGCTGAAGCGCTCTGCAATCTCCCCTTCTTCATCCCCATCAAAGAGGAAAAAGGAAAGGAAAGGGCAGAGCAAGCTACGTTAAGCATACTGTGGGAAACATGGAGGAAGCAACTGGGACAGGGCTTTCTTCAGCCTGACCTAGAATTCATTTCATTGTCCCTTGTAATATTTACAGCTCAGAGTTTATGCAAGAAACGTACAGCAGCAAAGCAGCCCTTTAATCAGTATAGATCATAGGAAACAAGTATTTCAAAATAAAGGGCATACCAATATAGAGAACATCTATCATGCAGACAAACCTCAAAAGAGCCAAAACAGGGTGCAAAACAGCTGGTCACTGTGGTGCAAGCATTCATAACAAAACAAACCCAACCCAGTCTGAAGCTGTATATACTCCACCCACTTGGTTCAATGACACAACTTTTTTAATGCCAAGAACTTTGCAGAAAGAACTGCAAACAGAGCAGCACAGTGAAGGGCAACACTCCTGAACACTAACAAAAAGCAGACAAACCCAAAACTAAACATGAACAAATGATTCAGGTATTCTGCAGAACAGCAAATGAGCCTTCCCTGGTCGCCTGGGAGTGTCAACAACTTCCTAACAGGAACAAATAAGTCAAAGCCCAGGATAATAGCTGACAACTGATCTGTGTCTCAGGTTGGGGGAACTGCCACTGGCACGTCACATCCCTAATTCAAAACAGATCTGGATTGGGTGAGGAATTCTAAGAAATAGACAGACTTCTCACTATGTCACAGACCTCCATGCTGCAGAGCCCTCCCACAGAAAGGGACCAAGAGCATCATTAGAAGAGAGACAAGAAACAAAACATAAGCCATCAAATACAACCAGCCTGGACAAACCTACACTGCTGGCCACCCTCAGAAACACCGTGTTTACCAGAAAGAGCACCACGGACAGCAAATGGCTGTGAAGGGATGTGACAGCAGACAGCCACAAGCTGCCTCACCACATCATTCTTTTTTTAAATGAGAAAGTACGGAGCAAATCAAGCATTTTCCACAAGGAATTGCTGTGCAAGGACATGAAGGGACTAGATAACAAATGAGCTTACTGCCTGCAGAACCATGCAGCTGGGTGATGTCCTGTGTGAGCAGAATCCAGTGGCTATCACACAGCTCAAGGCCACAAAACCAAAACAGTTCAGAAAACACTCATGGTCATACCACAGATTCTCTAACAATCACAGTGAGATGGCACCACGACCACAGCTTCTGGACATTTCCTACAATTTGCATAACCATTAGCTTCATCTTGAACAGAAGTAGCTTCTCAGCACCATGTGATACCAACAAAGAGAAGTATGCCACATATTGCTTTCTCTGGTACCGCTGTATTGCTAGGAGCATAACAAATTTCATTTTAAAAAACAAAACATGACATTTACCTCATTCACCAACCCTCGGGTTGGGGAGGGGAGGTGGGAGGTGGATAACGAGGACTTCTGCATTGTACACCACCTCGGGAGAGACTACTATTGGTGTGTGGACAGAATTTCACTCAGATTTTACCCTTCTAAGTATTCCTCTCTTTCAAGCTTGGAGCTTTTTGGGAATCTGAAAACATACGTGTTTCAAATTCCAAGGACTACAACACACTGTGCACAAGCCTACAGGCTAAATGACAGTTCTTGGAGTCATCAAATACAAATTTTAAAAGAGAAAAAGTCAAGGGGAGGTCGGTGCTAACACTGTGAAACACTCAAGCCTGATAACAGTGCCCTCTACTGTCTTCATCACAAATACCATTTTCTGAAATCTGCTCATTAGTACCTCTCATAAAAATAGTGGGAGGCAGTAATTAATTTACAGTGTTTAATTTTGATTTTAATATGTCTCTGCTGACAGAAAGACAGCTGTGTAGCTGTCGGCAGGGCTGTGTTGAAGTGAAGTCAAAAGAGAGATCACCTGTATATTTTGCAAAACCCTGGTAGAATTATTAATTTGGGCTGAACATGAAGATCAAGGATGGGTAATTATGCAGCATTAGAAGAAAGGCTAAGACAAAAAGAAAGAAAAGAGCAGTACAGTTAAAAACAATTACTGATTTTTTCATTCCCGAGTGAAAAGGTGGCAGAACAGGCAACCCTAAGTTGACCTAAATAAAAGCTATATATCTGTCAGTGCACCTAAAGTATCCTTCACAAGACTTCTACAGAAACATGTCTCTAAAATACAGAAGGACAAACTCACTCTCCACATCCAAAGATGCAGAACTGTTGAAGAGGATTCAGAGGAGGGCCAGAGGAGATGATTAGAGTGCTGGAGTGGTGAGGGGCTGGAACAGGCTGCCCAGAGAGGGGGTGGGTGCCCTGTCCCTGGAGGTGTTCAAGGCCAGGTTGGATGGGGCCCTGGGCAACCTTGTGTAGATCCAGGCCTGGAGGTTGAGGGCCCTGCCTGTGGCAGGGGCTTGGAACTGTATGATCCTTGGGGTCCCATCCAACCCAGAGGATTCTATGATTCCATAGAATACAAGTGGAAGGAACATCAACCTGCCCCAAAACTGGTGCCACTTCATCAGTGACTCAGCACTGAAGCAAATGAAAACCTCCTGACAACCTGCAGAACTTCTCTCTCAGGCCTGACACTCTCTCAATGTAGAAGCAGGCAGACTTCACCTAGCACAATCTTACAGCATCACACAGCTCACCACGCAGATATCAAGACATCACACCTGGCCAGCTGCACAGCTTACTCTGCAACATCCATTTCAGTTTCTCCCTGTAAATCAGAGATATTGGAGAGAAGAGGCAAAATGTAACAGCAGGGATCATTTCAAAACAGACATTACTGCTGTGTCAACTCTACCTTTCCTGCAGGAGAAGTTCTTGAACGTTGCACACAGGGAGGTGCAGTTGCCACCATGCATATCAAGACGCAGAGGGTAGTCATGCTGCCCATATTCTCGGTCAACATCACCCAGTATAGGTTGATTGGGTGGAAGGGCACATTGACTTAAAAAAACAACAATACTAGAATTAAGCAAGGGGAAATTCCTTCCTAGAAAGAGATATTGTAAATTGCTCTACACTGAGACTGTCATCTTAGGAGAAATTAAGAGTGGAAAAGACAACATTATTAGATGACAATAACCTTCTTTATGGCTGCTTTTGAAAAAATCAAACATCTTTGGTTTATCATGCTTCTTTCAAGCTGTCTAACAGAGTGTCTGATACTTCCAATCAGCTGTCCAGTCTAGCCAAAGGCAGAAACTATGGCAGTCAACTTATAAAAGAGCAAGCATCAGTTGAACTACAAATCTAAAAGCCAACTACTGCAGATGACCCTAGAAGAGCATTTACTGAGTAATTTTGGCTGTGCCTGACCTAAAAGTGAAACTGCTGCACACAAATGACCAGAAGAGCCTAAATCCCAGAGCTAACTGAGCAGCTCCTACACAGGATCCGATTTAGAAGAAAGGGAAATGGTATTAGGTCTTACTTTCTGTGTGAAAAGCAGGAACACAAAACAACCAATAGATACAACAGTATCTTAGCAGAAAGCTAAGGGGGTGGGCAGGGCATAAGTCTCAAAAATCATCATCTAAAGCTAAAAAGAATCCATCTTTTTAAACAGT
Source organism: Hypotaenidia okinawae (assembly GCA_027925045.1). NCBI lineage: Eukaryota > Metazoa > Chordata > Aves > Gruiformes > Rallidae > Hypotaenidia > Hypotaenidia okinawae. Next base: position 218,141,191 of record BSDF01000001.1, read on the forward strand.
GTATAAACAGGTATTATACGCTGCAATAAATACATATACCCAAAGACCTCATAGGAAATCCAGCTAGTTTTTCAGTGGCACTGAAAGATAAATGCAGGAATCTTAAGTTTACTGGGGTTTTTTCTCCCCTCTTACACAGCTAAAGATTATTTTCCTACTTCCTAACATGCCCTCCTCTTCTCTGGGTCTTTCAGATAGGAAAAAGGAATAAAACGGTTCCTTGTGAAAGGGGAGAAAGCATGGGCAGTGTATTTCTAACTTTCTCAATACAGCAAGTACTAATACACTTGTGTGACTGAATTATCTCCTTAACAGCATAACAATGGCAACATTTTAGTATGGAAATACTTCTACAGCTTTGCATGTAGTTACCATAACTGTGGTCTGGAATAAACTAGAATGGTTAATTACTGCCTAAATATAAACCTCTTAACAGCAGCCAACTTGAACTGTAAAACTCAAAGCTTTAGTCAAAAGGTGATCTTCATTGCCCACAAAGGAGAAACCAATACTCACACAGTAGCAGAACCCAAAGCACTTCTCTCAACAAGTTGATGATAATGAAGACTCACCATAACAAAAGCAATTCCATTTTTCTCCTGAAAAGTTAATTCAAGTAGATGTATTTTCATCTGCAAAGACTTCTTCTCCACAAGGGCTTCCTGAGCATTAAAATTCATAGATAAATGCTGCTGCATATTACTCTGCCAGTTACTGTAGCAGTGTTAATAATGGCTTGCTTTAACACTTCAGACTCCTAGAACCACGACTGTCTTTTCACAAGAGTACAGAATATGCATAAGAGATCACAGCGTTTCTGTGTTATGGAGAAAGCTATGCCAGGGCAAAAGTTAGCAGCAGCAATCCATCAACTGCACTTCTCCAGCTTCTACTCACCACTGCAAACAGGCCTTGGTACAAACTATCTAAGCACCCAGCTGATTTTCCTAGGTAAGGAGCTATTTGCAAAGAGGGCTAAGATCAGTGAGCAATATAGAGCTATTCAACAGAAATATGGAGTTTCAATGTAAAAACCCAGATGTCTTCACCAGACTATGAGCTCCTGGGAAAACAGTAAGACATACCTTCTACAGGCCTACAGAGCTCAAAGAAAACTTCAGGGCTCAATGGGAGAGCTAAACAGACCCAAAGGTATCTATTCCCTTCCAGAACACAGAATGCTAAGATTGCAGCTCTTCTTAAAAAAACAAAAAAAATTCAAATTGGATTTTTAACTCCTATATATGTAGTGGCAAACACATAACAGTGGCAAAATTATTCACTGCCAGCATCTCTTCCTGTCCTGAGAAGTGGGCACCTCAGGGTTGCCAAAGAGAAAATGGCATCCCCTATTCAAACCTGCCTTTTTGGGTTGGGGTTTTTTTTCAGCTACTCCAGTACTTCTGCAGTACAAAATTATGGCTATACAACACACAATGACAGAGATTTATCAATGACACAGCCTCTCAATCTGGGTCTACCCAAAGGCCCACATAACCTGTCCTCGACTGCCAAAACCACCAGCATCAGCGCTTCCCATTACACAGCTAAGCTACAGGTGAAAACCCAAGATGTGTGGCATTGAGGATTATTACACCCATCTACAGCTAAAGTGCCTTCTGCTACTCTGCCCACAAAGAGAGTAAGAACAGCTGTTTGGGAGAGTAAGCAGGAAAACATATACTGAGGGGAGAGGCCCGATGCTTAACAACTGTGTGGAACTTCATTATGATAGAACCATGTCCAGGTGTGAAAAGCAACAGGCAAGGGGTAACATGCTAGCAAGACCACAGGGACACAAATCTATCAAATTTCTCAAGATACAAAGTCAACCCATAAGAGGTTCCCTCAGGTCAGCCAGTCTCAAGTTTCCTAGGAACAGGACACCTTTAAAGAAGAGTGAAACATAGATTCCTTCTGTGGTTTGAAACAGTTCCCCCAGGGATTGTGCACATTGGAGGTAGCAAGAGTTCCCAGCTGAAACTGAGACAGTTTAGAGCAACAGGCTCCCTGAGGAAAGTTCCTTGCCACTCCTGAATAATATGAAGTTTACCTCCATACCATGGCAGGGGGGAAGAAATTGCTGCCAACCTCTGAGTTCAGTCCAAGAGCAGAACCCCTGAGATAGGGCTTTCATAGCACCTAACTACACAACTTTAGGCAGACACTGAGGTCCCGGTGTATTCACTCTAGTTCTCTGGAGCAGATGTCTACTTTAGATGTTCTGCACTGCTCTCCAAAGACATCCACCTCTACACACACCCTACAGAGACTCTTCAACTCAGACACAATACCAAGAACTGAATATCCCCAAACAGGCACATTTTACACCGTTCCTGCTGCTGGAGCAGGATATGACTATACGGTGATGTAGGTTAAAGTAAACAACTAGCAAAGTTGCTTTGTGGGAATTCATCCCTCTGAGTGCTGGGGACAGGGAAGAAACACATCTCTCCACAAACTGTTCTCTTCAAAATGCCTTTAGGGTATCAAAGTTTGGCATGTGAAGACTGCAAAGTAAATACAAATGAACAGTACATTATCTACTTGTGGTTTTGCATGGCAGGGTTCTGGTGGAGGAGGCAGGGGGCTGCAGGGGCGGCTTCCGCAAAAAGCAGCTCGCAGAGTCAAACCACCACACTAATATGCTACAATACATAACTGTTCTTTTCAAGTAGAGGTGGTTGGCTTTTTTTAAAAGGACACTCCTATGACAAGTCTTTAGAATGCAATAAATCATCAACCAGCTGTCCCTACCTGTATTTGCAAAACCTACCTCACACAAAAATCCAAATCCCAAATGACAAGGCAAACCAATATGTTTCTTCAAATCATAAGAAATTATTGAAACTAACTGCTATCTTACCTTCCAAAGTCCTACTAAGAGTCCTGGATTCAAACCAAAGAGTTGGACCAGCTGGTCAGCACCAAGCGCTGCGCTCCTTTCAGTCAGGTGAGCAAGACTGTATTCAGCAATGAAGGAACGTCGACGAGGTCTGTGAAGAAAACATACAAAACATAGCAACAAGACTACGTCTTCCTGTTTATGTACAAGTTCAGAGCTCAAAATGAAATTAGGGTGAAGTCTGACAAACAGCACAGGATGAAAATTGTTTGGAAAGTATTCAGCATACACAACTTCACTTCTGAACAAACAGAGCATACCAGCGGGTAAGAAGCCACTGTGAGATGGCCCAGAATACTACTCAGGTGAGGAAAAACTTCCATGCCTGCCCAATACTTCAAAAGAGTTACAGAATTGCTTTCAGAATTGGAATCACTGAATATTTACCCATATCAAGCAAGCTACCAAAAAGGTACCTTCTTCCTCTACAGAACCAAAATTCCAAGGAAAACATCAAACTGTACACATAATAAACCAAAAGCTGCTGTTAGGTGAGTATTTCTCTTGGGGGAAAATTGTTTACAGATTTTGCCTGTCATTAAAGCTATTTAGCTCTGTAACACCCTTTAACTAAACTTCACACTTCACAGGTGTCCCTACTGGCTAATGACGTATGAAATAGAGCAGAGACTGGAGGCTGCGTTACCTATTCCGGATGGACAAATGATGCCTGTGCAATGCTCTGCAGATGTAGGCTCTCACTGTATTCAGAACTGGTCCTAGACTTCCCAGGAGTATCCCAGTAGTATTGCTTGCCACTAGATGCTGCCAGGAAGACAGCAACCAACATGAACTCCACCACATCACCTTGAACTGTAAGATTTAGGGCTGGGACAGGACACCAACCCCTTCCATCTTTAAGTCAGTCGGGCTGCTATAAACACGAGGATTTTCCCCCAAGTCCCTGCACCAGCTCCTCATAGTCTTAACATTCTGAGTAACATTCTGATGGGAATCACTGTGAAATCGTTACCTTTATGAGCATTCAGAAGCTCTATAAGCTTACAATTCTGTGAAATAAATACACTCAATGCCTGAAAGTTTTATTAGTTTCTATGCATGAATCATCATCTTGGTAGGAACAACTACACCCCCTGCATAATTTGACTGCAGGACTCGTAGCCTGCGCTGTTCAGTTGGCTTTATACAAAAGGGTTCTCTTTCTGCACATACTAAAACCACACAGACATGTGGAAAACTCCTTGATAGTAACCAACAAATACATACATATATACCTCAAATAGACAGTTTGAATTTAAACTTCTCAGAATGCCAGAAAAATACTGTACAAACTTCAGTTACAGAACAACACCGAGCCCAGATTCAGCTGTGGGCTATTTTTATTTCTATGCCTGTACTTATATTCTACATGCAGCCAAACACCAGCTTCCCTAAATTCACATACACGCCCACCAGAGAAAAAGAAAACCCATGTTAGAAACATCAATGACCTGACTGTTGCCACATAAACATTATGAACTGTCCCAGTCTAAATGTCTGGCTTTCAAGTCTCCTTAATTTACATGTTTGTTCCATGCTCATTTGTATCTGCAATGTCAGATTCAGCTTCGCAAGGCAGAACCTATTAACCTGCATCTTGTAGGCTTTAGCATGCCAGTAGCTGCATTGACCTATGAATTAATGCCATAGCTTGCTGGATGATATCTATCTCTTGCTGAAAAGCTCCACCAATGAAGAGAAGGACACAGGCTTTGGAAGAAATGCTACAGAGAGGATTTCTAAGAAAGAATTATCTTGTTAAGTCAAACCTAGGTCAGATAGCTCTTACAGACACATTATCAATGGTTCCATTAAAAACAAAACCCTCAAAAAGCCTAGGTTAAAACTTACCCATTCTTGCAGGGAGCTTTGCTTTGGTCAGGAAGCCATGGCATAACTCCAAATAGTTTTAGGGTTGACAGGATGTCTAGGCATGGCCAACTTGCACTGTTCCAAAGTATAGTAACAGATGTGTCCTTAAATGACAGTTTGGCCTTCTCCATTACATGCTCCTTTCCATTTTTGTCCTTTTACCTTTAGCTTGCCTCTTTCACAGGAGAAAACACACCACTTTTAAGTATAATATTCACTTTAAGGCCTCTTACTGTCCATTGTTACAAGCCAACCAAAGCTCTTACAGCTAACTCAAAGGCCAGAATCACAGATGCACCGCTGTCAGTCATCACTTAGGCACAATGGCAAAAAGATCTGGGCAAGGCCAAAAGATCTTTCCCTGTGCTCTGGTTTCTCCTTCCCACTTTCATGAGCACTTGGTGCTGGTGATCAAACTCCTCACGCTTCCGGACAGACCATCTATCTGAGCTTCTCATGCTGCATGAGAGGAAGGCCACATGCTAGGGCAGCAGGGTCCACAAACTCAGGTCAGCAACATTTCCCGTCCTTCATCAGTGCCAAGGAACTGTTCAAGCACATGCATTATTTGAAGACCCCACAGACAAAGCACAGCATTAGGCAGCACAGATGTATCCCAATGAAACACTGATGATTCTGCTGCATCAAGGACAGCCTCCCTTACACCCAGGGCAGCAGAAATAGCCTCAAAAACACAGTCTGCCGAAAAGCCAAGATCAGGTTTGTCTCAGAGACACACAGGGACTTCAGTTAAAACTTCTGTTAATTCACCAAAAGGTTCAGGCCCTTAAGAAGGTCCATGGAAATGCAGCAGGAAGAAATGACCTGGTCCCAAGGAACTAGTCAGCCTCCTAGATAAGGGAAAGTATCTCCTCAAATCCCATGTGTGCACATACAGTTCTCTCTCTCTGGATTAGAAAATGGAAGAAGACATCGGTGGGGTGGAGACAGACGAATCAGCTTCCCTGGAACAGCCACAATGATTTCATCCCACCTTCCTATCCTCAAGTGGAAAACCCTTATTAAGATATATCATTTCTGACAACTCTGCACCTATATGCATCTGCTGGCAGCCTCAACAAATGAATCTGGATTACGGACTTCCTTCTGAATTCACCAGTTCTAAAGGTATCAATGCCAGTGGCAGCCAATTCACTGCACAAGTTTTCCTAGACAAGGGAGAAATGGATGAATACCAGATGCAGCAACTTCCTACACAGAAAGAGATTTTCACATTTAAATACCACTAATGCACCAGAATCCTAGGAAAAAAGTTATGCCCAGGTGTCAGACTTATCACCTACAACCCAGGTTCTCTTTTCTTCATCCTTTCACAAAGTTGTCGTGATACTAGTAGGAGCAATTTATGAGCTCTGTAGAAGCCATCACTTACAAAAAAGTCTGTCAGTATTTAACTGTCTCTTCTGTTTTCATTTAGAAGTCACCAAGATTTGACAGGAAGAACAACAGCTAAAACCTACTAATGGATCACTTGACCAAATGCAACTCTCTACCAAACAAAAAAAAAGAGATTAAAGAGCTAAATAAGCAGGATTTCCAAATTATAAAAACTGTAACAATTCTTCTGACTACACACAACTAAGGAGAGCCTGAACAAAAAAGCCTGTACAGGTGCATCTGGATGCAAACACAAACACATACATGCAAATCTGAGGGCAAAAGAAATGCCAAGAGCAACATGACAAAACACCGGATTTCGTTTCTGCCTCGTGACCCCCACGGACCTTGGCAGGGCTGGCACATCAAAACTCACCTGAAGAGTTCATGGAAACGTTTGGGTTCGGATTGGTCTCAAATACTTGCTTACAACTATTCAACACAACCTATTCAAGCACCACAGCACAATTATGGGAAACGTTATAGGCTTGCATTTTGTTAAACTTCATTAACTCCAGAATCATAGAATAGAATCACAGAAAGCACTAGGTTATAAGGGACCTTTAAAGGTCATCTAGTCAACCTCCTTGCAGCAAGCAGGGACACCTAGAACTAGAGCAGGAAAAAAACCCAAACCCTCTAACCCAGTTTGAAATGAAACAATTTCATGGAACTTCAGTTTCTCCCTGCTTGCACCACGAGTTTAATACTTGGTCCACAAGTGACAGCATTTGTCAGAACTGCTCCTGACCATGGTGTCAGGTCTCAGTATGCACCAGGAGACAAATGTCCTGGTCAGTGGGACCACATTCTAACTGAAACAAATCTACAAGCCACCTGTGCTCAGGGGTGCCAGAGGGTTTTCATTTATGGCAACAGAGACACGTGAACTTCAGAATAAGAGCTGAGTGGCATCTTGAGAACATTCATGTGTCTGTGAATCCAAAAGGCTGCCTGAAATGCAGTTGCCAGCCTAAGTACAAACACCACAACATACCCTGGAGACAAGGCACCAAGATTTCTCTATTAACAGACAGAAACCTCGGACCCTTCAAGTAATATGTAGTAACTGCACAGGGATTTAAAAAGACCTATTTCATACTCTTAACTGTTTTGAGCATTATGGTATGGTAACATCAAAACCATCATTGAAAACACCAGCTGCTGTAAAAGCCAACACCTCAGTTGTGTCTCTTGTGAGTTTACTACCCTATCAGTTACATTTGCTAGTTTATATTTGATTCCAGAAGCACAGAGCTTTCAAGCATAGAATGATAATAATGCTAACACTCCAAGGTTTCAATTCAAACTCAGAATCCCAGTTGCGTTACCTGAGAGGCGACTAGGCCAAAACTTGCAGTTATAGGAAATAACTCACAGGCTAAGCCCAAAGGAATTGGTGCATTGGTTCCACAGGTAATTTACAAATGATCCTTCCAAAGGCTGAAAATTAGCTCAAGTAAGAGGGTTGATCTAGAATTCTCAACAGCAGTTTTTACAACCACTCTTTGTCTTTGAAGAAAGCTGATAGGAAGGTTTTTCCTGTTTTTCCTCATCTTTCACACCAAATTAACAACATAAACTCAAGTGTCCTTCCAGTGGAAAACAAAGAACTACACAGGAAGCTGCAAAATGTACAAGACCAAGAAAATTAATTCACCTTTCATAAAACATCTTCTTACCTGTCTTTATGTGGAAGCCAAACAGATTGTCAAAACAAGTGTATTGAAACTGTCAACAGGGAGGGAAGCATTTACTTTGCAGCAAATATGCAGCAGCCACTTCATTCCTTCCCCCCTCATCCCATTCAACCATCCCAAGCCTCTCCAGACAAAGAAAAGAGCATCGAGAGAAACATCAGGAGTTTAATTCCAAACTGCTTTTCACTGAAGTAATACAGTAGCAATTCATATTCTCAAGGAACACGACAGCTCCTGATTTGCAAAGGAGTTGCTGAAGGCTTCGTATGACTCAGAAAACTCCCATGCTTCAGATGAGCTTCAATAAGGAGGGAAAACCCTGCTGGAAAACATTGCAAGGTCAACAGAGTAGGAAAGCAAAGATTTTCAACTCAGAATTCTATCTGGCACAGAAATCTCCACAGCATGAACATCATAACTGGAAGCAGCCAAAAGATGGCTTAATGGTGTGCACGCTTACTCCTACACTAAAGGCACACTCACCTCTCAATGCACAAACTAGGTTGTGGTTCTGTGGAAGGCATCAAATACAGACTTTGCATTCCAGCAGTTACAGTTTCAGAACATTCCCCAGGCCTGGCAGCAAAGCTTCTTGAGCTAGTTCTAAAAAGAGAAAGCTGGTAGGAGTCACATCATCACCAAATGGAGAAATATGCCCACTGTGCAGACCGAGACACCTCATCCCAGCTGAGATTCAGGGAATACAGTGCATGATAACTCACTATTATCAGTTCACACATTTGAAGAATTATCACCAAATTGAGTACCTGACATCAAAAAGATGCCAGATTTGAACTCCTAGGTGTCTCTCCCATGATTAATTGCTCACAGCATTCAGAATGGAATAGTGCTGCACCACAAAACCAGTCTCAATCCGACAGAGATTACCCTTACAGTTACCCCACTGAGGCCACCATAACCAAGCTCCAGACAGGCCCCTGCAGCAAGTCAAAATCACTGATGAATCCTCTGGTGTGCAATATTAGTCTGGAGACAGTTTCAAGCAATTCAAATTCCCTAAGCTATTAAAAGATATAAAACAACACAGTACCTTGAAACACTCTCAAAAACTGACAAGGCTCAAAAATACTCTGCAACACAACCATGTCTGAAAGGCATTTTTAGTCTCATTTCCAATTTTCCCCTGCTAAGCCACTAGAAACTTTGCAGGTAAGAGTTGGGTTAACAGGCAAGATGTGTATCAATGCTTTTATTATCAGAGAACCACAGACTGGTTTGGGTTGGGTTGGCAGGGACCTCAAAGCCCATCTCGTTCCAGCACCCCTGCCATGGGCAGGGACACCCTCCACTAGACCAGGTTGCCCAAAGCCCCATCCAACCGGGCCTTGAACACTGCCAGGGAGGGGGCAGTGGAATTGTGTATCAAATACGCCTTGAAGGTCAAGCAAATGTTTTACTCTCCAGAAGTTCAATTAGATTATGAGATAAGGTTGTAACACACTGGTTTTGAAAAACACAGGCCTGTTCAACAGCAGCAGAATGGCTACTTCGGGATCTTTCTGCTTAGCACGTCCCAGGCTATTCTGCCCTGCATCTATGCTGAAAGCAAAAGGATACCCACTTTGGGCATACCCTAGAGTGACATGCTTACACAGGCACCAGGTACAGGAGCAATTCAGATCAGGAGCTGCATCCTGGATTTTGCCAGACACTTTACCCAGTACATAACCTGTACTCATTCTGTTGCTCTCCTTTAAACCTCTCCTCGCATCCCCTTCTTCTTCACCCCAGGAGTGAATTCCTGAAGTACAAGAAATGTTGCCTATGCACGCCTTGAGAACTTCTACTTTTAACAGACGGATATTTTGTAAGCTTCGTTTTTAAAAAACCCACTTAATTTCTACATCTTCCAAAAAAAAAGAAAACATTCTCAAGGTCTGAAGACACAGGAGCAAGTCCATTGCACTGGCTGTTTTTTAAGGATGGCGTGTGGTAAGATTTGAAATTATTACTAACAAAACACTTCCAGACCACATGGACAAACCCTGCATGCCGAAGGGAAAAATCAATGGCAGCTGTTACCCCCCTGTCGTGGTTTCCCCCTGGCTGTGGGCTGAGATCCACGCAGCTGCCTGCTCCTTAAAGTAAAAGAGCAGGGGAAGAGGGAAAAAGGGGGAAACAAGGGAAGGGAAAAGGAAGGGGCAAAGAACTCCAAACCCAAGAAACTAAGGGGCCCGTGGGTTGGGATAAGGAGAGTTTACTAAGAGAACAGAAAGATCAAATATCCCAATGCTAACAGGACTTTAGAGCAAAAGAAGATGAAACTCTTGATCCCCAATGCAGTTTCTCCCCAACCCACACAACTCAGGTACCACCCAGAGCTGTCCCGGAACCCGACCGTCCCCCCAAGCAGCACGCGTCCCGCCACCGCCCCTCTTCTTCCTCCCCTCAGCCCCCCGTTCTCCTGGGCAGGACATCATTGGCATGGAATACTCTCTTTGGCCCATCTGGGGCACCTGTCCTGACTTCGCCCCTCCTTTCTCATGAATAGAGAAATAGGAAGAAGCTGAGAAAGTCCTTGACTGTCTGACTGCAACTAAGAACATCAGGGTGTTCTCAGCACTGCTTTCATTGTAACTCCCAAACACAGCATCCCATCAGCTGCTACAAATGAAGTTAACTCTATCCTGACTGAAACCAGGACACCCCCTCTTCAGAGGCTTCTGGTCCCAACTGAGATGCTCTGGCTTTGAGACACAAGCACCTCCATTTCCATTCCATTAGCTTTCCATTTGTGGGAGTCATTTTGTATTATTTTCTCTTTCATGCCCTGTAGGACTTGCAACGGGACTCTTGGTTTTTTGCTGGCCAGGGAACAAATCTATTTCAAGGAACATACAGAAAGTGTTAAGTGATGACAAAAGCTGTCTCCTTCTCCACATGGTAAAACATATGTGGGAATAAAAATAAATTGCAGTGTTAACATCTGGTTGTCAGGTTTCTTCCCCCCTCAGATTTCAAAGTCTCTTAAAAAGAGAATATTGCCAATCCCATTTACAAGCCAAAAAAAAAGGGGGGGGGGGAGGCATGGAACGACACGGCTGTGAAACCCAAGGGTGTAGAAATGAGTTAGCAGAAAATCCTGCTTCCTCAACATTACTTCTAGGATTGGCACTTTACATTTCTGGAAGCTGAACCTGTAAGGATTAAGCTTAATCACGCCTTCCACAAAGAAATCCTCACGGTTACTACAAAAGCATAACTACGCTGGACATCACATCAGGCACCAGGCCAGGCAGAGGGGCTACTGCTTATGGACACTGCGTCCTCCCAGCTGAAGCACATCCCCAAGGTAAAGCCCCACCACCCAGGCACAAAGCAGCACCTCATGTTTAGGTCTTTGTAAACCCAGAAAGGCCTGTGTCTCACAAAAGCACACGACTTCTACGAAGACATCCCCTTCCACAGGGCCAGGGGCAGGGCGGGGAGGCCACCACAGCCACGAGGGAGCACCCCGAGCTGTGGCCAACGCACAACTGCAAACCAGGGCCGTGAAGGGGGCTGCTGCGGTTCCCCAGAGCTGCAACGGGAACTACAAGGGAAACAACAAGCCACCCCCCGCCGACAAGGAGACAAAGGACGAGCCAGCAGCCCCGGGGCTACAGAGCGCTGCTCCCCACTCCACCTTCCCTCCGGAGGCCTCTCCTCGGGCCGCGCAGGGAGACCCTTACCTGGGCCCGGCCGCCCGGCCCAGCCGAGGGACGGCGGCGACAGCAGTGCGGAGGGGAAAAGGCCGCGGCGGCCCCACCTCGGCGGCACGGGGGTAAGCCCCCACGTCGGCCGCCGGTGCTGCGCCGCGGCTGTACCGCCACAGGGCCCTGCCGCGGGCCGCGGCCAGGGGCAGCGTCGCCATGGCACAGCGACTTCGCGCCGGGCAGGGAGTGAACGGGCCGGTGTCGCCACCTCCCCCGTGACGCCACCGTGCCAGCGCGGGAGGCGGCCGCCCGGGACGCGGGCTGAGCCCTTCCCGTGCCGAGGGAGAGACAACCTGCGGGCTTCGCCTTCGCACCGCAGCACTTTAGCTGGCAGGCGAGGGACGCCCCCTCCTCCGAGCACTTCCAGCGTGCGTCGCTGCAGGCGCCAAGAGCAGCAGCGAGGCGACTCTGGGCTAGGACAGCCGTCGGGAGCGGTGGGCACAAGAGGGAGCCCGTTCCGACTCCCGCTCCCAAGGCCCGCCGCTGCTTCCCTCCTCTCCAAGAGGAATCATCATATTTAGCTTGCGTTTGGCCGACTGGTTCAGCAGTGTCAGCACCAGCGGCTGAGTGGCACCGTGTTACTGTCTGACCCCCCGCGGGCCGCTGCCACTGCCAGCCGTCCCCTCCCCTCTGCTGTGCGTACTGACCACGCTGGAGCCTTACAGGGCTCTCTGGTTGCAGTATCACAGGTTCCCAAGTCTTTGATCACCTCTGTGATCCCCTCCTTAGTAGCAGATGGTAAAGGATGTTGATTAACGTTCCTTATTCTGGAAGGAGGGGACTTAACAGCAAGAGGCCTGCTTTTGGGTCTGGAGTCACCAGGGGGCAAGGGAAGAGGCAGCACTGCCCAGCCAGCTCTTGCTTTTACCCCCAAGGATCCTCCAAGCACAAGTCATTCACAGCTCAATTAATTCTGCCAGAGCTGCTCCAACAACCAAGCTGCTCTGCTGCTTTGGTATCCCTCCTGTGTGAGGGAGATAAAAGGCCAGAGGGTTTCTCTATGCAAAAGAAGCTCACCAAGTCCAACCATCCCTGTCCTGTGCTGACCCAGATCTCTCAGTACCTCTGCTCCCCCTCTGGTAAACACCCCCAGGGGTGGGGACTCAGCCCCCTCCCTGGGCAGCCTGTGCCACAGCCCCACAACTCTGCCAGGGAAGAACTTTGCCCTCCCAGCTGAGCTGACCCTGCCCTGGCACAGCTTGAGCCCATTGCCCCTTGTCCCAGCTCAATGGGACTGAGACGTTAAAGGAAGCACCAAGTGAGTGTGGGGTCCTGCTGTGTCCTTCTGGAACAGCGTCCTGCTCTGTGGGTCAGCAGGAGAACTCCTGCCTGTCACGCAGGAGACCAGAGTTTGATTCCCAACGGAGCAGCTGCTCTGGTGGCACTGATTGATTGGCCTTGACTTGGGAGCTGAGTATTGAAAGTTGATTTAGAGTTGATGAACTGTTGGTGTGAGTGAAATGAGTCAACTCTGGTGTGAGTGGGGAGCGACTGAGTCGCAGCGAAACTGTGAGAGAGAGAGAAAAACTGACCCCTGGAAACTCCTGGTTTGTTGGTGGGGTTTATGTATTTAATGCAACCAGAGGGAACTAAGAATGGGTTAGAGAGATGGGACTGGGGTTGTAAACAAGAACAGGGATCAAAAGATAATCTAACAATGGGGGAAAATAAAGGGAGTGAAATCTCCAAGAAAAGCCCAGAAACTCCATATGGGGGGTCAAGGGATAAACTGGCTCTGTCACTGGCCAGGAGAGGATGGAGCTCAGAGAGGCATGAGGGGACTGACGCTTCCAACTCATTGTCTCCTAGTTCTCCCTGCAGAGGAGGAGAGAGAAGAGACCCAGTTGCAGCCTGGGCCCTCTGGTGGGACCCCCAGGCAGCAGCCCCTCCCCGGCCAGCTGGCAGGGATACCCGAAGCGGGCAGCGAACAGGTGGAGAGTCTGGGGCCGGAGCTGGGGGTCTCCCCAGCACTCACCAGTTGCCCTGGGGTTCTCTGTTGCTCCAGTTGGTTGGGAAGAACCTGATGAGGGACGAGACATGAGTCAGAGGCTGGCAGCCCCCAGCACAGCCCCATGTCAGGGCTGCCATGGGGTGTCAGCCCTTTGCAGGGCGCTCGGTGCTGGGGTCACTCACAGCTCGGCTGCTCTGGGTCGACTCTCTCCTTGCTCTTCCCAAACTTCTCCCAGGAACACTTCTGTAAGACCCCCAGAACGTGGGTGAGTGTGGAACAACTCCCAGCACCATGTAAAGACCCCCATGCTCCCCCCACACCTCTCCATTTCATGACACTGACCTGCTCTTGGTGCGTCCCCGCTCGCAGCTCCAGAGGGGGGTCTTGCTCAAGGGCTGACCCTGGCTCTGTCACCGGCCCCTCAAGAGCTCGATGGGTCTGGAGGGCGCGAGATCGGCTGCCAGCCTCCAGCTGCACCATCGCAGCGGGTCTGGACTCCAGGAAGGAGTCAAGAGACACAGATCTGCTGCTCAAGAGCGAGCCCAGAGAGACCATGGAGCCCAGCAGAGTACGAGGGGACAGGCCCCTCACGGTCATCCTCTGCTGGGTCTGGAGGCCTCGCGATGGGTTCAGAGCTTCCTGCTCCCCCATCGCACCAGGCCTGGGCTCTGAGAATGACTCCACAGACGCACATATGCTGTCCAAGAGAGAGCCCAGGGACAGCACGGAGCCCAGCAGAGCATGTGGGGACAGGCGCCTCACGCTCCTTGTCTCCTCATTCTCCCTGCAGTGTAGGAGAGAGAAGAGACCCAGTTGCAGCCTGGCCTCTCTGGTGGGACCCCCGGGCAGCAGCTCCTCCCCAGCCAGCAGGCAGGGCTGCCCAATGTGGGCAGGGGCAGGGCACAGGCTGAGGCGGAGGCAGGAGCTGGGGTCTCCCCAGCACTCACCACATGCCCTGGGGTGCCACAGGCTTCTCTGCACCTCCTGTTGCTTGGGAAGAACCTGATGAGGGGACGAGGAATAAGTCAGAGGCTGGCAGCCCCCAGTATAGCCCCATGTCCGGGCTGCCGTGGGGTGTCAGCCCTTTGCAGGGTGCTTGGTGCTGGGGTCACTCACAGCTCGGCTGCTCAGGATTGACTCTCGCCTTGCTCTTCCCAAATTTCTTCTTACAAAAATTCTGCAAGACCCAAAGAACGTGGGTGAGTGTGGAACAACTCCCAGCCCCATGTAAAGACCCCCATGCTCCCCCCACACCTCTCCATTTCATGACACTGACCTGCTCTTGGTGCGTCCCCGCTCGCAGCTCCAGAGGGGGGTCTTGCTCAAGGTCTGACCCTGGCTCTGTCACCGGCCCCTCAAGAGCTCGATGGGTCTGGAGGGCGCGAGATCGGCTGCCAGCCTCCAGCTGCACCATCGCACCCGGTCTGGACTCCAGGAAGGAGTCAAGAGACACGGATCTGCTGCCCAAGAGAGAGCCCAGGGAGACCATGGAGCCCAGCAGAGTACGAGGGGACAGGCCCCTCACGGTCATCCTCTGCTGGGTCTGGAGGCCTCGCGATGGGTTCAGAGCTTCCTGCTCCCCCATTGCACCAGGCCTGGGCTCTGGGAATGACTCCAGAGATGCACATATGCTGTCCAAGAGAGAGCCCAGGGACAGCATGGAGCCCAGCAGAGCATGTGGGGACAGGCGCCTCACGCTCCTTGTCTCCTCGTTCTCCCTGCAGTGTAGGAGAGAGAAGAGACCCAGTTGCAGCCTGGCCTCTCTGGTGGGACCCCCGGGCAGCAGCTCCTCCCCAGCCAGCAGGCAGGGCTGCCCAATGTGGGCAGGGGCAGGGCACAGGCTGAGGCGGAGGCAGGAGCTGGGGTCTCCCCAGCACTCACCACATGCCCTGGGGTGCCACAGGCTTCTCTGCACCTCCAGTTGCTCGGGAAGAACCTGATGAGGGGACGAGGAATAAGTCAGAGGCTGGCAGCCCCCAGTATAGCCCCATGTCAGGGCTGCCGTGGGGTGTCAGCCCTTTGCAGGGTGCTTGGTGCTGGGGTCACTCACAGCTCGGCTGCTCAGGATTGACTCTCGCCTTGCTCTTCCCAAATTTCTTCTTACAAAAATTCTGCAAGACCCAAAGAACGTGGGTGAGTGTGGAACAACTCCCAGCCCCATGTAAAGACCCCCATGCTCCCCCCACACCTCTCCATTTCATGACACTGACCTGCTCTTGGTGCATCCCCGCTCGCAGCTCCAGAGGGGGGTCTTGCTCAAGGGCTGACCCTGGCTCTGTCACCGGCCCCTCAAGAGCTCGATGGGTCTGGAGGGCGCGAGATCGGCTGCCAGCCTCCAGCTGCACCATCGCACCGGGTCTGGACTCCAGGAAGGAGTCAAGAGACAGGGATCTGCTGCCCAAGAGAGAGCCCAGGGAGACCATGGAGCCCAGCAGAGTACGAGGGGACAGGCCCCTCACGGTCATCCTCTGCTGGGTCTGGAGGGCTCGCGATGGGTTCAGAGCTTCCTGATTCCCCATTGCACCAGGCCTGGGCTCTGAGAATGACTCCAGAGATGCAGATACGCTGCCCAAGAGAGATCCCAGAGAGACCATGGAGCCCAGCAAACCACACGGGGACAGGCGCCTCACGCTCCTTGTCTCCTCGTTCTCCCTGCAGTGTAGGAGAGAGAAGAGACCCAGTTGCAGCCTGGCCTCTCTGGTGGGACCCCTGGGCAGCAGCTCCTCCCCAGCCAGCAGGCAGGGCTGCCCAGTGTGGGCAGGGGCAGGGCACAGGCTGAGGCGGAGGCAGGAGCTGGGGGTCTCCCCAGCACTCACCACATGCCCTGGGGTGCCGCAGGCTTCTCTGCACCTCCAGTTGCTCGGGAAGAACCTGATGAGGGGTGAGACATGAATGAGTGTCTGGAAGTCCCCAGTATAGCCCCATGTCTGGGCTGCTGTGGGGTGTCAGCGCTTTGCAGGGCACTTGGTGCTGGGGTCACTCACCACTTGGCTGCTCCAGACGCACTCTCGCCTTCCTCTTTCCACACCTCTTCTTCCAACACTTCTGTAAGATACCCAGAACAAGGCTGAGTGTGGAGCAGCTCCCAGCCCTATGCTACAGACCCCATGCTCCCCACACACCACTCCATGTCATGATGTGGCCCAGCGCAGTGTGGTGGACAGTAACAGGCACCTACCTTGCGTTGCCTGGCAGAAGGCTCCACTTCCCTGGGGCTGGACTCAGGGAAGGATTCGAGACACGCGGATCCGCTGTCCGAGAGGGAGTCCAGGGAGCCCATGGAGCTCTGCCGGGCACGCGGGGACAGGCGCTTCCTGCTCACTGTCTCCTTGTTCTCCCTGCAGAGGAGGAGAGAGAAGGGACCCCTTGCAGCCTGGGCCCTCCTGTGGGACCCCCGGGCAGCACCCTTTCTGCGGCCAGCAGGCAGGGCTGTCCAAAACGGGCAAGGGCAGGGCACAGGCTGAGTCTGGAGCAGGAGCTGGGGGTCTCCCTAGCACTCACCACATGGTCTCTGGTACCACAGGCTTCTCTGTTGCTCCAGTTTCTTGGGAAGAACCTGATGAGGGACAAGACATGAGTCAGAGGCTGGCAGCCCCCAGCACAGCCCCAGTGTCAGGGCTGCCTTGAGGTGTAAGCCCTTTGCAGGGCGCTCGGTGATAGGATCACTCACAGCTCGGCTGCTCTGGATCGACTCTCGCCTTGCTCTTCCCAAATATCTTCTTCCACCAGTTCTGCAAGACCCCCAGAACGTGGGTGAGTGTGGAGCAGCTCCCAGCCCTATGCTACAGACCCCCATGCTGCCCCCACACCACTCCATGTCATGACATGCTGCAGCGTACTGTGGTGGGGAGTAGCAGTCACCTACCTTGAGTCGGCTGGCAGAAGGCTCCACTTCCCTGGGGCTGGACTTGGGGAAGGATTCGAGACACGCGGATCCGCTGTCTGAGAGGGAGCCCAGGGAGCCCATGGAGCTCTGCGGGGCACGTGGGGACAGGCGCTTCCTGGTCATTGTCTCCTGGTTCTCCCTGCAGAGGAGGAGAGAGAAGGGACCACTTGCAGCCTGGGCCCTCCTGTGGGACCCCTGGGCAGCAGTCCCTCCCTGGCGGGCAGGCAGGGATACCCAGAATGGGCAGGGCACAGGTGGAGAGTCTGGGGCAGGAGCTGGGAGTCTCCCTAGCACTCACCACATGTTCTCGGGTGCCGCAGGCTTCTCTGTTGCTCCAGTTGCTTGGGAAGAACCTGATGAGGGATGAGACCAAGTGAGTGGCTGGCAGCTCCCAGCACAGCCCCGGTGTCTGAGCTGCCTTCGACTGTCAGCCCTTTACAGGGTGCTCACAGCTGGGATCACTCACAGCTCGGCTGCTCTGGATCGCCTCTCGCCTTGCTCTTCCCAAACATCTTCTTCCACCAGTTCTGCAAGACCCCCAGAACGTGGGTGAGTGTGGAGCAGCTCCCAGCCCTATGCTACAGACCCCCATGCTCCCCCCACATCACTCCATGTCATGACATGCTACAGCACAGTGTGGTGGGGAGTAACAGTCACCTACCTTGAGTCGGCTGGCAGAAGGCTCCACTTCCCCGGGGTTGGACTCGGGGAAGGATTCGAGACACGCGGATCCGCTGTCTGAGAGGGAGCCCAGGGAGCCCATGGGGCTCTGCGGGGCACGTGGGGACAGGCGCTTCCTGGTCATTGTCTCCTGGTTCTCCCTGCAGAGGTGGAGAGAGAAGGGACCACTTGCAGCCTGGGCCCTCCTGTGGGACCCCTGGGCAGCAGTCCCTCCCCGGCAGGCAGGCAGGGATACCCAGAATGGGCAGGGCACAGGTGGAGAGTCTGGGGCAGGAGCTGGGAGTCTCCCCAGCACTCACCACATGGTCTCGAGTGCCGCAGGCTTCTCTCTTGCTCCAGTGTCTTGGGAAGAACCTGATGAGGGATGAGACCGAGTGAGTGGCTGGCAGCCCCCAGCACAGCCCCGTGTCAGGGCTGCCTTGAGGTGTCAGCCCTTTGCAGGGCTCTTGGTGATAGGGTCACTCACAGCTCGGCTGCTCAGGATCGACTCTTGACCGTGTCTCTCCAAACCTCTTTCTCCAACACTTCTGCAAGACCCCCAGAACATGGGTGAGTGTGGAGCAGCACCTCCCGGCCCCTTGCCACAGTCCCCCATGCTCCCCCAACACCACTCTATGGCATGACATGGTGCAGCACAGTGTGGTGCAGAGGAAGAGTCACCTACCCTGAGTCTCGCCCTGCTACTCCCGTAGCCCTTCCTCCAACGCCTCTTCCCATGCTTCTTCCTCCAACGCCTCTGCAAGACCCCCAGACAGTTTGTGAAATGGGAGCAGCTCCCAGCCACCCACAGCCCCCCGACACCACCCCATGTCGGGACACGGCACGGCTCAGTGCGCCGCAACGTTCCCTTACCCTGAGCCTCCTGGCCCATTGAAAGGTGGTGAGGAACCTGACGTACATCCCCAGCATCATGACTGGGAGCACGTCAGCCAGGGAGATGCCGAAGCAACCCATGGCTATGGCTGGTGTCCAACTGTGTCACTCGGGCCACCAGTGAGCTCCGAGATCTCCAGTAATCGCACAACCCACACACGGACTGGCAATGGCTGAGGCCGCAGTCTGCAGTGACACTGACAGACTACAGTGTCCAGTGCCAACTGCCCTGCGCCCCTTACACCTGTCCAGCAACCACACACCCCCATGGTGACATCATGGGCACCCTGAGCCCTCATTGGTGCTGAGCCCTCATTGGTGCCCTCAGACGCAGGCACAACTTTGATTGGATAACTCTGGTGTCACTCCAAGGCATTCCACAGCCAGTGCAGACAGATGCAAGGGGCTCAGGGGGGCTTGGATGTCTCCCTGCACATAGAATCATAGAACCATAGACTGGTCTGGCTTGGAAGGGACCCCAAGGATCATACAGTTCCAACCCCCTGCCACAGGCTGGGCCACCAACCTCCAGGCCTGGAGCTACACAACATGTCCCAGGGCCCCAGCCAACTTGGCCTTGAACACCTCCAGGGACAGGGCACCCACCCCTCTCTGGGCAGCCTGTTCCAGCCTCTCACCACTCTCTCTTCCTTTTTAAAAGCGTAGATAATGGCAGGACAAGGGGGAATGGATTCAAGCTGAAGGAAGGAAGGTTTAAATTGCATATTAGGGAGAAGTTCTTTCCAGAGATCCTTTCTATGATCCTCTGGACCCTTTCCAAACCCAGACCAGTCTATGATTCTATAAAGAAAACTAATTGATTACTACTACAACTACACACCCAGTGAACCAGAGTCGGGTGATGAGAAGTGCAGCCAGATCTTAAAGCACCTTCCCCCCACCACTCCCTTCTTAGCAGACTTAAACTTCATAACGATTTGACTCCCTTCCTCCCTCCCCGCCCCCCAACATGGCATGGGGGGGGCAGGGAATGGGGAGTGGGGGTTTTCAGTCAGTTCCTTTTTAGCTGGGCGTGGGGGGTGGGGGGCAGATTACACACACACACACACACACACCCACACGCCCTTCCCCTGCAGCAACATGGGGTCCCACCCACAGCAGACAGTCCTCCACGAACTTCTCCAGCATGAGTCCTTTCTATCAGGGAGTCACCTCCTCACCATAGGCCTCAGCACAGCTCCCACCATGGGGTGCTGACCTTCAGGCCCAGACCGCTCCAGCCTGGTCCCCCACAGAGTCACAAGTCCCCCACAAACCTGCTGTGGCGTGGATCAATCTCTTCACAGGCCGTAGATGGACTCTGCTCCCCGTCCGTATCCATGGGCTGTGAGGGGACACCCGCTCCACTCTGCTCTTCTCCAGGGGCTGCAGGGGAATCTCTCTCTCCAGCACCTGGAGGGCCTCACTCTTCCCCGCCCCCTCTCCTCCGGGCCTGCCCTTGATGCCTGCACAGATCCACACATCTCCTCCCTCCCTTCTCTGGGGGCACAAAGTGCCTGCCTGGGGGTTTTCTCTCCTCACTGGGATTCCCAGAGGCGCTGGTGACCATCGCTGATGGGCTCGGCCTTGGTCAGCAGCGACTCCGGCCAGGAGCCTGCTGGTGTTTGCTCTGTGGGGCCTGCAGAGAGCTTCTGGCTGCTCCTTGCAGCAGCCCCCCTGCAGCCCCCTTCTCTACCAGCACATTGCTAGGCAAAACTGTGACAGGAAGGAACTAGCTAAAGGATACAGGGAGGATCCCTCCAAGGTGGCAGAAGGATTTGAATTGATTGTTAAGAATTTGGATCCAGATTGGAGGGACATCAAGCTAATGTAAAGTGAAATGACAGCATCACAAGCTGCCTGCACTCTTATCTTTTTCAGCTTTACTAAACCCTGAGACCAGCACGGAAAGTGCTGAAAACAGATCTCCAGAGACTGTCACCTAAGGGTCCTTCCCTTCCCAGTAAATTCTACAGTGCAGTTTCATAGAATCATAGAATTGTAGGGGTTGGAAGGGGCCTCGAGAGATCATCAGGTCCAACCCACCTGCCAAAGCAGCTCCCTAGGACATTTCACTGAGATAGGCATCCAGACGGGTCTTGAATCTCTCCAGAGAAGGAGACTCCACCAACCCCCTGGGCAGCCTGTCCCAGGGCTCCCTCACCCTCACTGTGAAAAAGTTTTTCCCCATGTTGGTGCGGAACTTCCTCTGCTCCAACTTGCAGCCATTGCCCCTTGTCCTGTCCCCACAGACACTGAAAAGGGGCTGGCTGATTCCCCCTGCATCCCCTGCTTAAGATAATTGTAAACATTAATTAGGTCTCCCCTTAGTCTTCTCTTCTCAAGGCTGAACAGTCCCAATCTTCTCAGCCTTTCCTCATAGGGGAGATGCTCCAGGCCCTTTATCATCTTCGTAGCCCTTCTCCAGGAGATCCCTGTCCTTTTTATAACAGGGAGCCCAGAACTGGACACAACACTCTAGGTGGGGCCTGAGCAGGGCAGAGTAGAGGGGGAGGATCACCTCCTGTGACCTGCTGGCCACACTCCTCCGGATGCACCCCAGGATCCCATTGGCTTTCTTAGCCACCGAGGCACACTGCTGGCTCATGGCCAACCTGTCATCCACCAGGACCCCCAGGTCCTTCTCCACTGAGCTCTTCTCCAGCAGGTCATCCCCCAGCCTGTACTGATAGAAACGGTTGTTCCTTCCCAGGTGCCAGACGCTCCACTTGCTTTTGTTGAACCTCATCTGGTTTCTCCCTGCCCAGCTCTCCAGCCTGGCCAGGTCTCACTGGATGGCAACGCAGTGTTCCTGTGTGTCAGCCACTCCTCCCAGCTTTGTACCATGGGCACTTGCTGAGGGTCGATGCTATTCCCTCATCAAGGTCGTCAATGAAGATGTTAAACAGGACTGGACCCAACCCCGAGCCCTGGGGAACACCGCTGGTCACAGGCCTCCAGTCAGATTCCACTCCATGAATCACGACCCTCTGGGCTCGGTCCGACAGCCAATTCTCAACCCCCCTCACTGTCCACTCATCTATCCCATGCTTTCTCAGCTTTGCTATCAGGATGTCATGGGAGACAGTATCAAAAGCCTTGCTGAAGTCAAGGTAGATGACATCCACTGTTCTCCCTCCATCTACCCAGCCGGTGATGAGATCGTAGAAGGCTATGAGATTGGTCGAGCATGATTTCCCCTTGGTGAATCCATGCTGACTGCTCCTCATGACCTTCTTCTCTTCCAATTGCTTGGAGATGGCATCCAGAACAAGCTGTTCCATTACCTTTCCAGGGACAGAGGTGAGGCTGACTGGCCTATAGTTACTAGGTTCCTCCTTCTTGCCCTTTTTAAAGACTGGAGTGACATTGGCTATCCTCCAGTCCTCAGGCACTTCTCCTGTTCTCCAGGACCTGTTGAAGATGATAGAGAGCGGCTCAGCAATCACCTCCGCCAGCTCCCTCAGCACACGTGGATGTATCCCATCCGGGCCCATGGATTTGTGTGCATTTATCCCTTTGAGCCGCTCCTGGACCTCCCCTACCTCAACCAGAGGGAAATTCTTCATTTCCCAAACACTCCTACTTTCATCCAGTGCCTGTGGGTCCTGGGGGGCCTTTGAGGTGAAGACCGAAGCAAAGAAGGCATTCAGTATCTCCACCTTCTCAGTATCCCCCGTTACCAGGACACCCTCCTCGTTCAGCAAGGGACCTACATTATCCCTGGTCATCCTCTTGCTATTCACGTATCTAAAAAACCCCTTTTTATTGTCCTTTATGTCCCTTGCCAGCTTCATTTCCAAGAGGGCTTTAGCCTTCCTAGTTGCGACCCTACGGGCCCTGACTACATTCCTGTATTCTCCCCATGTGCTCAGACCCTGCTTCCACAATTCATAGATCTTCCTCTTCTCTTTGAGTTTACTCATCAGCTCCGTGTTCACCCACGCAGGTCTTCTGCCTCTCCTTCCCCATTTCCTGCACAAAGGGATGCATCGTTCCTGTGCTTGGAAGAAGCGCTGTTTGAATGCTAGCCAGCTCTCACAGGCTCCCATTCCTTCAAACAGCCTAGCCCACGGGATAGCCCCTATTAAGTCACGGAGGAGATCAAAGTTAGCTCTTCCAAAATCCAGGGTAGCTATCCTACTTTTTGGCTTGCTGCTTCCACCCAGGATCTTGAACTCAACCATTTCATGGTCACTTTGTCCTAAGCTGCCCCCGACCTTCACTTCCCTAACGAGCCCGTCCTTGTTAGTTAAAACAAGGTCCAGCACCCGCCCTCCCCTTGTAGGCTCCTGCACCATCTGTAGCAGGAAGTTGTCTTCAACACACTGCAGAAATTGTCTGGACTGCAGACGACTGGCCGTGGTGCTTGCCCAGCAAATATCTGGGTAGTTGAAGTCCCCCATAAGGATCAGTGCCTGGGATCTTGAGGCTACTTCTAACTGCTTATAGAATGCACTATCAACCTGCTCCTCTTGATCAGGGGGCCTATAGCACACTCCCACAACAATGTCACACATACCAGTTTGCCCCTTGATTTTAACCCACCAGCACTCGACGGATGGTTCCTCCTTCCCCAGGTGGAGCTCAATACAACCTAGGTGCTCTCTCACATAAAGAGCAACTCCTGCACCTCCCCTCCCTAGCCTGTCTTTCCTAAAAAGCACATAGCCATCCATGACAGCGTGCCTGTCGTCCAGGCTGTCCCACCACATCTCTGTGATCTCAATGAGATCGTGGCCCTGCGACCGCACAAAGATCTCTCATTCTTCTTGTTTGTTCCCCGTGCTACGTGCATTTGTGTAAAGGCATTTTAGTGAGGCAGCAGATGCAGGTATCCTCAACAGCCCACAGCGAGACTTCTGACAGGGGGCTGGCAAAAGTGGCTCCACTGAGGAGTACTCAGGGCAATCCACAGAATTTTCCCTACTCTCACGTGGAAAAACGTCTCCAAGTCCACCACTGTGCTGTTGCTTCCCCCCAGCCTGCCCCACTTCACAGCCCCCTCACAGGCCCTGCTCCCCTGAGTTGACCTCACTGTGGGACCCCACGGTGCAGTGGGGAAGTGTGTGTGTGTGGAATGCCCCCCCACCCCTGGCTAAGAAGGAAAACAACTTGGGAGGAACAGACTGCAAAGCCCCGTTCCCCATTCCCTACCCCCCTCCCCCTGCCATTTTTGGAAGGGGGGAAGAAGGGAATGAAATCATGAACAAAATGAAATTAAGTCTACTAAGAAGGGATGAGTAGGGGGAAGGTGCTTTAAGACCTGGCCACACTTCTCATTACCCGACTCTGCATCACTGGGTGTGTAGCTGCAGTGTAAGAAATGAGTTTTCTTGTCTTTACTCTGCGTTGAGTCTGTTTTGCCCAGGACACTAACTGCAGACTGATCCCTCTGTCCTTGTCTCAAATCCTAAGCCTTCCAAGATCTGTTTTCAGCTGCAAAGGGGAGTGATAGAGTGGTTCTGGTGGGTATTTGGCCTCTAGCCATGACCAACCAACCACAGGTACACCACAACCCACAGTGCCAATGCTTTCTTCTGGATTCCTTTGGCAGCAGAGTGCAGGCCACAGTTTGCTTTCACTTGGAGAGGCATCCAATACATGTGGAATCAACTGGCCAGGGGTGGAGACACAGCCCCACCATCTGCCCTGGACTCACTGCTTCTCCCTCCTCGCTGCTTTTCTTTATCTTTCTTCTCACTGAGAAGTGAATTTGTTTTTCTTTCGTTTTCAGGGCAAGAAAGAAACCACAGAGAGGAGCCCTGACCTCTTGTCAGCTGTACTTTGCTGTGTAGAGGGAAGCCAACTCAGCCCTCTGACCATGAAATCCCGCAGTGCCTGGAGCTGTGGCACCTGCTCCTGGCTGTGCCAGACACTTCCCTCCAGGTCCCATGTCCCCACTGGTATGTGACACCCTGACAGCCGGGGCCGGGTCAGCTGCAGTCACCCGTGTTCCTGCGGGCACAGAGGGCAGCTGTGGGGTGAGGAGGGAGGGAAAGGAGGTGGCTCTGGTGCCTGTAGAAGGCAGAATGTGTCCCTGACCCCCTGTGATCCCAGATTGGGGCCAGAGAGCCATGGGCAGCCATGTTGCTGCCCCAGGGGTGCCTGGTCCCATGGCTGCACCTCGTGCCAGAGGATGGGGAGGATGGTGGGGAGCTCTGGGACACAGGGATCCCCATGGAACAGGGCTCACTGTGTCCCCCTCTGCATCTGGTGGGGTTGGCACTGTCCTCTGGCACAGTGCTGCGGAACCCTGTGTGCTTCTTTATGGGGGAGCCACCAACCCATCTTGTCCTGGTAGGACTCTGCTCCGAGGCACAGGGGCTGGGGTGGCTGGTGCCCACCCCCTTCCTGTTCCCTCTGTGCTGACTGGGGCAGTGTCCAGCCTCCCCAGTCTGCAGGCAGGCACGGGCAGGCAGGGGCAGACCCCAATTGGAGACACCCCTGCACCCCTTGAGCAGAGCTGCACTGTGGGCACCGCTCTGTGGGATGCTGTAGCTGTGGGAGGGCTGGAGACGTGAGTGGGCTGGATGCTGGCTTCAGCCCCCACCCCAGCCACTCCCAGCCCAATGAGCAGCAGGAAAGCAACAGAGACTCCTTGGTCTGGAGCAAGTCTTTATTCCTCTGGGAGACAAGGGAAGGTCTCACCTGGGCTCCACTGATGTCCAGGTGCTGCTGGGGCATCCCAGGGCTGGTGGCACCATGGCAGGGATAAGCAGCATGGCTGTCCCCATGCCCCCAGCCCTCCCGCTGCCCTGTCCCATCCTGGCACCTCCATGAAGCTGGTGGATCCTTGTCCCAACCCCTTGCCATTGCCATGGTGCTGCAGCAGTGGTGGCATCTTGTCTCAGATTCCCAGAGCTGTTGCCAGGGTTGTGGCTGCCAGGATGAACACCCAGAGGGGGTGGTGGCTGACAGTGTTGCCTGGGGGTACCAGAGAGGTGCAGTCAGTGTCAGCTGGGGGTGAGGGGGCCTGGATGGGCTGCACCCTCCCCAGCTGCAATGCCCTGTGCCAGCCCAGCCCTGCACCACACTGTGCCGCGCCACGCTGCGCCCCACCACGCTGTGCCACGCTGCACCCTGTTTGCCGCTAAGGGCCCCATTGCAAAGCCCAGGGGAGAGCGGCTGGAAGGCGTGCCAGGATGCACGCCCAAGGGCAAGCTGCCTCTGTCACCCTCCCCCTGTCCAGATCCCCCTTGCTGGCAGACCTGATGGGATGGAGCCACCCCACCCCCCACACCCGGGCAGCAGGGAGGGACCATCCCCCAGGACATCACCTTTCACAAACTCGCAGTTGTACTTGCTGTACACGCCCTGGGACTGGAGCTCAATGTAGGCACTGTTCCCATTACGGGTGACACTGGTGACCTTGAAGGTCTCAAAGGGTGGGATGAGGACCTCATAATGGTCTTCTGATTTGGCGTAGTTCCAGATGGGGACACCGTAGCGGGTCTCCACCACGAAGATGGTGCCCTTGCCGTACTTCTCAGCACGTTCCCTTTCTTTGGAGGAGGATGCAAAGTACCCAAAGCGAACAGTATCCCCATCGTTGGCAATGAAGATGTCCTCGACTCCCCTGTAGACTGTGCGGCGCTGGTCATCGTGCAGATTGAGTATGGCCTTGGTCAGCAGGAAATGCATCACCTTGTAGTGGAATTTGTGGAAGTATTCCTTACAGGAACGCCCAGCCTCATGCACAGCATTGTTGAAGTCCCTGTGCAGGGAGGGAGTTGGTAAGGTGTATGCCATCAGGGCAATTGCCTGCATTGACAGCTGAGAGTCTCGACGCTGCAATTCAGCAATTGCTTCTTTCCAGGCTTTGGAGTAGTTGCTCTTGGTTGCAAACTCGGTGCGGTTGAGCTCCGCCAGTTCCTCCTCCATCTGCTCGCTGCAGCCCTGGTACTGGTCGTCAAAGGAGTTGGGGGCCATGTCCAGTGTCTTCTCCACAATCTTTGCTTGCTTGTCCATGGGGCTGACAGAGACCAGCATCCCGAGCAGCCACACCAAGCCCAGCGCCAGATGCTCCATCTCCATGGCAGGCAGAGCCACCCTGGGAGAAGCCCCCGGCTGCTGCGGTGCTGTGGGCAGGGAAGCAACTGGTTCCTCTGCAGGCAGATGGGGAAGTGGAGAAACAAGAGTGGGGTCAACTCGGGGGAGCAGGGCCTGTGAGGGGGCTGTGAAGTGGGGCAGGCTGGGGGGAAGCAGCCCCAGTTGCATCCCCAGCCAGGGCACCAGTCAAGACCCTGACCCCAGCACCGGCCAAGGCCCCAACACCACTACTTGCCTCAGACCATGCCCAGAGGCAAGTGTCCCCAGTGCCTGGCCCCAGGGCCCTGGCAGCCCGAGGGTCTGTGGTGTCTCCTGACAGAAGCAAAGCCCTGGGGGGACACCAGTGAGAAGCCATACCTGTGTCCTGTGGTGGTGTGGATGTGCTGCTCCCCAGATCCTGTGGCACCCAGCCCCTCGGTGCCTGCCTGTTCCTGGTAGGAAAGAGGAGAACCAGACACCCTTTTTAGAGCAGTCCCAGGCAGCATTGCTCAGGCTCAGTCCCCACCCCCTGCTTAGTTTTACCATCCCGAGTCCCCAGCACTCAGCTTGCCCACTGACCCCTCCTGCCCTGCAGCCTGGCTGCACAGGTCGGTCAGGAAACCCCCATGGGATAAACTGCCTTTCTTCTGACCTGGGTGCAGGTGCTGTCCCACTCAGGGCTCTGCATTTGCCTGCAGCAACTGATGCTGACCTGGAGCCCAGGGCTTTCACCAACCCCCTGTCACGCCACTGAGGACGGGGCAGGTTGTGGCACAGGTGGCACGGAGCCATTGATGGCACTGGCGAGGGGCATCTGTGGCGGGTCAGACCCTGCCTGCATCCCCCCGGGCTGTGCAGGGCCTCAGAGGGCAGGAGGCAGGGCAGGATCCAGGCAGCAGGGTTGGGGACAGCCTGGTCCCTGCCTGATCTGGCAGGAGCAGCTCTGGGCTGGGGGAACGTCCCTGTTGCGGTGCTGGTGGACACAGGTGTGTCCCGACCAGGAAAGGTCCGGTCTGGGGGAGATGCCTTGTTCTTCCCAGAGTGAGATTAAGACACAAACCAGGTCAGATGCCATAAGGACAAGAAGTAGTTTAACAGCTACATCAACATTCACAGAGATGCAAGAAAGAGAGAGAAAGATGGGGAGAAAGGACAGTGAAGGGGCAATAGCTACCACCGTGGAGCTGCGGGGTCCCGTCAGTGCGACTCGACTTCAGGCCAGGTGGGGAATCTGCTTGGGGCTGGTTGTCAGGGCTCTTTTATTGAGTTTTATTGCCCCTTCCGAGAAAGAAGCAGCATATTCTAGGAACTGTTCAGCTTAACCCCTCCCACCCCGGTCTTGTGGTGCTGCGCGTGCCCAGTGCAATCCCCAGGGGGTCTGCTCCAGACACATCTCTAACCATGTCCTTGTCAAAGCATCCTGACTTGGGGAAACTCACTTCACAGCTCAGGGAGAGTTATAAAGCAGGTACATTTATTGCAGCGCTGGGTGCAAGGGGGCTAGCTGGTCCTAGAGAAAAGTATAGCTGAGAAGTTGGTACGGTGAAGTCCCCAGTAAAGACGCATGTTGGTGATTGCAAGACTTCTCCCAGTTGTTTAAAAAACAACTCATCAGCTTCCTCCTCCTGGCCAGGTGGTCTATAGCAGACTCCCACCACTACATCTCCCTGATTTCATGCTCAGGGAATCCGGGAAAACCCAGATTCTGAAGAAAAAACAAAACTAACGGGTTGCCACAGTCATGGACCTGAAAGACGCTCTCTTTTGCCTCACCTGGTGCAGGGAAAGTCACCTGCTATTGGCATCTGAATGGAAAAGCCAGATTCCGGAAGAAAAACACAACTAAACTGGACTGTGTTTCCACAGGGATACATAAATAGCCTCACTTCACAGCTCAGGGAGAGTTATAAAGCAGGTACATTTATTGCAGCGCTGGGTGCAAGGGGGCTAGCTGGTTCTAGAGAAAGGTATAGCTGAGAAGAAGTCAGGCATCCTCGCTGTGGTTTCCTCTGGTTTCTTCCTTCTGCTCACAATGGAAGAAAAACAAATTTGCTTCTCAGTGAGAAGGAGAAAAAAGCGTCAAAGGGGGAGAAGCAGCGAGCCCTTCACATTAAAGGCACCCACAAGACAATTACTATCTTCATACATTCTCTTCAAGCAGACATCAGAGATTTTATCTGGGGAAAAAAAGAAAAAAGCAAATTTGGTTCATCAGCAGTGCCTGGAGCAGAGTCCTGCCAGGACAAGATGGGTTGGTGGCTCCCCCATGGAGAAGCACACAGGGTTCCGCAGCACCATGCTGGGGGACAGCCCAACCCCACCAGATGCAGAGGGGGACACAGTGAGCCCTGTTCCATGGGGATCCCTGTGTCCCAGAGCTCCCCACAGTCCTCTCTCTCTCCTCTGGCACGAGGTGCAGCCATGGGACCAGGCACCCCTGGGGCAGCAGCAGGGCTGCCCATGGCTCTCTGGCCCCAATCTGGGATCACAGGGGGTCAGGGACACATTCTGCCTTCTACAGGCACCAGAGCCACCTCCTTTCCCTCCCTCCTCACCCCACAGCTGCCCTCTGTGCCTGCAGGAGCACGGGTGACTGCAGCTGACCCGGCCCCGGCTGTCAGGGTGTCAGATACCAGTGGGGACATGGGATGGGGAGGGAAGTGTCTGGCACAGCCAGGAGCAGGTGCCTGCGGGGTTTCATGGTCAGTACCCTCTACCCCCATAGATGGGGGCAGAGCAAAGTACAGCTGACAAGAGGTCAGGGCTCCTCTCTGTGGTTTCTTTCTTCCCCTGAAAATGAAAGAAAAACAAATTCACTTCTCAGTGAGAAGAAGTAGTGAGGAGGGAGAAGCCTCCGCATGGCTCCCTTCCTTGGGGTGCTGACCTTCAGGCCCAGACTGCTCCAGCCTGCTCCCCCACAGAGTCACAAGTCCCCTGTCAAACTGCTGTGGCGTGGGTCGGTCTCTCCACAGGCTGTAGATGGGATCTCTGCTCCCCATCCTTATCCATGGGCTGTGAGGGGACACCTGCTCCACCATGCTCTTCTCCACAGGCTGAGGGGAATCTCTCTCCAGCACCTGGAGGGCCTCATTCTTCCCCCTCCCTCCTTTGGGCCTGCCCTTGGTGTCTGCACAGCTCCTTACATCCTCTCACTCCCTTTTTTCTCCTCAATGTGATTCCCAGAGGTGCTGTGACCATCGCCGACTGGCTCAACCTTGGTCAACCATGGACCTGTGACCATCCCCCAGGACATCACCTTTCACAAACTCGCAGTTGTACTTGCTGTACACGCCCTGGGACTGGAGCTCAATGCGGGCACTGTGTCCTTTGTGCGTGACACTGGTGACCTTGAAGATCTCAAAGGGTGGGATGAGGACCTCCTCCTCCTTGGGGAAGAAGGAGAAGTCCCTGATGGGGACACCAAAGCAGGTCTTCACTGAGAAGAAGGTGTCAGTGCCAAACTTCTCAGCACACATCCTCTCTAGGGAGGTGGAGGTGAACTGCCCAAAGCGGACATAGTTCCCACTATTTCATTTGCTTGGGGATATTGTGGTGTTTGGAAAACCAAGGTAGAATACCCTTTCTCAGCATCCTCCAAGCTTCAAGAATGAAACCCTGAAGGTTGGGTGGGTCCTTCAGGGCCCTTTTGCAAAGACGTATCGATAAACCCGACCGGGCAAATCCCCATTCAGTTTGGATTGGGTCAGAAGGATGGACTGGACCCAAAGCTTGAGAGTTCTTAGCTTCAAACCCCAGGAATTAATAATAATTATTATATACAGATGACCTAAGCCACGGGATGAGCCCTTATCCTATGTGACTGTTGGATATGCATGGCTGTGCCCAAAGATACTCAGGGAAATCTCCAATCCTTTTAGAAAAAGCCCTGCTGCTTTTCAGAGATGGCTCCTCCCGTGGCTTGGTGTCAGTGAATTGGGAAAAGCACCAACTAAGGCATAAGTTAGAACCAAACAAAGATTTTCAAGAAATGCTTGGTAGAGAACCTTTCTATCAGTTACTGGCTGTAAATGAATTTACATTAGCATAGAGAAAAGGGGAAGGGGGGTTGGTTTGGGGATGAACTGAGGTTTTTAGCTACTAAGCCTTTAAAATGTAAGAAGTGAGTTGACTAAGAATGCATAGTTAAGCCTTAGGACAGAGCTGCTTTATCTGTGAAGATGAAGTCCCCAGCCAACTCAGCAGATGTGGAGGCCTGGAACTAAAGTGTAGCCAAGATGAGGAGGCAGCCCTGAGCTGTATCTGCAGTGTATAAGAGGAGCAGCCTGCTCTTGGAAGAGGGACTCGATGGTCTTTGTGAAGTAACCGTCCAGTTAGCCCCAGTTCTGCAGTTTGGAGTCCAGCTGACTCAGAATTCCATCCCAAAGGGGAAGAGCATGGGAAGGGGAAAGGGGAAGACTACGAGCCTTCCTCTAAATAATTTCACATTTAGAAAGCCCAGGACTGAAAATTCCACTTGCAAAAGGGAGTGTTGTGGGACTGGACCCCACTTCCTGATGAAGCCCTGCAATTTTTTCATCTCTGTGGCAATTAGTAGATCATCCTCATACTGCAACGCTACTCCAACACCTTGTGGCCGCTCCCATTGTTCCAAATCTTCAGCTAACTGATTTTCAAAACATGTAGAGCAAGTCTCCCCCATCCCCCTTTTCAGAGCGGTTGCTGAATGTTTGGTTTAGGGATGCTTCTGCTAAAAGAGAGGGGAATCCATGGAAATATCCAGATGATGCCTTGCAAATAAAGACCAAATTAAAAATCATCCTTGAATGGGAGGGTAGTGCTCAAGTAGGAGGATTGGTAGCAGTATGGAGTGTGTCTCAGCACCAGGCACCATCTCCTTCTCCTGTCAGTCCTTGGTAACAGGAGGAGGAATTGGATGGGTTTTCCTCACACCCCATTATCCCCAAGCCAATGAAATAGTGGGAAGAACAAATGGACTTCTCAAGTGTTTTCTAAAACCCCTCAAATCAGGGTGGCTGGAATGATGATGGGATGCACTTGCTCCTGTGAATAACCAATGGGGAATAAATGGATGCCCCAAAATCACAGCACTTTTCCTGAAGGCTCCAACCCTGATCCCAAATCTCCACGGCCCTGACCATCCCCTGAACCCCTCTCATTTGCTTGGACCACCAGTGCTGGTGAAATTACCCACCATTGGGACCGTGCCACAAGTACTTAGGATAGGCAGGATGGGATGGATTCCAGGATCCCAGGATGGGTCAGACCCAATTTATTGCTGCCAACATTATTCTGTAAATCGTTCAATGTTTTTATGCTTGGCTTTAATGTTAGAGGCTGAGGGGAAACGGTTCTCTCAGCTAAAATCCATCCCAAACACTTCCAGGGTACGTACTTCTGAATCTTTCCCGGAGCTACTTGCAATCCACATCTATGCAGACACTGAAACTGAAATGCTACAACTAGTTTGTGCTAAGTTCCTGAGCACAAACTAAAATGTCATCCATAGAATGGTAAGTTGTACAAGATGAACATTTTTCATGGAAAAGTTTCAGTGCTGAAGCTACAGAAGTGTGACAAATCGTTGGGCTATTCATCATACCCTGAGGTAAAACGGCCCATTGAATCCTTTGCGTGGGCTTAGCATTGTTTGGAGAAGGCAAGGGAAATGCAAAATGCTCTCTGTCATCATCAGGATGTAAAGGAACAGTAAAAAAGCCATCTTTCACATTGATAACCAATAAATCCCGCTCCTGTGGAATAAACACTGGACTAGGTGTTCCTGGTCCAGTGTTCCCATGGGCCTCTCAACGGCATTAGAGGCTCCAAGATCATGCAATAAATGCCATCCCCTGTTTTTTTCCTCAGGAATTACAAATATAGGTGTATTCCAAGGGCTGTTGGAAGGAACAATATGTCCAGCCTGAAAGTTGTTCAGAAACCAATTGCTGAGCCTGTTGCAACTTCTCCCCTTTTAGAGTCCACTGATCAACCCAAACCAGTGTTTCAGTTAGCTCACTGCAGTTTGAGCAGAGGAGTCCTGTCAGTGGCCGCTAGTCCTAATCAGGAGTTAGTACTTAGTAGTAGTTACTTAGTACTAATTTGCACGTCCCACCGCTGCAGCAAATCTCATCCCCATAAAGAAACAGGAGTATGAAACACCAAGGGCTGTAGCCATGCAGTTTGTCCGTCCAGACCTTTTACCGGTAGGATATGGATGCTTTGTTTTGGAATTTCCATAACCCCTATGCCAGTGATAGTGTTTTGCATGGACCTCAGAGGCCATCCTTTGGGACAGCTATTTGCTGTAATTATAGAAACATCGGCTCCAGTATCTACCAGCCCTGTTAACTTTTTCCCTTTTACAGTTACTGTAAGTGTAGGGTGCTGATTAGTCACAGCAGGGGTCCAGAGGACTTGGGAATCGGTACTCCCAAACCCCTCTTGTCCCTGGATTCTTTTCTCTGTGTTTGGTTGCAAATAAGGCAACAATATGAGTTGCGTTATCCTTTGTCCCGAACTAATGTCTGCAAAGCCTGTTAAAAGAGTTGCTATCACTTTTATTTCCCCTTTATAATCCAAATCGGTAACTCCTGGCAATATAAGAAGTCCTTGTTGTGATATGCTCAGTTCCTGGAGGTAGCGGATGCCATACCCCCTTCTCTATCAAAATTACTTCTGAGAGATTATTCAAAATTGCTTCTGAGGCAGCTGCCAAGTCCAATCAGATGCTGCCTGTGGCTGTGGGGGGTAAATAGGTAACTCTGCTTCCCTGATGCTTCGTCTGTTCCATACCCTGGCTCATGGGATAGGGGACCCTGTGTATTGAAGACTGCAAAAGCCAGAACCAAAACTCAACAGCCTTGGTGACTATTCTTTATTGCAGGTATTCTTTATTGCAGCCAGAGTCTTGATTCGGGCTTTTTGAGGCTTCAGCATTTGCAGGCACAGGGTCTCCCTCCCCCCTTCACGTTTCCCGACAATGCCTTTCCCTGTGTGTCAGACCTAGATTTACACTGATTGCTCCAGTGAAAAACTTTACAGCATCGAGGGCGTAATTTAGATAGTCGTGTATCCTACCCTTTAACCTGTTCCACCAGGGCAGTGTTTGCTGATACAATCTAATCCCCTGGCATTGTGACATAGGAATTGCTAATGCCTTCCACTATTCCTGCAGTAAAGGTAACCCATTTTCATGAATGGAGCATTCCAATTCTTTATATACCTGATTGGGTAACCCCTCATGGACAGGCAGCTGATGTGGTTGGTACAGCACTGGAAAAGCCAGAAGAGAGAGGTCCCCCTGATTAATAGCCTCCCTCTTACAGTTCTCCATTGCTGTGGAGTAACCACCCCTCTCCTGCTCCGCTGATCCCATTTTTCCTTGAGAGGAAAAATGGCTGAGAAGAAGCCAGGCCTCCTCACTGTGGTTTCTTTCTTCTTCTGAAAACGAAAGAGAAGAAGTGAGGAGAAAAAAAAGCAGTGAAGGGGGAAACAGTGAGCCCTTAACATTAAAGTCAGCCACAAGAACATGTATTGATTCTGTGCTCCTTGCCATGGGCATCCTTTGCTTTCCAAGTATATTTATTCATGGGAATTTCAAGTACTTGTGGCACGGTCCCAATGGTGGGTAATTTCACCAGCACTGGTGGTCCAAGCAAATGGGAGGGGTTCAGGGGATGGTCAGGGCCGTGGAGATTTGGGATCAGGGTTGGAGCCGTCAGGAAAAATGCTGTGATTTTGGGGCATCCATTTATTCCCCATTGGTTATTCACAGGAGCAAGTGCATCCCATCATCATTCCAACCACCCTGATTTGAGGGGTTTTAGAAAACACTTGAGAAGTCAGTTTGTTCTTCCCACTATTTCATTGGCTTGGGGATAATGGGGTGTGAGGAAATCCCATCCAATTCCTCCTCCTGTTACCGAGGGCTGACAGGAGAAGGAGATGGTGCCTGGTGCTGAGACACACTCCATACTGCTGCCAATCCTCCTACTTGAGCACTACCCTCCCATTCAAGGATGATTTTTTCTTTGGTCTTTATTTGCAAGGCATCATCTGGATATTTCCATGGATTCCCCTCTCTTTTAGCAGAAGCATCCCTAAACCAAACATTCAGCAACCGCTCTGAAAAGGGGGATGGGGGAGACTTGCTCTACATGTTTTGAAAATCAGTTAGCTGAAGATTTGGAACAATGGGAGCGGCCACAAGGTGTTGGAGTAGCGTTGCAGTATGAGGATGATCTACTAATTGCCACAGAGATGAAAAAATTGCAGGGCTTCATCAGGAAGTGGGGTCCAGTCCCGTGGCTGTGCCGGCTACTCCCAGACTAAGCAGTGTCGCTATTGTTACGGCTGTCAATACTTCTCTTTTTTGCAGTCTGTTGTCAGCTTCTCCCCAATGATAGTACATCTCTTCTTCCAGATGGTATAGGACCCTGGGAACAATCAAAACTTGTACACAAAAGTCAGCGGAATCATCAAAAAGGTCAAGGGACACACAGGGGGTTACCCCCGATTGGTAGCAAATCCACATTCCGGACGCGGACGGGATCGCCCATTTATGGGTTCTATTAATTATAATGGGTTTTGCACAAACAGCACTATTCCAGTTCACCAGTGAGGTATTACCAAAACACACGTCCTGGCCTCTGATTTGGCTCAGGGTAATTCCTTTTCGTGGTGTGTCCCACCTACACTGGGAAGGGCTAATATCTGATGAATAGTCAAAGGAAGCATTGAGGGCAACACCCTCATAGAAGGGGGATTCACATCATAGCATAACCAACAAGAACTCGTAAGACTTGGGTTTGACTGATTCAGCTACCCGAAGGTAGCATTTAAGCCATTAAAAAATGGCTTGTCGGGCAAATGGTAGGGGTTTGCTTTCGATTTGCTTGAGGGAGATATTTGCTTAGCTGGTGGAACCGTTTGCTCAGCTGGAAGGGGACTGCTTGGAACAGGGGTGGATATCGGCAAACTTTCTTTTCTTTGCTGGTTATCATTTCTGATTACGACATTGGGGCCAATCGCTGTGCTGCTTTTTACTTCCTGTTTTTTAATGAAGAACAGTCCTCCTCTATCTGTACCGGATTCCCAATATCTAAAGTCCCAAGTTTTGCTGATAGTCCATCCCAGGTCGTTGTTGTTAGTTACATTTAAGATAAGATATTTACACCACTCTTTATCCCCGGGTTTTACCCACACTTTACAACTGAGGCTCAGCTGCGCTTGATTGTTGTGCCCTGTTTTAACATGGGTGATGCTTGTAGACATGAAGAAAAGCACAAAGAGCATGCGCTGAAAGAAGAGGTTAAAAGTTCACCAAGAGGAAGATGTCCAGCCTTCATCCCTGAAGACCACCAGAAGACCCCCTGAGTGTCACTGAGCATGCTCTATCTGGGAGGAGTCAATGCAAATGACTTATTGGAAATAATTTGTATAACCCTGCCTTTTCTTAGAAATGATAATGAATATGTATAGTTAATCTGTATAAATATGAGAAATGAGAGGGAATGGAATGAGATTAGAAACCTGGGAAAGGGTAGGAGAACATTTTCAAGCACGTAAAGATTTGGGATTTTCTATACCTGACTTGGCTGTTGTTACTCGGAGACTCCTTATGAATGTGTTACCACCCTTGAAAACCACAGAGCCCAATTCCAATAAGAAGGAGCCTCCTTAAGTCTCAGATTCTTTAGATGACCCTCTGGGTGATAAAGAGGATATTTTACCCTCAGCTCCCACCAATCCAGAAAATGAGCCTGATTTATATCCACCCTTGAAGGGCGTTTTTTTACCCTGCTCGGTACATCCCCCTTGCTTTCACGCTGAGGCTGGCGGAGTGTCTCTCGATCGTCCTTCTAACATTAACCCCTTCCCACAAGAAGGAAAAATGGGATCAGCGGAGCAGGAGAGGGGTGGTTACTCCACAGCAATGGAGAACTGTAAGAGGGAGGCTATTAATCAGGGGGACCTCTCTCTTCTGGCTTTTCCAGTGCTGTACCAACCACATCAGCTGCCTGTCCATGAGGGGTTACCCAATCAGGTATATAAAGAATTGGAATGCTCCATTCATGAAAATGGGTTACCTTTACTGCAGGAATAGTGGAAGGCATTAGCAATTCCTATGTCACAATGCCAGGGGATTAGATTGTATCAGCAAACACTGCCCTGGTGGAACAGGTTAAAGGGTAGGATACACGACTATCTAAATTACGCCCTCGATGCTGTAAAGTTTTTCACTGGAGCAATCAGTGTAAATCTAGGTCTGACACACAGGGAAAGGCATTGTCGGGAAACGTGAAGGGGGGAGGGAGACCCTGTGCCTGCAAATGCTGAAGCCTCAAAAAGCCCGAATCAAGACTCTGGCTGCAATAAAGAATACCTGCAATAAAGAATAGTCACCAAGGCTGTTGAGTTTTGGTTCTGGCTTTTGCAGTCTTCAATACACAGGGTCCCCTATCCCATGAGCCAGGGTATGGAACAGACGAAGCATCAGGGAAGCAGAGTTACCTATTTACCCCCCACAGCCACAGGCAGCATCTGATTGGACTTGGCAGCTGCCTCAGAAGCAATTTTGAATAATCTCTCAGAAGTAATTTTGATAGAGAAGGGGGTATGGCATCCGCTACCTCCAGGAACTGAGCATATCACAACAAGGACTTCTTATATTGCCAGGAGTTACCGATTTGGATTATAAAGGGGAAA
Organism: Hypotaenidia okinawae; assembly: GCA_027925045.1. Classification (NCBI taxonomy): domain Eukaryota; kingdom Metazoa; phylum Chordata; class Aves; order Gruiformes; family Rallidae; genus Hypotaenidia; species Hypotaenidia okinawae. The sequence goes on from BSDF01000001.1 coordinate 218,178,893, forward strand.
TAAAAGTGATAGCAACTCTTTTAACAGGCTTTGCAGACATTAGTTCGGGACAAAGGATAACGCAACTCATATTGTTGCCTTATTTGCAACCAAACACAGAGAAAAGAATCCAGGGACAAGAGGGGTTTGGGAGTACCGATTCCCAAGTCCTCTGGACCCCTGCTGTGACTAATCAGCACCCTACACTTACAGTAACTGTAAAAGGGAAAAAGTTAACAGGGCTGGTAGATACTGGAGCCGATGTTTCTATAATTACAGCAAATAGCTGTCCCAAAGGATGGCCTCTGAGGTCCATGCAAAACACTATCACTGGCATAGGGGTTATGGAAATTCCAAAACAAAGCATCCATATCCTACCGGTAAAAGGTCTGGACGGACAAACTGCATGGCTACAGCCCTTGGTGTTTCATACTCCTGTTTCTTTATGGGGATGAGATTTGCTGCAGCGGTGGGACGTGCAAATTAGTACTAAGTAACTACTACTAAGTACTAACTCCTGATTAGGACTAGCGGCCACTGACAGGACTCCTCTGCTCAAACTGCAGTGAGCTAACTGAAACACTGGTTTGGGTTGATCAGTGGACTCTAAAAGGGGAGAAGTTGCAACAGGCTCAGCAATTGGTTTCTGAACAACTTTCAGGCTGGACATATTGTTCCTTCCAACAGCCCTTGGAATACACCTATATTTGTAATTCCTGAGGAAAAAAAACAGGGGATGGCATTTATTGCATGATCTTGGAGCCTCTAATGCCGTTGAGAGGCCCATGGGAACACTGGACCAGGAACACCTAGTCCAGTGTTTATTCCACAGGAGCGGGATTTATTGGTTATCAATGTGAAAGATGGCTTTTTTACTGTTCCTTTACATCCTGATGATGACAGAGAGCATTTTGCATTTCCCTTGCCTTCTCCAAACAATGCTAAGCCCACGCAAAGGATTCAATGGGCCGTTTTACCTCAGGGTATGATGAATAGCCCAACGATTTGTCACACTTCTGTAGCTTCAGCACTGAAACTTTTCCATGAAAAATGTTCATCTTGTACAACTTACCATTCTATGGATGACATTTTAGTTTGTGCTCAGGAACTTAGCACAAACTAGTTGTAGCATTTCAGTTTCAGTGTCTGCATAGATGTGGATTGCAAGTAGCTCCGGGAAAGATTCAGAAGTACGTACCCTGGAAGTGTTTGGGATGGATTTTAGCTGAGAGAACCGTTTCCCCTCAGCCTCTAACATTAAAGCCAAGCATAAAAACATTGAACGATTTACAGAATAATGTTGGCAGCAATAAATTGGGTCTGACCCATCCTGGGATCCTGGAATCCATCCCATCCTGCCTATCCTAAGTACTTGTGGCACGGTCCCAATGGTGGGTAATTTCACCAGCACTGGTGGTCCAAGCAAAGGAGAGGGGTTCAGGGGATGGTCAGGGCCGTGGAGATTTGGGATCAGGGTTGGAGCCTTCAGGAAAAGTGCTGTGATTTTGGGGCATCCATTTATTCCCCATTGGTTATTCACAGGAGCAAGTGCATCCCATCATCATTCCAGCCACCCTGATTTGAGGGGTTTTAGAAAACACTTGAGAAGTCAGTTTGTTCTTCCCACTATTTCATTGGCTTGGGGATAATGGGGTGTGAGGAAATCCCATCCAATTCCTCCTCCTGTTACCAAGGACTGACAGGAGAAGGAGATGGTGCCTGGTGCTGAGACACACTCCATACTGCTACCAATCCTCCTACTTGAGCACTACCCTCCCCTTGAGAGATTATTTTTTTCTTTGGTCTTTATTTGCAAGGCATCATCTGGATATTTCCATGGATTCCCCTCTCTTTTAGCAGAAGCATCCCTAAACCAAACATTCAGCAACCGCTCTGAAAAGGGGGATGGGGGAGACTTGCTCTACATGTTTTGAAAATCAGTTAGCTGAAGATTTGGAACAATGGGAGCGGCCACAAGGTGTTGGAGTAGCGTTGCAGTATGAGGATGATCTACTAATTGCCACAGAGATGAAAAAATTGCAGGGCTTCATCAGGAAGTGGGGTCCAGTCCCACAACACTCCCTTTTGCAAGTGGAATTTTCAGTTCTAGGCTTTCTAAATGTGAAATTATTTAGAGGAAGGCTCGTAGTCTTCCCCTTTCCCCTTCCCATGCTCTTCCCCTTTGGGATGGAATTCTGAGTCAGCTGGACTCCAAACTGCAGAACTGGGGCTAACTGGACGGTTACTTCACAAAGACCATCGAGTCCCTCTTCCAAGAGCAGGCTGCTCCTCTTATACACTGCAGATACAGCTCAGGGCTGCCTCCTCATCTTGGCTACACTTTAGTTCCAGGCCTCCACATCTGCTGAGTTGGCTGGGGACTTCATCTTCACAGATAAAGCAGCTCTGTCCTAAGGCTTAACTATGCATTCTTAGTCAACTCACTTCTTACATTTTAAAGGCTTAGTAGCTAAAAACCTCAGTTCATCCCCAAACCAACCCCCCTTCCCCTTTTCTCTATGCTAATGTAAATTCATTTACAGCCAGTAACTGATAGAAAGGTTCTCTACCAAGCATTTCTTGAAAATCTTTGTTTGGTTCTAACTTATGCCTTAGTTGGTGCTTTTCCCAATTCACTGACACCAAGCCACGGGAGGAGCCATCTCTGAAAAGCAGCAGGGCTTTTTCTAAAAGGATTGGAGATTTCCCTGAGTATCTTTGGGCACAGCCATGCATATCCAACAGTGGGTTTCTTTGGCAGAGAATCACAGGATCACAGAACTGTAGGGGTTGGAAGGGACCTCAGGAGATCATCGGGTCCAACCCCTCTGCCCAAGCTGGTTCCCCAGGACAGATCGCACAGGTCGGCATCCAGACTGGTCTTGAATATCTCCAGAGAAGGAGACTCCACAACCCCCCTGGGCAGCCTATTCCAGTGTTCTGTCACCCTACCCTCTGGGGCTTCCTCCTCACCCCACAGGTGCCCTCTGTGCCCAAAGGAAGCCCCAATCCCCAGGACATGGGTGCAGTGGCAGCTGACCTGGCCCCATCTCTCAGGGTGGCAGATGCCAGTGGGGCCATGGGACAGGGTGGGAAGTGTCTGGCACAGTGTTGTAGTTTTGCCTATCTGTGCTGCCGAGGTGGCTCCTGCAAGCAGCAGCCAGAAGCTCTGTGCAGGCTCCAGACAGTAAACATTGGCTGATTCAAGGCCTGAGTGGCTGCTGACCGAGGTTGAGGCAGTCGACGATGGTCACAGCGCCTCTGGGAATCACATTTAAGAGAAAAAAACCCTGCAGGCAGCTGCATTTTGTCACCAGAGAAGGGATTGAAAGGATGTAAGGAGCTGTGCAGACACCAAGGGCAGGCCCAAAAATGGGAGGGGGAAGAATGAGGCCCTCCAGGTGCTGGAGAGAGATTCCCCTGCAGCCCCTGGAGAAGACCATGGTGGAGCAAGTGTCCCCTCGCAGCCCATGGATAAGGATGGGGAGCAGTGATCCCATCTATGGCCTGTGGAGAGACTGACCCACACTACAGCAGTTTGACAGGGGACTTGTGACTCTGTGGGGGAGCAGGCTGGAGCAGTCTGGGCCTGAAGGTCAGCACCCCATGGAAGGGAGTCACGCAGAGGCTTCTCCCTCCTCACTACTTCTTCTCACTGAGAAGTGAATTTGTTTTTCTTTCGTTTTCAGGGCAAGAAAGAAACCACAGAGAGGAGCCCTGACCTCTTGTCAGCTGTACTTTGCTCTGCCCCCATCTATGGGGGTAGAGGGTACTGACCATGAAACCCCGCAGGCACCTGCTCCTGGCTGTGCCAGACACTTCCCTCCCCATCCCATGTCCCCACTGGTATCTGACACCCTGACAGACGGGGCCGGGTCAGCTGCAGTCACCTGTGTCCTGGGGACAGGGCTGCTCGAGGGCACAGAGGGCAGCTGTGGGGTGAGGAGGGAGGGAAAGGAGGTGGCTCTGGTGCCTGTAGAAGGCAGAATGTGTCCCTGACCCCCTGTGATCCCAGATTGGGGCCAGAGAGCCATGGGCAGCCCTGCTGCTGCCCCAGGGGTGCCTGATCCCGTGGCTGCACCTCGTGCCAGAGGAGAGAGAGGACTGTGGGGAGCTCTGGGACACAGGGATCCCCATGGAACAGGGCTCACTGTGTCCCCCTCTGCATCTGGTGGGGTTGGGCTGTCCCCCAGCATGGTGCTGCGGAACCCTGTGTGCTTCTCCATGGGGGAGCCACCAACCCATCTTGTCCTGGCAGGACTCTGCTCCAGGCACTGCTGATGAACCAAATTTGCTTTTTTCTTTTTTTCCCCAGATAAAATCTCTGATGTCTGCTTGAAGAGAATGTATGAAGATAGTAATTGTCTTGTGGGTGCCTTTAATGTGAAGGGCTCACTGCTTCTCCCCCTTGATGCTTTTTTTCTCCTTCTCACTGAGAAGCAAATTTGTTTTTCTTCCATTGTGAGCAGAAGGAAGAAACCAGAGGAAACCACAGCGAGGATGCCTGACTTCTTCTCAGCTATACCTTTCTCTAGAACCAGCTAGCCCCCTTGCACCCAGCGCTGCAATAAATGTACCTGCTTTATAACTCTCCCTGAGCTGTGAAGTGAGTTTCCCCAAGTCAGGATGCTTTGACAAGGACATGGTTAGAGATGTGTCTGGAGCAGACCCCCTGGGGATTGCACTGGGCACGCGCAGCACCACAAGACCGGGGTGGGAGGGGTTAAGCTGAACAGTTCCTAGAATATGCTGCTTCTTTCTCGGAAGGGGCAATAAAACTCAATAAAAGAGCCCTGACAACCAGCACCAAGCAGATTCCCCACCTGGCCTGAAGTCGAGTCGCACTGACGGGACCCCGCAGCTCCACGGTGGTAGCTATTGCCCCTTCACTGTCCTTTCTCCCCATCTTTCTCTCTCTTTCTTGCATCTCTGTGGATGTTGATGTAGCTGTTAAACTACTTCTTGTCCTTATGGCATCTGACCTGGTTTGTGTCTTAATCTCACTCTGGGAAGAACAAGGCATCTCCCCCAGACCGGACCTTTCCTGGTCGGGACACACCTGTGTCCACCAGCACCGCAACAGGGACGTTCCCCCAGCCCAGAGCTGCTCCTGCCAGATCAGGCAGGGACCAGGCTGTCCCCAACCCTGCTGCCTGGATCCTGCCCTGCCTCCTGCCCTCTGAGCCCCTGCACAGCCCAGGGGGATTCAGACAGGGTCTGACCCGCCACAGATGCCCCTCGCCAGTGCCATCAATGGCTCCGTGCCACCTGTGCCACAACCTGCCCCGTCCTCAGTGGCATGACAGGGGGTTGGTGCAAGCCCTGGGCTCCAGGTCAGCATCAGTTGCTGCAGGCAAATGCAGAGCCCTGAGTGGGACAGCACCTGCACCCAGGTCAGAAGAAAGGCAGTTTATCCCATGGGGGTTTCCTGACCGACCTGTGCAGCCAGGCTGCAGGGCAGGAGGGGTCAGTGGGCAAGCTGAGTGCTGGGGACTCGGGATGGTTAAGCTAAGCAGGGGGTGGGGACTGAGCCTGAGCAATGCTGCCTGGGACTGCTCTAAAAAGGGTGTCTGGTTCTCCTCTTTCCTACCAGGAACAGGCAGGCACCGAGGGGCTGGGTGCCACAGGATCTGGGGAGCAGCCCATCCACACCACCACAGGACACAGGTATGGCTTCTCGCTGGTGTCCTGCTTCTGGCAGGAGACACCACAGACCCTCGGGCTGCCAGGGCCCTGGGGCCAGGCACTGGGGACACCCACCTCTGGGCATGGTCTGAGGCAAGTAGTGGTGTTGGGGCCTTGGACAGTGCTGGGGTCGGGGTCTTGACCGGTGTCCTGGCTGGGGATGCAACTGGGGCTGCTTCCCCCCATCCTGCCCCACTTCACAGCCCCCTCACAGGCCCTGCTCCCCCGAGTTGACCCCACTCTTGTTTCTTCATTTCCCCATCTCCCTGCAGAGGAACCAGTTGCTTCCCTGCCCACAGCACCGCAGCAGCCGGGGGCTTCTCCCAGGGTGGCTCTGCCTGCCATGGAGCATCTGGCGCTGGGCTTGGTGTGTCTGCTCGGCACACTGGCCGCTGACAGCCCCAAGTGTGGGCGAGTGCTCGACATGAAGGTGCTGGACATGGCCCCCAACTCCTTTGACGACCAGTACCAGGGCTGCAGCCAGATGATGGAGCAGGAGCTGAAGGAGCTCAACCGCACCGAGTTTGAAACCAACAGTATCTATGCTGAGGCCTGGAAAAGAGCAACTGCTGAATTGCAGGGCCGCAGGCTCCCATCCTCAGTGCTGACGCCGGAGCAGGCAATTGCCCTGATGGCATACAGCTTAGAAACCCCCCTGTACAAGGAGTTCAACGCAGCTGTGCGTGAGGCTGGGCGTTCCCCTGAGCAATACCTGCACAACTTCCACTTCAAGACGCTGCATTTCCTGCTGACTGAGGCCCTACTTGCCCTGCGGCAGGCCCAGGCTGGCCTTTGCTATGATGTCTACCGGGGGGTCAAGAACATCATCTTCACTGCCCAGCCTGGGGATACTGTCCGCTTTGGGCAGTTCGCCTCCACCTCCCAAAACAAGAAGTGTGCTGAGGGGTTCGGCAGTAAGACCTTCTTTACGGTGAACACCTGCTTTGGTGTCCCCATCAGGGACTTCTCCTCCTACCAATATGAGGAGGAGGTCCTCATCCCACCCTTTGAGACCTTCAAGGTCATCAGTGTCACCCCCGAAGGGAAGAAAACCCACATTGAGCTCCGCTCCCAGGGTGTGCACAGTAACTACAGCTGCAAGTATGTGAAAGGTGATGTCCTGGGGGATGGTCCCTCCCTGCTGCTGCGCTGATGGGGGGTGGGGTGGCCCCATCCCAACAGGTCTGCCAGCAAAGGGGGATCTGGACAGGGGGGAGGGTGACAGAGGCAGCTTGCCCTTGGGCGTGCATCCTGGCACGTCTTCCAGCCGCTCTCCCCTGGGCTTTGCAATGGGGCCCTTAGCGGCAAACAGGGTGCAGCGTGGCACAGCGTGGTGGGGCGCAGCGTGGCGCGGCACAGTGTGGTGCAGGGCTGGGCTGGCACAGGGCATTGCAGCTGGGGAGGGTGCAGCCTATCCAGGCCCCCTGTCCCCTCAGCTGACACTTACTGTCCCTCTCTGGAATCCCCAGGCAAGAGTGTCAGCCACCACCCCCTCTGGGTGTTCATCCTGGCAGCCACAACCCTGGCAACTGCTGTGGGAATCTGAGACAAGATGCCACAGCACCATGGCAATGGCAAGGGGTTGGGACAAGGATCCACCAGCTTCATGGAGGTGCCAGGATGGGACAGGGCAGCGGGAGGGCTGCTTATCCCTGCCATGCTGCTTATCCCTGCCATGGTGCCACCAGCCCTGGGATGCCCCAGCAGCACCTGGACATCAGTGGAGCCCAGGTGAGACCTTCCCTTGTCTCCCAGAGGAATAAAGACTTGCTCCAGACCAAGGAGTCTCTGTTGCTTTCCTGCTGCTCATTGGGCTGGGAGTGGCTGGGGTGGGGGCTGAAGCCAGCATCCAGCCCACTCACGTCTCCAGCCCTCCCACAGCTACAGCATCCCACAGAGCGGTGCCCACAGTGCAGCTCTGCTCAAGGGGTGCACTGATGGCTCCAACTGGGGTCTGCCCCTGCCTGCCCGTGGCTGCCTGCAGACTGGGGAGGCTGGACACTGCCCCAGTCAGCACAGAGGGAACAGGGAGGGGGTGGGCACCAGCCACCCCAGCCCCTGTGCCTCGGAGCAGAGTCCTACCAGGACAAGATGGGTTGGTGGCTCCCCCATAAAGAAGCACACAGGGTTCCGCAGCACTGTGCCAGGGGACAGTGCCAACCCCACCAGATGCAGAGGGGGACACAGTGAGCCCTGTTCCATGGGGATCCCTGTGTCCCAGAGCTCCCCACCATCCTCCCCATCCTCTGGCACGAGGTGCAGCCATGGGACCAGGCACCCCTGGGGCAGCAGCAGGGCTGCCCATGGCTCTCTGGCCCCAGTCTGGGATCACAGGGGGTCAAGGACACATTCTGCTTTCTGTGGGCACCAGAGCCACCTCCTTTCCCTCCCTCCTCACCCCACAGCTGCCCTCTGTGCCCGCAGGAACACGGGTGACTGCAGCTGACCCGGCCCCGGCTGTCAGGGTGTCACATACCAGTGGGGACATGGGACCTGGAGGGAAGTGTCTGGCACAGCCAGGAGCAGGTGCCACAACGCCAGGCACTGCGGGATTTCATGGTCAGAGGGCTGAGTTGGCTTCCCTCTACACAGCAAAGTACAGCTGACAAGAGGTCAGGGCTCCTCTCTGTGGTTTCTTTCTTGCCCTGAAAACGAAAGAAAAACAAATTCACTTCTCAGTGAGAAGAAAGATAAAGAAAAGCAGCGAGGAGGGAGAAGCAGTGAGCCCAGGGCAGATGGTGGGGCTGTGTCTCCACCCCTGGGCAGTCGATTCCACATGTATTGGATGCCTCTCCAAGTGAAAGCAAACTGTGGCCTGCACTCTGCTGCCAAAGGAATCCAGAAGAAAGCATTGGCACTGTGGGTTGTGGTGTACCTGTGGTTGGTTGGTCATGGCTAGAGGCCAAATACCCACCAGAACCACTCTATCACTCCCCTTTGCAGCTGAAAACAGATCTTGGAAGGCTTAGGATTTGAGATAAGGACAGAGGGATCAGTCTGCAGTTAGTGTCCTGGGCAAAAGAGACTCAACGCAGAGTAAAGACAAGAAAACTCATTTCTTACACTGCAGCTACACACCCAGTGATGCAGAGTCGGGTAATGAGGAGTGTGGCCAAGTCTTAAAGCCCCTTCCCCCTACTCATCCCTTCTTAGTAGACTTAATTTCATTTCGTTCACGATTTCATTCCCTTCTTCCCCCCTCCCCAAAAATTGCGGTGGGGGGTGGCGTGGGGAGGGGCAGGGAATGGGGAATGGGGCTTTGCAGTCTGTTCCTCCCAAGTTGTTTTCCTTCTTAGCTGGGGGGGGGGGGCATTCCACACACACCCACTTCCCCACTGCACCGTGGGGTCCCACAGTGAGGTCAACTCAGGGCAGCAGGGCCTGCGAGGGGGCTGTGAAGTGGGGCAGGCTGGGGGGAAGCAACAGCACAGTGGTGGACTTGGAGACGTTTTTCCACGTGAGAGTAGGGAAAATTCTGTGGATTGCCCTGAGTACTCCTCAGTGGAGCCACTTTTGCCAGCCCCCTGTCAGAAATCTCACTGTGGGCTGTTGAGGATACCTCCATCTGCTGCCCCACTAAAATGCCTTTACACAAATGCACGTAGCATGGGGAACAAACAAGAAGAATGAGAGATCTTTGTGCGGTCGCAGGGCCACGATCTCATTGCGATCACAGAGACGTGGTGGGACAGCCTGGACGACTGGCACGCTCTCATGGATGGCTATGTGCTTTTTAGGAAAGACAGGCTAGGGAGGGGAGGTGCAGGAGTTGCTCTTTATGTGAGAGAGCACCTAGAGTGTATTGAGCTCCACCTGGGGAAGGAGGAACCATCCGTCGAGTGCTTGTGGGTTAAAATCAAGGGGCAAACTGGTATGGGTGACACTGTTGTGGGAGTGTGCTATAGGCCCCCTGATCAAGAGGAGCAGGTTGATAGTGCATTCTATAAGCAGTTAGAAGTAGCCTCAAGATCCCGGGCACTGATCCTTATGGGGGACTTCAACTATCCAGGTATTTGCTGGGCAAGCAACACGGCCAGTCGTCTGCAGTCCAGACAATTTCTGCAGTGTGTTGAAGACAATTTCCTGCTACAGATGGTGCAGGAGCCTACAAGGGGAGGGCGGGTGCTGGACCTTGTTTTAACTAACAAGGACGGGCTCGTTAGGGAAGTGAAGGTCGGGGGCAGCTTAGGACAAAGTGACCATGAAATGGTTGAGTTCAAGATCCTGGGTGGAAGAAGCAAGCCAAGAAGTAGGATAGCTACCCTGAATTTTGGAAGAGCTAACTTTGATCTCCTCCATGACTTAATAGGGGCTATCCCGTGGGCTATGCTGTTTGAAGGAATGGGAGCCTGTGAGAGCTGGCTAGCATTCAAACAGCACTTCTTCCAAGCACAGGAACGATGCATCCCTTTGTGCAGGAAATCGGGAAGGAGAGGCAGAAGACCTGCGTGGATGAACACGGAGCTGCTGAGTAAACTCAAAGAGAAGAGGAAGATCTATGAATTGTGGAAGAAGGGTCTGAGCACATGGGGAGAATACAGGAATGTAGTCAGGGCCTGTAGGGTCGCAACTAGGAAGGCTAAAGCCCTCTTGGAAATGAAGCTGGCAAGGCAAGGGACATAAAGGACAATAAAAAGGGGTTTTTTAGATACGTGAATAGTAAGAGGATGACCAGGGATAATGTAGGTCCCTTGATGAATGAGGAGGGTGTCCTGGTAACGGGGGATACTGAGAAGGTGGAGATACTGAATGCCTTCTTTGCTTCGGTCTTCACCTCAAAGGCCCCCGGGACCCACAGGCACTGGATGTAAATAGGAGTGTTTGGGATATGAAGAATTTCCCTCTGGTTGAGGTAGGGGAGGTCCAGGAGCGGCTCAAAGGGATAAACGCACACAAATCCATGGGACCGGATGGGATACATCCACGTGTGCTGAGGGAGCTGGCGGAGGTGATTGCTGAGCCGCTCTCTATCATCTTCAACAGGTCCTGGAGAACAGGAGAAGTGCCTGAGGACTGGAGGATAGCCAATGTCACTCCAGTCTTTAAAAAGGGCAAGAAGGAGGATCCCAGCAACTATAGGCCAGTCAGCCTCACCTCTGTCCCTGGAAAGGTAATGGAACAGCTTGCTCTGGATGCCATCTCCAAGCAATTGGAAGAGAAGAAGGTCATGAGGAGTAGTCAGCATGGATTCACCAAGGGGAAATCGTGCTCGACCAATCTCATAGCCTTCTACGATCTCATCACTGGCTGGGTAGATGGAGGGAGAGCAGTAGATGTCATCTACCTTGACTTCAGCAAGGCTTTTGATACTGTCTCCCATGACATCCTGATAGCAAAGCTGAGAAAGCATGGGATTGATGAGTGGACAGTGAGGTGGGTTGAGAATTGGCTGTCGGACCGAGCCCAGAGGGTCGTGATTCGTGGAGTGGAATCTGACTGGAGGCCTGTGACTAGCGGTGTTCCCCAGGGCTCGGTGTTGGGTCCAGTCCTGTTTAACATCTTCATTGACGACCTTGATGAGGGAATAGCCTCGACCCTCAGCAAGTACGCCGATGACACAAAGCTGGGAGGAGTGGCTGACACGCAGGAACACTGCGCTGCCATCCAGAGAGACCTGGACAGGCTGGAGAGCTGGGCAGTAAGAAACCAGATGAGGTTCAACAAAAGCAAGTGTAAAGTCTTGCACCTGGGAAGGAACAACCGTTTCTATCAGTACAGGCTGGGGGATGACCTGCTGGAGAAGAGCTCAGTGGAGAAGGACCTGGGGGTCCTGGTGGATGACAGGTTGGCCATGAGCCAGCAGTGTGCCTCGGTGGCTAAGAGAGCCAATGGGATCCTGGGGTGCATCCGGAGGAGTGTAGCCAGCAGGTCAAGGGAGGTGATCCTCCCGCTCTACTCTGCCCTGGTCAGGCCCCACCTGGAGTATTGTGTCCAGTTCTGGGCTCCCTGGTATAAAAAGGACAGGGATCTCCTGGAGAGAGTCCAGAGAAGGGCTACGAAGATGATAAAGGGCCTGGAGCATCTCCCCTATGAGGAAAGGCTGAGAAGATTGGGACTGTTCAGCCTTGAGAAGAGAAGACTAAGGGGAGACCTAATTAATGTTTACAATTATCTTAAGCAAGGGATGCAGGGGGAATCAGCCAGCCCCTTTTCAGTGGTCTGTGGAGACAGGACAAGGGGCAATGGCTGCAAGTTGGAGCATAGGAAATTCCGCACCAACATGCGGAGAAAATTTTTCACAGTGAGGGTGACAGAGCACTGGAATAGGCTGCCCAGGGGGTGGTGGAGTCTCCTTCTCTGGAGATATTCAAGACCCGTCTGGATGCCTATCTCAGTGAAATGTCCTAGGGAGCCTGCTTCGGCAGGGGGTTGGACCCGATGATCTCTCGAGGTCCCTTCCAACCCCTACAATTCTATGATTCTATGATTCTATGATTCTATGTTTTCAATTGCAGTCTCCTACGGCTTAGAAAACCACCATAGCAGGTACAAGGAATGTTCCTTCTTTTCTGGCAAAGGAAGTGGCTGAGACACAGAGTGACAATTCCAGCTTGTGTGTTCTGTAAGGAGCTTTCAGACAAGGTACATCATGTAGCCCTAACCTTTTTAGCTTTGGAGTAATTGCTGGACATTTTGCATCTTTTGAATTGCAGTCTGGTACGGCTTAGAAAACCACCATAGCAGGTACAGGGAATGTTCCCTCTTATCTGGCAAAGGAAGAGGCAGAGACACAGAGAGAGAGGTTCAGCTTGTCTGTTCTGTTCGGAGCTTTCAGAAAAGGTATATCATGTAGCCCTAACCTCTTTAGCTTGGGAGTATTTGCTGGACGTATAGCATCTTTTTAATTGCAGTCTGCTACGGCTTAGAAAACCACCATAGCATGTACATGGAATGTTCCCTCTTTTCTGGCAAAGGAAGAGGCTGAGACCCAGAGTGACAAGTCCAGCTTCTGTGTTTTGTTTGGAGGTTTCAGACAAGGTACATCTTTCAGCCCTTGTTTCTTTAGCTTAGGAGTAATTCCTGGACGTTTACTATGTTTTCAATTGCAGTGTGCTGAGGCCGAGAAAAACACCTTAAGAGGTACCAGGAACGTTCCCTTTTTTCTGGCAAAAGAAAAGGCTGAGACCCAGAGTGACAATTCCAGCTTGTGTATTGTGTAAGGAGCCTCCAGACAAGGTATATCATGTAGCCGTAGATACTTTAGCTTGGGAGTAATTGCTGGACGTTTTGCATGGTTTGAATTGCAGTCTACTAGGGCTTAAAAAACCATCATAGCAGGTACAAGGAATGTTTCCTCTTTTCTGGCAAAGGAAGTGGCTAAGATGCAGAGTGACAAGTCCAGCTTGTGTGTTCTGGTAAGAGCTTTCAGAGAAGGTACATCTTTCATCCCTAGCTTCTTTAGCTTGGGAGTACTTGACAGACGTTTACTATGTTTTCAATTGCAGTCTGCTACGGCTTAGAAAACCACCATAGCAGGTACAAGGAATGTTCCTTCTTTTCTGGCAAAGGAAGTGGCTAAGACGCAGAGTGACAATTCCAGCTTGTGTGTTCTGTAAGGAGCTTTCAGACAAGGTATATCATGTAGCCCTAACCTTTTTAGCTTTGGAGTAATTGCTGGACGTTTTGCATCTTTTGAATTGCAGTCTGATACGGCTTAGAAAACCACCATAGCAGGTACAGGGAATGTTCCCTCTTATCTGGCAAAGGAAGAGGCAGAGACCCAGAGAGAGAGGTTCAGCTTGTGTGTTCTTTTAGGAGCTTTCAGAAAAGGTATATCATGTAGCCCTAGCCTCTTTTGCTTGGGAGTAATTGCTGGACGTATAGCATCTTTTTAACTGCAGTCTGGTAGGTTCTTACAAAACCACCATAGCAGGTACAAGGAATGTTCCCACTTATCTGGCAAAGGAAGAAGCTGAGACCCAGAGAGAGTGGTTCAGCTTGTGTGTTCTGTTAGGAGGTTTCAGACAAGGTACATCTTTCAGCCCTAGCTTCTTTAGCTTGGGAGTAGTTGAAGGACGTATACCATGTTTTGAATTGCAGTCTGCTACGGCTTAGAAAACCACCATAGCAGGTACAAGGCATGTTCCTTCTTTTCTGGCAAAGGAAGAGGCAGAGACACAGAGAGAGAGGTTCAGCTTGTGTGTTCTGTTAGGAGCTTTCAGAAAATGTATATCATGTAGCCCTAGCCTCTTTTGCTTGGGAGTAATTGCTGGACGTATAGCATCTTTTTAATTGCAGTCTGCTAGGTTCTTACAAAACCACCATAGCAGGTACAAGGAATGTTCCCACTTATCTGGCAAAGGAAGAAGCTGAGACCCAGAGAGAGTGGTTCAGCTTGTGTGTTCTGTAAGGAGGCTTCAGACAAGGTATATCTTTCAGCCCTAGCTTCTTTAGCTTGGGATTAGTTGAAGGACGTTTACCATGTTTTGAATTGCAGTCTGCTATGGCTTAGAAAACCACCGTAGCAGGTACAAGGAATGTTCCCTCTTATCTGGCAAAGGAAGAGGCAGAGACACAGAGAGAGAGGTTCAGCTTGTGTGTTCTGTTAGGAGCTTTCAGACAAGGTACATCTTTCAGCCCTAGTTTCTTTAGCTTGGGAGTAATTGCTGGACGTTTACCATGTTTTCAATTGCAGTGTGCTGAGGCCGAGAAAAACACCTTAAGAGGTACCAGGAACGTTCCCTTTTTTCTGGCAAAGGAAAAGGCTGAGACCCAAAGTGACAAGTCCAGCTTGTGTGTTCTCTTAGGAGGTTTCAGACAAGGTACATCTTTCAGCCGTAGCTTCATTTGCTTGGGAGTTATAGCTTGACGTTTACTATGTTTTCAATTGCAGTCTACTAGGGCATAGAAAACCACCATAGCAGGTACAAGGAATGTTTCCTCTTATCTGGCAAAGGAAGAGCCTGAGACCCAGAGAGAGAGGTTCAGATGTGTTTTCTGTAAGGAGCTTTCAGAAAAGGTACATCATATAGCCCTAGTCTCTTTAGCTTGAGAGTAATTGCTGGACGTTTACTATGTTCTAAATTGCTGTCTGCTACGGCTTAGAAAACCACCATAGCAGGTACAAGGAATGTTCCCTCTTATCTGGCAAAGGAAGAGGCTGAGACCCAGAGTGACAAGTCCAGCTTCTGTGTTTTGTTTGGAGGTTTCAGACAAGGTACATCTTTCAGCCCTTGTCTTCATTTAGCTTGGGAGTAATTGCAGGACGTTTACTATGTTTTCAATTGCAGTGTGCTGACGGCTGAGAAAACCACCTTAAGCAGGTACCAGGAACGTTCCCTCTTTTCTGGCAAAGGAAAAGGCTGAGACCCAGAGTGAGAATTCCAGCTTGTGTGTTCTGTAAGAAGCTTTCAGACAAGGTACATCATGTAGCCCTAGACCTTTTTAGCTTGGGAGTATTTGCTGGACGTTTAGCATGTTTTGAATTTCAGTCTGCTACGGCTTAGAAAACCACCATAGCAGGTACAAGGAATGTTCCCTCTTATCTGGCAAAGGAAGAGCCTGAGACCCAGAGTGACAAGTCCAGCTTCTGTGTTTTGTTTGGAGGTTTCAGACAAGGTACATCTTTCAGCCCTGGTTTCTTTAGCTTGGGAGTAATTGCTGGACGTTTACTATGTTTTCAATTGCAGTGTGCTGAGGCCGAGAAAAACACCTTAAGAGGTACCAGGAACGTTCCCTTTTTTCTGGCAAAGGAAAAGGCTGAGACGCAGAGTGACAATTCCAGCTTGTGTATTGTGTAAGGAGCTTCCAGACAAGGTATATCATGTAGCCCTAGATACTTTAGCTTGGGAGTAATTGCTGGATGTTTAGCATGTTGTGAATTGCAGTGGGCTACGGCTTAGAAAACCACCATAGCAGGTACAAGGAATGTTTCCTCTTTTCTGGCAAAGGAAGTGGCTAAGATGCAGAGTGACAAGTCCAGCTTGTGTGTTCTGGTAAGAGCTTTCAGAGAAGGTACGTCTTTCATCCCTAGCTTCTTTAGCTTGGGAGTACTTGACAGACGTTTACTATGTTTTCAATTGCAGTCTGCTACGGCTTAGAAAACCACCATAGCAGGTACAAGGAATGTTCCTTCTTTTCTGGCAAAGGAAGTTGCTGAGACACAGAGTGACATTTCCAGCTTGTGTGTTCTGTAAGGAGCTTTCAGACAAGGTACATCATGTAGCCTTAAACTCTTTAGCTTGGGAGTAATTGCTGGACGTTTAGCGTGTTGTGAATTGCAGTCTTCTACGGCTTAGAAAACCACCATAGCAGGTACAGGGAATGTTCCCTCTTATCTGGCAAAGGAAGAGGCAGAGACACAGAGAGAGAGGTTCAGCTTGTGTGTTCTGTTAGGAGCTTTCAGACAAGGTACATCTTTCAGCCCTAGTTTCTTTAGCTTGGGAGTAATTGCTGGACGTTTACCATGTTTTCAATTGCAGTGTGCTGAGGCCGAGAAAAACACCTTAAGAGGTACCAGGAACGTTCCATTTTTTCTGGCAAAGGAAAAGGCTGAGACCCAGAGTGACAAGTCCAGCTTGTGTGTTGTGTAAGGAGCTTCCAGACAAGGTATATCATGTAGCCCTAGATTCTTTAGCTTGGGAGTAATTGCTGGACGTTTAACATGTTTTCAATTGCAGTCTGCTACAGCTTAGAAAACCACCATAGCAGGTACAAGGAATGTTCCCTCTTATCTGACAAAGGAAGAGCCTGAGACCCAGAGAGAGAGGTTCAGCTTGTGTTTTCTGTAAGGAGCTTTCAGAAAAGGTACATCATATAGCCCTAGTCTCTTTAGCTTGGGAGTAATTGCTGGACGTTTACTATGTTCTAAATTGCAGTCTGCTACGGCTTAGAAAACCACCATAGCAGGTACAAGGAATGTTCCCTCTTATCTCGCAAAGGAAGAGGCTGAGACCCAGAGTGACAAGTCCAGCTTGTGTGTTCTGTAATGAGCTTTCAGACAAGGTATATCTTTCAGCCCTAGCTTCTTTAGCTTGGGAGTAGTTGAAGGACGTTTACTATGTTTTCAATTGCAGTCTGCTACGGCTTAGAAAACCACCGTAGCAGGTACAGGGAATGTTCCCTCTTATCTGGCAAAGGAAGAGGCAGAGACACAGAGAGAGAGGTTCAGCTTGTGTGTTCTGTTAGGAGCTTTCAGACAAGGTACATCTTTCAGCCCTTGTTTCTTTAGCTTGGGAGTAATTGCTGGACGTTTACCATGTTTTCAATTGCAGTGTGCTGAGGCCGAGAAAAACACCTTAAGAGGTACCAGGAACGTTCCCTTTTTTCTGGCAAAGGACAAGGCTGAGACCCAAAGTGACAAGTCCAGCTTGTGTGTTCTGTTAGGAGGTTTCAGACAAGGTACATCTTTCAGCCGTAGCTTCATTTGCTTGGGAGTTATAGCTTGACGTTTACTATGTTTTCAATTGCAGTCTACTAGGGCATAGAAAACCACCATAGCAGGTACAAGGAATGTTTCCTCTTATCTGGCAAAGGAAGAGCCTGAGACCCAGAGAGAGAGGTTCAGATGTGTTTTCTGTAAGGAGCTTTCAGAAAAGGTATATCATGTAGCCCGAGTTTCTTTAGCTTGGGAGTAATTGCTGGACGTATAGCATCTTTTTAATTGCACTGTCCTACGGCTTAGAAAACCAACATAGCAGGTACAAGGAATGTTCCCTCTTATCTGGCAAAGGAAGAGGCTGAGACCCAGAGTGACAAGTCCAGCTTCTGTGTTTTGTTTGGAGGTTTCAGACAAGGTACATCTTTCAGCCCTTGTTTCTTTAGCTTGGGAGTAATTGCAGGACGTTTACTATGTTTTCAATTGCAGTGTGCTGAGGCCGAGAAAAACACCTTAAGAGGTACCAGGAACGTTCCATTTTTTCTGGCAAAAGAAAAGGCTGAGACCCAGAGTGAAAATTCCAGCTTGTGTGTTCTGTAAGAAGGTTTCACACAAGGTACATCATGTAGCCCTAGATTTTTTAGCTTGGGAGTATTTGCTGGACGTTTAGCATGTTTTGAATTTCAGTCTGCTACGGCTTAGAAAACCACCATAGCAGGTACAAGGAATGTTCCCTCTTATCTGGCAAAGGAAGAGCCTGAGACCCAGAGTGACAAGTCCAGCTTCTGTGTTTTGTTTGGAGGTTTCAGACAATGTACATCTTTCAGCCCTGGTTTCTTTAGCTTGGGAGTAATTGCTGGACGTTTACTATATTTTCAATTGCAGTGTGCTGAGGCCGAGAAAAACACCTTAAGAGGTACCAGGAACGTTCCCTTTTTTCTGGCAAAGGAAAAGGCTGAGACGCAGAGTGACAATTCCAGCTTGTGTATTGTGTAAGGAGCTTCCAGACAAGGTATATCATGTAGCCCTAGATACTTTAGCTTGGGAGTAATTGCTGGATGTTTAGCATGTTGTGAATTGCAGTGGGCTACGGCTTAGAAAACCACCATAGCAGGTACAAGGAATGTTTCCTCTTTTCTGGCAAAGGAAGTGGCTAAGATGCAGAGTGACAAGTCCAGCTTGTGTGTTCTGGTAAGAGCTTTCAGAGAAGGTACGTCTTTCATCCCTAGCTTCTTTAGCTTGGGAGTACTTGACAGACGTTTACTATGTTTTCAATTGCAGTCTGCTACGGCTTAGAAAACCACCATAGCAGGTACAAGGAATGTTCCTTCTTTTCTGGCAAAGGAAGTTGCTGAGACACAGAGTGACATTTCCAGCTTGTGTGTTCTGTAAGGAGCTTTCAGACAAGGTACATCATGTAGCCTTAAACTCTTTAGCTTGGGAGTAATTGCTGGACGTTTAGCGTGTTGTGAATTGCAGTCTTCTACGGCTTAGAAAACCACCATAGCAGGTACAAGGAATGTTCCCTCTTATCTGACAAAGGAAGAGCCTGAGACCCAGAGAGAGAGGTTCAGCTTGTGTTTTCTGTAAGGAGCTTTCAGAAAAGGTACATCATATAGCCCTAGTCTCTTTAGCTTGGGAGTAATTGCTGGACGTTTACTATGTTCTAAATTGCAGTCTGCTACGGCTTAGAAAACCACCATAGCAGGTACAAGGAATGTTCCCTCTTATCTCGCAAAGGAAGAGGCTGAGACCCAGAGTGACAAGTCCAGCTTGTGTGTTCTGTAATGAGCTTTCAGACAAGGTACATCTTTCAGCCCTAGCTTCTTTAGCTTGGGAGTAGTTGAAGGACGTTTACTATGTTTTCAATTGCAGTCTGCTACGGCTTAGAAAACCACCGTAGCAGGTACAGGGAATGTTCCCTCTTATCTGGCAAAGGAAGAGGCAGAGACACAGAGAGAGAGGTTCAGCTTGTGTGTTCTGTTAGGAGCTTTCAGACAAGGTACATCTTTCAGCCCTAGTTTCTTTAGCTTGGGAGTAATTGCTGGACGTTTAACATGTTTTCAATTGCAGTGTGCTGAGGCCGAGAAAAACACCTTAAGAGGTACCAGGAACGTTCCCTTTTTTCTGGCAAAGGAAAAGGCTGAGACCCAGAATGACAAGTCCAGCTTGTGTGTTCTGTTAGGAGGTTTCAGACAAGGTACATCTTTCAGCCGTAGCTTCGTTTGCTTGGGAGTTATAGCTTGACGTTTACTATGTTTTCAATTGCAGTCTGCTACAGCTTAGAAAACCACCATAGCAGGTACAAGGCATGTTCCCTCTTATCTGGCAAAGGAAGAGGCAGAGACACAGAGAGAGAGGTTCAGCTTGTGTTTTCTGTAAGGAGCTTTCAGACAAGGTACATCATATAGCCCTAGTCTCTTTAGCTTGGGAGTAATTGCTGGACGTTTAGCATGTTGTGAATTGCAGTGGGCTACGGCTTATAAAACCACCATAGCAGGTACAAGGAATGTTTCCTCTTTTCTGGCAAAGGAAGTGGCTAAGATGCAGAGTGACAAGTCCAGCTTGTGTGTTCTGGTAAGAGCTTTCAGAGAAGGTACATCTTTCATCCCTAGCTTCTTTAGCTTGGGAGTACTTGACAGACGTTTACTATGTTTTGAATGGCAGTCTGCTACGGCTTAGAAAACCACCATAGCAGGTACAAGGAATGTTCCTTCTTTTCTGGCAAAGGAAGTGGCTGAGACACAGAGTGACAAGCCCAACTTCTGTGTTTTGTTTGGAGGTTTCAGACAAGGTACATCTTTCCGCCCTTGTTTCTTTAGCTTGGGAGTAGTTGCTGGACGTTTACTATGTTTTCAATTGCAGTGTGCTGAGGCCGAGAAAAACACCTTAAGAGGTACCAGGAACGTTCCCTTTTTTCTGGCAAAGGAAAAGGCTGAGACCCAGAATGACAAGTCCAGCTTGTGTGTTCTGTTAGGAGGTTTCAGACAAGGTACATCTTTCAGACGTAGCTTCATTTGCTTGGGAGTTATAGCTTGACATTTACTATGTTTTCAATTGCAGTCTGCTAGGGCTTAGAAAACCACCATAGCAGGTACAAGGAATGTTCCCTCTTATCTGGCAAAGGAAGTGTCTGAGACTCAGAGAGAGAGGTTCAGCTTGTGTGTTCTGTAAGGAGCTTTCAGAAAAGGTACATCATATAGCCCTAGTCTCTTTAGCTTGGGAGTAATAGCTGGACGTTTACTATGTTCTAAATTGCAGTCTGCTACGGCTTAGAAAACCACCATAGCAGGTACAAGGAATGTTCCTTATTTTCTGGCAAAGGAAGAGGCTGAGACCCAGAGTGACAAGTCCAGCTTCTGTGTTTAGTTTGGAGGTTTCAGACAAGGTACATCTTTCAGCCCTTGTTTCTTTAGCTTGGGAGTAATTGCTGGACGTTTACTATGTTTTCAATTGCAGTGTGCTGAGGCCGAGAAAAACACCTTAAAAGGTACCAGGAACGTTCCCTTTTTTCTGGCAAAAGAAAAGGCTGAGACACAGAGTGACAATTCCAGCTTGTGTGTTCTGTTAGGAGCTTTCAGACAAGGTACATCATGTAGCCCTAACCTCTTTAACTTGGGAGTAATTGCTGGACGTTTTGCATCTTTTGAATTGCAGTCTGATACGGCTTAGAAAACCACCATAGCAGGTACAGGGAATGTTCCCTCTTATCTGGCAAAGGAAGAGGCAGCGACACAGAGAGAGAGGTTCAGCTTGTGTGTTCTGTTTAGGAGCTTTCAGAAAAGGTATATCATGTAGCCCTAGCCTCTTTTGCTTGGGAGTAATTGCTGGACGTATAGCATCTTTTTAATTGCAGTCTGCTAGGTTCTTACAAAACCACCATAGCAGGTACAAGGAATGTTCCCACTTATCTGGCAAAGGAAGAAGCTGAGACCCAGAGAGAGTGGTTCAGCTTGAGTGTTCTGTAAGGAGGTTTCAGACAAGGTACATCTTTCAGCCTTAGCTTCTTTTGCTTGGGAGTAATTGAAGGACGTTTACCATGTATTGAATTGCAGTCTGCTACGGCTTAGAAAACCACCATAGCAGGTACAAGGAATGTTCCCTCTTATCTGGCAAAGGAAGAAGCTGAGACACAGAGAGAGTGGTTCAGCTTGTTTGTTCTGTAAGAAGGTTTCAGACAAGGTACATCATGTAGCCCTAGATTCTTTAGCTTGGGAGTATTTGCTGGACGTTTAGCATGTTGTGAATTGCAGTCTGCTACGGCTTAGAGAACCACCATAGCAGGTACAAGGAATGTTCCCTCTTATCTGGCAAAGGAAGAGGCTGAGACCCAGTTTGACAAGTCCAGCTTCTGTGTTTTGTTTGGAGGTTTCAGACAAGGTACATCTTTCAGCCGTAGCTTCTTTAGCTTGGGAGTAGTTGAAGGACGTTTACCATGTTTTCAATTGCCTTATGCTACGGCTTAGAAAACCACCATAGCAGGTACAAGGCATGTTCCTTCTTTTCTGGCAAAGGAAGAGGCAGAGACACAGAGAGAGAGGTTCAGCTTGTGTGTTCTGTTAGGAGCTTTCAGAAAATGTATATCATGTAGCCCTAGTTTCTTTAGCCTGGGAGTAATTGCTGAACATTTACCATGTTTTCAATTGCAGTGTGCTGATGCCGAGAAAAACACCTTAAGAGGTACCAGGAACGTTCCCTTCTTTCTGGCAAAGGAAAAGGCTGAGACCCAGAGAGACAAGTCCAGCTTGTGTGTTCTGTTAGGAGGTTTCAGACAAGGTACATCTTTCAGCCGTAGCTTCATTTGCTTGGGAGTTACAGCTTGACGTTTACTATGTTTTGAAATGCAGTCTGCTACGGCTTAGAAAACCACCATAGCAGGTACAAGGAATGTTCCCTCTTATCTGGCAAAGGAAGAGGCAGAGACACAGAGAGAGAGGTTCAGCTTGTGTGTTCTGTAAGAAGGTTTCAGACAAGGTACATTATGTAGCCCTAGATTCTTTAGCTTGGGAGTATTTGCTGGACGTTTAGCATGTTTTGAATTGCAGTCTGCTACGGCTTAGAAAACCACCATAGCAGGTACAGGGAATGTTCCTTCTTTTCTGGCAAAGGAAGTGGCTGAGACACAGAGTGACAATTCCAGCTTGTGTGTTCTGTAAGGAGCTTTCAGACAAGGTACATCATGTAGCCCTAACCATTTTAGCTTGGGAGTAATGGCTGGACGTTTTGCATCTTTTGAATTGCAGTCTGCTACGGCTTAGAAAACCACCATAGCAGGTACAAGGAATGTTCCCTCTTATCTGGCAAAGGAAGAAGCTGAGACCCAGAGTGACAAGTCCAGCTTCTGTGTTTTGTTTGGAGGTTTCAGACAAGGTACATCTTTCAGCCCTTGTTTCTTTAGCTTGGGAGTAATTGCTGGACGTTTACCATGTTTTTAATTGCATTGTGCTGAGGCTGAGAAAAACACCTTAAGAGGTACCAGGAACGTTCCCTTTTTTCTGGCAAAAGTAAAGGCTGAGACCCAGAGTGACAATTCCAGCTTGTGTATTGTGTAAGGAGCTTCCAGACAAGGTATATCATGTAGCCCTATATACTTTAGCTTGGGAGTAATTGCTGGACGTTTTGCATCTTTTGAATTGCACTCTGATACGTCTTAGAAAACCACCATAGCAGGTACAAGGAATGTTTCCTCTTTTCTGGCAAAGGAAGTGGCTAAGATGTAGAGTGACAAGTCCAGCTTGTGTGTTCTGGTAAGAGCTTTCAGAGAAGGTACATCTTTCATCCCTAGCTTCTTTAGCTTGGGAGTACTTGACAGACGTTTACTATGTTTTCAATTGCAGTCTGCTACGGCTTAGAAAACCACCAAAGCAGGTACAAGGAATGTTCCTTCTTTTCTGGCAAAGGAAGTGGCTGAGACACAGAGTGACAATCAGCTTGTGTGTTCTGTAAGGAGCTTTCAGACAAGGTACATCATGTAGCCCTAACCTTTTTAGCTTGGGAGTAATTGCTGGACGTTTTGCATCTTTTGAATTGCAGTCTGCTACGGCTTAGAAAACCACCATAGCAGGTACAGGGAATGTTCCCTCTTATCTGGCAAAGGAAGAGGCAGAGACACAGAGAGAGAGGTTCAGCTTGTGTGTTCTGTTAGGAGCTTTCAGACAAGGTACATCTTTCAGCCCTAGTTTCTTTAGCTTGGGAGTAATTGCTGGACGTTTACCATGTTTTCAATTGCAGTGTGCTGAGGCCGAGAAAAACACCTTAAGAGGTACCAGGACCGTTCCCTTCTTTTCTGGCAAAGGAAGTGGCTGAGACACAGAGTGACAATTCCAGCTTGTGTGTTCTGTAAGGAGCTTTCAGACAAGGTACGTCATGTAGCCCTAACCTCTTTAGCTTGGGAGTAATTGCTGGACGTTTTGCATCTTTTGAATTGCAGTCTGCTACGGCTTAGAAAACCACCATAGCAGGTACAGGGAATGTTCCCTCTTATCTGGCAAAGGAAGAGGCAGAGACACAGAGAGAGAGGTTCAGCTTGTGTGTTCTGTTAGGAGCTTTCAGACAAGGTACATCTTTCAGCCCTAGTCTCTTTAGTTTGGGAGTAATTGCTGGACGTTTACTATGTTCTAAATTGCAGTCTGCTACGGCTTAGAAAACCACCATAGCAGGTACAGGGAATGTTCCCTCTTATCTGGCAAAGGAAAAGGCTGAGACCCAGAGTGACAAGTCCAGCTTGTGTGTTGTGTAAGGAGCTTCCAGACAAGGTATATCATGTAGCCCTAGATTGTTTAGCTTGGGAGTAATTGCTGGACGTTTAGCATGTTGTGAATTGCAGTGGGCTACGGCTTAGAAAACCACCATAGCAGGTACAGGGAATGTTCCCTCTTATCTGGCAAAGGAAGAGGCAGAGACACAGAGAGAGAGGTTCAGCTTGTGTGTTCTGTTAGGAGCTTTCAGACAAGGTACATCTTTCAGCCCTAGTTTCTTTAGCTTGGGAGTAATTGCTGGACGTTTTGCATCTTTTGAATTGCAGTCTGCTACGGCTTAGAAAACCACCATAGCAGGTAGAAGGAATGTTCCCTCTTATCTGGCAAAGGAAGAGGCTGAGACCCAGAGAGACAAGTCCAGCTTGTGTGTTCTGTAAGGAGCTTTCAGACAAGGTACATCTTTCAGCCGTAGCTTCACTTAGCTTGGGAGTTATAGCTTGACGTTTACTATGTTTTCAATTGCAGTCTGCTAGGGCTTAGAAAACCACCATAGCAGGTACAAGGAATGTTCCCTCTTATCTGGCAAAGGAAGAGGCAGAGACACAGAGAGAGAGGTTCAGCTTGTGTGTTCTGTTAGGAGCTTTCAGAAAAGGTACATCATGTAGCCCTAACCTCTTTAGCTTGGGAGTAATTGCTGGACGTTTAGCATGTTTTGAATTGCAGTCTGCTACGGCTTAGAAAACCACCATAGCAGGTACAAGGCATGTTCCCTCTTATCTGGCAAAGGAAGAGGCTGAGACCCAGAGTGACAAGTCCAGCTTCTGTGTTTTGTTTGGAGGTTTCAGACAAGGTACATCTTTCAGCCCTTGTTTCTTTAGCTTGGGAGTAATTGCTGGACGTTTACTATGTTTTCAATTGCAGTGTGCTGAGGCCGAGAAAAGCACCTTAAGTTTGTACCAGGAACGTTCCCTTTTTTCTGGCAAAAGAAAAGGCTGAGACCCAGAGTGACAATTCCAGTTTGTGTATTGTGTAGAGGAGCTTCCAGACAAGGTATATCATGTAGCCCTAGATTCTTTAGCTTGGGAGTAATTGCTGTACGTTTTGCATGTTTTGAATTGCAGTCTACTAGGGCTTAGAAAACCATCATAGCAGGTACAAGGAATGTTTCCTCTTTTCTGGCAAAGGAAGTGGCTAAGAGGCAGAGTGACAAGTCCAGCTTGTGTGTTCTGGTAAGAGCTTTCAGAGAAGGTACATCTTTCATCCCTAGCTTCTTTAGCTTGGGAGTACTTGATAGACGTTTACTATGTTTTCAATTGCAGTCTCCTACGGCTTAGAAAACCACCATAGCAGGTACAAGGAATGTTCCTTTTATTCTGGCAAAGGAAGTGGCTAAGATGCAGAGTGACAATTCCAGCTTGTGTGTTCTGAAAGGAGCTTTCAGACAAGGTACATCATATAGCCCTAGTCTCTTTAGCTTGGAAGTAATTGCTGGACGTTTACTATGTTCTAAATTGCAGTCTGCTACGACTTAGAAAACCACCATAGCAGGTGCAAGGAATGTTCCCTCTTATCTGGCAAAGGAAGAGGCTGAGACCCAGAGTGACAAGTCCAGCTTCTGTGTTTAGTTTGGAGGTTTCAGACAAGGTACATCTTTCAGCCCTTGTTTCTTTAGCTTGGGAGTAATTGCTGGACGTTTATTATGTTTTCAATTGCAGTGTGCTGAGGCCGAGAAAAACACCTTAGGAGTTAACAGGAACGTTCCCTCTTTTCTGGCAAAAGAAAAGGCTGAGACCCAGAGTGACAATTCCAGCTTGTGTGTTGTGTAACGAGCTTCCAGACAAGGTATATCATGTAGCCCTAGATACTTTAGCTTGGGAGTAATTGCTGGACGTTTTGCATCTTTTTAATTGCAGTCTGCTAGGTTCTTAGAAAACCACCATAGCTGGTGCAAGGAATGTTCCCTCTTATCTGGCAAAGGAAGAAGCTGAGACCCAGAGAGAGTGGTTCAGCTTGTGTGTTCTGTAAGAAGGTTTCAGATAAGGTACATCATGTAGCCCTAGATTCTTTAGCTTGGGATTATTTGCTGTACGTTTAGCATGTTTTGAATTGCAGTCTGCTACGGCTTAGAAAACCACCATAGCAGGTACAGGGAATGTTCCCTCTTATCTGGCAAAGGAAGAGGCTGAGACCCAGAGTGACAAGTCCAGCTTCTGTGTTCTGTAAGGAGGTTTCAGACAAGGTACATCTTTCAGCCCTTGTTTCTTTAGCTTGGGAGTAATTGCTGGACGTTTACTATGTTTTCAATTGCAGTGTGCTGAGGCCGAGAAAAACACCTTAAGAGGTACCAGGAACGTTCCATTTTTTCGGGCAAAGGAAAAGGCTGAGACCCAGAGTGACAAGTCCAGCTTGTGTGTTGTGTAAGGAGCTTCCAGACAAGGTATATCATGTAGCCCTAGTTTCTTTAGCTTGGGAGTAATTGCTGGACGTTTAGCATGTTGTGAATTGCAGTGGGCTACGGCTTAGAAAACCACCATAGCAGGTACAAGGAATGTTTCCTCTTTTCTGGCAAAGGAAGTGGCTAAGATGCAGAGTGACAAGTCCAGCTTGTGTGTTCTGGTAAGAGCTTTCAGAGAAGGTACATCTTTCATCCCTAGCTTCTTTAGCTTGGGAGTACTTGACAGACGTTTACTATGTTTTCAATTGCAGTCTGCTACGGCTTAGAAAACCACCATAGCAGGTACAAGGAATGTTCCTTCTTTTCTGGCAAAGGAAGAGGCTGAGACACAGAGTGACAATTCCAGCTTGTGTGTTCTGTAAGGAGCTTTCAGAAAAGGTACATCATGTAGCCCTAACCTTTTTAGCTTTGGAGCAATTGCTGGACGTTTTGCATCTTTTTAATTGCAGTCTGCTAGGTTCTTACAAAACCACCATAGCAGGTACAAGGAATGTTCCCACTTATCTGGCAAAGGAAGAAGCTGAGACCCAGAGAGAGTGGTTCAGCTTGTGTGTTCTGTAAGAAGGTTTCAGACAAGGTATATCTTGTAGCCCTAGATTCTTTAGCTTGGGAGTATTTGCTGGACGTTTTGCATCTTTTGAATTGCAGTCTGCTACGGCTTAGAAAACCACCATAGCAGGTACAAGGAATGTTCCCTCTTATCTGGCAAAGGAAGAGGCAGAGACACAGAGAGAGAGGTTCAGCTTGTGTGTTCTGTTAGGAGCTTTCAGACAAGGTACATCTTTCAGCCCTAGTTTCTTTAGCTTGGGAGTAATTGCTGGACGTTTACTATGTTTTCAATTGCAGTGTGCTGAGGCCGAGAAAAACACCTTAAGAGGTACCAGGAACGTTCCCTTTTTTCTGGCAAAGGAAAAGGCTGAGACCCAAAGTGATAAATCCAGCTTGTGTGTTCTCTTAGGAGGTTTCAGACAAGGTACATCTTTCAGCCCTAGCTTCTTTAGCTTGGGAGTTATTGCTTGACGTTTACTATGTTTTCAATTGCAGTCTACTAGGGCATAGAAAACCACCATAGCAGGTACAAGGAATGTTCCCTCTTATCTGGCAAAGGAAGAGGCTGAGACACAGAGAGAGAGGTTCAGCTTGTGTTTTCTGTAAGGAGCTTTCAGAAAAGGTACATCATATAGCCCTAGTCTCTTTAGCTTGAGAGTAATTGCTGGACGTTTACTATGTTCTAAATTGCAGTCTGCTACGGCTTAGAAAACCACCATAGCAGGTACAAGGAATGTTCCCTCTTATCTGGAAAAGGAAGAGGCTGAGACCCAGAGTGACAAGTCCAGCTTCTGTGTTCTGTTTGGAGGTTTCAGACAAGGTACATCTTTCAGCCCTAGCTTCTTTAGCTTGGGAGTACTTGATAGACTTTTACTATGTTTTCAATTGCAGTCTGCTACGGCTTAGAAAACCACCATAGCAGGTACAAGGAATGTTCCTTCCTTTCTGGCAAAGGAAGAGGCTGAGACGCAGAGTGACAATTCCAGCTTGTGTGTTCTGTATGGAGCTTTCAGACAAGGTACATCATGTAGCCCTAACCTCTTTAGCTTGGGAGTAATTGCTGGACGTTTAGCATCTTTTGAATTGCAGTCTGCTACGGCTTAGAAAACCACCATAGCAGGTACAGGGCATGTTCCCTCTTATCTGGCAAAGGAAGAGGCAGAGACACAGAGAGAGAGGTTCAGCTTGTGTGTTCTGTTAGGAGCTTTCAGACAAGGTACATCTTTCAGCCCTAGTTTCTTTAGCTTGGGAGTAATTGCTGGACGTTTACCATGTTTTCAATTGCAGTGTGCTGAGGCCGAGAAAAACACCTTAAGAGGTACCAGGAACGTTCCCTTTTATCTGGCAAAGGAAAAGGCTGAGACCCAGAGTGACAAGTCCAGCTTGTGTGTTGTGTAAGGAGCTTCCAGACAAGGTATATCATGTAGCCCTAGCTTCTTTAGCTTGGGAGTAATTGCTGGACGTTTAGCATGTTGTGAATTGCAGTGAGCTACGGCTTAGAAAACCATCATAGCAGGTACAAGGAATGTTTCCTCTTTTCTGGCAAAGGAAGTGGCTAAGATGCAGAGTGACAAGTCCAGCTTGTGTGTTCTGGTAAGAGCTTTCAGAGAAGGTACATCTTTCATCCCTAGCTTCTTTAGCTTGGGAGTACTTGATAGACGTTTACTATGTTTTCAATTGCAGTCTGCTACGGCTTAGAAAACCACCATAGCAGGTACAAGGAATGTTCCTTCTTTTCTGGCAAAGGAAGTGGCTGAGACGCAGAGTGACAATTCCAGCTTGTGTGTTCTGTAAGGAGCTTTCAGACAAGGTACATCATGTAGCCCTAACCTTTTTAGCTTTGGAGTAATTGCTGGACGTTTTGCATCTTTTGAATTGCAGTCTGCTACGGCTTAGAAAACCACCATAGCAGGTACAGGGAATGTTCCCTCTTATCTGGCAAAGGAAGAGGCAGAGACCCAGAGAGAGAGGTTCAGCTTGTGTGTTCTGTTAGGAGCTTTCAGAAAAGGTATATCATGTAGCCCTAGTTTCTTTAGCTTGGGAGTAATTGCTGGACGTATAGCATCTTTTTAATTGCAGTCTGCTACGGCTTAGAAAACCACCATAGCAGGTACAAGGAACGTTCCCTCTTATCTGGCAAAGGAAGAAGCTGAGACCCAGAGAGAGTGGTTCAGCTTGTGTGTTCTGTAAAGAGGTTTCACACAAGGTACATCATGTAGCCCTAGATTCTTTAGCTTGGGAGTATTTGCTGGACGTTTAGCATGTTTTGAATTGCAGTCTGCTACGGCTTAGAAAACCACCATAGCAGGTACAAGGAATGTTTCCTCTTATCTGGCAAAGGAAGATGCAGAGACACAGAGAGAGAGGTTCAGCTTGTGTGTTCTGTTAGGAGCTTTCAGAAAAGGTATATCATGTAGCCCTAGCCTCTTTTGCTTGGGAGTAATTGCTGGACATATAGCATCTTTTTAATTGCAGTCTGCTAGGTTCTTACAAAACCACCATAGCAGGTACAAGGAATGTTCCCACTTATCTGGCAAAGGAAGAAGCTGAGACCCAGAGAGAGTGGTTCAGCTTGTGTGTTCTGTAAGGAGGTTTCAGAGAAGGTACATCTTTCAGCCCTAGCTTCTTTAGCTTGGGAGTTGTTGAACGACGTTTACCATGTTTTGAATTGCAGTCTGCTAGGTTCTTAGAAAACCACCATAGCAGGTACAAGGAATGTTCCCTCTTATCTGGCAAAGGAAGAGGCTGAGACCCAGAGTGACAAGTCAAGCTTCTGTGTTTAGTTTGGAGGTTTCAGACAAGGTACATCTTTCAGCCCTTGTTTCTTTAGCTTGGGAGTAATTGCTGGACGTTTACTATGTTTTCAATTGCAGTGTGCTGAGGCCGAGAAAAACACCTTAAGAGTTAACAGGAACGTTCCCTTTTTTCTGGCAAAGGAAAAGGCTGAGACCCAGAGTGACAAGTCCAGCTTGTGTGTTGTGTAAGGAGATTCCAGACAAGGTATATCATGTAGCCCTAGATACTTTAGCTTGGGAGTAATTGCTGGACGTTTTGCATCTTTTTAATTGCAGTCTGCTAGGTTCTTAGAAAACCACCATAGCTGGTACAAGGAATGTTCCCTCTTATCTGGCAAAGGAAGAAGCTGAGACCCAGAGAGAGTAGTTCAGCTTGTGTGTTCTGTAAGAAGGTTTCAGATAAGGTACATCATGTAGCCCTATATTCTTTAGCTTGGGATTATTTGCTGGACGTTTAGCATGTTTTGAATTGCAGTCTGCTACGGCTTAGAAAACCACCATAGCAGGTACAGGGAATGTTCCCTCTTATCTGGCAAAGGAAGAGGCTGAGACCCAGAGTGACAAGTCCAGCTTCTGTGTTTTGTTTGCAGGTTTCAGACAAGGTACATCTTTCAGCCCTTGTTTCTTTAGCTTGGGAGTAATTGCTGGACGTTTACTATGTTTTCAATTGCAGTGTGCTGAGGCCGAGAAAAACACCTTAAGAGGTACCAGGAACGTTCCATTTTTTCGGGCAAAGGAAAAGGCTGAGACCCAGAGTGACAAGTCCAGCTTGTGTGTTGTGTAAGGAGCTTCCAGACAAGGTATATCATGTAGCCCTAGTTTCTTTAGCTTGGGAGTAATTGCTGGACGTTTAGCATGTTGTGAATTGCAGTGGGCTACGGCTTAGAAAACCACCATAGCAGGTACAAGGAATGTTTCCTCTTTTCTGGCAAAGGAAGTGGCTAAGATGCAGAGTGACAATTCCAGCTTGTGTGTTCTGTAAGGAGCTTTCAGACAAGGTACATCATGTAGCCCTAACCTCTTTAGCTTGGGAGTAATTGCTGGACGTTTTGCATCTTTTGAATTGCAGTCTGCTACGGCTTAGAAAACCACCATAGCAGGTACAAGGAATGTTCCCTCTTTTCTGGCAAAGGAAGAGGCTGAGACCCAGAGTGACAAGTCCAGCTTCTGTGTTTTGTTTGGAGGTTTCAGACAAGGTACATCTTTCAGCCCTTGTTTCTTTAGCTTGGGAGTAATTGCTGGACGTATAGCATCTTTTTAATTGCAGTCTGCTACGGCTTAGAAAACCACAATATCAGGTAGAAGGAATGTTCCCTCTTATCTGGCAAAGGAAGAGGCTGAGACCAAGAGTGACAATTCCAGCTATTGTGTTCTGTTTGGAGGTTTCAGACAAGGTACATCTTTCAGCCCTAGTTTCTTTAGGTTGGGAGTAATTGCTGGACGGTTACCATGTTTTCAATTGTAGTGTGCTGAGGCCGAGGAAAACACCTTAAGAGGTACCAGGAACGTTCCCTTTTTTCTGGCAAAGGAAAAGGCTGAGACCCAGAGTGACAAGTCCAGCTTGTGTGTTCTGTTAGGAGGTTTCAGACAAGGTACATCTTTCAGCCGTAGCTTCATTTGCTTGGGAGTTATAGCTTGACGTTTACTATGTATTCAATTGCAGTCTGCTACAGCTTAGAAAACCACCATAGCAGGTACAAGGAATGTTCCCTCTTATCTGGCAAAGGAAGAGCCTGAGACCCAGAGAGAGAGGTTCAGCTTGTGTTTTATGTAAGGAGCTTTCAGAAAAGGTACATCATATAGCCCTAGTCTCTTTAGCTTGGGAGTATTTGCTGGACGTGTAGCATGTTTTGAATTGCAGTCTGCTACGGCTTAGAAAACCACCATAGCAGGTACAAGGAATGTTCCCTCTTATCTGGCAAAGGAAGAGGCTGAGACTCAGAGAGAGAGGTTCAGCTTGTGTGTTCTGTAAGGAGCTTTCAGACAAGGTACATCATGTAGCCCTAGTCTCTTTAGCTTGGGAGTATTTGCTGGACGTGTAGCATGTTTTGAATTGCAGTCTGCTACGGCTTAGAAAACCACCATAGCAGGTACAAGGAATGTTCCCTCTTATCTGGCAAAGGAAGAGGCTGAGACCCAGAGTGACAAGTCCAGCTTTTGTGTATTGTGTAGAGGAGCTTCCAGACAAGGTATATCATGTAGGCCTAGATTCTTTAGCTTGGGAGTAATTGCTGGACGTTTTGCATGTTTTGAATTGCAGTCTACTAGGGCTTAGAAAACCATCATAGCAGGTACAAGGAATGTTTCCTCTTTTCTGGCAAAGGAAGTGGCTAAGAGGCAGAGTGACAAGTCCAGCTTGTGTGTTCTGGTAAGAGCTTTCAGAGAAGGTACATCTTTCATCCCTAGCTTCTTTAGCTTGGGAGTACTTGATAG
Source organism: Hypotaenidia okinawae (assembly GCA_027925045.1). Lineage (NCBI taxonomy): Eukaryota > Metazoa > Chordata > Aves > Gruiformes > Rallidae > Hypotaenidia > Hypotaenidia okinawae. The sequence continues at coordinate 218,210,804 of BSDF01000001.1, forward strand.
ACGTTTACTATGTTTTCAATTGCAGTCTGCTATGGCTTAGAAAACCACCATAGCAGGTACAAGGAATGTTCCTTTTATTCTGGCAAAGGAAGTGGCTAAGATGCAGAGTGACCATTCCAGCTTGTGTGTTCTGTAAGGAGCTTTCAGACAAGGTACATCATGTAGCCCTAACCTTTTTAGCTTTGGAGTAATTGCTGGACGTTTTGCATCTTTTGAATTGCAGTCTGCTACGGCTTAGAAAACCACCATAGCAGGTACAGGGAATGTTCCCTCTTATCTGGCAAAGGAAGAGGCAGAGACACAGAGAGAGAGGTTCAGCTTGTGTGTTCTGTTAGGAGCTTTCAGAAAAGGTATATCATGTAGCCCTAGCCTCTTTTGCTTGGGAGTAATTGCTGGACGTATAGCATCTTTATAATTGCAGTCTGCTAGGTTCTTACAAAACCACCATAGCAGGTACAAGGAATGTTCCCACTTATCTGGCAAAGGAAGAAGCTGAGACCCAGAGAGAGTGGTTCAGCTTGTGTGTTCTGTAAGGAGCTTTCAGACAAGGTACATCTTTCAGCCGTAGCTTCTTTAGCTTGGGAGTAGTTGAAGGACGTTTACCATGTTTTCAATTGCCTTATGCTACGGCTTAGAAAACCACCATAGCAGGTACAAGGCATGTTCCTTCTTTTCTGGCAAAGGAAGAGCCAGAGACACAGAGAGAGAGGTTCAGCTTGTGTGTTCTGTTAGGAGCTTTCAGAAAAGGTATATCATGTAGCCCTAGTTTCTTTAGCCTGGGAGTAATTGCTGAACATTTACCATGTTTTCAATTGTAGTGTGCTAAGGCCGAGAAAAACACCTTAAGAGGTACCAGGAACGTTCCCTTTTTTCTGGCAAAGGAAAAGGCTGAGACCCAGAGAGACAAGTCCAGCTTGTGTGTTCTGTTAGGAGGTTTCAGAGAAGGTACATCTTTCAGCCGTAGCTTCATTTGCTTGGGAGTTATACCTTGACGTTTACTATGTTTTCAATTGCAGTCTGCTACAGCTTAGAAAACCACCATAGCAGGTACAAGGAATGTTCCCTCTTATCTGGCAAAGGAAGAGCCTGAGACCCAGAGAGAGAGGTTCAGCTTGTGTTTTCTGTAAGGAGCTTTCAGAAAAGGTACATCATATAGCCCTAGTCTCTTTAGCTTGGGAGTATTTGCTGGACGTTCAGCATGTTTTGAATTGCACTCTGCTACGGCTTAGAAAACCAACATAGCAGGTACAAGGAATGTTCCCTCTTATCTGGCAAAGGAAGAGGCTGAGACCCAGAGTGACAATTCCAGCTTGTGTGTTGTATAAGGAGCTTCCAGACAAGGTATATCATGTAGCCCTAGATTCTTTAGCTTGAGAGTAATTGCTGGAAGTTTAGCATGTTGTGAATTGCAGGGAGCTACGGCTTAGAAAACCACCATAGCAGGTACAAGGAATGTTTCCTCTTTTCTGGCAAAGGAAGTGGCTAAGATGCAGAGTGACAAGTCCAGCTTGTGTGTTCTGGTAAGAGCTTTCAGAGAAGGTACGTCTTTCATCCCTAGCTTCTTTAGCTTGGGAGTACTTGATAGACGTTTAGTATGTTTTCAATTGCAGTCTGCTACGGCTTAGAAAACCACCATAGCAGGTACAAGGAATGTTCCTTCTTTTCTGGCAAAGGAAGAGGCTGAGACACAGAGTGACAATCCCAGCTTGTGTGTTCTGTAAGGAGGTTTCAGACAAGGTACATCATGTAGCCCTAACCTTTTTAGCTTTGGAGCAATTGCTGGACGTTTTGCATCTTTTGAATTGCAGTCTGCTATGGCTTAGAAAACCACCATAGCAGGTACAAGGAATGTTCCCTCTTATCTGGCAAAGGAAGAGGCAGAGACACAGAGAGAGAGGTTCAGCTTGTGTGTTCTGTTAGGAGCTTTCAGAAAAGGTATATCATGTAGCCCTAGCCTCTTTTGCTTGGGAGTAATTGCTGGACGTATAGCATCTTTTGAATTGCAGTCTGCTAGGTTCTTACAAAACCACCATAGCAGGTACAAGGAATGTTCCCTTTTATCTGGCAAAGGAAAAGGCTGAGACCCAGAGTGACAAGTCCAGCTTGTGTGTTCTGTTAGGAGGTTTCAGACAAGGTACATCTTTCAGCCGTAGCTTCATTTGCTTGGGAGTAATAGCTTGACGTTTACTATGTTTTCAATTGCAGTCTGCTACAGCTTAGAAAACCACCATAGCAGGTACAAGGAATGTTCCCTCTTATCTGGCAAAGGAAGAGCCTGAGACCCAGAGAGAGAGGTTCAGCTTGTGTTTTCTGTAAGGAGCTTTCAGAAAAGGTATATCATGTAGCCCTAGTTTCTTTAGCTTGGGAGTAATTGCTGGACGTTTACTATGTTTTCAATTGCAGTGTGCTGAGGCCGAGAAAAACACCTTAAGAGGTAACAGGAACGTTCCCTCTTATCTGGCAAAGGAAGAGGCTGAGACCAAGAGTGACAAGTCCAGCTTCTGTGTTCTGTTTGGAGGTTTCAGACAAGGTACATCTTTCAGCCCTACTTTCTTTAGCTTGCGAGTATTTGCTGGACGTTTAGCATGTTTTGAATTGCAGTCTGCTACGGCTTAGAAAACCATCATAGCAGGTACAAGGAATGTTTCCTCTTTTCTGGCAAACAAAGTGGCTAAGATGCAGAGTGACAATACCAGCTTGTGTGTTCTGTAAGGAGCTTTCAGACAAGGTACATCATGTAGCCCTAGATTCATTAGCTTGGGAGTATCTGCTGGACGTTTAGCATGTTTTGAATTGCACTCTGCTACGGCTTAGAAAACCACCATAGCAGGTAGAAGGAATGTTACCTCTTATCTGGCAAATGAAGAGGCTGAGACCAAGAGCGACAAGTCCAGCTTCTGTGTTCTGTTTGGAGGTTTCAGACAAGGTACATCTTTCAGCCCTAGTTTCTTTAGCTTGGGAGTAATTGCTGGACGTTTACCATGTTTTCAATTGCAGTGTGCTGAGGCCGAAAAAAACACCTTAAGAGGTACCAGGAACGTTCCCTTTTTTCTCGCAAAGGAAAAGGCTGAGACCCAAAGTGACAATTCCAGCTTGTGTGTTCTGTTAGGAGGTTTCAGACAAGGTACATCTTTCAGCCGTAGCTTCATTTGCTTGGGAGTTATACCTTGACGTTTACTATGTTTTCAATTGCAGTCTGCTACAGCTTAGAAAACCACCATAGCAGGTACAAGGAATGTTCCCTCTTATCTGGCAAAGGAAGAGCCTGAGACCCAGAGAGAGAGGTTCAGCTTGTGTTTTCTGTAAGGAGCTTTCAGAAAAGGTACATCATATAGCCCTAGTCTCTTTAGCTTGGGAGTATTTGCTGGACGTTCAGCATGTTTTGAATTGCACTCTGCTACGGCTTAGAAAACCACCATAGCAGGTACAAGGAATGTTCCCTCTTATCTGGCAAAGGAAGAGGCTGAGACCCAGAGTGACAATTCCAGCTTGTGTGTTGTATAAGGAGCTTCCAGACAAGGTATATCATGTAGCCCTAGATTCTTTAGCTTGAGAGTAATTGCTGGAAGTTTAGCATGTTGTGAATTGCAGGGAGCTACGGCTTAGAAAAACACCATAGCAGGTACAAGGAATGTTTCCTCTTTTCTGGCAAAGGAAGTGGCTAAGATGCAGAGTGACAAGTCCAGCTTGTGTGTTCTGGTAAGAGCTTTCAGAGAAGGTACGTCTTTCATCCCTAGCTTCTTTAGCTTGGGAGTACTTGATAGACGTTTAGTATGTTTTCAATTGCAGTCTGCTACGGCTTAGAAAACCACCATAGCAGGTACAAGGAATGTTCCTTCTTTTCTGGCAAAGGAAGAGGCTGAGACACAGAGTGACAATCCCAGCTTGTGTGTTCTGTAAGGAGGTTTCAGACAAGGTACATCATGTAGCCCTAACCTTTTTAGCTTTGGAGCAATTGCTGGACGTTTTGCATCTTTTGAATTGCAGTCTGCTATGGCTTAGAAAACCACCATAGCAGGTACAAGGAATGTTCCCTCTTATCTGGCAAAGGAAGAGGCAGAGACACAGAGAGAGAGGTTCAGCTTGTGTGTTCTGTTAGGAGCTTTCAGAAAAGGTATATCATGTAGCCCTAGCCTCTTTTGCTTGGGAGTAATTGCTGGACGTATAGCATCTTTTTAATTGCAGTCTGCTAGGTTCTTACAAAACCACCATAGCAGGTACAAGGAATGTTCCCTTTTATCTGGCAAAGGAAAAGGCTGAGACCCAGAGTGACAAGTCCAGCTTGTGTGTTCTGTTAGGAGGTTTCAGACAAGGTACATCTTTCAGCCGTAGCTTCATTTGCTTGGGAGTAATAGCTTGACGTTTACTATGTTTTCAATTGCAGTCTGCTACAGCTTAGAAAACCACCATAGCAGGTACAAGGAATGTTCCCTCTTATCTGGCAAAGGAAGAGCCTGAGACCCAGAGAGAGAGGTTCAGCTTGTGTTTTCTGTAAGGAGCTTTCAGAAAAGGTATATCATGTAGCCCTAGTTTCTTTAGCTTGGGAGTAATTGCTGGACGTTTACTATGTTTTCAATTGCAGTGTGCTGAGGCCGAGAAAAACACCTTAAGAGGTAACAGGAACGTTCCCTCTTATCTGGCAAAGGAAGAGGCTGAGACCAAGAGTGACAAGTCCAGCTTCTGTGTTCTGTTTGGAGGTTTCAGACAAGGTACATCTTTCAGCCCTACTTTCTTTAGCTTGCGAGTATTTGCTGGACGTTTAGCATGTTTTGAATTGCAGTCTGCTACGGCTTAGAAAACCATCATAGCAGGTACAAGGAATGTTTCCTCTTTTCTGGCAAACAAAGTGGCTAAGATGCAGAGTGACAATACCAGCTTGTGTGTTCTGTAAGGAGCTTTCAGACAAGGTACATCATGTAGCCCTAGATTCATTAGCTTGGGAGTATCTGCTGGACGTTTAGCATGTTTTGAATTGCACTCTGCTACGGCTTAGAAAACCACCATAGCAGGTAGAAGGAATGTTACCTCTTATCTGGCAAATGAAGAGGCTGAGACCAAGAGCGACAAGTCCAGCTTCTGTGTTCTGTTTGGAGGTTTCAGACAAGGTACATCTTTCAGCCCTAGTTTCTTTAGCTTGGGAGTAATTGCTGGACGTTTACCATGTTTTCAATTGCAGTGTGCTGAGGCCGAAAAAAACACCTTAAGAGGTACCAGGAACGTTCCCTTTTTTCTCGCAAAGGAAAAGGCTGAGACCCAAAGTGACAATTCCAGCTTGTGTGTTCTGTTAGGAGGTTTCAGACAAGGTACATCTTTCAGCCGTAGCTTCATTTGCTTGGGAGTTATACCTTGACGTTTACTATGTTTTCAATTGCAGTCTGCTACAGCTTAGAAAACCACCATAGCAGGTACAAGGAATGTTCCCTCTTATCTGGCAAAGGAAGAGCCTGAGACCCAGAGAGAGAGGTTCAGCTTGTGTTTTCTGTAAGGAGCTTTCAGAAAAGGTACATCATATAGCCCTAGTCTCTTTAGCTTGGGAGTATTTGCTGGACGTTCAGCATGTTTTGAATTGCACTCTGCTACGGCTTAGAAAACCACCATAGCAGGTACAAGGAATGTTCCCTCTTATCTGGCAAAGGAAGAGGCTGAGACCCAGAGTGACAATTCCAGCTTGTGTGTTGTATAAGGAGCTTCCAGACAAGGTATATCATGTAGCCCTAGATTCTTTAGCTTGAGAGTAATTGCTGGAAGTTTAGCATGTTGTGAATTGCAGGGAGCTACGGCTTAGAAAAACACCATAGCAGGTACAAGGAATGTTCCCTCTTATCTGGCAAAGGAAGAGGCTGAGACCCAGAGTGACAAGTCCAGCTTCTGTGTTTTGTTTGGAGGTTTCAGACAAGGTACATCTTTCAGCCCTTGTTTCTTTAGCTTGGGAGTAATTGCTGGACGTTTACTATGTTTTCAATTGCAGTGTGCTGAGGCCGAGAAAAACACCTTAAGAGGTACCAGGAACGTTCCCTTTTTTCTGGCAAAGGAAAAGGCTGAGACCCAGAGTGACAAGTCCAGCTTGTGTGTTGTGTAAGGAGGTTCCAGACAAGGTATATCATGTAGCCCTAGATTCTTTAGCTTGGGAGTAATTGCTGGAAGTTTAGCATGTTGTGAATTGCAGGGAGCTACGGCTTAGAAAACCACCATAGCAGGTACAAGGAATGTTTCCTCTTTTCTGGCAAAGGAAGTGGCTAAGATGCAGAGTGACAAGTCCAGCTTGTGTGTTCTGTAAGGAGGTTTCAGAGAACGTACATCTTTCAGCGCTAGCTTCTTTAGCTTGGGAGTAGTTGAAGGACGTTTACCATGTTTTGAATTGCAGTCTTCTAGGTTCTTACAAAACCACCATAGCAGGTACAAGGCATGTTCCCTCTTTTCTGGCTAAGGAAGAGGCTGAGACCCAGAGTGACAATACCAGCTTGTGTGTTCTGTAAGGAGCTTTCAGACAAGGTACATCATGTAGCCCTAACCTTTTTAGCTTTGGAGTAATTGCTGGACGTTTTGCATCTTTTGAATTGCAGTCTGCTATGGCTTAGAAAACCACAATAGCAGGTACAGGGAGTGTTCCCTCTTATCTGTCAAAGGAAGAGGCAGAGACACAGATAGAGAGGTTCAGCTTGTGTGTTCTGTTAGGAGCTTTCAAAAAGGTATATCATGTAGCCCTAGTTTCTTTTGCTTGGGAGTAATTGCTGGATGTATAGCATCTTTTTAATTGCAGTCTGCTACGGCTTAGAAAACCACCATAGCAGGTACAAGGAATGTTCCCTCTTATCTGGCAAAGGAAGAAGCTGAGACCCAGAGAGAGTGGTTCAGCTTGTGTGTTCTGTAAGAAGGTTTCACACAAGGTACATCATGTAGCCCTAGATTCTTTAGCTTGGGAGTATTTGCTGGACGTTTAGCATGTTTTGAATTGCAGTCTGCTACGGCTTAGAAAACCACCATAGCAGGTACAAGGAATGTTCCCTCTTATCTGGCAAAGGAAGAGGCTGAGACCCAGAGTGACAAGTCCAGCTTCTGTGTTTTGTTTGGAGGTTTCAGACAAGGTACATCTTTCAGCCCTTGTTTCTTTAGCTTGGGAGTAATTGCTGGACGTTTACTATATTTTCAATTGCAGTGTGCTGAGGCCGAGAAAAACACCTTAAGAGGTACCAGGAACGTTCCCTTTTTTCTGGCAAAGGAAAAGGCTGAGACCCAGAGTGACAAGTCCAGCTTGTGTGTTGTGTAAGGAGCTTCCAGACAAGGTATATCATGTAGCCCTAGATTCTTTAGCTTGGGAGTAATTGCTGGACGTTTAGCATGTTGTGAATTGCAGGGAGCTACGGCTTAGAAAACCACCATAGCAGGTACAAGGAATGTTTCCTCTTTTCTGGCAAAGGAAGTGGCTAAGATGCAGAGTGACAAGTCCAGCTTGTGTGTTCTGGTAAGAGCTTTCAGAGAAGGTACATCTTTCATCCCTAGCTTCTTTAGCTTGGGAGTACTTGACAGACGTTTACTATGTTTTCAAATGCAGTCTGCTACGGCTTAGAAAACCACCATAGCAGGTACAAGGAATGTTCCTTCTTTTCTGGCAAAGGAAGAGGCTGAGACACAGAGTGACAATTCCAGCTTGTGTGTTCTGTAAGGAGGTTTCAGACAAGGTACATCATGTAGCCCTAACCTTTTTAGCTTTGGAGTAATTGCTGGACGTTTTGCATCTTTTGAATTGCAGTCTGCTACGGCTTAGAAAACCACCATAGCAGGTACAGGGAATGTTCCCTCTTATTTGGCAAAGGAAGAGGCAGAGACACAGAGAGAGAGGTTCAGCTTGTGTTTTCTGTAAGGAGCTTTCTGAAAAGGTACATCATATAGCCCTAGTCTCTTTAGCTTGGGAGTAAATGCTGGACGTTTACTATGTTCTAAATTGCAGTCTGCTACGGCTTAGAAAACCACCATAGAAGTTACAAGGAATGTTCCCTCTTTTCTGGCTAAGGAAGAGGCTGAGACCCAGAGTGACAATACCAGCTTGTGTGTTCTGTAAGGAGCTTTCAGACAAGGTATATCATGTAGCCCTAGTTTCTTTAGCTTGGGAGTAATTGCTGGACGTTTACCATGTTTTCAATTGCAGTGTGCTGAGGCCGAAAAAAAGACCTTAAGGGGTAACAGGAACGTTCCCTTTTTTCTGGCAAAGGAAAAGGCTGAGACCCAGAGTGACAAGTCCAGCTTGTGTGTTGTGTAAGGAGCTTCCAGACAAGGTATATCATGTAGCCCTAAATTCTTTAGCTTGGGAGTAACTGATGGAAGTTTAGCATGTTGTGAATTGCAGGGAGCTACGGCTTAGAAAACCACCATAGCAGGTACAAGGAATGTATCCTCTTTCTGGCAAAGGAAGTGGCTAAGATGCAGAGTGACAATTCCAGCTTGTGTGTTTTTTAAGGAGCTTTCAGACAAGGTACATCATGTAGCCCTAACCTTTTTAGATTTGGAGTAATTGCATGACGTTTTGCATCTTTGGAATTGTAGAGTGCTACGGCTTAGAAAACCACCATAGCAGTTACAGGGAATGTTCCCTCTTATCTGGCAAAGGAAGAGGCAGAGACACAGATAGAGAGGTTCAGCTTGTGTGTTCTGTTAGGACCTTTCAGAAAATGTATATCATGTAGCCCGAGTTACTTTAGCTTGGGAGTAATTGCTGGACGTATAGCATCTTTTTAATTGCAGTCTGCTACGGCTTAGAAAACCACCATAGCAGGTACCAGGAACGTTCCCTCTTATCTAGCAAAGGAAGAAGCTGAGACCCAGAGAGAGTGGTTCAGCTTGTGTGTTCTGTAGGAATGTTTCACACAAGGTACATCATGTAGCCCTAGATTCTTTAGCTTGGGTGTATTTGCTAGACGTTTAGCATGTTTTGAATTGCAGTCTGCTACGGCTTAGAAAACCACCATAGCAGGTACAAGGAATGTTCCCTCTTATCTGGCAAAGGAAGAGGCAGAGACACAGAGTGACAGTTCCAGGTTGTGTGTTCTGTAAGTAGCTTTCAGACAAGGTACATCATGTAGCCCTAACCTTTTTAGCTTTGGAGTAATTCCTGGACGTTTTGCATCTTTTGAATTGCAGTCTGCTACGGCTTAGAAAACCACCATAGCAGGTACAGGGGATGTTCCCACTTATCTGGCAAAGGAAGAGGCAGAGACACAGAGAGAGAGGTTCAGCTTGTGTGTTCTGTTAGGAGCTTTCAGACAAGGTACATCTTTCAGCCGTAGTTTCTTTAGCTTGGGAGTAATTGCTGGACGGTTACCATGTTTTCAATTGCAGTGTGCTGAGGCCGAAAAACACACCTTAAGAGGTACCAGGAACGTTCCCTTTTTTCTGGCAAAGGAAAAGGCTGAGACCGAGAGTGACAAGTCCAGCTTGTGTGTTGTGTAAGGAGCTTCCAGACAAGGTATATCATGTAGCCCTAGATTCTTTAGCTTGAGAGTAATTGCTGGAAGTTTAGCATGTTGTGAATTGCAGGGAGCTACGGCTTAGAAAAACACCATAGCAGGTACAAGGAATGTTTCCTCTTTTCTATCAAAGTAAGTGGCTAAGATGCAGAGTGACAAGTCCAGCTTGTGTGTTCTGGTAAGAGCTTTCAGAGAAGGTACGTCTTTCATCCCTAGCTTCTTTAGCTTGGGAGTACTTGATAGACGTTTAGTATGTTTTCAATTGCAGTCTGCTACGGCTTAGAAAACCACCATAGCAGGTACAAGGAATGTTCCTTCTTTTCTGGCAAAGGAAGTGGCTAAGACGCAGAGTGACAATCCCAGCTTGTGTGTTCTGTAAGTAGCTTTCAGACAAGGTACATCATGTAGCCCTAACCTTTTTAGATTTGGAGTAATTGCTGGACGTGTACCATCTTTTTAATTGCAGTCTGCTACGGCTTAGAAAACCACCATAGCAGGTACAGGGAATGTTCCCTATTATCTGGCAAAGGAAGAGGCAGAGACACAGATAGAGAGGTTCACCTTGTGTGTTCTGTTAGGAGCTTTCAGAAAAGGTATATCATGTAGCCCTAGATTCTTTAGCTTGGGAGTAATTGCTGGACGTATAGCATCTTTTTAATTGCAGTCTGCTACGGCTCAGAAAACCACCATAGCAGGTACAAGGAATGTTCCCTCTTATCTGGCAAAGGAAGAAGCTGAGACCCAGAGAGAGTGGTTCATCTTGTGTGTTCGGTAAGAAGGTTTCACACAAGGTACATCATGTAGCCCTAGATTCTTTAGCTTGGGAGTATTTGCTGGACGTTTAGCATGTTTTGAATTGCAGTCTGCTACGGCTTAGAAAACCACCATAGCAGGTACAAGGAATGTTCCCTCTTATCTGGCAAAGGAAGAGGCTGAGAACCAGAGTGACAAGCCCAACTTCTGTGTTTTGTTTGGAGGTTTCAGACAAGGTACATCTTTCCGCCCTTGTTTCTTTAGCTTGGGAGTAATTGCTGGACGTTTACTATGTTTTCAATTGCAGTGTGCTGAGGCCGAGAAAAACACCTTAAGAGGTACCAGGAACGTTCCCTTTTTTCTGGCAAAGGAAAAGGCTGAGACCCAGAATGACAAGTCCACCTTGTGTGTTGTGTAAGGAGCTTCCAGACAAGGTATATCATGTAGCCCTAGATTCTTTAGCTTGGGAGTAATTGCTGGAAGTTTAGCATGTTGTGAATTGCGGGGAGCTACGGCTTAGAAAACCATCATAGCAGGTACAAGGAATGTTTCCTCTTTTCTGGCAAAGGAAGTGGCTGAGACACAGAGAGACAATTCCAGCTTGTGTGTTCTGTAAGGAGCGTTTCAGACAAGGTACATCATGTAGCCCTAACTTCTTTAGCTTGGGAGTATTTGCTGGACGTTTAGCATGTTTTGAATTGCAGTCTGCTACGGCTTAGAAAACCACCATAGCAGGTACAAGGAATGTTCCCTCTTATCTGGCAAAGGAAGAGGCAGAGACACAGAGAGAGACGTTCATCTTGTGTGTTCTGTTAGGAGCTTTCAGAAAAGGTATATCATGTAGCCCTAGCCTCTTTAGCTTGGGAGCAATTGCTGGACGTATAGCATCTTTTTAATTGCAGTCTGCTAGGTTCTTACAAAACCACCATAGCAGGTACAAGGAATGTTCCCTCTTATCTGGCAAAGGAAGAAGCTGAGACCCAGAGAGAGTGGTTCAGCTTGTGTGTTCTGTAAGAAGGTTTCACACAAGGTACATCATGTAGCCCTAGATTCTTTAGCTTGGGGGTATTTGCTGGACGTTTTGCATCTTTTGAATTGTAGAGTGCTACGGCTTAGAAAACCACCATAGCAGGTACAGGGAATGTTCCCTCTTACCTGGCAAAGGAAGAGGCAGAGACACAGAGAGAGAGGTTCAGCTTGTGTGTTCTGTTAGGAGCTTTCAGAAAAGGTATATCATGTAACCCTAGTTTCTTTAGCTTGGGAGTAATTGCTGGACGTATAGCATCTTTTTAATTGCAGTCTGCTACGGCTTAGAAAACCACCATAGCAGGTACCAGGAACGTTCCCTCTTATCTGGCAAAGGAAGAAGCTGAGACCCAGAGAGAGTGGTTCAGCTTGTGTGTTCTGTAAGAAGGTTTCAGACAAGGTACATCATGTAGCCCTAGATTCTTTAGCTTGGGAGTATTTGCTGGACGTTTAGCATGTTTTGAATTGCAGTCTGCTACGGCTTAGAAAACCACCATAGCAGGTACAAGGAATGTTCCTTCCTTTCTGGCAAAGGAAGAGGCTGAGACGCAGAGTGACAATTCCAGCTTGTGTGTTCTGTAAGTAGCTTTCAGACAAGGTACATCATGTAGCCCTAACCTCTTTAGCTTTGGAGTAATTGCTGGACGTTTAGCATCTTTTTAATTGCAGTCTGCTAGGTTCTTACAAAACCACCATAGCAGGTACAAGGAATGTTCCCACTTATCTGGCAAAGGAAGAAGCTGAGACCCAGAGAGAGTGGTTCAGCTTGTGTGTTCTGTAAGGAGGTTTCAGAGAAGGTACATCTTTCAGCCCTAGCTTCTTTAGCTTGGGAGTACTTGCTGGACGTTTATAATGTTTTCAATTGCAGTCTGCTACGGCTTAGAAAACCACCATAGCAGGTACAAGGAATGTTCCTTCTTTTCTGGCAAAGGAAGAGGCTGAGACACAGAGTGACAATTCCAGCTTGTGTGTTCTGTAAGGAGCTTTCAGACAAGGTACATCATGTAGCCCTAACCTCTTTAGCTTTGGAGTAATTGCTGGACGTTTTGCATCTTTTGAATTGCAGTCTGCTACGGCTTAGAAAACCACCATAGCAGGTACAAGGAATGTTCCCTCTTATCTGGCAAAGGAAGAGGCAGAGACACAGAGAGAGAGGTTCAGC